>CM065687.1:23861136-23956136 GCA_017654935.2 Phymorhynchus buccinoides | reverse complement strand
CCGCCGCCTGTGCGTCCTTGGCCACCCTGGGACTGGCTCCGTCCTGTGACAGTGTGACACCACAGCGTGCACTGCCTGCATGCATGTGCGTTTGTCCATGTGCATGTGTATGTGCGCAAATTTGCATGCTTATGTCAGGCAAAACAAGTACATGCAAAAATGGGTAACCCTTTCCACACGAGCCTACGTGAATGCACATAAGAAAAGTGAACATTGGCAGTTCAGGGAGTGGCTGTGACTTGGGACTGGGAATGAGCGGCATAGGAGCGCTGTACAGCCCAGAAGACGAGACAGCAGAAAAAGAAAACAAATGTGAGCATGTGGGAAGGTGAATGAACGAGTGAATGTGTGCATACAGGCATGCTTCTGCGGATGTTTTCAGATCATACAGAACATCCTGCTAACCCCACTAGACGCTTATTAAACCACTCCTCCACAAATTTGAAATTCTACTATCAATTTGCCTTCGTAAACATTTCCAAAAAGATAAAGAATCCTGTTCGATTGAAGATAGTTACACATATGTGGAAGCTTTAACAGAAACTGCTACTGTTACCTTCTTGCTGTACTCAGCGACGGCAGCGGCAAACTTCTTGGGGTCGTCTCCAGCAATAGTGAGGGCCCCGACTTGTTTGCTCATGTACGCTCGAGGTCCGATGATGGACTCGTTACGCCTGCACGATCAGAAAGCACTGTGGTTAGTCAAGGTATGAGTGGTGGGTCGACAGAGGAATTATGAACTTGATACCTTTTCTTCCATCGTCTTCTTTCTGCCTTCCTCCATTCCCCACTGTCTGTCCATTGCATATTATCCCACACCACACCCACTAATGCAGTGAGTAAATTGATGACCTTTCTTTCTTTTTCATTACTTCACATAATTCCCCTCCCATCAATCTCTCTCTTGTCCCACTACCCCCTACCCCCCACTTATTTCATGAGTGAGTTTGTCAGAAAACCGCTTGAAATACCTCTCCCCACTCCTCTTCCTCCTACCACCCTTACCTCCCTCTCCACACCTCTCCTTCATTCCGTCTTTTTTAATAGACATTGTCATTGTTATGTGCTTTCAGCTTGGTTTCAGACTGAAATGACATTGTGAATCCTACAAAAATACAACTAGATCTTTGGACTCATTTGGTGAGGCATTTTGTCGATGTATTCACGCTAGATCACCTCTTCCCTCCACCACCCCTAACTGCCCCTCCCCTCCCCATTCTCCCCCTCACTTGGTGTCAGTTGTCTGTGTCCTTGCACCAGTCAACCACCTGGTTGACCTCACCCCCCCCCCCCTCCCCTAACTGCCCCTCCCCCCATTCTGCCCCCCTCACTTGGTGAGCCAGTTGTCTGTGCCCTCGCACCAGTCGACCACCTGGTTGACCTCCCCCCCCCCCCCAACTGCCTCTCCCTCCCCATTCTCCCCCCTCACTTGGTGAGCCAGTTGTCTGTGTCCTTGCACCAGTCAACCACCTGGTTGACCTCCCCCCCCCCCCCCCCCACCCCCCCCCCCCCCCCCCCCTAACTGCCCCTCCCTCCCCATTCTCCCCCCTCACTTGGTCAGCCAGTTGTCGGTGTCCTCGCACCAGTCGACCACCTGGTTGACCTCACCCTCCACCCCCCAAACTGCCCCTCCCCCCATTCTTCCCCCTCTTTCTCCCCCCTCACTTGGTGAGCCAGTTAAATAATTGTCGGTGTCCTCGCACCAGTCGACCACCTGGTTGACCTCACCCTCCACCCCCCCTAACTGCCCCTCCCCCCATTCTCCCCACTCACTTGGTGAGCCAGTTGTCTGTGTCCTCGCACCAGTCGACCACCTGGTTGACCTCACACTCCACTCCCCACCCCCCTAACTGCCCCTCCCTCCCCATTCTCCCCCCTCACTTGGTCAGCCAGTTGTCGGTGTCCTCGCACCAGTCGACCACCTGGTTGACCTCACCCTCCACCCCCCTAACTGCCCCTCCCCCCATTCTCCCCCCTCACTTGGTGAGCCAGTTGTCTGTGTCCTCGCACCAGTCGACCACCTGGTTGACCTCACCCTCCGTCAGCCCTTTCTGGGCCACGTGCACAAAGAACTCCAGGTAACGGGCGCGCCGCCGGAACTTCACCACTGCACAGTACACAGTGAGATCAAGATGATGATGGTGATAGTAATAATCATGAATGTTCACTGGGCGCTATACTGAACTATAGAAAAAGTGCATCATACAATAACTAAAAACTATAAATGCAAGAAAAGCAGGAAACTACAAACACTGCTGAGTACTCGAAAAATAATCCCCCCCCAAACAAATTCAATTCACTTTGCCCATACACATGTGCACATGCATACACACATTTATCATCACACTGTGTGCGTGTGCACATACACGAGCGCGCTTGTGCGCAAGAACAGCAACAAAGAACGGCTTTAAAGGACAATGATTCTAAAGAAACTCAAGGAAAACGCAGAGAACAAAAACTCTGGAGATCGCGTTAGATCTCATAAAAATGAGAGCAAAACATGTAGATTGATTTGATTTTCAGTCCCTTCTTCCAGCTACGACTCACCTTCTCTGAAGGCCAGCTTGCTGGGTAGGTATGCAATGTAGGCATGGAGGATGCTAGGATCTTCATTTCCATTCAACTCATGCTCTCCATGAGCTGCACCCAACACAACACACATGTTACATTTGGACGCTAAAAACAAGTAGGCTACATAATTCCAATCTTACGAAACTCTAATAATACCATTTTCACAGTTATCATACTTTATGGCATGCATAATCTGAAATACAAGCAGCAACATCATTTTTTGACCTGGCTAAAATAACGATAACATAATCTTTACACACGAATAAAGACACTTTCATGAAAATGATGAATGATAATCATCTGAGAGTAAGACTTCTTATCACTCCAAAATGAATCAATCATTGGCCAACAGCATCTTGAATTCTATCAGTATTTATGACACTTTCTACAGTCCACCTCTAGCTTCGTCTTGACTAACTCTTGTCAACAAGTGACTCTTCACAAAGTTAGAACAACGCTGTGCAGATGATTTTATCCATCTTTCCATGAACACAAAACAGCATGGTCACGTTATCGAGATATCTGTTCTGGCACACACACAGAGAAAATCTAATGGGGACCCAGACAGAACGCGCTAAGAGGGGACCACAGGGAAAAGAGGTGGAACAGCAACATCCAGAAATGGACAGAGTCGACTTTTCGCAAATCTCAAAGAGCATCTTAAGAACAGAAAAGAAAGGAGGATTACTGTGAGAGATCCATTTATACTTCAATGAAAAGAAGAAAACCAAAAAAACAGCACTGGTTGACGTGCAAACAAATCTTGGCTCTCATTTGGATCTGAGGATGACTACTTCTTGCTGTGCCTTCATCTGCAGACATGCAAAATATAGGAGTAACATGCTGTCGTACTCTGGCTAAAAGACTCCAGGGGGATCACCCCAACAGCCGAAGCACTTGAACACTATGGTACAAATGCACCAGCTAGGGATGAGAACATTATGTGTGCAACCGTTTTTTTATGACCCGACAAAACACGTGGGCAGCCACACTCCGACTTTGGAGAACCAGCAGGAGAGTGGGGACAGACTCACCAGCGCGGGTGACCGTCATCATGTGGGCCTCCAGGGCACGCAGCTCCTCGTTCACCCCACACCCGCTGTCCTCGTCCTTGCCCCCGCGGCTCTTGGCACCTCCCCCCGCCCCTCCCCCCTTCTTCTTCTTGAGGGCGGCCAGCGTCATGGAGCCAGTGTCCGTCTCGGCCACGGATTCAGGGGCACCCTGGTCCTTGTCGGCGCCACCCTCCTGCCGGCTGTGGCGGTCGGTGCAGCTCTCCCCCGACAGCAGGCGCCGCCCAGACTCGCTCAGGTTGTTGGCCAGGGACTTCTGACCCCAGGTTCTCAGCACCTTGGTGCAATAGGAGGAAAAGTTTCAATCTAAGTGTCATTATTTTAACCCTTCTAGCGCTGTGTATTTTTTCACGTTCTTGGTTGTCCATTACATCTCAACTGACAAGAGGGAAGTAACAATTTTTTTTTAATAGTACATATGCATTGCTTTAACGGCAGAAACAGTAACAAAAGCTCTAAAAAAAACAGACAAACGCATGGCAGGGTGCTTGACAGTGAATGTCTTTGCATTTGGTGGGAGTGTAGAGCGATGTCTTGGGCGAATATATTGGCCTAAGGTACTAGAAGAGTTAATGTGATACAAAGAACAGGCAGTGCTTAGTGTATCTTAAAGAACCACCACGTCACGTGTCAAAATCACGGTTTTCACGTGTTTTCCCTCTTTTAGCTGGTAAGAAGTCTTAAGAAATCTTCCAAGCATAAGAGGCAATGTGACACGCGACGTGGGAGGTCTTTAAAGACCACCCCTACACACATGCCTGCACGCATATACACACACACATCATAGATAAGAGATAGACAGAAAGACAGAGACAGAGGGGTGGGGGGGAGGGAGGGGGCTCATATAGAAGAATGCATGCAATCACTGGCACAAACATCCTCTGCTCAACAAACAAAGATGATCTAAGACAGCCAAAGCTAAGCCAGAGGGCTCCCAATCGCCCTGCAAAACAAGGGGTCCCAGGGACTCTTTCACTTACAGCATAGAGGGTCCTAGAGGCGGGATAAAGGGTCCCAGTGGCATTATGAATGCTAAAAAGAATTTTTCTAGTGCATCCCTGGGACCCCCTGCACATTCTTTTAGAGGGTCCTTTAGAATTTTAGTGCTTCATAGACCCCCAAATGGGGGTCCCTGGGAGCCCTGAGCCTGCAGAGCTGTCCAACGATAGTCACCAGGCGCGGTGATCAGGTGACACGCGTCTACCCACCTTGACCAGGTGGTAGGTGATGCAGGCTGTCATGTGATGCAGGCTCTCCGTCACATGACCTGGACGCTTCTGGATCAGGCCGGACGGGATCTCCTGCAGAACGGCGTGACAGTGCTGCAGGATCTGTAGGAGACACACTGCAAGGGTGATATCAGGATGATGATGATGATGATGATGATTATGATTATGATGATGATGGAGATAGGTATTAGGTAGTTTATAGTCACAGAAGTGTCTCTGTGAAATTCGGGTTGCTCCCACCTGGAGAGTGCGTCACAGCCAGAGGCGCGACATCCGATTTTTGTTGTTGTTACATGCAATGTTTGTGTGACTGATGAGGAAGGTAAGGGGTGGGTGGGGGTAGGGGTAATTTTTTTTTTACCAAATGACAACTTTTTTGTTGCCACTGGATTTAACGTGTGCATGGGCACACGGGACCTCGGTTTATCGTCTCATCCGAAAGACTCCACGTTCAGACCGTAAGGCCTAGTGCAAAGTGAGGAAAAATCCCATGTACCCAGGTTCGAACTCGGGTTTACTTGACACAAGGCGAACGCGTTACCTCTATGCCACTCTACACCTGATAATGAGAATAATGATGATGATGATGATGATGGATGGGGATGATATTGATGATGGGTGTGGTGGTGACGATGAGGATGATTTGATGATGATGATTTAAACGATGATGACAATATAACACTGCCCCTGTGAAAATATCCAATGTTTGAAGAAAAAAAAGAAGAAATATTTCCACTTTCATGATCAACACATACTTCACAAAATATGACAGACCTGTATGACAGGCAGCGCCGGAATCTTGTAGAAGAGCAGGGGAGCTATCAGACCGTAGCACTGCACCACCGCTTGGAGGGCCAGGTTGGCTTCGTTCAGCCAGCCAGCCAGTTCCACCGCAACCAGCATCTTCTCACACTGTCCCAGTCGCTTCATCTGAACACAGCCAACACACATGTGTAAGGTTTCGCTGATGCAGAGCCAGGTTGGCTTCGTTCAGCCATCCAGCCAGTTCTACTGCAACCAGCATCTTCTCACACTGTCCCAGTCGCTTCATCTGAACACAGCCAACACACATGTGTAAGGTTTTGCTGATGCAGAGCCATGTTGGCTTCGTTCAGCCAGCAAGCTTGTTCCACTACTGAACACACATGTGTAAGGTTTTGCTGATGCAGAGCCATGTTGGCTTCGTTCAGCCAGCAAGCTTGTTCCACTACTGCTACTGATACCATACAAAATTCCACTTTTTAACTCTTCCAGTGCCAAAGTGTGTGTTGCAGTCAAGCATGGAAGTGAAAATGCAGTGCAAGTTGCAAGTTTTGAGCACAGATTATGGGCCATCAGCCCAAAGGATTCAGAGGTTAGATATCTGTAAGAAAATGAAATACTCTAATATGCCTAATATGTCATAATGTAAACATAAGAACAGGACAAGATATTTGGAAATTTAGGGAGTCTTCCCCCCCCTCCCCCCCCCATGGGGATACCGGGGTCTTTTGTATAAATAGTTCCCCCACTTTCTGGAAGTTTTGTACTTGTAACTTCCTCTAATCTGTCACTCTCTTTGACTCTGCCTTTTCCCTTTGCCTAGTCATCGGCTCATTAGGCGCTGCTGTGTTTGGCCAATTCTTCGCGAAAACTGGTAGAATTATGGCATATTAAGCTCTACAACGATGCTTTTTACATCCAATGAAGGGTTGTGGCATCTGTTGGACGGTATCTCGGACGATAACAGGGATTTTTAAGCATTTTAACGTGAGTATTTGTCGTATCGGCGACTCGTTACCACTTTCAATGTTGTGACTCACAGTAGACTGTACTGAGTACGGCAATCGTTGCCTCTCTTCTCACGATTTTGTTCACTTATAGGGCGCCCTCGTTTATTAGGCACATAGGTCGAAATTGGAGAAAAAAATATCGCCTTATAGTCCGAAAAATACGGTACTATCTTTCTGCCTTACCAGTCCATTGCCCTGCCTTTTTTCAAGAAACACTTTCAAAATGATTTCCTCCAGCCGAAGTCGGACTTGCTGGGCCTAACTATTTCTTAGTTAGGCGCATAACGGCAGCATGACGCATCTGTGCTCATAATTGAAAGGAAACTCTCTGAGCGATCGAAGAAGAAGAAGAAGAGAGTCTTCAACATACGGCAGCCTTCATTCGCACCAATGGTGCCCTTGTCTAAGCGATCGACCAAGAAGAAGAAGAAAAAACAATGTAAAAAAACACTGAAAGTGAACTTGCCCACAACTGACCTGTCCAGAGTAGAGTGGCCCCTGGTCAGTGAGGACGTCGCAAAAGAGGCGGTGCTGACGCACACTGACGTCCACGTTGATGAAGATGCTGGTCAGGAACTGACGCAGCAGCACCGGTGACGACAGGCACACCGCACGCTGGTTCAGCCTGTACGCACACACACACACACACAAAGAAGCTATTAGCATGCTATGCTTGCCTTACGTCTTGAGGTTTGACTTCAGTGCATCGTTCCAAAACTGGACTACAGTAAGCTTTGTCCTGAGTTGCTTCTCTCTTTTTGTTTTCTCTCTCTCTCCCTCTCTCTCCTCTTTCTGTCTATCTCTTTTTCTTTTCCCTTTTTCTCTAAATTTGCTTTTTCTTTTTTTCCCTCTCTCTCTACCTTTTCCCCTTCTCTCCTTGTTTCTTACTATCTTGTTTCTTTTATTGAACTATTCTTTTTCCTCAATATTTTAATCCGATTCCCTTTCTTCAACTCTAGTTGCTGGGGGTTTTCAAACACTGTCAGTATGAACATCTCTCTTCACATCCAGCCTCTTTATTTCCCCTGGTCTTGAAACCCTCTGTTTCATCCACCCCACCCTCACCCCCATTTTAAGTCAATGCCCAACCCCACAGCACTGACCTGAGTAAAATGCACCTTTTTCTTTTGTGATGAGATTAGCGTCCAATCGGTCGGAGACCCTTATGGACGGTAAAATGCACCACCACCCTCCCCTCCATATTTCCTTGATCTCCCCCCCCCCCCCTCCCTATTTTAACTCAACGCCTAACTGTACTGCACTGACTTAAAAAAAAGAAAAGATGGATTTTCCGTCCTCTTGACCCGGAAGGGCACATAATTATGGGACATTTGTATTGATAAAGATGACAAACTACACTGACTTGAGGAGGGTGAGCCTGAAGTCCCTCTTGGCCTGGGAGATGACAGTCATGCCCTCTGGGGGCGGGGGCTGGGCCAGGAAGTGGTCCCACAGCACGTCACACGCCTTGCGCGCCGTCGGGTAGTGCCCCACTTGGTAGGAGATCTGTACCGACAAACACCAACACGCACTGATACGTCGACGGACAGGGATTTTTGTTGCCACGTCTATTGTGACACTCTACAGACGCGGCTCTGACCTAGTACAGCCTTAACCGCAGTATTTCAGCTCCCCCAGCTGACTAGGCCAACACTGTCTGTAATTGCTAGGTGGTCATTATACTGGAGGCCCTTTTAGTAATGAATAAGTACCGTATTTTACAGACTGTTAGGCGCACCCCCCAAATTTCACCCAAAATTCAGATTTTGTTACTCTATTTACTTACTATATGATCAGTCACATTAATATAAGGCACAGGTGTCTCAGTCTGGGGAAAAAAGTATCGCCTTATAGTCCATAAAATACGGTAGAGATTTAATAAAACTGTCTTGATTACTGGGGTGTCTGTGATACCAAGGCAGAGGAAGCGTGGGAGGGGGTCCAATATTATTTCCTCAAATGAGTTGGATTTAATAAACTTTAATAGCAATTTGAAATCAATTTTTTTTTTTTTTAAATGATTCTCACTACCCACAGAAAACAACAGCAGTGCAGCAACACACAACAGCAAAAATAAACAAATGGAAAGTGTTGAACAAACAACAAAATTTGTTTAAACTTATATTTAACATTTTATTTTTCAGTACCTTGTGAGAGTTCATTGTCGTAACTTTGATTAATGTGCACAAGTTATGAGTTAGGTCTACTTTAAACACACACGCATACATGCACACACACACACACACAGAGGTGTTTGCATAGAGCACAGAAAACACATAGCGCTCATTCAGTAGAACACAGCAAACACATTGGGGTTCAGCCCCAACAATTTCAACTCACACCTAAATCTGGGCACCTGTACAAGGTACAGGGGATTTTTCCTCTCACTCTGCACTAGGCCTTATGGTCTGAACGTGGAGTCTTTTGGATGAGACGATAAACCGAGGTCCCATGTGCCCATGTACTTAGCACACGTTAATCCCAGTGGCAACGAAAAAGTTGTCATTTGGTCCAAATTTATCCACCCACCCTTTCTTTCCTCATCAGTCACACAAAAATCACATGCAAATAAAACATAAATGGGCTCTGGCTGCAACGCGCTCTCCAGGTAGGAGCAACCCGAATTTCACAGACACCTCTGTGCCTATAAAGTACCAAATACCATATACCAAGTAACACACACACACACACACAATCCCACCTGACTCAGAAAGGCCCAGGTCATGAGGACAGGCAGAGGGTGTGAGGCCAGGATGGGTTTGCTGGTCTCCCCCACACTGTTGCCGATCAGCGTGCCGTCCGCCGTGTAGGCCCCCACCGCAAACACATAGCGCTCATTGGGGTTCAGCCCAGAGACCTTCAGCTCACACCTAAAGCTGGGCACCTGGAGAACACAGCAGACATTCCTGTTGTAGAACACAGCAAACATTCCTGTAGTAGAACACAGCAAACATTCCTGTAGTAGAACACAGCAAACATTCCTGTAGTAGAACACAGCAAACATTCCTGTAGAACACAGCAAACATTCCTGTAGAACACAGCAAACATTCCTGTAGTAGAACACAGCAAACATTCCTGTAGTAGAACACAGCAAACATTCCTGTAGTAGAACACAGCAGACATTCCTGTAGTAGAACACAGCAAACATTCCTGTAGAAGAACACAGCAGACATTCCTGTAGTAGAACACAGCAAACACATAGCGCTCATTGTTCATCCCCGACATTTTCAGTTCACAAAGCTGGGCACCTGGAGAACACAGCAGACATTCCTGTAGTAGAACACAGCAAACATTCCTGCAGTAGAACACAGCAAACATTCCTGTAGTAGAACACAGCAAACATTCCTGTAGTAGAACACAGCAAACATTCCTGTAGTAGAACACAGCAAACACATAGCGCTCATTGTTCATCCCCGACATTTTCAGTTCACAAAGCTGGGCACCTGGAGAACACAGCAGACATTCCTGTAGTAGAACACAGCAAACATTCCTGTAGTAGAACACAGCAAACATTCCTGTAGTAGAACACAGCAGACATTCCTGTAGTAGAACACAGCAAACATTCCTGTAGTAGAACACAGCAAACATTCCTGTAGTAGAACACAGCAAACACATAGTGTTCATTGTTCATCCCCGACATTTTCAGTTCACAAAGCTGGGCACCTGGAGAACACAGCAGACATTCCTGTAGTAGAACACAGCAAACATTCCTGTAGTAGAACACAGCAAACACATAGCGCTCATTGTTCATCCCCAACATTTTCAGTTCACAAAGCTGGGCATCTGGAGAACACAGCAAACATTCCTGAACTGTAGTAGAACACAGCAATCATTCCCAGGGTCGGACAGTATCGGCTGCCTGACTGCCCGGGGCAGGTAGTCGTAAGTGTCGGGCAGGTGGCGAACTCGACGACCTGCCTGCCGGGCAAGTGCAAGTGCTTAGAAAAAAAATCTCACCCAGTTTATTTCAGTCCGTTGTAAAAACCGCAAGTCAGGTTCTAGGCCTACAACGCAGGCTACATCAACAATGATAGGCCCTACAATCACCACGCTCGCGAGTAGTTTAAGTTGATGTCAGCATCACTTCCGCAAAATAGGATAGCCATTTGTATCGAGCAAGATGATTGGCTAAAGAAAATTCATTATCCAATCAGAATGAAGCATACTTAGCCAGTCAATTGCAGACAGCCTTTGGCAAAATGGCAGACGATATTATGACATATGCTTTGGGTTCCGACAAGAAGAAATCAAAACAACGTTTTTGCAAGTTAAACGCTTTATTTCTGCACTGCAGATTCTAACAATGTCAAGATAACATTTTGCTTATCATGGGTGAGAAAAAAACCCTTATGTCATTCCCGAGGAGCTGTGTGACAGGATGGCCAATCATGAAGAGTCTTTTTACTAGCTTTTTCACTCATGGCACATTCATTTATCGGGCAGGTGGCTAAAACTGGGGGGCAGGTAAAAAAATTGTCTACCTGCCCCCAGAGCAGGTTGTAAAAAAAGTTACTGTCCTACCCTGATTCCTGTAGTAGAACACAGCAAACACATAGCGCTCATTGTTCAGCCCTAACATCTTCAGATCACAAGGCTGGGCACCTGCAGAACACAGCAGACACATAGCGATCCTCCAGCAGGACACAGCAAACCCGTTAACAAAATAAATAGAAAGAAAGAGAAAATAGAATGGAGGAGAAGGAGAAAGAAGAGGATGAGGGAAAGGAGAAAGAGGAAAAGAAAAAGAAGAGCAGAAGGAGACAGAGGGGAGGAAGCGACAGAGAGAGATATATAAAAAGGGAGGGAGAGAAAATTGCAGAACAGATGGGAGGAAAATCAAGAGAAGAACAGCTTAGAGAGAGAAACGGAGAGGAGAACAAAACCTACAGCTAAGACAGAAAAACGTAGAAATAAGAGAAAGGAAGAGCAGCTCTTTCAACAAGAAGGAAGAACCTCATACTGACCTCATCTCCGGTGCCTGGCAAATTGTAGTCGCTGATACGAGCCTTCACGTTGCTTCCCGCTGCATTGCGCCCAAACAGACGATACCAGGCCACCTGCAGAAAAAACACAGACGGCCTGTTCACTTCCTCGTCACCAAGTTAGGCAAGCTTGAGAGTTGTCTCTCTTTTCTTTCTTAAATCAATCAATATTGTCTGGATGGGTGTGGAAGGGCGATACATCTACCATTAACTATCTAGGTATAAGTGATAAGGCCCAGATGGAGGCACGTTTTGTGTTTGGTCAAAGACGGAGGAAACTTGAAGATTGTTTTTCTGAAATTCATATTATATAGTATTGTTTCGCATCATCTTCAATAAAATTGCCTTTTCGTGTCATTGTATTTATTTGTTTACACACATGATTTTATTTTTGTATGGGTCTAGTCAATCAAAATAGAATTATTGTTTACTGTTCTTCCTAATTTAAGGAATGACATTTGTAGTTACATTACAAAATCAGACTTTCTAATCAGCAGATTATAAACAGCCATTTACAAACGTATCATCAGACATGTCTGATTAGAAGAGATGACAAGCTGTGCTCCTTGAAACGAGAGCTGTGTAGTTGAGTTGTCTTTTATGCTCACACATTCAGTCACAAAAAATGCACATACACACAGCACACACATATGAATGCACACACATGAACACACACACACATGCGAGAACAATGTAGTTGAGTTGTCTTTTATGCTCACACATTCAGTCACAAAAAATGCATATACACACAGCACACACATATGAATGCACACACATGAACGAATACACACACACACTGAAAAATAAAAAACCAAAGAATCGTGAAACATCAACCTCACTTCGCTAACTCTTTCGCTTAAAAAACAACTACCATATTTTTCGGACTATAAGGTGCACCTGATCAGAAGACGCACACCCCAAATTTTACACAAAATTCAGATTCTGTTATTATATTTTCTTACTATTTTAGCAGTCATATTATAAGGTCTCAGTCTTGGAAAAAAGTATCGCCTTATAGTCCGAAAAGTACGGACGTATGACAGCCGCACCTTTTGCCCAGACATGGGGATGAAGGGTGCGGGCCTGAAGACCATGGAGCGGTCGGTGCGACACAGAAGGACGGGGGGTGGGGGCACGTGGCACTCGGTGGCCAGGTGGTCCCCCTCCCCTCCCCCAGCCCCTGTGTTCTCAAAGTAGGTCCTCTCCTCCTCAACTTCCGCCTTCTGGATGAACCCCATCGCCTCCTGTCAGCACACAGATTTCACAAAATGTGTTGTAAAATTCAGTCCAAAAAAAAAATAAACAAGAGCGAAGTGCTGTAACAGCTCGCTCAAGTAGTGAGAGAGTGAGAGAGAGAGAGAGTGAGGGGGGTGGAGGGCAAGTTATTATACAGGCTATGACTATTTCTTATAAGTAGAGGTCACAATAAAAATGACGTCATTTTTCTACATCACAAAAATTATATCATTTTTTATGACGTCTTAGGCCTAATAATATCTTGTGCCTTCTGGCGTATTCTGCACTCAAGTACACATGTACTTTCTACTCTCACTTCAAAAAATAATAACTGATTTACTACCAAACCATTCTGGTTACTTTTTGTTTAAATGGAGTCACTGAAAACATATTGAAGGTATTTATCATCACTTGAAAGAGTGCATGTGTTGTTAAAGTTTTTCACATGTGCCCTGGCATAATAACATAAGCTCAGCTTCGCGAGCTAAAAAGGAATACTGTATTTTACAGGCTACAAGGCGCACCTAATTATAAAGTGCATGCCCCAAATTTTACACAAAATTCAGATTGTATATAATAGGTTTTTTTATTATATCATCATTCACATTATAAGGCACAGGGGTCTCAGTCTAGGAACAAAAGTATCACCTTATAGTCCGTAAAATACAGTAGATTAAGCCTTTAAAATTGATGACAGTATTTTACGGACTATAAGTCGCATAATATTATAAGTTTTACCCCGCCAAATTTTACATCAAATTCTGATGATGTTATTACAGTTTCTTACTGCATTATCAGTCACAGCTATGAGGCGTAGATGTCTGTCTGTATAACAAGTCTCGTCTTTAGTCCGTAAAAGATTACCGGTAAGCTTTATTTTGAGTTTTTAACTTGGTCTTTATAACTTGACTCCAACTATCCAAAATGTGACCTAGCACCACAGAAGGGACATTAAGTGTCAAAATGACCATTCTGAGAAAATTGTACATTTGAAAACTTCAGACAATTCTCTTTCAAATGATATAAGAACCGAACCATTATTGTAACTTTTTCCGTTTTAGAGTTATGAGCATTTAAAGTTGGTAGGGTGACCTTCGGCCGTTTTGAGAAATCACAGATTAAAGTTTAGCCAAGCTGAAGAAAATGCATTGACCTACTCATTTCAAAGCACTTTTTGGAATATTTTGAGACCATAACAATGATTGTCCTTTATAAACATGAAAGATGAGATGTAAGAGAGCATGCAAATACCCATAACTCAAAACTCATAAAAAAATTAGATTTTTGACTTTGCAAGCATGTTGTGAGAAACTAGCCCAGCGACTTAATGTCCCTTTCGTGGTGCCGAGTCACAAATGATATTAAATTCAACTTGAAAACAGCTTGAAAATTTGGCTCTGTCTAATTTGGTGCTTAATTTGGTTGGAGGTTGGTCATTGTCTTCGCAAGCAATTAACCATCCTATAGAATTAGATTTTAAAGTATTTACCGGTATTTGATATGTACCCAAAATGATATTATGTATCACTGGTTTTTCGATTCTGAATTCAAAGGCATCAAATATTACTGACAGAAAATGTAAAAAGAAAACCAAAAAAACAGGCAAAATACTCAAAAAGAGCATCCTACACAAAAAAACTTGTGTAATATAAAATACTCATTGCTATGCTTCATCCTCCTCATCCTCCTCCTCATTACTACTACAATGTACTACTGCTACATACGTTGAGCAGTGTCTTCTGATCCTCGGTGGGTGTGGACTCAGCGCCCAACATGAGAGCTTTCTGCATGAACAGCAGAGCCTTGGACAGCAGGTTGCGATCACACGCCTCCTTCAGTTCATCAAAGCTCTCAACGTAGTCGCTGCTGTTCTTGTCAATCTGCACATCATCACCATTGCCTTTATCATCATTGTTATCATCCTTGTTTGATTTTATTGTTGCTCTCATCATTATCATGATCATCATGGTCCTCCTTGTCATCGTCGTAACTACATCATCATCATCATTGCCATCAACATCATCACCATTGCTTTTATCATCATTATTATCATCCTTGTTTGTTTTTATTGTTGCTCTCATCATCATCATGGTCCTCCTTGTTATCGTCATAACTACATCATCATCATCATTGTCATCACTATCATTACCATCATCATCATCTCATCATTGCTATCATCATTATCATTACTGCAATCAAAAGGTACCATTGGTCAGGAAAAAAATCATCAAGCTATTTTCACAATACAAGCACACAGGCACAACACACACACACACACCACACATGAGTTGCCCTGTGTTGCTTGCTGGAGAAAGAATTGGAAAATAAATATGAAATACTGCAAATATGTGGAAAGTGGTGTTGTTCTTCTATGCTGACACACACACAAACACACAGACAGACAGACAGACACACACACACACAAATCACTGACCTTGGCAGACTCTCGTTTCTTGGATGGTTTTCCTTTCTCAGTCTCTGAACAAAGTGCACACAATTTTAGGTGAATGACTAATACAAGCAATGGTGCATAAAACACAGGCAAATGCACTGACCAAAAGTCCAGTGAGTTACATATCAAGAGACGTCTACATACAGACCGTTACAAAGACAGATTGCCTAGTCTAATTACCATTTTGTCAAAAGCATCAAACTATTTAAAAATCCCACTGAACTAGAGGTAGAGCTATAGCTTGTTAAATAAAAGAATCGTTTCACAATCAGATATGCAGTATCAAAGCAATGGAGCGTACACGTTTGCACTACATGAGCATTTACGCAGATTTTCACGCCCAGATAGGTAATATTTGACAGTATTAATCCATGTATCATGAACATTGGCCAATGGTTAGGGGATGAAAATGAGGGACAGGGAGGAGATGATTTTGAAATCAGGAATGTAACTGCCTAGAAAAAGAGAGAGAGAAATATAGAAGAGATACAATACTATACAGTGGAACCTCCCTTATAAGGCTGGCCTTCAAAAATCATCCAAAATGAGGTCTTATATGGGAGGGGTCTTATAAGGGAGGTAATATAGCTTATGGAGGTTCCACAGTAGCAACAAAATAAAAAATAAATGGTGAAGATGATAATGGTTGGGACAGTGATAATAATAATGATGATGACGATGATGATGATGATGAAAACGATGATGTTGTGATGTTGATAACAATGATGATAGTACAGATGGTCACAATGGGCACGAGTTTAAAAATAATGAAGACCAATCATAAACACACACACACACACACACACACACATTAACATGCACATACACCCCCAACCCACCACGATCCCCCCCCATATACTTCCACCCTGGGCTCCCAATCATACCGCAAACCAAGGGGTCCCAGGGACTCCTTCACTTACAGCATAGAGGGTCCTAGAGGTGGGATAGAGGGTCCCGCAGTGGCATTGCAAATGCTAAAAATAATTTTTCTAGTGCATCCCTGGGACCCCCTGCACATTCTTTTAGAGGGTCCTTGAGAATTTTAGTGCTTCATTAGGACCCCCAAATGGTGGTCCCTGGAAGCCCTGTCCACCCCCCACCTCACCGTGGGTGGCCAAGGTGGCCAGTTTGAGGGTGACGCGGTGGTACATGAGGACCAGCTCCAGGTGCAGGTCCTTGACGGTGTTCCACACGGCCGTGGCCGACCCCTTCATGCTGGGGGGGATCAGGTCGTCAGGGTTCACCGGCCCACCAGCGTCATCCGCAGCCTCCATCACCCCCCCTCCTCCCCCTCCTCCACTGCCAGCGGCGTTGCCACTCACGTCCACCCCCCGCCCCGAGTCCACTTGGAACACGTCCGGATGCAAGTCCTGAAAATTATTATGACTAAGGTTATTTTTAACATTTGATAATAAGGTGCGTGTTTTGGGTGTGTAACCTCCTCAAGACATGGGTAGGTGAGGTGAAAGCAAGGTGAAGGTTTTTTCAAACTGGTCATGTTGTTGTGGTGGGTTTTTTGGCAAAATAAATAATGTGCAAATGTTCTAAATATGTAACCATCTCAAGATATGAGGAGGCGAGGCAATGACAGTGGCTGAATTCAATATGAAGGAACTTTTCAGTGCATTTCTGATATTACACTGATTTCTGAGAGCATACGCAGGCATGCATAGGCTCGCACACACAGAGAGAGAGAGAGAGAGAGAGAGAGAGAGAGAGAGAGAGAGAGAGAGAGAGAGAGAGAGAGAGAGAGAGAGAGAGAGAGAGAGAGAGAGAGAGAGAGAGAGAGAGAGAGAGAGAGAGAGAGAGAGAGAGAGAGAGAGAGAGAGAGAGAGAGAGAGAGAACGGGGAGGAGACATAAAGCCACTGTTTTTCATTTCAAACTAGAAAGCTATCATTTCCTGCTACAATATGATGTGAAAATGTTTGCCTTTTTTTCGTCCAAGCTAATTCATGACTACATCAATATTAAAGCTTTATTAACTCACTCAGGACTGGCCGAGTTGCTTGCCCTTGTTCCGAAAGGACAGGGTGTTCGATTAGGTTTGGAACAAAAATCGCAAAAAATAAGTTATGAAGAGTTAGGGATCAAAACTTTCAGAGAAGATTACCAACACCATGTACTAATCGATCGCAAAATATCAGATTCCATACCTTCGTTTGTCTTCTAATGACAGAAACAGCTTACACATATGAAGAAGAAATTCTTCACAGCCCAACTTTTCAAACCCCCTAGACCAACAACACAAAAGTAAAGTCTGCGAAGACTGGTCACTTTCAAGATAGCTAATGTCAAAGCAAACTAAAAATAGATTATAAAGTCGTTCTGGAAAGATATTTACATGGCAGAAATCAAAACCTCTTGGAAACTCTCATGAGCCTGAATGGGCTAGTTTTTTTTATTTAACCCCTTCACTGCCAGAGAAAAACTGAGAAATTATCGATTTTCTTATTATAAAATTTAAAAGAAACATGTTAGACTCAATCTGATAAATAAGTCTAGAGATATATCTTTCCTTTCTTGTTTAAACCCAAAACCATCACTCCAGGTCTATGACATCATCAATGACATCATCTATGAGGAACACCTGTTCCTCAACAGAGCAGTGAAGAGGTTAATGGTTGTGCAGGCCATGAGCCGGATCAGGCTTGTTCGTCTCAAGTGAGTTAATGGCAGAGCTAAAAGCAAAATGATTCCAAATCCATTCTAGAAATGTTCTCTTTTTTTTGGCACATTTAAGCTCTTAACCCTTTCACTGCCAATGTCGCATTTTTGCACCACAATGATTTAACAACCATGTCATAAAAACTCTTGAAATCAGGGTCTGTTATTCAATGATATTGTGTTCCTGAATTTGGGCAGTAAATGTCACAGAGAAATCCAACAATATTGCAGACAAAATCTTTTCTGTAGCCAAGTAGCTTTAATGGAAATGTTTGGCTCAAAGATGGCTGGCAGTGAAAGGGTTAAGTCCCCTTTCCTTCTTCTGTGAGGCAGTGTCAAGCAAAGCATTCTTAATGCCACAATTACAAGCTCAAGGCCCAAACAACATTTTGCCTCAAGGCAGATCCGTGTCCCATCCTTTTCAAGCAAACATTTAAAGAACTACAAATTCATGTAAAAACAACTGCCCCTGTTGGAATGTTTAGAAGGCTAGGAAAAGTCAAAAACGAGTAACTACAACAGAAGCGATGGTACAGATTTTGGCATTAGAAAATGTCCCACCCACATGTATACATAAACTGCATAAGGTCAAGCAATGTATCAAGCGATGTATTGTACAAAATCATTAAAAAAACCACTTTAATTTTCACATGTATTTCTTAAGTAAAAAACAACAACACCTGCACTTTAAAATGATATATTTTAAAGGTATTGGTATTGGTGCCATATCATCAACGGTTGCACTTATCATAATTACGGGTGTCACTTTAGGGAGAAGATGAGGAAAAGGGTGGTACAGTGGAACCTCCCTAATAAGACCTCCTATTATAAGACTCCCTCCCATACAAGACCTGCTTCTCTGAGACGTTGCCCTTCTTCTTTCTTCTTTCCTGTAGAGCAACCACAGTCACTTCTGACTATTCTGTCGCTGTAACTTTAGGGGAATCTGCGGAAATGCACACTGAGGTACTACATGTACTGAGAAGAAGAAAAGTTGACAGTAGAAGAAGAAGACAGAAAGCCTGGCCCAGCCAGCCAGGTTCCGGGCCCCTAACGTGATGCCGCGCCAAGCGAGAGAATGACCCAGCCAGCCAGGTCCCGCTAATCGGGCCCCAACGTGATGCCGCGCCATTGGGAAAAGGAAAAAAAAGAAAGAAAAAAAAGAAAAGAGAGGTGGGGTGGGGTAAGTTATTGTGATTTGGAGACCCAGGACACGAAGGTGCCCAAGGTCCCCGCCTCAACAGCCTGCTCCGGGAGGTTGTTCCATGCCTTGATGGTGCGTGGCAGGAAACTGGCCTGTCTGTATTGTGTGCGGCAGTAGATCTGGGCCAGCTGCTTGGTGTGGGCTCGACGCTGGCGTTGTGGTGCCGGGGTCAGTTTGTCTTTCATGGTCTTCATGGAAACGAGTTCGTGATGGAGTTTATACATCATGACAACTCTTGCTGTTTCTCTTCTTTGTTGCAGTGAGGGCCACTTCAGTTGCTCGAGCATAGATGACACGCTTCTTTGTAAGTATTAAAATTACCTCCCTTATACGACCTCATTTTGGATGATTTTTAAGGTCTTATAATGGAAGTTCCACTGTACTATGTAGTAGCAACATACACTTAAAAGTAAGTCATACACAAAGCTCTTTTCACATGATCACTGAAGCATGAAGACTATAAAAAAAAACCTAACTAAGTTTACTTATTATAAATCTAATTTAAACAGCTCATGAATAATAAATTAAAAAAACAGCATTTTAACTAGTTAGTCAAGATGCAAGGTTGATGATATACAAGTCCGCTAAATGAGGCTATAGTTCAGAACATTGCTTTCTTTTCGTTTAAAAACTACCCATGATATTACACATAAGATTTAACAGCTGTAATGATAAATTGGAACCCTTGTTTAACAAGCTCTCATTATTAATATCACAGCTTTCATATGTCCATTTAAAAAAAAAGAAAGAACTCCTGTAAAACTGTTCCTGTCGCTTTTAACAAGCCACCCACAAACTATCTAATATTTTCTTATTTCACCTGCTTTAAAAAGAAATCAAACAACAACAACAAAACTTATTGCCTTCATTAACCTTCTATTATGTTGCTAGAGAAAGCCTTCATAGACAAAACCATACCTAGAACATTATCAGTATGTATAAACTGTGTGCAACATACTTGCACCAATTGTTTTGTTTTTTTAATTGATCTCATGTGGCAAACTGTTTACAGCAACTCTTCAAATTACCGATAAATGTGCTCTTCAAACATATTATTACAGCCTTCAGCCAAATCACTCACGCACACACACACACACACTGAATCAAACAGTTATGCAAGTGCTTCACTTGTGAACATGCCAATTCACCTCATCTCTCAGTGCACAAAAACTTAGTGCACAAGTAACGCATTAGTACACTCCCCAAGCACGTCAATGGGGTGGAAGTCCTAAGCTGAGAACAGAACTGGGGAATGGAGGGAGGGGGGGGGGGGGCACGGAAATAACACTGGAAAAGGGAGGGAGGGGAAGCATAACAGACCCACCCACCCCCCACCCCCTATCAATAAAAACAAAACAACAGGGCTTTAACACAGCATGGCACAAAGCAGCCGACCCGGGCAGGACAAACTGTCAAGCGTGGAATCAACAGTGCTCAGCTGAAGCTTCATGCAAAACACTCACCCCTGAGACTGATTCATTGTCCTCCATCACTTTCTGAAAGTCACATCACAAACATCTGCCCGTTCTAAACAAACCTCACACGTACACACAGAGCAGACTTGTACTGCCAAGTTTGTGCTGTTGTATGGAGGGCCAGCCACACGTCCACTAAAATCGCACGACTGTACGATACGATTTGATCACATGGTTTCGAAGCGCGAATCACATTTGTTCTTCGAGACCATGTGGTCGAATCGCATCGTACAGTCATGCGATTTTAGTGGACGTGTGGCTGGCCCTTTATAGAAAGTGTGAAGACTGTGAAGCGCACACATGTATTCTTGAGTTTATGTGCAAAAAGAAGCACATGTGCACATCTAAACGTGTTTGCATAAGAGAGTGTAAATGTATTCATCAATGTACTCAATGACTCATTATATCACAATACAGAATACTACATCAATGTTAGCATGCATCAGAAATCTCACCAAAATGGTGAGCCTCAAAGCACAGACTATATAGTTACATTCTCTCTGCTCAAAGTTATTATTATTATTATTTAAGAAAATTTATATAGCGCTTCACCTTTAAGCTCTAAGCGCTTTACAATTGCCCTAAAATTATTCATATTAAAAACAACCGCTTACATACCTCCACACTATCCTTCACATTCTTACACACACACACACACACATGTGCACACAAAGAAATATGTACATATTAAACTAAATATAAATAAAATACATATACATAATAAAATAACAATTTACAATCAGATTACATTTAAAAAAAAATCAATTTTCAATTTACATAAACAAGTTACACATTCACAATGACCGCAAAAGTAAATTATACATATAGGTACACACAAGGTTAACAAACATTCAAAGTCCTAATTAACTGGAAAACAAACAGTAAGGGCATTCTAATCCCAAAGACAATACCACATAATACACCCACAATACAGACTATGCTGCTGAAGGTATTCATTGGATTTAGTATCGCTTCTTTGCCTTGGCATGAGGCTGTGTCAGACCAGTTGACATAAGCTAGAAAGACAAGGCTACATCAAAATGTTGTTATGCTCTGAATGGTTGTGCGGGGATTGTCTTAAGCCATGAGAAGCTCCCAGCATAACATCATCAGTCTAAAATCCCCCGAAGACGGAGTGTGGCTGCCCACATGGCAGGGTAATCAAAAACGGTCACACACGTAATGTTCTCATCCCTAGCTGGTGCATTTGTACCAAAGTGTTCAAGTGCTCTGGCTGTTGGGATGATCCCTGGAGTCGTTAAGCCAGGGAACAACAACAACAACAGTATCGCTTCTAAAAATGCAAATTAAGTCGACTTAAAAAAAAAAAATACTTTAAGAAATACCACATTTTTTCAAACTATCAGATGCACCCCCAAATTTCTTACACAAAATTCAAACTTTGTTGTTACACTTTCTTACCATATACTGGTAGTTAATCATATTATCAAGCGCAGGGGTCTCAGTCTGGGCACACAAAAAAGTACTGCCTTGTAGTCCATAAAATACAGTGAGCACACAAGCTTTTTGATTCTATAAACAAATTTACACAAAATTCAAATTGTGTTGTTATACCTTCTTACCATACAGTTAATCATATTATCAAGCGCAGGGGTCTCAGTCTGGGCACACACAAAAAAAGTATCGCCTTGTAGTCCGTAAAATACAGTAAGCTCACAAGCTTTTTGACTCTATAAAGAAACAAAATACATATTCGTCTTCTTCGATTGCTCAGACAGCTTCCTGTCAATTATGAGCGCGGATGCGTCGTGCTGCCGTTATGCACCTTTCTAAGAAATAGTTAGGCCCAGCAAGTCCGACTTCGGCTGGAGGAAATGTTCTTGAAAAGTGTTTCGCGAAAAAAGGCAGGAGAATGGACCGGTTAGGCAGAAAGAGAGTAGATGACAGCAAGCAAAGGGAAAAGACAGAGTCAAAGATAGTGACAGATTCGATGAAGTTACAAGCACAGACCCCCCGTGGGGATTTTCATACAAATAGCTCCCCCACCTTCTGTGCTTGTAACTTCATCTAATCTGTCACTCTCTTTGACTCTGCTTTTCCCTTTGCTTACTGTCATCTGCTATCTTTCTATCTCACTGGTCCATTCTCCTGCCTTTTTTCCATAAATTCTTACAAAGATTTTTTCAGCCGAAGTCGGCCATGCTGGGCCTAACTATTTCTTATGCGCATAATGGCAGCATGGCGCATCTACGCTCATGTGGCAGGAAACTGTCTGAGCGAACGAAGAAGAAGAAGAACAAGTACAGAACTTCCAGAAGGTGGCGGAACTATTTATACAAAAGACCCCCCCGGTATCCCCATGGGGGACAAATACATATTAATCCCCCCCAAAAAAAAACCACCCCAACAATTCCACAACTCCACAACAAACATGCACCTTGTTCCAGCTGACGTCTGCGATGGACTTGCCGTCGTTGAGAGCCACGGCGGTGCGGGCGTAGTTCACGTTGTCCAGCCCCAGCCGCAGGATGTCGCGTGCCTGGGCCAGCTGCTGCCGGGCGATCTGCCGGGAACTCTGGGACAGCAGGCTGATGCGACTGGCCTCCGTGTCCCCGCCCCCTCCCCCGACGTCCGTCAGCGTCGTCTTGGACTCCTTGAGCGACATCTTGGCGTCTGTCGGGGGGATTGACGGAAGAAGAACAATGAGTGGGAACTAGCGGGAAAAGAACCCGAAGAATGTTTTGGCGTCTGTCAGGGGAATTAACGGAAGAAGAACAATGAGGGGGACTAGAGTGGGAACAAACGGGAAAAGAACCCGAAGAATGTAAGAAAAAACCCAACAACAACACAACATGAAAAAAAATATAAAAACCCATGTGAGAGCGCTTTTGTAAAATAAATACATCATTCTCCTTCATACAGCATGTAGTTTCTCATTTTATTACCAACACAAGTGTGTCACCGAGCGGCAGATATGTCCTTTGCCCATTAGCCTACATCCGTGACCTTGACCTTGACCTGTACCCTTAATTTGGTTTTAACACAAGTCAATGCACCTACACTGTACATACCAAGTTTGAACACCGTGAATCTAATGATTTCAAGAGGAAATTTCGGTTTTTATGGTCAAACTTAACGGTCAAATAAGATACATCCCACCACAAAATTTGAAGCACTTCTGTCAAGTGGTTATCAAGATTATAACCCGGACAGACAGACAGACAAACAAATGAAAACAATACTCAAAAAAAGAAAGAAACGGAAAAACAGACTCAAGTGATTGCAAACTGCCCCACCATACTATGCATGGGTGAAGCGCATCACAGAAATGAAGAGAATCTAATGCATGAATATGAGAACATTCAAGTTCTAATTAAGTTAGTTTCACAGCACGCAAAACTCTCTCTTTTATCACAACAAATCAGCAAGTTACTCTGTGATCATCCTCCTCCTACCTGCCAACCCTTCAGACCTACGAGTATAAAAATATTGGTACCGGCGACAAAGCATGGAACATGTACTGCACCACTTTGCTGACTTTCTTTCATGAACAGATGCAACAGACAGAATCAGTTCAGCAACCACTGTTTAAAAAATCCCTAAACAAAAACATAAAAAAACCTAAACAACCCCACCCCAAAAAAACACACAACACACAAACAATCTCAGTTGAAACAAGGAACATTATACCCATTCATTTACACTGTGTGACTTGATGTTATTATATGCAACAACATTGCATTACGGAATAATAGTCACAGTGCTACATATAAGACAGAAACAGAGAGGGTCCACAATCAGTAGGAAGACAGGATCCATAACCCTGAACACAAACAGAAAGGATCCTGAATCAGAACACAAACAGAAAGGATCCTGAATCAGAACACAAACAGAAAGGATCCTGAATCAGAACACAAACAGAAAGGATCCTGAATCAGAACACAAACAGAAAGGATCCAGAATCAGAACAGAAACAGAAAGGACCCAGAATCAGAACACAAACAGAAAGGACCCAGAATCAGAACACAAACAGAAAGGGAACACAAACAGAAAGGATCCTGAATCAGAACACAAACAGAAAGGATCCTGAATCAGAACACAAACAGAAAGGATCCAGAATCAGAACACAAACAGAAAGGATCCAGAATCAGAACACAAACAGAAAGGATCCAGAATCAGAACACAAACAGAAAGGATCCAGAATCAGAACACAAACAGAAAGGATCCAGAATCAGAACACAAACAGAAAGGATCCAGAATCAGAACACAAACAGAAAGGATCCAGAATCAGAACACAAACAGAAAGGACCCAGAATCAGAACACAAACAGAAAGGATCCAGAATCAGAACACAAACAGAAAGGATCCAGAACTCAGAACACAAACAGAAAGGATCCTGAATCAGAACACAAACAGAAAGGATCCAGAATCAGAACACAAACAGAAAGGATCCAGAATCAGAACACAAACAGAAAGGATCCAGAATCAGAACACAAACAGAAAGGATCCAGAATCAGAACACAAACAGAAAGGATCCAGAATCAGAACACAAACAGAAAGGATCCAGAATCAGAACACAAACAGAAAGGATCCAGAATCAGAACACAAACAGAAAGGACCCAGAATCAGAACACAAACAGAAAGGACCCAGAATCAGAACACAAACAGAAAGGATCCAGGGTCAGAACACAAACAGAAAGGATCCAGAATCGGAACACAAACAGAAAGGATCCAGAATCAGAACACAAACAGAAAGGATCCAGAATCGGAACACAAACAGAAAGGATCCAGAATCAGAACACAAACAGAAAGGATCCAGAATCGGAACACAAACAGAAAGGATCCAGAATCAGAACAGAAACAGAAATGATCCAGAATCGGAACAGAAACAGAAAGGATCCAGGGTCAGAACACAAACAGAAAAGATCCAGAATCGGAACACAAACAGAAAGGATCCAGAATCGGAACAGAAACAGAAAGGATCCAGGGTCAGAACACAAACAGAAAGGATCCAGAATCGGAACAGAAACAGAAAGGATCCAGGGTCAGAACACAAACAGAAAGGATCCAGGGTCAGAACACAAACAGAAAGGATCCAGAATCGGAACAGAAACAGAAAGGATCCAGGGTCAGAACAGAAACAGAAAGGATCCAGGGTCAGAACACAAACAGAAAGGATCCAGGGTCAGAACACAAACAGAAAGGATACTGATGCCAGAAACGATCTAGAAGTAAAACGTAAAGGATCAAGAACCCGAACAGGAACATGGAAGATTGAGAAATAGGGTACAACAGATCAAATTTTGCATCCTATTATCTATAACAGATATTTGCCCCAGAACTAGAATACGAACAGATATGATCTAGAATCATAAAAAAAATATAATCCAGAATCACAGCAACAACAAAAAACAGACATGATCTAGAACCAGAACACTAACAGACAGGATTAAGAACCTGGGCTCAAAACGAGGGTCTAGAACCAGAACACACAGATTCTAGAGCCAGAACACACATAGAATCTAGAACCAGAACACACACAGAATCTAGAACCAGAACACACATAGAATCTAGAACCAGAACACACACAGAATCTAGAACCAGAACACACATAAGAATCTAGAACCAGAACACACATAGAATCTAGAACCAGAACACACATAGAATCTAGAACCAGAACACACACAGAATCTAGAACCAGAACACACATAGAATCTAGAACCAGAACACACATAGAATCTAGAACCAGAACACACATAGAATCTAGAACCAGAACACACACAGAATCTAGAACCAGAACACACATAAGAATCTAGAACCAGAACACACATAGAATCTAGAACCAGAACACACATAGAATCTAGAACCAGAACACACATAGAATCTAGAACCAGAACACACACAGAATCTAGAACCAGAACACACATAGAATCTAGAACCAGAACACACACAGAATCTAGAACCAGAACACACACAGAATCTAGAACCAGAACACACATAGAATCTAGAACCAGAACAAAAAAAACCACATATGATATAGAATCAGAACACTTTGGTGCTCATATGATCTGGAATCAGAACACAATTAGATCCAGGATGAGCAGACCAGTATAATGTACAGTAATATAGAGGTAACATTCCTTCTCAATTTCCATTAAAGGTCTATCTCTTTCAAATACCGGTGACTGGAATCAATGTATCACTGGGTACAAGTTAGCATCACATCACACTTACACCACTATCTAGGTAAGAGGCAAAATCACTGCAAACCTGCACATGTTGAATTAAAACCACTGCACATTAACATTCCGAGGTGTAAAGAACTAAAACCATGGAAAACCAAAGTATGCATTATTTGTATGGCACAACTGAACGTTCTTCACTTCTTCTTCTGCGTTCCCAGGCCATAAGGCCACAATGGGTACGCATGTGTCCGTTTTCTAGTTTTCACTGGTCTCCTCGCTGCATTCAGCCAACACATTCCGATTTCAGAGGAGCGTTCTTGACTTGAATCACAGCACACCAGGAATCCATAAGCATGAGCAAGAAGTAAAGCATTCAAATCTTTTGCCTTTTCAAACTGGTATAAATTGAAATGACACTATGATTAAAATCATGAGTAAGCTTAAATCACAGCACACCAAGAAATTCAGCACACAGGGAACTATCAGGTAGAAACTAGAAACAGTCAACTTGAAGCTGTGTGAGCTTAAAATCATCACACTTTCACAACCCTTCAGTGTGAGCTAGATGTCCACCGCAAACACAAGCCTTTACCCTTCGGGGTGTTGGACTGAGCTCGACTGAGATGACCAGCTGTGTCGGTCATCTGAGTTTCCTCCCGCTCCATTTTAGAACGAGGACTCCTGCTCTCTGTCAGTTCATGGAAATGTACAGCCAAAAGACCATTATCACAATTATCAGGAATCTTTAGCATAGGCATACTTGCCAAACAAAAACAAAATCAAAAGAGACACGGGAGCACATACTTGAACCCGAGGAAAACGCTTCAGTGCGTGCTTACAGCCAAGGGAAGTACAGGGACACATACTAACATGCCCATTCCAACATTCTAAAACAGACTACCCAATTTTACATACCTAACCCTCCAACAAATTTCTTTAACAGTCGTTCCTGTAGTTTTGTGAAATTTTGTTCACAGGCAAATCAGAACCATTAGATACAGATAATAAATGACATGTTACAAACTCGAATAGCGTTTCCCCCTCCCCCCCTCCATATCCCCTTAGTTTGCAACCCCAGTGTGGCCAGTTCTCACCTTCCATGGTCTCCAGCTGGGCGGAGCTCTCGTAGACCATGGCCAGCCTGAGGACCACCTCAGCAGTCAGTGTGGGGTCCACGCTGCTGATGCCTGTCCAGCCCAGGGCCTGGTGCACCGAGTCCAGCAGGTACATCCACTGCACAGCCAGTGAAACAACCACAGCAATTCAGCTGTAAAATAGCTAGAAAGTGATAACAATACAGCCAACGCACACACACATCCTTGGCAAAAGGTAACCCATAAATACAATAACAGATAAACAAAAATAACACACACACACATCCTTGGCAAAGGTAACCCATAAATGCAATAACACATAAACAAAAACACTGACAATTACTGATAAAAAAAATCCCAAAAACCTTTTCCTTAGAGGTAAACCATACAAATAACAAATGAAGAAACAAACATGTACACACTAACAAATACTGCCAACCCCACCCCCTTACCCCAAACTTCTTGCTAAAGGTAACCCATATAAATAACAAATAGACAAACACATTGACCAAATGCTGCCAAACGACACTTCCTTTCTGACAGAGGCAAAAAGCCAAGCAATAAGCGATAAGCCATGCAAGACTCAACACTCAAAAACTCTACTTAGCAAGGATCAAGATTTTAGTCCGAGCATAGTCTTACAATCTGTCCTTGAGACGAAAAAACCAAAAAGAACAAAATCAAAGGAGACACGAAGGTAACTGACCTTGTGAGGGTTGTCCATTTTCTGCAGGTATCGGGGGTTGTCGATGGACCCCGTCTGAAACTTCTGGAAGATGGCTTTACACTTGGACCACAGGTAGAGGGCCGCATCTACCACCATGTCCACCTCGATGCTGTCACGCTGCACACCAATCAGTTAACCAACCAAGCATCTAACCAACCAAACAATCAATCAATTATTCAATCAAGGACTTTACATTTGGACCACAGGTAGAAGGTCAAATTGACCACCAAGTCCACCTCAATGCTGTCACGCTGCACACCAATCAGTCAACCAATCAATCAATGAAATCAGTCAATGGCTTATCACTTGGACCACAGACAGACTGCTGCATCCACCACCATGTCTACTTTGACCACTTCATATGGCACACCAATCAATCAACTAATCAGTCAAATAGCTTTACACTTGAACCACAGGTACAATTTAAGGCAGCATCCACTTCAACGGCATTATGCTGCACACCAGCCATGAATCAATCAATCATTCATTCAACTAATCAACAAAATAAAGAATAATAAGAAGAAATAAATTGTTTTTTTAAATCTATTTCTTTCCAACCCCTTTAACTTCATTGAATATCATTTTGGATCTGCTCCACCCACCCACCCATGCACAATACCCATACATGTACTTCTTACGCTCTCTTTTCTCTTCATCTCCTGTCAGTGAGGGCAGAGTCTCACCTGAAAGGGTCCGGTGATGATGGACATGAGCACGTCAGCCAGACTGACCAGGTCGTCCTGACCTATCATGGACCTGGTCGACAGACCTGCACATCGCCAAGACAAATGTCATGGAATGGGTATAACCGCAAAACACAATGCACGTGTGAAGACACTCCTACATATACACATATGAGCATCCACCCACAAAAATGCCTCTCCGTGTACAAGCACACACATTCTCTAGCTCAAAGCAGTAATGAGCACTAGCCAGGACGAACCAAACTTTCAGCTGGTAATTAGGCACACGCCCTTAACTTTCCTGGGTCAGTCTTTACCTATACAGTGTGCATCCTCCCTTCCTAAACGAGCCTCTTAGTTGAGACCTGCCCGGTGTCATTCCTTGAACTTAAGAACTTTATGTCATTGACAAACTCCTTGGTCGCCTACATTTTTATAATAGTAAGTATGCATTAAAGATGGACATTATGTTTTTTGGTTGTTTTTTCTCTAAATAATTAGCTGCTAAACAAAAAGTCACCTGGTCTAGAGGAGATGATCAATAACATGTCACGTTCATAGATCTAAAAATAAAATAATCATAGGACACACAAGATCTTTTGCCTCTGTAATGCTCTTTTCGTTGGAATATTTCTGTGTAAAACAAACAAGCAAACAAAACCGTCAGCGCATGTGCCCGACAAATTGTTGGGCGCAGACCCCCACTTTTGCAATCAATCTCATTAATATCAATGAGTAAAGGGAGCTAGCTTTCTTTGATTATTATTTCCTTCAAAATGATCTGCTAAAGGCTGTGGTGTGATCTTAAAGCACTTGTGCGTATATTTTGGTAAGTTTTTCTCTTTTCTTTTATTATTTTTATTTTCTAAAGCTGTAGCTCTCTCTCTCTCTCTCTCTCTCTCTCTCTCTCTCTCTCTCTCAGAACCTGCAGTCTGTCAGTGCAATGTGCTAGCCAAATAGCTAGGATACAAAGGGTTAAATTCCCCCTCTCCTGATATGTAACTGAAGCTTTTTTTTAAACTGATATTTGAAACCCTGTGTTGTACCCATTGTATTTAGTCTCTGTATTGCATTCTTGTTGTGTGTCCTTTTTTTCCCCGAACGTACCATATTTTTCGGACTATAAGGCGATACTTTTTTTTCCCAGACTGAGACCCCTGCGCCTTATAATATGACTGCTAAAATAGTAAGAAAATATAATAACAGAATCTGAATTGTGTAAAATCTCGGGGGCGCGCCTTATAATCAGGTGCGCCTTATAGTCCGAAAAATATGGTAGTTGTCATTGTAGTTGATGGTGTCGATGTTAATTTTGCTCACTGCAGCTGATTGCTCTGTCTGTTTATTCACCATGCACATTGAAAAAGAAAAGAAAAAATATATATGAATAATAAAAAAAACAATTCTCCCTCCCCTCATGTTTCCCCAACCATCCTGCCCACCCCCTGTAGCTCACCAGTAGAGCGAGCCACGTCTGAGGACTGTGCGGTGGTAGGGTTGTTGGCCTGGTCCGCGGCGGGGGGAGCGGGTTCCTCCTGGTCACCCTCGGTGGTGCTGGCAGCATTGTGGGCCCCCCGCTTGCCGTGCCGGCGGCTGGGGTTCAGCTTCCCCGTGGCCTGCAGCAGCTCCATGGCCTTCTCCTCCCAGCCCAGGCCCTCCCCTTGACTCTCCTGCACCGTGGGGTGTGTGTGTGGGGGTGATAAAACACTTGTCAATGTTGTGTCAGGAAAGTTGGGGGGGGGGGTGGATAAAAATCCCATTGTTGTTGTCGTGGTTGTTGTCGTGCGCTGGCTAAAAGACTCCGGGGAATCATCCCAACAACTGAAGCACTTGAACACTATGGTACTTCCCAGAAGTCGGAGTGTGGCTGCCCACATGGCAGGGTAATCAAAAACAGTCACACACGTAATGTTCTCATCCCTAGCTGGTGCATTTGTACCAAAGTGTTCAAGTGCTCTGGCTGTTGGGATGATCCCTGGAGTCGTTGAGCCAGGGAACAACAACAACAAACAACAACACTGTGGTACAAATGCATCAGCTAGGGATGAGAACATTATGTGTGTGACCGTTTTGGATTACTCCGCCGTGTGGGCAGCCACACTCCGTCTTCGGGGGATTCTTGTAGGAATGTCCCTTCACCCCTTCAAGGGTATTTCTGTCATTCTTTCTTGTAGGAATGTCCCACTGAAAGTATTTATACAGGAATGTACAACTGAATTCCTATTGTTTCGAACAGCTAGGGTGTTCATTTATGTTTAAAAGTAATATAGGCAATGCCTACTTTAATTCATTATTTATGTTACTAGGATTTTTTTTTCAAGTACCCCCTCTGAGCTCAATTCAAAACGGCTGTGGCAGTGAAGGGGTTGGTTTAATCAAATTAGTATAGAAGAAATCAGAGTGGTAAGGGTTTCAAATGAAGATGGGTAGTGAAAATGGTACAATGAACACACTTAAATGGTCAAAATCAATATGTAAAGTGGAAAAATGTGGGTTAAATGATTGAAAAACATAAAAACATAATTTGAAGTTAAAAATGGCAATAGAAGAGCCATGACAATGAATAGCTGATGGTTATGTGATTCTAATTTTGTTGAATATTTGAAACAAAATGAAAAAATAAAAATAAAAATAAAGTTGTGATCAAATAAACAACCGTGGAACATGAAACCCACCTTGATGTGAGCCAGGACCGGTTCCACCAAGGCATCGAACACGTCCCAGTGTTCAAAGTTGTAAGCCAGTTTGACGATGCGAATGGCACAGTCCAGGGGCACTCCATCTTCACCTATGTCATCATCATCATCATCACCATCTCCGCAGTTATGAACATCATCATTGTTATCATTATCATCTTCACCTATGTCATCATCATCATCATCATCTCCGCAGTTATGAACATCATCAATGTTACCGTTATCATCTTCATTACAGTATTGAAGTTGCAGGCCAGTTTGAGGCACACAAAAACAGGGGTACACTATTCTGGGCAATGTGTATCATCAGTGCTGTCATCTTCATCACCACTGTCATTATCATCATTAATCGCCCGCAGCAGCAGCACTAGCATTGCTGACACAGTGGAACCTCCCTCATAAGACCTTAAGAAAATCATCCAAAATGAGGTCTTATAATGGAGGGGTCTAATAAGGGAGGTAATTTTAATACTTACAAAGAAGGGCAATGTCTCAGAGAAGTAGGTCTTATGTGGGAGGGAGTCTTATAATGGGAGTTCCACTGTACGTATGTATTATCTTTGGCATCATTGTTTTCTACATCATCAATCTCATCATTATTATCAGTCGTAATCATTGTAAACATTAAGAACATGCTGATATTGTCTTTTAAAACGTTTTATATAATTGTTTTCTTCATCATCAATATCATCATCAATATCATCATCAATATCATCATTAATATCAATCGTAATCATTCTAAACTTTATCAGCAACACCGTTGATCGTCACCATCTTCATCATTATCATTAATGTTATAGCCATTGTCATTTCTGTTAATCCTTCACAGTTGTTGGTTCTGTTTTAACTGGTTTAATACAGGGAAATAAATAAGGCATTCAGAATCACTGAGGAGTATTTTGTACACACACACACAAACCAACAACGACAAAACACGGTATAAACAAAAAAGAACACATTTGGGAAACACAAACCTATACACACTTATCAATCGAAGCAAAAGTAAAGAAAACAACAACATAAATGCACACACTTAGGGCAAAGAGTCTACAAAACTTTCAGATTAACACATCACAAATCTGCAGTTCACTGCAACAGACAACGGACAGAAGACAGACAGACAGACAGAAAGAAGGAAGACAGACAGTCAGTAGAAAGACTGACAAACAGAGAGCTGGTGTTTGTTTAGCTCACCTCTGGTGGCCATGTCGATCAGAGAGTCACTGCTGACCACAGAGGACAAAGGGGGAGAACCCAACTGCATCTGGGTCTTGGTGGCACCTGCCGCACGATTACCTCCCCCACCTGCAGGACATGCATGCGCATGCGCGCACACACACACACATACATTGGGGGTCAGATATGTAGTATTAGGCATGTTGTCCTACTTTGGTTAAAACGTTTTTCACTATTTCACAGAAAGTTTGGTACTTCTGTCCAGCAGATTCTATACCCATGCCCTTACAACCCCCACTATTTCACAGAAACCTTGGTACTGCTGTCCAGCAGACCCCAATATTTAACCCCCTCCCTGCCCAGTCCTGTGTCTACTGCATGATGTGTGACGTCATTGATGATGGAGGGGGCTAAAATGCAGCTTAACCTTCAACTCACCGGCTAAAATCTCCTGGGCAGCCATGAACAGTTCGGCGAAGACGTCCAGGATCTCTGGCTCGTTCTCCAGGGTGGGCGGGGAGGTGAGCAGGATGCGGCGGTTGCTGTCCGTCAGGGACTCCAGGATGGCCAGGAACTGGGCCGAGGCTCCCTCAAACATGTCCGCCAGCATCTTCTCCGTGGGTGTGCGAGGCCACGGCATCTGGGAGAAATTTGACGGGTTAGGAATGATGAGAGTTTCATGGAAAGGATGGTGTAGAATCCAGAGTGTAAACACTGAAACAGGCATCCTATCCATTGCTGACTTGATGGGAAGGTCTCTCTCAAAGAGCACACACACACACACACACACTATATATATATATATATATCTCTCTCTCTCTCTCATACACGCATACTCTCTCTCTCATTTGCTCACACTCAAACTCAACTCCATGGGGAGTGGGGTAACTTGGCAGTGTGTGTGTGTGTGTGTGTGTGTGTGTGTGTGTGTGTGTGTGTGTGTGTGTGCGTGTGTGCGTGTGCGTGTGCGTGTGCGATCTATGTGTGTGTGTAAGTGTGTGTGTCTTTGCATGCTGTGTTTATGTGTGTGTGTCTGTGTGTGCATGCTGTCTATGTGTGTGTGTGTGTGTGTGTGTGTGTGTGTGTGTGTGTGTGTGTGTGTGTGTGTGTGTGTGAGAGAGAGAGAGAGAGAGAGAGAGAGAGAGAGAGAGAGAGAGAGAGAGAGAGAGAGAGAGAGAGAGAGAGAGAGAGAGAGAGAGAGAGAGAGAGAGAGAGCAATCAACTGTTATTTGCATATGTTAACAGCTTACTCATTTGATCACAGACCCTTCCTCAATCAGTCAATTACACCCTACTGTAAATTGCTTTCCATTGTGTGATGTTGATGTCACACTGTGAGTGTCCTGGAATTTATAACTCAAATTAATTAATGAACCATCAATTCATTTAAGACTAGAATAAATTAAAACAACAACACCGTAGTTGTGGCAGCAAATTTTCGGTTTATCTTAAAACGTTTGATAGCTAAAACAGTTGGCCAACTGGCATCAATTTGTATCAAATGTTTGCAGCAAAAAAAGTAATCAACTGAAACTGTTCTTAACATACAATGCCCGAGCTGAAACCAAACCAAAACAAACACACAAAAATAACAAAACTAAACACAACAGCCCTTTTTTCTTTCTGAAATCAACCATGTCCAGTAACAGCAAAAAAACAAATAGTTGTCAAGAAAATTGAAGAAGGTGATGACAGAAAAGAAGAAGAATGAAGATGATGATGATGATGATGATGATGATGATGATGATGATGATGATGATGATAATGGTGTTCTAATCAAAAGAACCGAAAATCAAAGAAAAGAAAAACAGAAGAAAAATGTTTCAACAAACACGTTGAACTCAACATTAACCATTAGACAGATGCTAGTATGTTACATTAGCATATTCTTTGGCCAAGAATTGTGTCACATCATGTATTGTTTCAGGTTCCTGAAAAACAAAAAGAGAAACTTTAAAAAAAAAATATCAATCCTGCATTCTCTCAGATTATGAACACATTTTTGTGCAAAGAGAGAGAGAGAGAGAGAGAGAAAGAGAGAGAGAGAGAGAGAGAGAGTGTGTGTGTGTGTGTGTGTGTGTGTGCGTGTGCGTGTGCGTGTGCGTGTGTGTGTATATGTAAAAAAACCTATAATTGTGTTAAATAATAACTTTGGTCTCTTCAAAGTGTCTAAAGCTTGTAACGTTTATTTCCAGGTAGTAAAGTTTATTTTGATTTTGCTGACTTTGCAAAAAAGTGAAACATCAAGAGTTTGTGGTGTGCCTTATAATACATTCACTGGCTATCAAAAACAAAACTTCTTATGCATAGAAGTTATATTTTTATTTATATATTGAAAAAGTTATATTTTTAAATCTTGTAAACTACTTTTCCTTGTCCATTAAAAACATTCAGAACAGCTAACTTGCCTGTCTTTGACTCCCCACCCCACCTCACATTCTCACTAGCCTTGTGTAAGTTTCTGTATAAATGCTTAAAATTAGGACTGTACACAATATTCACAACTCTTGGAATTTCAACAACAAATGTGTATTGAAATGCATGTATGTAAATCTAAATGTTTCAAAAACAAACAAATAAACTAAACTAAACCATAGCAACAAAACCTGCAAGCATGTTTTATTCACACAGACTAGTTTTATTTTATTTTATCATTTGCTTCCAAAAATAAACCAATAAAAAACAAGAAAAAGAAACAAAAAAGTAATAGCATTATGACACAAACAATAATCAAAAAGCAATTCATTGTTGCCCATAGCAAACCACAGGATCTGCTTACAAAATGAGACAAAACTATTTTTCTTTTTTTATGTAATGAATATGATTTTCTTTTCATATCTGAAGATATCAAAATTATCAATAATAAATATCAATTTAAAAAAACCTGATTTTCTTGATAGTGTCCAAATCACATGCTATGAAACATTTTTGTTTATTAAACACTGTGTTCCAAAAAATTGCTCAATTGAAGCAGATCCTGTTCTTGGAAGTTTGAAGGGAAAAAACACACACAAAAACAACCACAACAAACTTATGAAACTGACAATAACAAACAAACAGATTGAATAGCTCTTGTGTTCAAAGAAAAAGTCCATCTTTATTTTGGAGATGTTTAAAAGTCTTTTCCGACTTACAGAAGCAGCAAAGAAACGGCTTAACGAATGTGGAAACTTCTATTTGAACGGAAAGCAAAATAACACTGAATGCATTGGTGCAAATTCAATGTTTTCACCAACATTACGACATGTTCACGAGAGAAAAAGAGGGAAGCAAATACATACAATGCACCAAATCATAAAAAACTTTTGTCATTTACATCCCCAATTCCATGGAAATACTATGTGAGATGAAACCAATAACTTTGGGAAACAAACTCAATTATCATGTGTGATCTGAGATCACAAATCTGGCATTCCACAATCTGTGGTCTTATAGAAGAACACCTACGTTGGTGCACATGCGGTAAGGTATGCTATCATTTTGCGCATTGAAGGGATGTCAAATTGAGAACAACCTCTTTGATCTATCTACCTCAAAAGTGTTGCTTAGTTTACCTTTCAAGTTGCAGTCAGCTGATTATTAGTCAGATGAGCTACAGTACAGTGGAACCTCCCTTATAAGACTTCCCATTATAAGACTCCCTCCCACATAAGACCTAGATGGTGCTTACAAGCGCTTCAAAGCCACTCATCAAAGTGTTCAACTGATGAGACTGGGAACAGAGACTATTTCTCCGTCACATCTTATCCCAGTCCTTGAAGTAAGGGATAACAAGGGGAATTTTATTTTTTACAGCAGTGCTGCATCTCAGCACTTTCACTTTGCAAGAAACTGGTGAACATTTTTCCGACATTCTGCTCAGATTTGTATTTTCTTTCTTCTTATTGTATTTAACATCTGTCTGTTTTTTTCTATGCTAAAACTATTCGATTTGATTACATTAAAAACAATTAAAAAGAAAAGAATTCAAAATAAAGTGAGAGATGAAACAAATTTCAGGACATATTATGGTTTCCTATGGCTTTAAATGGACTTTTTCTATGAATGTTAGCCTGCAGTATACCGGGGGTGATTGAATCTTTTTCTTTTTGTCTTTATTGCCCGACGATCTATCAGCCTTTGATCTCTTTTTCTTTAAAAAAACAAAAGAAATATATCAACAAGTTACAACATACCCACACACACTCAGACACATGCAGAAATGCACACATTCATGCACATTTAAGGCCATCCTGCAACACACACACTGTTTTTAAATGTAACAAACACAATGCATACAAATGCAGCATAAATACTCTTTTAGAAAGCGCACTCAAGGGAAATGTTATGTGCCTAGAAATCTTTCTCTTCTTTGCTGTTCCATCTTCGGGGCCGTACGTACAGTGGCGTTGCCCCCACACCGCTCATTCCAAGTCCCAATACGCAGTCACACCCCGGCCCACTCGGATGTGCCTAGAAATCTCATTCTATTTTTCATAATCACAGTTATATAGATAGGTTAAAAACACAATGTAAAAAATAGGTTTCTTTGAATCTTTTTTTTAACTGTATACTTTACCTTCTTAACTTTCTGTATCTCTTTTAGCAAACTCCACGTCCTTTTATCCTGAGTTTAAGTCTCCCTTTAAAAAGTTTACGCATATTGGGGAAATTCGGACACGTGCACAAATCTTTTCCCTTCTTTGTTTTACTTATTTATGGATTGCGCACAGGTTTCCGCATGGAATATCCGCTTATGTGTGTACACAGCCTAATTGCTTAAAATGGTGAAAATTAACTTTAAATACAGAAAACAAAAGAAGTTTATGAGCTCAGGGGTAGAATATGTGTGTGGGTGTCGCATGTACTGGGACTACGTTTACATGGCGTTGCCATCTACCGTCTTGTTCTTCTTTTTAATATCTTCTTGTTCTTCCCTACTTTCTTTCATGTCAGACTTTGTTACTTCCTTCCATCCGGGTTTAAAAACATTATTATTCCTTCCCTACTCCATGCTTATCTTTGCACCATTTCTTTCTTGATTTTCTTCTTTTCCTTCATCCTCTTTCTTCTTTTTTTGTTAACCCTTTGAGTGCAGGAGAAAACTGCAGATTAAAAGACATAACATATATAACATAAAACAGTCATACAATGTGAAAAAGAACTGTCAGGGCTCCCAGGGACCCCCATTTGGGGGTCTATGAAGTACTAAAATTCTAAAGGACCCTCTAAAAGAATGTGTAGGGGGTCCCAGGAATGCAGTAGAATTTTTCTTTTTAGCATTCGCAATGCCACTGGGACCCTCTATCCCACCCCTAGGACCCTCTATACTGTAAGTGAAGGAGTCCCTGGGACCCTTTGTTTTGCGGGACCATTGGGAGCCCTGACTGTAAGAAAAAATCTGGCAAAAAGGTCTGCTTTTCATTTAAAAAAAAAAATTCTTCTCTTTCATCTGATGATGTCATCAGTGACATCATCAAGCCTGTGCTTCATAAAGTATGTGGCAGTAAAGGGGTTTAAAAGCACTCTCTTCGTCATATCCTCGCTACTTAGGTTTAAGTCAGTAGTCATCAATGGGTCGACCTGGTATTGCAGTATCTCCTGGATCAACCCACTGTCTTTACAATAAAGAAAGGTCCCATAAAACATGTCCCAGGTCGGAGGGCATTTAACTCATTTTTCCTTCCTCATTTTAGTACAAGTTATAAAAAACGTACGTACAATTCTATTTCCAAGGAATAACACACAAGCCATGACTGCAGGTAAAGTAGGAGAGCAAAAAAAAAAAGGCGTAATGTTTTAAAACAAAACTATATTACTATTAGGTTAGGTTAGGTTAGGTACATTATAGTCACAGAGGCGTCTCTGTGAAATTTGGGTTGCTCCCACCTGGAGAGCGCGTCGCACCCTAACCCTAACCCTAAATGTTTTTTTGTGGGTTTTTTGCATGCTATTTTTGTGTGACTGGTGAGGAAGGAAGGGAGGGGGGTAAATTTTGACCAAATGACAACTTTTCCGTTGCCACTGGGTTTAACGTGTGCTAAGTGCATGACCACACGGGACTTTGGTTTATCGTCTCATCCGAAAGACTCCACGTTAAGACCGCAAGGCCTAGTGCAAAGTGAGAGGAAAAATCCCCTTGTACCCAGGTTCGAACTCGGGTTTACTTGACACGAAGCGAACGCGCTACCACTGTGCCACTCTACACTGAACTGGTGTCATCATTTCTTTAAATACTACTGCCACAGCAATAAAGTGGTTAATGAACATAAAATCTGAATAACAGCAGGGGTAATGGGGAAATAATCAGATGGCTTAGGTAAAGTAGTATGCACCGATTACATGAACAGGGCCATGTAAAGAAATCGTTTTGGTGAAATGTGCAATTCAGCTTGACAAGAACGGCAATGCCAGGAGCACAAGCATACCCTTTCAAACCAAGCAAAACGTATAAAAAAACCCACTTACTCTCATAAATACAAACACACATAATGATATCCACAAATACGCAAATTTGTGCCCACACACATACACAGCACTTAAAAGGTCAACATCAGTCATTAGTAATAAAATAACAATCCACCCCTCACCCTACACACACAAACATAGGTGTGCGCACGCACACACACACACACAAAAAAAAGCATGCAAGGAACACAAACATATACCGGTACCCTTTATTAAAATGAACATGGCCAAATCAATCAATCAACACACACATATTACCATACATATTTATATGTTGAAAACACATCATTCAAAATGGAAAATCAGCACCAGGGGAAGAAAGCAATTCAAAAGCAAGAAACAAAATCATTACCTTAAATAATGCACGTGGACAAATCAACCAACACACACATACAAAACACACACACACGCACACCACACAAAGCCGCTCCACATCCAATGCAGCATCAGTAATAGCGTTTATGTCCCTGCAAAGCTCTGGTAGTTTGTTTGTTTTTAAATAACTGATGATATGGAAATGCACAGCACTTGTACATGGGGTGAAAAAGGAGGGCTTACTACACACCCAGCCTGGTGGCTTTCTGAACTAGAAATGGGAAACAAAAGACACGAAAAGAAAAGACATGTTAGTCATGAGAAGACAACAACAAAAAGACAAAAAAGAGAAGAGACTATGTTCAGTTAGGAATTTAACCAACAGGCGTAATATAATAATAATGAAGAAAGAGCATGATAAATACTAAGCAGAAAAGAGAGCACCTGGTAGGATTAACAACAGAAAGAAACTAGAGTACTTGCGTAAACTGACCCAGTCGCGACACACGCTTGCACCCCTAACCCTAACCCTAATCTTAACCTAAACCCTTAACCGCTAAGCCGATGTTGCCCAAATTCGAACTTGTCCAAGCTTTTGACCCCTAGTATCCACCTGTACATTTTCATGTTGATATATCCAAGCGTTGTCGAGTTATCGCTGTCCCAAACAAACAGACAGACAGACAGACAGACAGACAAACAAACATTTTTGTGTGTGTGTTGAAACACGGACCAACTGAAAATAATACCAGCTTCGCTTCGCAACTGGTAATTAAGGGAGGGGAAGAGGTCGATGAAGTCGATGGACAGGCTTTGTTGCTGATAAAGAGGACAGACATAGACAGTAAATGAGAATAAGACAGAGAGAAGGAGAAAGAGCACCCTCTGTTTCCTTCAACCTCACCAAACCCCAAATAGAGTGAAATGAAAGAGGTGTGCGGTGAAAGCTCAAAGACACAAAGCAGTGTGCAAAAGAGTAAAGAGTGCATGACCGCCGTGACAAAAGTGCCACAGATCGTATTGTGCATGCATCAATCTTCATAACAAGCACCCATGGCTTTAGAAATGTACCAAAGAACCAAGTATAACAGCCAGTTAGTGGTAGTCAAGCATATAAATAAAGACCTTTACAGCACGTCTGTTCTAAGATTCCCTTGATTTATGATCCTTTCACTATGCATGTGTTTAATACAGTGTCTGTTGTTTTCGTTCAAAAGTACAAGTTCCTTCTTTGAGACTGTTCTTGATATTGGGGGCTAATTCTCATCAGAAAAAGCACTAACAGATGATTTTTTTTAAGCAGCTTTACTGGGCTGCAAATTCGCTGTAGCATGCCACATGCTCCGACAATAAAAACTAATGGAACGCTTGGAAATGCATTGAAGTCAGGTCCAACCTTATGCCTTGGCATGAGGCTGTGTCAGACCAGTTGACATAAGCTAGACCGCCAAGGCTACATCAAAACGTTTTTTATATTCTGAAATGAAAGAGGTGTGCGGTGAAAGCTCAAAGACATAAAGCAGTGTGCAAAAAGAGTAAAGAGTGCATGACCGCCGTGCGGGGATTGTCTTAAGCCATGACAAGCTCCTAGCATAACATCATCAGTGTAAAATCCTCCGAAGTCGGAGTGTGGCTGCCCACGTGGCGAGGTAATCAAAAACGGTCACACACGTAATGTTCTCATCCCTAGCTGATGCATTTGTACCATAGTGTTCAAGTGCTTCGGCTGTTGGGATGATCCCTGGAGTCTTTAAGCCAGGGTAAGACAAACAAACAAACAGGTCCAACCTTTGTCCTCAAAAGCAAATATTGGTCCTATCGCTATGATTCGTGCACATGCATACTGGGTTTACCTGCAAGAAACGAAACAACCGCTAATTGGGGAAGATAGTAAGCAATATATATCAACTATCAGTACTATTTGCACTCTAGACTGAGTGCACAAAACTCAGACGCTATATGAATGCGGTCAGTACGTGAAGCATCAGAACTGTTGACACGAGAAAGGAACACAGTGCTAATGCTTACGCTCATGGCATCTTTCAAATTGGCTCGAGTCTTTGGTCGCAGCAGACCTTTGGGTTTGCGCCGGGTCTCAAACACACTGCGCTTGTACACCATTACAGCCATCTGCGGAGAACAGCAAACATTCACCACTGTTATATAATTACGGGTGCATTAGTATGGATGCCATTCAACTAAAAAACAGTGACATTTACCAAAACTCGTCCAGGAAGACAGACTGGGCTAAAACTAAGAAAGCTACAACAAGGCTATAGATTCATACAAGGGTGCTTTTTAACATAAAGAGTGAGACAAAATATTTTCTCTACCCAGGTAAGCTTAATGGTAAATTTTGGCTGAGGAATGGGTAGCGCTGAAAAGGTTAAAATCACCCGTCTGAATGCATGTTCACATAAAAAACACTTTATATGTCTACATCATTCAAACTCGTGCAAATAAACTCCTCCAAATCCCAAATAACAACCACTGAAGAACACACACTGGGCTAAAAACACAAGACAAATCGCCAACATACGTACCCTGACGGTGGCCTGGCGGAAGGCGAACTCGGACAGAGGGGTTTCCATGGAGTTACTCAGGTGCTCCAGCTGACTCAGCTCATTGATTTTGGCCAGACCCCGCCGGGCAAAGGCCTGTAGGAGGCAACATAGCATGGAGACAAAGCCACGGTGCAAGTGATCACAAAGAACTATGTACAGTGTGTCATGTGCATTAATTTATCATTTCATGTTCAGATTGAAGAAACAAGTTTCTTGGTTTGTGAAGTCACGGGCCCTCGGTACTCAAAAAAAAGAAGAACATTTAGACTCTGTCATGATGCAATACATTGAGATTCATAGCAAAGTCACAGCAATAACCAAAACAGCATACAAGCATGCATACACATACAGACAGATGGACACACATGCCATTTCTCTGTTATGAGATAATAAAGATGATTTGATTTGATGCCATACACACACACACACACACCATACAGACAGACACATGCACAAATAATCTCGTACACATACACACACACACACACCATACAGACAGACACACACACACACATACACACACATGCATGCACACACACACAGAGAAACACATACCTCAGCATGATGCCCTGCCTTACAGTCGTAGTAGCACTGACACACAGACATGTACAGAGTGGCTCTCTAACATAGGCACACACACACACACACACACATACCTCAGCATGATGCCCTGCCTTACAGTTGTAGTAGCACTGACACATAGACATGTACAGAGTGGCTCTCTAACATAGGCACACAGACACACACACATACCTCAGCATGATGCCCTGCCTTACAGTCATAGTAGCACTGACACACAGACATGTACAGAGTGGCTCTCTAACATAGGCACACACACACACACACATACATACCTCAGCATGATGTCCTGCCTTACAGTTGTAGTAGCACTGACACACATACATGTACATAGTGTCTCTCTAACATAGGCACACACACACACACACACCTCAGCATGATGCCCTGCCTTACAATCGTAGTAGCACTGACACATAGACATGTACAGAGTGGCTCTCTAACATAGGCACACACACACACACACACACACACACACACACACCTCAGCATGATGCCCTGCCTTACAATCGTAGTAGCACTGACACACAGACATGTACAGAGTGGCTCTCTAACATAGGCACACACACACACACACACACACACATACCTCAGCATGATGCCCTGCCTTACAGTCGTAGTAGCACTGACACACAGCCGTGTATAGGGTGGCTCTCCAACGCAGGTACTTCACCGCCATCAGAGGCACCGACGTCTCCATGCACATGGCAGCCCACAGCAAATACTCCAGCACCTGAACAACAACAACAAAATCACAGATTATCCAAACAAGTACCTCATAGGAGTGTGCATGGCTGCCCTAACAGTGGGATTCTCAAGTATCTCATTAAGTACTCAGAAAATCTCATTGCAAATCCCTAGAAAGTGAAAACGAGAACACATCACGAGTTGTTGTTTGTTGTCGTTCCCTGGCTTAAAGACTCCAGGGATCATCCCAACAACCGAAGCACCTGAACACTATGGTACATATGCACCAGCACCAGGGATGAGAACATTACGTGTGTGACCGTTTTTGATTACCCCGCCATGTGGGCAGCCACTACTCCGACTTCGGAGGAGCAATGAGTTAAAACGTTCATTTTCCCAGAAAATGTTTTCTTTTGCACGTGGCAAAGAACAAGCAATTTAACAATCTGGCATGTAAATTGGTTCATACGAGTATACAACAAGAACAACAACAAAAATACCTCTAGATTCTTACCACTTAAAAAGAGAGAAAGAGAGATGTGTTCCACATGTATTTAATCACTCATTGGATGAAGCAAGGGAGATGGGGTGGATGGGGATGGAATGTGAAAAATGTACTGAATACCGCCTCCAGAAAATGCATGGAAAAGTAGTGTCAAGCATTGTTTGCCCAGAAAAGGATCAGCGAGTGGTTCCTCACCCTGGAAGAGTGGCCCATGGACATGAGGTGTCTGGACATGCTGTAGATGTGCACAGTGCCTGCACGCGACAAAACACAGAATGAGGGTGAGAGTGTTTAAAAGACCACAAGGGAAAAATCTATCTACTGAAGAATCTTTTGAATATGAGCCAAGGAATGAACGACAAAAAGAACAACAAAACCAAGAAGAAACATTGAGTTCTTGTAAATCTGCAAATAAGTAACATCAATTGACATTTTGGATGTAGCAGTACCATCAGATAGGTTCTATTCTTTGTGGTACTACACAGCTACAGAGGATGGGCAAAGGAGGAGAATGTTAAAATACATCACCTTAGCCATCCGTGTGTTATAGTTATAAAACTGATAGATATATGTGAGTATCATTGCACAAGTTCCAGATTTTCAAGACTCAAGTTGTGCTTTGTGACAATATTTTTGTTTGTGACAATCCCCTTTTTTGATACTTGATATAAATTTTGATAATCTGATTTTATTTCAACACTTTACGTCGCTTTCCTATCTTGTCATTGTAAAGCATAGAATAGTATAGTTGTGCAGCGTATAAAGGCCGCGAGGCCTGTTGATGATCTTTTGATCAGGAAACTAACTAGCCTAACTTTGGGTTACAACCTAGCAATCTTTTGATTGCTCTTTGATTGCTCTAAATAAAGCGTATAGAGCATTTTCAATGGATTTTGCACTATATAAACAAAATTATTATTATGTTATTTCTCAAATACTAAACAAATTCCATGCACCTTTGTGCATTTCTTTCTCGGAATATCCCAAATACTACACCAATCCCAAAGAGACAAAAGTTTTGTGCCGCGTCGTCTCACCGTTGAAGACGAGCCAGCAGAGGGACTCCCTGGGCAGCACGACCTGCATGACGAGGCGCAGGAAGCCCAGAATTTGCACGCAGCGCTCCACCGACTGCTTGTTCTGCAGCTTGGGGTCGCTCAGCCGCACCACCTGGTACATGCTGATGCTCTTCCCCATCAGCGCCCGGAACTGGAAAATGTCCAGTCACGAAAAAGGATCGGTATACTAAAAGCTTTGATAACACACACACACACATACAAATAGAGGTGTGTGCACGCTTGCACATACACACACACACACACACAAACAAAGACACACAAAAATTAAGAAAATGCAGACCACAGGAGCAACTCATTTTCAATTTATTATAAAGAATAAATGACAAAATGACAAAAAAATTAAAGAAGAAATTACTACAATCAACTTAAGCACACAGTTGGGAGAGGGTGTAATGTCGAATGAAGAAGAAACCAAATTAAATTGGGAAGGAACTATCTAGAAGAGGCAGAGATAGAAAGAGAGAGAGTGAGAGAGTGAGAGAGAGAGAAACAGAGAAAGAGAGAGGGATAGACTCACACTCACAGAGAGAGATAGTGAGACTGATGAACGGAAACAAATGGAAATGCATGCATATTGATAATGGTAAGCTACAGTAACACACAATGTACCTCTCCTAGTTCTACATAGTGCACTTACAGTAAATCCAGCATTCTCAGCATCAAATCCCCCAGGGAAAAAAGTCAGACGAAAAGGGTCCACATCCGTGATCTCTTCCACATTCACTTCTCCAAAGTGCTGAAGATATCGCTCATAGCACTGCCACAAAGCCAGCTTGTACTCCTGCCATCAGACAGATTGTCACAAGCATCAAGCTCAATTCAATCATAACAACAAATCTGGCTTCAAATTCAAAAGGAAAACAAAGCACAAAACCCCAAATCAATTCAAACTGCTTCACTTTAAGTTTAACCCCTTCACCGCCGATGTCACATTTTAGCACCAGACTGATTTTTAACACCCATGCTACTAAAAGGCATAAAAGTTGGATCAGTTAACCAATATCCTTATGTTGTTAATTTTGGGAGATAAGGAAAGGGTTTATATGATGCATGTCATTGGAGGATTCACAGTACTGCAGATGCCAACTTTTCGTTACCAAGGTAAGTTTGGTAGAAATTTTTGGCTGAAAAATGGCTGGCGGCGAAAGGGTTAATGGATCATTGCAGCCATTAATATGCATTTGCTTTATTGCTGTTAAGCATGGGAAGTCATGGGTTCAGTTCTCTAAAAGGTGGTTTATTAATCGGCCCAAGTGAACTAATTCCACAACTACACACACAATAGTCGTTACCAGAATAGCAGGCTTAGAAAACAAGAGTTCAGCTTGTGTAGTATAAGCAGACTCCACTGGACAATGTATCAATGGATTATATCCTGTCAACTTACATACATGTGCCTGCAGTAAATCTGAAACACATACATCGAATCACTGATGATGAATATTGCTGCTCTTAACTTTGTCTAAAAACAATCTTGACACATAAAAGAACTTGGGACAAACCTTGATGGAAACAAGGAAATCTCCCATTTCCAACAGCTTCTCCTGGTAGTAGATCTTTGGAAGTCTTGGCTCATATTTGTTCCACAGTTCAAACAGGGTGTCAGCTCTGAAACAAAAATGAAATCAGCCAAGAAACTGACGGTAATTTCAATGTGAAAGATGCAAAGACTCCTGGGAAAATCAGGTAAAACTTACATGAAAATTGAAATTACACAAGGTTGTGGATTTTCTTCTCTTTTTCTTTCTACTTTATTTTTTATAAAACAAGCACCAAATACTAACATTTAAATTTTTTTTATTAAATAGTTGACATTTTCATCTTTGTCAAGGAGAAAAACCAGTAAAACCTCAATGTTTGCCTGTGACTGTGGGAGAACATAATCTGTCAAAGAGAGAGAGAGAGAGAGAGAGAGAGAGAGAGAGAGAGAGAGAGAGAGAGAGAGAGAGAGAGAGAGAGAGAGAGAGAGAGAGAGAGAGAGGGCAACATTCTCCTGCTTTTTTCCCTGTCATTGACTGTCTCCACAGACATATGTGGATAGTACCTCCAAACACAAAACAAACATTGCACTATAACATCAATTAATACTCACGGCCTAGAGCATGCTTCCCCATCAGGTATATTGAACCCAGGGGCAGAGCGCTTTTTCATAAAAGCCACAAACTGCGTGATTTCTTGGTCCAGTGCGAGCAGCACGGGGTTCTTGTCCTTGCTGTAAAACGAACTTGGGTGCCCTTTATTCAAAGAAGACGCAACCTTACTCTTCAAAATCGCCGCCATGGTGATCTGTGTTTTCTGCAGCGACCTTCTGGTAATTTTTACTGTTTTACGTCAGTTTCAAACTCGGTTTTTCATTCTTCTAAAATTCCCCGCAGACGCCATGCAAGTTAAGGCGGTTGTCTTAACGACAATACAGGGGAGGTCACTTTCGCGCAAGACAAGTTCAGAAGGTGCAAAGAAACTAATCACACAAACCGACTACAACCACAAGCATAATATAATGGCCCATTGGACTGTTTTGGCTCTCGTTAGTGTTAAATTATAGTTGAGAGAGAGAGAGAGAGAGAGAGAGAGAGAGAGAGAGAGAGAGAGAGAGAGAGAGAGAGAGAGAGAGAGAGAGAGAGAGAGAGAGAGAGAGAGAGAGAGAGAGAGAGAGAGAGAGAGAGAGAGAGAGAGAGAGAGAGAGAGAGAGAGAGAGAGAGAGAGAGAGAGAGAGAGAGAGAGAGAGAGAGAGAGAGAGAGAGAGAGAGAGAGAGAGAGAGAGAGAGAGAGAGAGAGAGAGAGAGAGAGAGAGAGAGAGAGAGAGAGAGAGAGAGAGAGAGAGAGACAGAGACAGAGAATGAGAGAGAGAGAGAGGCTTACATTTTCCTACTGGAACCAAGTAAATTCAAGTACACTATGTGTGATAGCTGATTTTTGCCTTTGCTTTTTTTTCTTTCTCTCTTCTGCTTCTTTTTCTTTGGTCACCCCCTAAAGTGTGTGCATTTACTTCTATCAAAGGAAGCTGGCCACCACCACAGCAGAAGAAGAAGAGGCAGACAGACAGAGAGACTGGGGATAGAGAGGGAGAGTCAGACAGACAGAGAGAGGTATAGAGAGGGAGATTCAGACAGACAGGGGGGGGGGGGGGGGGGAAGAAAACTACACACACACACACACGCACGCACGCACGCACGCACGCACGCACGCGCGCACGCACGCACGCACGCACGCACGCACGCATGCACGCGCACACGCACACGCACGCACGCGCACACGCACACACACACACACACACACACACACACACACACACACACACACACACACACACACGCGCGTCTCCTCCGAACTCGGAATGTGTTGCCTGAATGCAACGAGAACACCTGTGGAAATTGGAAAACGGACACATACGTACCCATTGTGGCCTTATGGCCCGGGAACGCAGAAGAAGAAGCCAAGAACACACACATGCATGCACGCACGCACGCGCGTGCGCGCGCGCACACGCACACACACACACATATGCATGTACGCACGCACACACATGCATGCACGCACACACACACACATATGCACACACAGACAACCAAAACTTGAAAAACTGACTGGCAACAGTAGATTTATAAGTGTAATTTATTATCTCCACAACACATACACACACACACACACACACACACACACACACACACACACACACACACACACACACACACACACACACACACACACACACACATTCGTTCCTCTCCAGATGCTGTTCTTATTCACGTGGGCATCAACAATCTGAAGGAGCAGTCAGCCGAAACAAGCAGCAAAACATTGATTCATTGTGTCCAGAAAATCAGAGACAAACACAGAAAGACCCGAGTTGTTGTTAGCGGCGCAGTCTGTGCTGGGAATACAAACATCATTGCTAAAAGCAAACTGTACAATGCACTCGTGCAAGCGCATTTTGTTGAGGACAAAAGTGTTACCTTCTTATCCCAAGACACTTTCAGAACCAACGATCGAAACATGAAGGACGACTTCCACCCAACCAAAAAAGGCACGGGGATCCTAGCAGGCAATATTGGAAGACATCTGCACGGGCTGTTCTGGAAACAGTCACCCACTCGAAAACAACAAAACCAACATCAAAAGAGGATCAGCTACAAAGACAGCAGAAGGGAATTTCGTCATTCTGGCCCAAACCATCAAAGCCGTGGTGATATGCAGTCAGGAAACCGATCCTATCAGCAAGGACGAAATCTCAAAAATCATCCTGAAAAAGGCTTCAATGATCATCGTCCACAACGCTACAGAAACCGACCTGAACGACGTTTCAATGATCGGGAACGCTACTCTGACGATGAACATGAAATCAACAGAGACCAGAGAAATCAACAATACGGACGAGGCAACAGAACCTTCCGTGGGCAACGACCTTATGGTGGAGGCAGAGGACAATGGAGATCTCCAGATGGTGACTACCGGCCGAGATACAGGAACTACCATTGGAGGCCAGATAATTATGATTAGGAAACCACCTGTTCCGCAACTAATGTGACAATCCTTTGTAGAATGACTTTGCTTCATTTTCATTACTTATTTGATATACTTCACATCTACAATAATATTCGTGTGAATTAAATAACTATCCCAAACGTTCGTAATTGCTTTTAAAAATGGGTTGTATTTTTCAGTTCAGAGACATTCTGTTCTCTGTTTCTTAATTATTTAAAGATTTGTTAATGAAACGTTCCAACAAAAGTTTTTATAGTATATTAACATGGAACCTAAAAGGCTATAAGGAAACCATTGACGGCATTAAAGTAAATAAGCTAAATGATGAAAGAATAATTAGACAATTGGTAGAATACGACATTGTATTTCTACAAGAAACGCATTTGGATAAATCCAGTACTGAAGATATATTTTTTCCAGGATTTGGGAAAGGCATTCATTTTTGTCGACATAAACGAAACAAAGCGACTCATGCATCGGGTGGGATATCTGTGTTTATTAAAGACTCTTTAAGACAACACGTTAAAGTACTCCCTAGAAGTAATTGTGATATAGTATGGCTGCAAATGGCAAAAAATCATAAGAATAACGACCATGTTTTCATTGGTTCTACTTATATTCCTCCTGAACATTCATCTTTTGGAAAGGAGGAAACCATCAAAATATGGGACAGATTACAAGAGGATGTGACAGAACTGTGCTCAAAAGGAACAGTTCTTTTGTGTGGTGATTTTAATGCCAGAACTGGGGACAATCCCGATTATATACAAATGGACAATGAATGTAACGATCATTATAATTTAGTAGACAATTATAATGTTGAAACTGTCTTCCAGAGAAAATCAATGGATAGAATTGTACAAAAGAATGGTAGAAAGCTGCTATCTTTATGCATAGATAACAACATGTATATCTTAAACGGGAGAACACTAGGTGATCTCAAAGGACGATACACATGCTCTACGCCCAAAGGATGTAGTGTAGTAGATTACTTTGCTTGCTCACAAGAGATGACAAAAGACATTATAAACATGAAGGTAAAGTCTCTTACAGAATTTTCTGATCATTGTCCAATTGAATTAAATTTTCACCTTCCTAAGCTTTTAAATTCAAATTTTAGCAATTTCAAACATAATGACAAATTAAAAAACTTAAAAGACACAAACATGTTCACAGATCATATGGAAAAAAATGTGAAGTTCAAGTGGGATGGAAATTCTTGTAATCGATTTTATAAGGCATTTAGCCTTCCTTCAGTAAGTTGTCTTGCTCAAGAACTCAATATAAAGTTAGATAAACAAATAAATGATGCACAGCAATGCTCAACCAAAATGGTTGATGAGATCACTGATGATTTTACACAGATTCTTAATAATGCAGGAAAACTAAGCTTAAAGTACTATTGGCAACAACGTAGACAAAGAAAAAGGAAAGGCAAAACGTGGTTTGATACTGATTGCTACACTTTAAAGAAAGAAATGAAATCTTTATTAAATGCCTTGAACAGGTGTCCAAGCAATCGACACCTTTGTCAAAAATATTATGCATCTCGAAAGAAGTATAAAAAGATTCTTAAAAAGAAAAAGAAAGCCTATAAAAGCTCTTTAGTAAATACCCTTAATGAGGCATTTGAGAAGGACCCAAATACGGTATGGAGCATATTAAAAGAATTAAAATCATCTGAAGAAGCCTGTCATGATAATAATAAAAACATTGGTTCTGCAAAATGGATACATCATTTAGAACAACTGATTGGGAAAGAAGCTGATGTTTCAGAAGAAAGAAAAAAATCAGTAAACCAAGAATTAAAACAGATTGTTGAAAACATAGATAATGTACCCAGTTGCTTTAATGATTCAGTAACAGTTGGTGAAATCAGGGCAGCTTGTAAAAAAATAAAAACAAACAAATCACCAGGGACAGATGGTATAATTAACGAAATGATTAAAACAAGTCTTCCATTTACATTAGATATTCTTGTCAAATTATTCAATATCATTTTGTCATCAGGAAAGTATCCTGCAATGTGGAAAAATGGTATAAATGTTCCAATTTACAAACAAGGAGACCCAATGAATGCTAATAATTATAGAGGTATAACTCTTAATAACTGTTTAGGAAAGGTATTTTGCCTAGTGTTAAACAACAGAATAAATACATATTTGGAATCAAACAACCTGCTATCAAAGGAACAAGGTGGTTTTAGGCAAAATTCAAGAACAACAGATCACATTTTTATTCTTAAAAAAATTGTGGATGATGCCATCAGAGAAAGAAATGGTAGACTATATTGTTGCTTCGTAGATTTTTAAAAAAGCATTTGATAATGTGTGGCATGACGCTCTTTTATTAAAGATGCATAAACTTGGAATCAGGGGAAAATGTTTTGATATAATTAAAGACATGTATACTAATGCTTCAATATCAGTCAATACTCAGAACGGGTTTTCTGAGGACATTCTAATTAAAAAGGGGGTACATCAAGGTAATACGCTTAGCCCTACACTCTTTAATATATTTGTAAATGACATTCCTGAGAAAATAAATGATAACGATTCCCCTACAATAAACAGTACATCAAATGAAAAAGTATCCTGCTTGATGTATGCAGACGATGTTATATTGTTATCAAAAACAAGGAGTGGACTTCAAAGACAATTACATAATCTATATGAGTATAGTTGTAATTGGGGGCTACATATTAATATAGAAAAAACAAAGGTTGTCGTATTTTCTCGATCAGAACCGATTATACCAATGGCATTTAAGTGTGGAGACAATATTATTGAAAACACAGACAGTTATAAATATCTAGGTATAATCTTTCAAAAAGATGGTAATTTTAATAAAGCTCAAGAACATCTGAGCAAACAAGGAAATAAAGCTGCACATAATCTACGAAGATATCTTATAAAAGAAAATATTGATATTAGGATTATCAATCAACTATTTGATTCCTTGGTTTCACCAATATTACTCTATGGTTCAGAAATTTGGCTACCATATAGTACAAAAAACAGTTTTGATTTATTTGAATACTTTGGAAAATGCTTGGGGAACACATTTCCACATGAAAATGTACATGCTAAATTTTGTAGATATATATTAGGTGTACATAAGAAAGCTATGCGCCTTCCAATTTTAGCAGAATTAGGTAGATTTCCCCTTAATTTAAAGGCATTTGCTAATGTTGTAGGCTTTTGGATACATATACTTGAATCTAAGGAAAATTCATATTTGAGACAGGCATATGATAACATGTTGCAACAAGATCGCTCGCAAACATCATGGATTAAGTTCATCAAAACAATGATGTTTGAACTTGGCTTTGGGCATGTTTGGAATAATCAATTCACATTCAATGCTAAAAAATTACAACATGCGATATTACGAAGAATGCAAAACTGTTACATATCATTTTGGAAACTAAAAAAGGGAGAAGTATCACGGCTCAGGTTTTATAATGATGTTACTAAAGAATATCGAATAGAACCGTACCTTTTTAGTACTATTTTGGATAGACAACAAAAACAGGCTCTATGTAAATTGAGAATTAGTGCTCATAATTTAAAAATCGAAATTGGTAGACACGAGAATATTGTAAGAGAAAACAGACTTTGCCAAAAATGTCATGAAATAGAAGATGAGCTCCACCTTTTGAATACCTGCGTTATGTATAAAGAAGATCGTTACAAATTGATGGTAAATGTAGACAAACAAAGTTTAGAATCAAATGTTCAGTCTCCATCAGATATGATGATGTTAGATGAACTACAGCCATTTGTGGCAAAATATGTTAGTATTTGTTTTAACAAAAAGCATGAATAGTATTTTGCGTTGTTTGTAATCTTAACCTGTGCCTTATAAGCCTTTGTTTAGGTTTCATGGCAATAAACCAATGTTCAAATGTTCAAATGTTCACACACACACACACACACACACACACACACACACACACACACACACACACACACACACACACACACACACACACACACACACACACACACACACTGATCCTGAAAACAAAACAAGCAAAGCAAGAAAAGTGTTTAGCTGCATTGTGTATAGCCTTGAAATAGCAGTTTATCCAATCATGTGTAAGTTTGAAGTCACGTGATATTTCAAACTCCTCCGTGAACGAAATATGAAACTGCTGTCAAGGCTAGTGTTCTAAGAGAAACTGTTGTTTGCAGGTAATCGATTAATTTATTATTTCCCATACACGTACGATACATTGGATTTTGTTTAGCATTTAGGTTGAAACATCAGAATGATCTTAAGTCTTTTTGGAATGGGAGTTTCTTTACTGATCGAGCCCGAGTCACGGCGAGTGGGAGATTACTATTTACTGACTGAGTCACCCAGTGTGGCAGTGAGTGAGTGACTCGGACATGGGGGACTGTCACTGCGGTTGGTTCTCAGTTTTGGTTCATTGAGAGTTGGAATGTAAAATGCTCCCCCTCCCCCCTCCCGTTAAAGATCTGACAGCTTGCATAAGGAACTTGCATATAAGGCCATGGTGAGTCCTGCTGTAGTCCTGCTGTAGAATACGCTTGCCCAGCTCATCATCCCCCAGTGTCGGACGCAGTACCGTCAAACTCAAAGCTCCTTTTTTCCACGAACAATCAAAGAGTGGAACGACCTGCCAACACTCGCAGTGGAGGCCAGAACTCCAGAGAGCTTCGCAGCCGGAGTCTGGAAGTTCCTCAAAGCCAAAGGACACCCGCCTGCTGCACATGCTCTCGCCTGTGGCACCCCTACTTTAAAGAGCACTGCAGTGCATTGAGTAGGGGTCGTGGGAGACCCCCGCCATCCGGACAGGGATAAACACATGGTGACTCTTTGACAAGTAGAGGTCATGGGAGACCCGCGTCATCCGGACAGGGATAAAGTCATAAACACCTCTCATCCCTTTAGGAATTTGCTCTTTGCTGAGTAGGGGTCGTGGAAGACCCCCGTCATCGTGTCTGTGTAGTCAAAAGCATGATCCGGTAAAGGTTAATAGATGTGTGACGGATGTGACAGATTTGATGTGGACAAAAATCACAACTTCACTTGTGGCTCAGACTTTCATAATATCCAATTAATCACTGAAGTTGGAGAGTTCATCACTTCATGCCACTCATGTTAAAAATCACCAATTCAGAACACTGATTTTTTTCTACTTGTGTCTTGTTTGTCCATAGGAAATTGTCAAGTTTGCTCTCTTTTTAGCACTTGACCGGAGGGAGAGTGGGTTGTCAGACTCAGAGGGTTTGCCTGTTCATTCAGTGTTATATTTTCTATTAAATAGCATTTTAAAGTGATTTTCTCACTATACTAAGCCTTTTTGGTGGTGTTGGGAACTCTTTTCAGTGTTGTTCTCTTCAAGCTAGGGCCTTGATGGATCCCCCCCCCCCATACCCCCACCCTCACAAAAAATGTGCAAACCAGTAAAAAAACAAAACAAAAAAAACAACTTAAAACTTTTAAGGTCTTTTTTTTTTTTTTTTTTTTAATAAAAGATAAAAAATGTAATACACACACACAGAGGGAGAGAAAGAAGCCCATTATTTAATTATATAATTTCAGCAAAATACACAGACAAGAAAGTCTTTTCACTATGAATGACTTTTTGTCTGCTTTGAAGATGTCACAATCGTATACATGCTGTTTTAGGGCAAACCCAATAATAACTGACAGCTTCAACATTTGATACTCTTACCTTGACCAAAAGGATTAAAAAACAACAACTATTCAGTATTCTATCATTTCTTCCTATTTCATGCTAAAATTGTCCATAAATCGCATCAATGGTCTTTTCAACGTTCGGATGTGACATGGACAAAAACGTTATTTTGGTCCGAACTGAACAGTGGCGCTACTCGTCATCCTATACATGGAAGGCTTCTACCAGTTCAGTCCATTGTGCTCAAACACAACCCATCTAATGTAAACAATGCTAAAAAGAACGTTTCAACCGTATTTTAACTGATTTAAGCATAAAAAGTGTTTCGTATGTGACAAAATGTTGCGATTGTGACAAAAGACAAAATCGTAGTACAGTATAGTGATTCAAATCAACATAAATTCCCAGTAAGCGGCCATTTTGGTGGAAGAAAAAGCAAAGTCGTATTCTCACGAGACTAAGCTTTTAGTTTTTCCCCATCATGCATTGCTTCATGGATGTTGCAGATAAGAAAAAACGAAAGTTCTGAGTTGCCGGACGGACAAAAACGAAGTCGTCTGACCGTTCAGACTGATTAATCAGAGTTTTAACTGTGTGAGTGCATAGTTTTTCACCCATTTCAGAGTATTATCACCCTGTATATAGCTTTAAATGCGCAGATTTTGTAAGCGACAAGCATTTTCGTCAAAAACCACTATTCGGACAAAATCTGTCACAATCATACACAGTTTAAATAAAATACAATCAAAGTACCAAATCTATGCTGGAATATGCAAATTAAGCAATGAAGAAACATGTATCAACAACTCAGTATCCAGTTTCGTTTTTATGATAGATTTATTTACACTCACACAAATGAGCTGCGCTCATGTTCCATTTTTGTCTTGGAATTTTTGCCACATTTTCGTCTTTGTTTAACTAAGTACTACATGATTTAATGCAAACAATTTTTCTAGCATGTTTTGCTTAAAAGTAGCTCTGTGGGATTCAAGCAAATGCAGTGACTAAATTAATAAGTCAGAGACTATTTCAAAAATATTTTACAAGGCCTTGTTGAAGTACACCCATCATGTCTCGACCTAATGAGACAGGCTCATATGTGGATGAACCTCCCCGGTTCTGTGGCATAATAATCAGTGTGTTGATTGTGGCTACGTACTGCGAAGAAGAAGAAGAAGTCTCAGTGTGACTCACTGTCTCAGTGTCTGGGATCACTGGCAACAGGCTCAACTTGAAAAACTGACTGGCAACAGTAGGTTTATAAGTGTAATTTATTACCTCCCTTGAATTATGTAATGAATTAAGTAATGATTTATTAATTATTTTTGCAACACCTCAAAAATCAAACTGTCCGTGTTCCCACGGCGGTCACTTTGAAAGAAAGAATTTCTTTCTGCTTGTGCAAAGAAAATTAAATTACTAAGTACTCATTGAGGGTGTGAAGGAATCGTTTTGATTGCTAGCTGGGCGGAAGGGTAAATCGTTCTAATCTACGGTAATTCAAGAGAGGTAACTCACCGGTAAACTGAGCGTTCACTTTGAAAGCTGTCGGCTCAGAATTTAAGCCTTCAGCACAGTTTAAATGAAGGGATTGAAATTGGTCAATCCTTTTTGTAAATCTTTTTGTCACGTACGGAAAATTTCCGCTGCTCAGTTGTCTGCTGTCATTAAAGCTTGACAGCTACCGGTCAAAAATAAAATGGCTTCGCTTTGGGCAGCGGTTTGTTTACATTTTTTTAAGAAGAGTGGCTTCCCTTTCTTAACAAAGGACTTCCGTCGATGTGAAATGGCTCGGCCTAGTTGCACGACTCATCGGTAAACTGGCATCCTTTGCTGAATTTAGCGTTTATTCAAAGCATTATTTTGCTTCATACGAATAATCTTATACTTACGTTTGCTTCGACCCTATAAATGTAAGTATATATATCATAATGCACAATTTATCCGATCATGTGTTTTTGAAATTTTATTTTAGTCTGTTTCAAAAATGATCGTCTGCACAGGGCGATCTCAATATTCTCATTCTCTCGCTCGCGACGTGATGTAACGTGAAAGAAGCCATTCATAAAGTGGAAATAGATTTTTTGCTCGATTCATGGATCATTTTTAATGCAGAAACCAATATTAAAGTAGTTCTTTTCTCAAATCTGCTACACATAATTTCCACAACCCGCACTCTTATCTGTAAATGCTCACTTTTTGTAAATCAATTGAGTTCTGTCGAACTTTCAATCGCCTTGATTCTTGGAAGAAAGCAGTGTCACAAACTTTTCTATGACTCATGAATGAAAAAATAGAATAATATTTCAAAAAATCGCGCCTCCTTTTGCAAATAATTGACAGACAACACATCTTTGCTCCAAGTTAACTATTTTTCGCCAATTTTATCACCATTGCAATGGGAATCGCTTAAAAAAAAGTTTTTATGCACATCACTAGCAACAGGCTCGACTTGAAAAAATCCATGGATTGCAGAGCAGTGAGACCTGTTTCAGTGTTTGTCCTCAACAGGCATAGATTAGAATAGAAACACCTCGAGTGTCGGTGCAATGTTATAGCAGCTGCAGTGGGAATCCTTAGCTGAACGCTAAGTCAGAGGCTGTTAGTGTAGGGTCAGGAGTACCCCAAGGATCAGTCCTGGGCCCAGCCTTGTTCAGACCTGTTTACCCTCCCGGTTTTGCCGGAATTATCCCAGGAATTTGCAAAAATTCTGTGAATAATAATAAATTCCGGGTGAACGCTGAAAATCCTGGGATTTCGAAAAAATGTCTATTGTTTCCGTTTGTATGAAAAGACGCAAGGGTTGACCGAAACCTTGGAGTTCTGAGACGCGATTTTTCATTGATCCGTGGACCCCCCTCAACCAATGATAGTATTTCTTGTTGGCAGAGATTGTAGTTTTGCGCCAAACATGTCGTCAGGCAAGTCAACCTCAGGCGGCAAGCGCCAGAAATCTTCGACAAGCGACAGCAGTGATAGGGTGAAACGGCCAAAAGTGAAGCATATGTTTTCTCAAAAGTATTTGAAAGTGCCAGGAATAACAAGTTTGCGTTTGGGAGACAAGCATGCACATTGCAAGTACTGCAACGTGGACTTCAAAATTTCGCACAGTGCGCTCGCAAGATACCTTTTAAATCAGGGTTTTATCACGAGTCGTGTACCAATGTGAATTCAGTCTTTTCCCCTCAAATTTTGAGTTTTTCTGTGGCAAATTCCAGGTTGTTTATTATAAGGGTTTTCGCTAAAGCATTGCAACGGATAAGCAAAATTCGGATAAGCAAAATTCTAAATATATCTCCCCTGGCACTTTCGCTTATCCGTCGTCGATTGTATGACGATCGTGCATGACTCAAATACATCCCCCCCCCCCCCCCCTCATGGTCCCCCACCTGGAAGTTCTTTGCTTGTAACTTCTAATTAATCTGTCACTCTCTTTGACTCTGCCTTTTCCCTTTGCTTGCTGTCATCTATATTTCTGCCTTTCCGGTCCATTCTTCTGCCTTTTTTCAAGAAACACTTTCAAAAGATTTCCTCCAGCCGAAGTTGGACATGCTGGGCCTAATTATTTCTTACTTAGGATGATGGCAGCATGATGCATCTGCGCTCATAATTGACAGGAAACTGAGTGATTGAAGAAGAAGAATAAATACATACCTTTTTCTGCATGCATCATGTGGGGCCCGGGGGCCCCAGGCTGAACTGGGGCACTTAAACTAGTTAAAGGCCTATCAACCGATCCCTAGAATCGGGTAATGCTAATCCGACACATCTGATGCGGCACGCGAAGCCTGCTTCCTTGCACAATAGGGGAGAAGAGGGAAAACTCACTTCTGTGGCCTGCAGTGGTTCAAATGCTGAGCGCGCCTCGCGCCTTTCTCCTTTTATACTCCTGTTGTGGCTTTAATGGTCGTGCATGACTTCCTCCTTCCTCCAGATACCTTATATCTCACTAAAACCTTACTAAACCCTCCCCCACCCACATCCAGCCTATAAAATACCCAGTCAATTTCTTCTCTTCATAAGTTCATAAGTCTTACCCACCAAGATTTGGATGCAGGGCACTTGGCCTTGACCTAAAACATCTCTGGCATGCAGCTTTTCCCGCTAGAAGCACACAGTGACACAGACTGGCATACTTTGGCTTCCACCCTTTTCCTTGATGTCACAACCGTCACAGTTGCTGATGGCTGCATGACTCAAGGTGGATGAGACCTTTTATTTATTATTTTGTTGTTTGATTGCACACAGTGTGCTTAAAAAAATAATTTTACCTCATAAATGATGCTGAAATTAATGTAAAACAGTGTTTTGTACTGATTTTTGGGGCCATATTTCTGATGTCCCTTTAGGTTCCACGTCACAACCATCACCAACCTAAAACAGAACTAATAAAAGTGTTACATATATGTGTTAAGAGGCTTCAAATGATATAAATTTGTGTTAATTGCATTGTTCTCTTGCAGTTCTTTTGCTTTTTACTAATTTTTGCCATATTTACAGTTGTCTATATTCAGTTTTAAAATGTGGGATTCCACGTCACAACCGTAACGGTTTCCATGTCACAACTTAAACAGAACTAATAAAAACGTTACATATACTTGTTAAGAGGATTCAATTGTTAGATTTTATGTTAACTGCATTGTCCAATTGCCATTTCTTTTGCTTTTTACTCATTTTCCTATCCTTTGTTATATTTATTAAATTCAGTTTTAAAATATTGGATTCCACGTCACAACCGTCACGGTTTCCGTGTCACAACCGTCACTAACCTAAAACAGAACTGATAAATGTGTTACTTATATACTTGTTAAGAGGCTTCAAATGATATAAATTTGTGTTAATTGCATTGTTCTCTTGCAGTTCTTTTGCTTTTTACTAATTTTTGCCATATTTACAGTTGTCTATATTCAGTTTTAAAATGTGGGATTCCACGTCACAACCGTAACGGTTTCCATGTCACAACTTAAACAGAACTAATAAAAACGTTACATATACTTGTTAAGAGGATTCAATTGTTAGATTTTATGTTAACTGCATTGTCCAATTGCCATTTCTTTTGCTTTTTACTCATTTTCCTATCCTTAGTTATATTTATTAAATTCAGTTTTAAAATATTGGATTCCACGTCACAACCGTCACGGTTTCCGTGTCACAACCGTCACTAACCTAAAACAGAACTGATAAATGTGTTACTTATATACTTGTTAAGAGGCTTCAAATGTTACATCTGTGTTAATTGCATTGTTCTATTGTCAGTTCTTTTGTTTTTTACTCATTTTACCATGTTTACAGTTGTTTATGTTCAGTTTTCAAATGTTGGATTCCATGTCACAACCATAACGGATTCCATGTTACAACCATAACATATTACTTCTATTAAGTATTAAAATGCAATAACTTCCATTATTGTGTAAAGACAATTGCTTTGTGTTATGAATATGATTGTGTGGTTAAAGTTAACTCTAATTTGTGGTACTTGCTGTGGTTATTTGGCTAAAAAATAAACTGAATCCGAGCATACAAAACTTTCTTAGAGTGTCATTAAAAAATAAGCTAAAAATGTACTTTGTCAGTGATTGTCATACTTCTAATTGTTGGGTTTGTTTTATAAATGCATATAAAGACATTTTAGAGTGTTTTTTGTTTGGTATTCTATCTGAAAAGACTTCTTTATACTACTTTTGGTTTCCATGTCACAACCGTGACATGGCTAAAAATAGCAAATACAAGAAAACAAATTGATCATTCGTAATTTTTTCAACAGAATAAGGTTTATGCTAAAGTACTCTAATGTGTGACAAAAAGGCATAAATTTCCAATGACATTTATTTTTCAAGGTCTATGTCACAAAAACAGCACATGTTTCTGAGAATGACCTACGGTCTCTACTGTAAAGTGTAATGTAAGCCTACTGTCTGGTGGTGTTGACAGCTTTGAAAAGTTGACCATAGGCCTTTATTTCGCAGTATTTGGCTAGCGAAGTGCTCACTGGGGACAAACCCTGACTAGCACAGCTCCTGCCCTACATTTACCGCTACTTTGACCTATGACCCCTAATTCCCTAGATATTTAATCTTCTGTTGGTGCAAGCCCTGGTTCACCACGTAATTTTTGCACTAGATTTTATGTTATGATTTTATATTATTTGTCCCTGTTACACTTTCTACACTGATAGGAATTGTCACTAACTTTTTACACCTTTCAGTTTGTTTCAGATTTCTTTTCAAGCTCAAAGAAACTGAGACATAAAATTGAAAACGGTGTATAAACTACAAAACTGCGCAGCGTGCAACATGGACAGTGACACAGGTAATGAGAGTTCAGATGAAAAGATCTAAGGGTGATATCACTGATAATCATTGTTCATAATGATATGATATTATTTAATATGATATATTATGAAATTAAGACACACACGCACGCACGCACACGCACACACACACACACACACACACATGATGCACATGTGCATGGAAATATACATATTAATATTTTTACTAATTGTAGTAATTCAGTTTGGCAATATCAATTATATGAAACTTGCAAGAATGACAATTCATTGACAGAAAATCCCAAATAGAGGCTATGTTTCACTTCTTCCTGTCATAAATGTGGACATTGCCTAATAATAATATCTAGTACATGTAGTAGTGTAGAACTAAAAGTAAAACTAGTAATAAGCAATTATGTTCATGTACACACATGCATGTATGCTCAGTGATGCGCACACGTACACGCACACACGCACGCACACGCACACGCACACACGCACACACACACACACACACACACACACGCACGCACACATTTTTTAGGGTGGGGTAGGGTTCAAGCAAGACCTCAAGTCTCAACAAAAGCAACAAAAAGATCAGTGCATGATCCTTTCCGCTTATAAATGATCTTTTCTTGCAAAATGTAGATATTGTTTTGTATGTGTGTGTGTCACTGTGTGTGTGTGTGTGTCACTGTGTGTGCGTCTGTTCACTTATCACACATGATATCAATGTTTATTGAATAGTGTGCCAGTAATTTCAATTTTTCATGATTTTTTCTTTCCTCAGGATGCGCTGTGGGTATTTTGATTGATCTGTCTGAACCTGTCCCCAACAAAACAGACAGTGCTGGGGAAGACAAAGAAAACTCTGCACCAGTAACAGGTAGCAGACATTATTTCTAATAACTGGCAAGCACCACAAGTGTGTGCCTAGCTTAAGCTATGATTATTACTTTAAATTAACTAAGGCTAGCCTTCGGATTGGACCAATATTAAAGTGAAAGTGAAAGCTGCGTAATTGATCTTCAATCGTAATGCAAAGTTCACACAATACCTGGAAAACTGACAGTCCATTTGCATAGCTAAGCTTGAAAAGTGCTGGAAAGATATCACACATGTGCAAAAAAGCTCTTGGAAAAAGTCCTGGAATCTTTAATCTGTTGATCAGATCTTCAAAGTTCAAATATTAAGCGAGCAAAAACCTTTTCTTTTGGAAAAAGATATTGAATAAAAATGAATACAAAATACAAAAAAATAGTTCATTTGAGTGATACTGATAAGTAGTGAAAGTTGATATTTGAACGTGTTACTGTTTGTGCATATAATTACATTGTTTTCCAGAACCCATTGAAGTGACCAGAAAAGCAAGTCAAAGTGACAGCAAAAGTGATGTTGTTGAAGATTGCCTCAAACAAGACTTTGGAGGCAAAGAGAAGCATATGGAGACACAAAAGTCTCTCTCAGGTATAATATTTTGTTCTGTGTTGATTTTACATATCATCGCTCTACTATTGTTGAGTTCGGCTTTCTCTGTGAAGCATTAGGAGCAGCAAATTTAGAATGAAATGAAAAAAGTACAAAATGATGTGTCAATCATTCTATGATAATGTTGATGAGGACAATAATGATGATGATGACGTTGATGAGCCATTCAGTCCATGTTAATCACTATTTATGTTTCTTCCTGGGACAGATGTGCAGCTGATCGATGATGAGGTTTTTGATTTTGATCTACCCGTCTCACCGGAAAGGTAGGCTTTTAATGGTGTGCTAAGGTTTTATGAAGTTAGTAAAGAAGTAGAAAAGTCTGTATCTCCAATGAATGTATCAGACACATAATTACACAATGTCTGGGTTCTCTTTCCCAACCCACGTGTTGAGTCTGTCTGTGGTGAACACATTTTAGTCATACTGTATCAGGGCTCCCAATCGTCCCGCAAAACAAGGGGTCCCAGGGACTCCTTCACGTACAGTATAAAGGGTCCTAGAGGCTCCCGGGATAGAGGGTCCCAGTGGCATTGCGAATGCTAAAAAGAAATGTTCTAGTGCATCCCTGGGACCCCCTGCACACTCTTTTAGAGGGTCATTTAGAATTTTAGTGCTTCATAGACCCCCAAATAGGGGTCCCTGGGAGCCCTGGTGTATTTTGAAAAAGGGAAAAGAAAAAGATTTTACTGTAATACATTTGAATGTAAACGGGGAAAAAAATCCCAGTTCAATGTTCTTAAATATTTATAGCAAACAGATCACAAACCTGAAAGACGTTTCGAACAACCAAGCAGGTGACTTAAAAAAAAGGGAGCATTGATATTGGCACATATGACAGAAATGTTGTGTAGATTGCCTGAAAATTGTTTAAGAAAAAAACAAGCAAAATCAAACACAATATCTCTCATCATGGTATTAACTTTGTTCAGGGAGCCTGAAATGTCTGAAAACAAACAAACCATAAAGGAAACAAACTGAAACTCCAAAGCATACTACCACTGTAAACAGGGAAATCATGGTAGACACATTGTTCAGCATACAATGCATGAACACTCTTTTCAAAGAAAAGAATACTTATTGTATTTGTAGTTACGCTTTTCTTTCTGTAAAACATTTCTTGTAAAAGTCTTGTAAAAACATCGTTCAGAATGTCTGAACACTCTAAATGCAAACAAACTGAAACTCGAAAGCATACTACCATTAACAGTGGAATCATGGTATACACATTGTTCAGCTTACAATGCATGAAAACTCTTTTAAAAAATAAGGGTACTTATTCAGTTATTGGAGTTATGCTTTTCTTTGTGTTGCAGTGCCAAAGAGGAAGGAACCGGGGAAGCGAAGGGTGACGATGAAGAGGTGTTCTTTGGTCCGGTGGGCTTCACAGAGAAGTGCATTGCTGCGGGAGTGGCGGAGGAGGCCATCCAGCCCCTCAGTCCTCTACGGCCGGACCAGATGGCCGAACTGGCCAAGGAGGCCTACAGCGTGGCCTGCCGCATTGCCTTGATGAACCACAGCACTGACACTGAGGCCTCATCCCCAGCGAAGCCCCCAAAGCCTGTGTTGTGCCGCAGAAAACTGACACCCTTGGTCCGTGACAATGCTGCGGACGGCCAAGAAGCATCAGTGCAAGGTCACCAAGGTGACACTGACAGCCGATCAGTTTCACCCAGAAAACGAAGAAGGTACAGCACTGGCGTCTCGAAAGCGAGATCTGAAAACGCGTCCTCCGACAGTGCAAAGAAGGGGCATGAAAGGAAAGGCACGTTCACCAAGGAGGAGCCTGTGGAATCCCTGCTGTCTTCCCACATGACGCGGCCTGAGAAGCAGGAGCAGAGAGCAGAGAGAGGGTGTCAGGGAGGGCATCCTGGAACCAGCAGACTGCAGCCCCCATCCAAGCTGAGGAGATACAACAACAGCCAGCCCAATTTGGCCAGACCCAAGGTACCTGCTCTTTTTGTTTTCTTTATGTCTGCGTCAACAATACTTGGGCTGTCCGTCACAGAAGAATATCTGACATTATCCGCCACAGTGAATCAGTGTGATACACGCCTACAGTTTCTTTTTTCATTGTTTGTAATGTTGTGTTCTGTTAGTTGAATTTTGAAAATGTGACGTCAGTTTCTGATCAGTGTCAGGGTGATTCATTCAAAATCTTGTCAGTAGCTTTTGTTTTACATTTGTTACTTTGCATTTCATACAGCCAAAAGCTCATTTGTTTCATTCTTAAACAGCTTTGGTAAAAGGGTATTAAACATAGGATCTTTTGTGCCATGTTATGCTAAAAAATTGTCAAATGACAATGCATTAGAAAATAAGAGAGTTGTGAGGAAAGGGGAGGACAAGAGGGAGTTTTACTTTTATTCGAGGAAAATGACAGGATAGGATAGATGTACACACTTGCTGACATTATTACGTAAAAATCTAGGAGTTGAAAAGACTCGAATATATTCCTTTCCCCCTTGATTCTTTGTATTTTTGTTCCAACTGTTTCCAGGAGGTAGGGGAAAGCAGTGAAGACCAGGGGAACGCTGAGCACCATGCCACTGCCAGCATTCCTCCTGTGGCCAGGAAAAGTCTGCAGCTGCCTAGAGCGGTATGTACTTGGCTCTCCATCTGAAAGTAGTGTCTCCCCTTCTCGCTAGCGTTGTGATTGTCTACACTAGACTGTTCAAGCTTACATCTATCCACATCCAGTACAGTGGAACCTCCCTTATAACATAAGACCTTCAAAAATCATCCAAAAATGAGGTCTTATAAGGGAGGGGTCTTATAAGGGAGGGGTCTTATAAGGGAGGTAATTTTAATACTTACAAAGAAGGGCAATGTCTCAGAGAAGTAGGTCTTATGTGGGAGGGAGTCTTATAAGGGAGGTTCCACTGTATTATCATTCTCTTTAGTGAATCTGAATGCATTGCACTGTGTATCCATTTACTTTGGTATTGCTGTTTGTAACTTAAACTTCCTAAAAGGTTGATTTTTAAAATTTTGACTAAAAAAAAAGAGTCAAATTACTCATGCTTTGGGTAGTGGATGAGTGCTTGGTGAAAAACTTTAGCATTCTCATTTTCTCAAATAAAAGTTTCATTAAAACCTACAAATAGTATCACAACGAAACTTTGCTTGATGATAAATACAACCAAGACCTTTGGGTAGTGGATGAGTGCTTGGTGAAAAACTTTAGCATTCTCATTTTCTCAAATAAAAGTTTCATTAAAACCTACAAATAGTATCACAACGAAACTTTGCTTGATGATAAATACAACCAAGACCTTTGGGTAGTGGATGAGTGCTTGGTGAAAAACTTTAGCATTCTCATTTTCTCAAATAAAAGTTTCATTAAAACCTACAAATAGTATCACAACGAAACTTTGCTTGATGATAAATACAACCAAGACCTTTCCAGTCACAGCTTTTATGAATAAGTCAACTCAGCAACATAGTAGTAAATCTGTTATTAATTTGCTATAGGGACATTTAATTCTAAAAGAATGTTCTGAAGAGGATAGGTCATCATAATTAAGACTCTAAAGTAATGACATTGTTATAAAGTTTAAAAAAAGGACATCTTTGTTTTGTTCTGGTTTACTTACTTCGGTCTACACATGCATTTTGATGGTTTTAAAATAGCACTTTGTATAAAGGATTTTCTCTGGAACACTAGTTAACGCTTGATGCCCTGAGCAGGCTGGTCCATTGGGCAGTAGCCTCAAAAGACTTGGGGGTGGTGGTGGTGGCAGAGAAAGAGGCAGCTGCCAGGACTCCATCCCTCCAACAAGAATAGGCCTTCATCGGGCTCACTCCTTCGACGTCAAGGTTCTGATTCTTCTTAGCAGTGGCATGCTGTTTTTCTTGTATGCACCTGTTTTTGTTTTGCACCATGTTCCAGTTGTTCATTTAGTTTTTGCAGAGTGGGGTGGTGTGAAGGGTGTGGAATGAAAGGAATGTTGGAATGTAAAAGGTGGTGGTTTGATCATAACATTTGCCCCTCCAACAAGAATAGGCCTTCGTCGGGCTCACTCCTTCGATGTCAAGGTTCTGATTCTTCTTTAACAGTGGCATGCTGTTTTTCTTATATGCACCTGCTTTTGTTCTGCACCATGTTCCAGTTGCTCAGTTAGTTTTTGCAGAGTGGGGTGGTGTGAAGGGTGTGGAATGAAAGGAATGTTGGAATGTAAAAGGTGGTGGTTTGGTCATAACATTTGCCTGTGGATTGTTTACAGGCCCGACCTCAGAGTGGGGTGGTGTGAAGGGTGTGGAATGAAAGGAATGTTGGAATGTAAAAGGCTGGTCGGTTGTCGGTTGTCGAAGCTGGCTTTGCCGACCAACAGGTCATCGACTCTTCCCACAGCTCAGGTAGTGCTGTTATATAATAATAATACTGTAAATTTGCCTCCCGATAAAACCAGGAGCTCGAGGTGTTTACAATGACAAATAGTTAAAAGTCAAAAGTAATAATAAAAGGCTTCATTAAAGCGTCATAAAATATTTACATAGCACTCAATTTATAAATCGACACAATTATGTGTTGATACTTTTTTTGGTTTTGTTTCTGCTTTTTAAAAAACATTTTTTCATAACATAAGCTTTAGTTGAAATGCTTTTCAAGTTGCCAAATCAGAGATGACGCCTTTTTCCGAGCGGTGTTTTTGACTAATCTTTCTTAAGTGTTTCATCTGTCTTGGAACTAACCGTAATGTGGTGTTGGCTGTGCAGCAGAGTGGAGTGGAGAAGGTGGCAGACCCCCCAGCCGCTGCTGCCAGCAGCAGGAAGAGCAGCGGCATCCCCAAGGGCCTGGCCACCAAGCTGCAGCTGCTGCAGCCCGGGCAGCTGCAGCGCAGGACGCTGGCTGTGGCGCGGGGCAAGGGGGTGGCTAGCTCTGCCTGTGCCAGCACCGGACCGCTCAGAGCTGCTCACGCCCAGCCCGTGCCTGGCATGGGGAGCACTGTGGAGAGACCTCGTGAGTGACACAGCTCTACAAGCTTTCAGTAACCTTTTCACCGCCAATGTCGCATTTTACTATTTTTAGCACCACAATGGTTCAACACCCATGTCACTAAAAGGCATCAAATCAGGGCCTGTTATTGAAGACCCTATTTTCTTAATTTTGGGAGGTAAGGATAGGCCTAATGTTATACATGTCACAGAGGAATTCGCAATATTGCAGATATTTTCTTTTCTCTACCCAGTTAAGTTTAATGGTATTTTGTGGCTGAAAAATGGCTGGCGGCGAAAGGGTTAAACTAGGTTTCCACTGTCTTCTGGAAGACTATAATTTTTTAAGCAAAGAGGGAAAGCCTGCTACTGCTAGTGTTAATGATTCAGGTGAGCAAACTCTTTTTAAAGCAAGATGGGATTAGGATGAGAGAATCTATATCACTTCACTTTTTTTTTTTTACACCCAAACTATATTGTGCCCAAAAATTGCAGCTCTACATAAACAATTACTTTGTATCAATTATTAACAGTTTGAGTGTATGGGTGCAACTTTTTCTTTTTCACTTTTTACCTGAAACTGAACTACTTAAAAATAAAATAAAAATTCGTCAAAATAAAATCGGCAACGGCACATGAAATGAAGCTTTGTATAAATTGTGCTTTGAAATAAAACTTCAAATTACATCTTTGAATTGCTATCTAAAATGCCTTCGTAATTCAATTTTTGCTTCAGCTTCAGGGGTGTGTTGCCTCGTTGAACCCCTCAACGGGGCTCTGTCCCTGCATCCTGCCGGGGCCTGGGTGGTCCTTGGACCCCTGCCTTTCAGGTGTTTATTTTTGGGGTTGCACCCATACAACTTTGCAAATGTTCGATCGTTCAATTGAACATTTATTAGATTCACAATGGGATGCAGTTTCTTTTGAAAGTTTGACGATGGAAATGGCTATACAAGAAATTTGATTCCATACAATCACACCTGAAAATGTGAACTTTTTGACTTAATCCTGAAAAACATTGATTACGTTAGGTTCACTTATATTTAACTTTTTTTTCTTTCTAAGGTGCATAAGGTAAAAGAAACAAACAACAAAAATGAAAAGAATGTTTATAATTAAGTAAGAGTCTTGCAAATCTTACATCAATACATGTGTGTCCCCTGGCTGTGTTGCGATGTGGAGCAGACAACCCAGCCCTGGCAGCTGCAGCAGCAGCAGCAGGCTCCTCAGGAGGGGGAAACATGCAGTGCCCCAGCACCCCTGCTGCCCCCAAGGCAGCAGCAGCAGGCTCTTCAGGAGGGGGAAACATGCAGTGCCCCAGCACCCCTGCTGCCCCCAAGGCTGCTGCTGTCCCTCTCAGGGTCATGTCTCTCTCTGGTTCCGAGGCTTCCACCCCGGCCAAGTCGTCATGGTAAGTCAGAGATGAGATATTTCCTCCAATTGGAGGATTTCACCCTTTTTGATGGTCCCAGGGGTCATTTTTGAGATCAGTCTAAATCTGTTGAGAAAAATTGGGGTAGAGGATGTAGAAGTAAAAATGCGGTGAAAAGTTTGATAGATATTTTGTTCTCAATTGGTTCATTGTCTGTTTCTCTCTCTCTCTCTCTGCCTCTCTCTCTGTCTCAGAAAAATCACTATCCCTGAACCAATGGTCTTCATAATTTCTTTTTTTTTTTGTAGGATCAAGGAGATTTAAAAAAAAAAAGGTGCTGTCTCTGAGGCTGATTTTTACCGTTTCAAACGCAAAATGGTTGGAAAAGGGCTGCTACCTTGACAGGGCTATATGAACAGTTGGAAGAGTTGTGCTGTTTGCAATTTCTTTTTCCTTATTTTGTTTTTGACGCTGTGGTAGCACAGGAAAAAAACAAAAGCAAAAAAGAAAAACATAACGAAACACTTATGCATTTCTGATTTGTGTTTGAATGTTTATTGAGTGCATGCTTTTTTATTTGCATGAGTTAATTTGCAAGAGTTACTTTGTTGTTGTGAATATACTTACGCAAGCTGGTTTATTTCTGTAAAAGAAAACAAAATACAAACTGAAGAAAAGTGTCTTGTTTTTAACAACTGCTATAATGTGTTGTGTGATGTAGGTAATAAGTGATAAAGGTTGTGATTAGTCTTCAACGACAGTAGCGAAGTCTATTATTGACCTACTTTGTAACAAAGCCTGAGGTCGCTGTCTACTCCTCATAAGAAAGCTTTAGATTGTTCTTTACTGTATCTCACAACACCTGCGATCAGTGTGCACTGTAAGGCACAGAACCTGCGATTGTCACGCATGGCTATTAGCACAGCCTGTGAGTGATGTGTGCTGTGCTGTTGTTGTTGGTGTTCAGTTCGTCCAGTTCAGTGTGTGGGAGCACCCCAGGGTCCATGAAGAAGAAGCTTTCTTTGCTGCCCATGTCCTCCAAACGTCGCAGTGGAGCTAGCTCCTTGCCCCCGCCCAGGTGAGACTGTCCTGGGTCACAGCGCGTCTCTTGGCTTGGTTTGTCAAACAGCAGCAAAGGACTGGGTCCTGTTGAAACATTGTATGACTCTGGTAACACTTGAACACTAGTTTATTATAACATTTTAAAAGCCCACTTTTAAAAGCGTGTAATACTTTAAAACGTATTTGGGTTACACAAAGAACTGTTTTTTAAGTATGATTTGTTAAAGTTTCTATTGGAGAAATTTGCTGTACGATTATTTGTCTTTGATGTGGGAAAGAAGTAGGTTTGAATTACAATTGAAGTGGTTTTGAATTTTGTTTTGCATTGGAATTTGTACACAAGTTATTGCATGTGTATTTGTTGTTCATTTTGTTGTTTGTTGCTTTTCCTTTTGGTTTTGCATTGAAATAAAATGTCAGTGGCATTGATTCCGATGTGGTAACAATCCTGTTTGGGTTTCCTGTTGTACTGTACATAATTTACATTTAACTTTTAAGCACCAATTGACTGTCAGCCTGTCAGACAATTAAGTGACTATCAAGTGAAATGACTGGTGATTCACTGATTGACAGACTGGTGTTATGTGTTTGTCCCCAGCCCTATGTCCCCTGTTTTTGACTGTACTGTACTGTATTTGACTTTATTGTACTCTACTTGACTGTACTGTACTGTGTACTGTACATGTTATGTATTTAAGTGACTGGTGAATCATGAATGTGAGTAGTAAAGTTGTCGGAAAGAGAGAGACGGGTTTGAATGAGCTGTACGAAAGACGAACCAAGCAAAAAGCCAGGAAGATTGCGAATGACACGTCCCATGTTTTGAACATACATGAACTATTACCTTCTGGACGCCGCTTCAAGACTTTTAAAGTCAACTCCAGGGCACAGAAATCTTTCATCCCCAGATCTATCCACCTCCTAAACTCATGATCCTTTTAAATGTGTGCTCATCGTATTGAAAGAAACTACCTCATGTGCGTGCTTATCCTTAGACTTGTGTGTATCCACCTGTAATGTGTATTTTTAAGCATGTATATTGTGTAATCTTAAAATATGTACTTTATGCTCATACATGCTAAATGTTTGTCTGTGTGCATTTTATGCATCTTTGTAATACCCATGTGACTTTTTAAAGTCAAAATGTGCTTATAGTCATGCACGCCGAATGTCGATGTCTTTGTTATTCTGGCACCAGAATGAAATTTCTCCTTGAGAGATAATAAAGTGATTTAGAGTCGAGTTTGACTGGTGTGTATTTGTCCCTCACACTCAGTCGGGCCTGGCCCTTTACTTCCAGTTGTGGACTCTGCTGTACATACTAATACTATTCACCAAAGGAACTTATGACTGACTGGTGTGTGTTATCCCCAGCCCTATGTCCCCTATACTGACTGTACTGTACACATTATGCATTGAAGTGGCTTGTGACTGACTGGTGTGTGTTATCCCCAGCCCTATGTCCCCTATACTGACTGTACTGTACACATTATGCATTGAAGTGGCTTGTGACTGACTGGTGTGTGTTATCCCCAGCCCTATGTCCCCTATACTGACTGTACTGTACACATTATGCATTGAAGTGGCTTGTGACTGACTGGTGTGTGTTATCCCCAGCCCTATGTCCCCTATACTGACTGTACTGTACACATTATGCATTGAAGTGGCTTGTGACTGACTGGTGTGTGTTATCCCCAGCCCTATGTCCCCTATACTGACTGTACTGTACACATTATGCATTGAAGTGGCTTGTGACTGACTGGTGTGTGTTTATCCACAGCCCTATGTCTACCTGCTACTGACTGTACTGTACACATTATGCATTGAAGTGGCTTGTGACTGACTGGTGTGTGTTATCCCCAGCCCTGTTATCCCCAGCCCTATGTCCCCTGCTACTGACTGTACTGTACACATTATGCATTGAAGTGGCTTGTGACTGACTGGTGTGTGTTATCCCCAGCCCTGTGTCCCCTATACTGACTGTACTGTACACATTATGCATTGAAGTGGCTTGTGACTGACTGGTGTGTCTATCCACAGCCCCGTGTCTCCTACTGTTGACCTGTACTGTAGACAATATGCATTGAAGTGGCTTGTGACTGACTGGTGTGTGTCTATCCACAGCCCTATGTCCCCTATTCTGACTGTACTGTACACATTATGCATTGAAGTGGCTTGTGACTGACTGGTGTGTGTTTATCCCCAGCCTTATGTCCCCTGCTACTGACTACTGTACACATTATGCATTGAAGTGGCTTGTGACTGACTGGTGTGTGTCTATCCACAGTCCTATGTCCCCTGCTACTGACTGTACTGTACACATTATGCATTGAAGTGGCTTGTGACTGACTGGTGTGTGTATCCACAGCCCTATGTCCCCTGCTACTGACTGTACTGTACACATTATGCATTGAGGTGGCTTGTGACTGACTGGTGTGTGTCTATCCACAGCCCCGTGTCTCCTGCTGTTGACCTGTACTGTAGACAATAAGCATTAAAATGTCATGATTGACCCGCGTGTGTGTGTGTGTCGGCAGCCCCATGTCGGTGGGCAGCTCTAGCAGCAGTGTGTCCAAGCGCTCTCTGGCCTCCTCCAGTGACGCTGCCGACTCTCCCGTCTTTGAAACCAGAATCTCCAGCCGCCTGGCCAGGAGTCGACGCATCTCTGGCGCAAAGGTAAGGCAGAATTAACGCCACTTCCTGTTACAGATAGCAGGGATCTTAGTCTGGAACTCTCGGTTTTATTTTGATTGCAAGTATACCAGCGAACTTAGCTGTTAACGTATTCCTTGACAATGGTGGTTCAATGCTAAGATTTAGTCTTTCTTTGTGAAGACTTTACAAATTGTTGCAGAATTTGTTAAAGAATAGGACAAGAAAGGGAAAATTGATAGTTTTTATATAACCTAAGATTTATAGACACGTGTGATTCATTGCTACATTTATTGTAGTAAAGGGATCTTAAAAGCAGATACCTTTGCGAATTATTCTTTTTGAATGCAGGTAATCTTGTAAAGTTTTTTTTATTGAACTAAATGGAAAGACAGCAGCAAATGTGTTCATTACATTTATTAATCTAATCTTTGTTAAAATATTCAGCTGGCTTACATTTTGTTTAAAGATAATTAGTTTTACCATTTCCTAGTTACCTCATTGTTTCTGCTTATTGCTGGCTTTAGCTTGCAACACTTTGCCTAAAGTTAGGGTGAAGTTACAGCTTCTGTTGCACACGCATGGCGCTTACCATTTTGCTCTGGGACATGGGCGTAGACATTTTTTGGGTCAGCTTGGTCAGTTAAATTAGCTAAGTGATACTTTGATAAACTGTTAAATGTTAAAATTTCTCTGTGAATTATCATATTGGGGTTATGAACATTAAACATATCGTCGGTGAAATTAAAAAACCTTGTATCTCAGTTTTGGTAGTTTTGAGAAAAATTTAAAATAAACTGTTTTAAATATTAACCGCGTTGACGACAATTGATTAATTATGATGAATATGTTCAAGACATTGCGAGTTTAGTCCTGCATTTCGTTAAAATGACTTTAAAATTAAAAAAATTGAGACTTGAAAAGAACGAAAATACGAGGTTTTTGTCCTTAACTAGATCTGAATTTGGGACTTACGAGTTTTTCTTCTATTTTCACAACCTCATTTACCCCAGATAGAAAGTCGTTAGAGATACAAGCTTTTGGTGGAAGGTGGTGGGAAAAATTAGAGAGCTGCCCCAAAAATCGAGATACAAGGTTTTTTAATTTCACCAATGATATGTTCTTTGTCCTTTGTTTCAAAGGTAAAGTTGTATTTTAAGACAGAAGTCACATGCTTTTGCCTTTGTGCATCTTTGAACCATGCTTAGCCTCGCAGATACGTTTTTATTATTTTTTTAACTGTGCTTTTATACATTTTCAAGCTGCTTGGTTATCAATGTTGCTTCATGTATGCCTTTGTAGCATATATTTCATGATTCTAATCTGCTAGTATAGGATATGTAAGCATTATCTTTGGTAGCAATAATAGCGTTTTATTATGAAACATGTAACACTGGGAAGAAAAAAAATGTAACACTGTAACTGTGATATTTTGGCATGGTGGTACGACGATATTGGTGGTTGGCTGATTTTCATAGGTTTTCTCTGTGTGACAAAGGTTATCTCTCAGCATGTTGTCCAAAATGTCTGCAGTAAGCAATTAAAAGAAAAAAAGACTCATCCAGGTGTCATAGCCAATAGACTTATTTGTCATTCTTTTCACAATCCAAAATACACCATCTTAAGAGCAGTAAATAATAATAATAACATTACATTTATATAGCGCTTTACCTCAAATGAGCCCAAATCGCTTTACAACTAAGTGTTCAACAATAAGCAGAGAACAAAAATAGTATTCAAGAATGACACAGCCAGCAACAACACATGCACATAGCACACACACACAGACACACACACCCCCACATACACACAGTGACACACACATGCAAGCATGCATATGCACACACATACACACACGAAATCGTTTGGTGAACGATCCTTCTACTATTTAGCACCTCACTTATGGAATTCCCTCCCACAACATGTCCGCTCATCTGACTCTATTTCCGCCTTTCGCTCTGCCCTTAAAACTCACTTGTTTCGGACATATTATGATTGATTAGTGTTTGTGTGTGAGGGGGGGGGGGGGGTCCGTTTTATTGCAGAAATCTTGTAAAAAATGTATTTACAATTATTTTATGATTCGTATTTTGTATGTAGAATGTCTATGTCTTGTAAACTTTAAATGCTTGTAAATGAGGTAGAAGGGCATTTTTGTTTTTGCAAAATTTGTCTATTATAATTAGTCATGTAATTGGTATGTCGATGGCAGTATGATTTTATTTCAAGTTGCAGTATTGTATTCAAACTTGATTGAGAATGTGAATGTGGTCTCTATGTTTCTTCTTGAATGTTCATATTGTAACTATTTTACTCTTGTATAATTAATTGTGTGTGAGTGTGTGTGTGCGCATGCATGTATGTGTGCGTGCGCGCGCGCGTGTGTCTGTGTGTGTGTGTGTGTGTGTAAGGAAGTAAGAGAACGTTGCGTGCAAGCATCGTGCTTATTTTACTTTCTAATGATTAATTATTTGTTTGCCTTTAATGTTCTTGTTATCAATATAAAGCGCACTGAGCTCATGTGAGAAAGAGCGCTATATAAATTCCCATTATTATGATTATTATTATTATAGAGACAGACTCGATCTTTATTTCACATTCACATGGATGCTCCTGCTTTCAGGATGTCCTGAAGTTCAGGATTTTTTTTATTGCCTGGAGCCGGCGTCGCCACATTATGAGAATTTGAGAAGATGCATTTTGCTGGTTTAGAGGTCATGAAGTTTAACCAGAAATGAAAGTGCAGCGAGAGCCTGCCAATTACATTGGAAACTGTTGGGGGTACCCATCCCCCCCCCCCCCCGGAGCCCCCAGGAGGGGCGCTGTCCCTGCACTGGGCGGCCCTGAACCTCTGCCTTGCAGGATTTTTGAAATTTCCCAGTAAATCATAGACACTAGGTTGCATGGACACACAAACAGACAACTGTACACACACAGACAAAACACACACACACACACACATACAAACACAGACACACACACACATATGGACACACACACACATGCATATACGACACATGTGCTTACACTCACACACACACACACACACACATACACAGCACACACAAACAACACATACTTTCTATTCAATCTCAATCTGCCCCTCACAGGCACACAGAAAAAGACAACTGAACGAAAGGGCGCAGCAAATGTTTAGCGTGTGACAGGGAAAAGGTGGTAGGCCTACAGGTTTTCAGATAGGTTTTGAATGAGGAGACTGAGTCAGAGTGTCGAAGAGGAGGAGGCAGATAATTCCAAAGGGATGGTGCCTAATAGGAAAAAGAACATTGGCCAGCAGATTGACGGATGGAGGGAAGAGAGAGGAGACCATTTTAACAAATATTGAGATCCAGTTTCCAATTGAGATCCAGGTTCTTAGTTACTGGGCAGCAATAATTCTGAACTGAAGAAAATGAAACAAACAACAACATTCACCAGCTTGAAAGTTTGGAGGCTGTGAGTGGTCAGACGGGTATAGGGTTAGAGATAGAAAATGTTCAGGATAAATTGCTCTAGGCAGAGCAGGAGTTCTGTTACAGAGAACTATACCAATCAGGGTTTGAATCAACTGTCTTACTGGTGAGTTTTGTACACCCCAAAAGTATAATTTGAGAGAAAGCTGATAGATTCAATGGAAAGAGTAAGATGATTTGTGTGCTGTGGCTGGCTGCCTTTAAGTGTGGTGGTGTATCATCAAGAGGTGTGCCCATGCTGGTTGTTCCAGGAGAGTTGTACTAGTAGTGATCTAGATGGAACCGGCATCTCCCCTCTGGCCTTCAAGGTATGTACTCACTGTCCACCTGTAGGGATTGCTAACTATCTCACTGTGAGGTAGATGGATTAGGGTGTGAAATGACAATTTTTTTTGTCAGTTTCTTGTTGTGGAGTTGATACTAACTATTCTTCGAAAATCTTTAGCTCTGGTCAACTAGTTTGTTTGCAGCTAGAATCTCCAACCTGGAAGAATGCATTTCTTTTGTGGGAGAGGTTGGTGGGGTATGGGCATAGCTGTGAAAACTGTATTCGTGTCAGATTAGGCCAGTCTGTCATAGTCACTGAAATTCTTACTCGTGCATTCCTTTTGGACAATCCAGATACACAAGGACCTGAGCAAGAGTGGCATTGAAATTTTAACGTGTTGAACTTGTCTAGCAACAATTTTGCTCAGTGAAATTACATGTAAACCAGAGTTGAGCATCATGGACCATTACATCAATCATGTTGAACCTTTATGCTGGAAAGCTGACATGTTTTTGCTTTCTTGCACACTCACTAATGTGACTTGCAACATGATGAATAGAGGGGGAAAATGAACCTCCACACAACTCTTACTCATGAATGAGCGACTTGCTTGGTCCGATATAGTTGGAGGATAGCATTAGGCACGTCTGTTTGGTTTGATGAAAGGATAGTGTCATGGGTGGAAGGTTATTGTGTTTCAATTTTGTTTTTGCATGACAACTAATCCTTTTTATGTGTATCCTGACAAATTATGTGTATAGTGTGGTTCCAGGCTTCAGAATCAATGTGGAATCGTTTTGCTTTTAAAAAGTTCTATCATTTTAATTAAAGGCAAGCAAAGGGAATTTGTTAATGATCACTAGATTTTGTTTCACATTTTGTAAGCTGTCAAAGAATGTTCACATATCACTTACTTTAATTTAAGACTGAAGATCTTTTTTTTTATTATGAAATGAGACGAATTTTCTTTAAAGCGTTATTATTAAGAATTTTAACTCTTCAAGAAAGATCGGGAGTACAGAGTTGCATTTTGCTGTCTTTTATTTTCATTGTTATAGACTGAAATCACTTGTTATAGTATATTCTGTTTACAACAAAGACCCTCTTTACCACAACTTTATTTTCTTTCTTATCTCTTAACAAGTTCCGAATGTGTTGCATGATTTTTTTCTTCTTTTTTTTCTTTTCTTGCATGGTAGGTGTGCATTACTATTTGTCTGACTTTCCCGCTATATATTGAACTCTTCTGATTGATTCTGTAACCTGGAAACGTTGCTTTATCTGCATGACAAGTTGCTTGCTATGTAATGTAACCTAGACAAAAAGAATCCGATTGAGACGATGTTCTTGACTTATTTGCATGAAGAGTAAAGAAAAAGAAATTAGGGATAACCTAATAGGATGCACATTTCTTGCTTTTGTGATTATTGTTCTTTTTAACTCCAGTTTCTTTGTGCTTCTGGTTCTTTCAGCTATTTTGTATGTTTCTAGAGTCGATTTATCAGACTACATTTACAAGATGTTTTAAGTCAGTTTGAGAAGGTCTTCAAAAACATTGATATCGTCGGTGAAATTCAAAAACCTCGTATCTCAATTTTGGTAGTTTTGAAAAAAAAGGAAAAAAACTATTAAAAATTAACCGCGTTGACCACGGTTGATTAACTATGATGATGAATATGTTGTTCAAGACATTGCAAGTTTAGTCCTGCATTTTGTTAAAAAATATTTTTTTAGACTTGAAAAGAACAAAGATACGAGGTTTTTGTTAGATCTGAATTTGGGACTTACGAGTTTTTCGTCTATTTTCACAACCTCATTTACCCCAGATAGAAAGTCGTTAGAGATGCGAGCTTTTGGTGGAAGGTGGCGGAAAAATTAAAAAGCTGAGTATGTATCTAACTCAAACCCCCCCAAAATCGATATACGAGGTTTTTGAATTTCACCGACGATATATTGATTATGTTGCTTAATTCTTGAATGATATTTTTTTTAATTGTATATGTACCATATTTTACGGACTATAAGGCAATACGTTTTCCCTAGACTGGGATCCCTGCGCCTTATAAAATGACTGATAATATAGTAAGAAACTATAATAACAAAATCTGAATGTTGTGTAAAATTTTTGGGGGTCGTCTTATAATCAGGTGCTCCATGTAGTCCATAAAATATGGTATTTATTCATTTGTGCTAATCAATTTTCAGATAGTTTTTGACAATGTAGATTTTTGAATATTCCGTTAATGCTGCTTTAAAGAAGGCATGTCTTTGGTATGATGTCAATAAAAGCAAGCATCTGCAATGGAAACATACCAATGAGCTAAAAAGTGTCAACATCAAAAGTATGTTTTATAAATGCTTATTTTGGAAAATTGTATTAGCACTCTAATAACCTTGTGCAATACAATGGCATATTCAATGTAATAAAGGTACTGATGGCTCTAAGCAGATTTTATGATAGCCATGTATTTTATTCGGCACAACTGCATTGCATCCATTATCATTAACAATTATTCATTATACAAACATTTATATGACAACTAAAGTTTGAATATATTGATGATTTAGATCTCAAACTAAATATACATGCATATTTGACATGGTTTTCTTTTATTGAATGTAGTACTTGTAGTGTTCACACTTTGCTTTGAATGTATTTTTTAACATTTTGTTATTCTTTTATTTCTTATGTTTTGAAAGAAAGTGCATTGATTACGCTTTTCTTTCATTTATCCCTTTCCCTGCCCAGTCCCATGTCTACTACCTGGTGTGATGTCATAACTTTTGATGTCATAGCCCTGGAATGATGGTTTTGGGTTTAGACAAGTCAGGAAAGATATATCTCTAGCACATTTTCTCAGATTGAGTAACCTCTCTTAAATTTTGTAATAAGAAAATCGATAATTTCTCCGTTTTCATCTGACAGTGAAGGGGTTAAGGAAAGGATTTCTAGTTTTGTATGAAATAAGCTGGTAATCACCTTTTCCTTGTAGCCAAGTCATTCCTCTTGTCATTTAGACATAGAGTTGATATCTATTGGTCACTGCAACTAGGGTTATTAACGCCCTTGACGGCAAGAGTTAAGCCCTTGTTGGTCAGTATTCAAAAGAACATTCACTCTTGCAAAAGGCAGCCATTAAGTGGCCTCAAATAGGGTTATTGGCGAGAGTTATTCCCTTGTTTGGTCAGTACTCAACCATCTTCCCCCACCCACTAAGGGCATTCACTCTTGCAAAAGGTGTTTGCAGTGGCCAATAGTGTTCATGTTCCTTGTGACCCCATTCCACCTGGCACATATACATGGTGTTGATCTCTGTTGTTGTGTGGTCAGGCTCGGAAGCCTCCCGTGCAGAACACCCCTGAACTACCCAAGAGGACGCGGTCCGTGTGGTCCCCGGTGAGGAAAGCCCAGTCGGTTCCCCTAGAGGATCAGGTCTCCATGTGCACCAAGCGATATTACCCCAAACGCTAGGCGAACCAGGGACCTCCATTGGCGCACAGACACACACACTGGGAAACGAAGGATATTGACAGGCGTGCATGTTGACTTGCCTCGGGCATGCATTTTGGCTGTTTCGTTTTGGATTCAGGCTGTAATTTGGCAAAATGGAAATGCTCAGAGCTGTAGCAGCATGAAATCATCCTCTGAGTAGGATATATTTAATGCATTTAGTAAGTGCGAAGCTGTTTGCTGGAATGACTTTTTAGGCAGATGTTTGGGTCTTTACGTGCACTTGGTTGAGTGTTTGAAATGGAAAAAAAAGAGAAGAAATTGGTGACCTCGCTCAGTAAGTCAGTTTGTCTTTGGACAGACGTGGTGGTGCCTCGGAGAAGGACCTCACTCACACTGGCTATGCGACTATGACATTATTGTCGTTAGCAGGGGTGGGGGTGGGGAGTTTATTAGGTGATGTCTTGCATATATTACATCAGAACAGACTCCATCGAAATCTACCCCTGTGACTCAGCAGCAGTGCAGTGTCTCTTTTGGTGATTGCCTCTTGATGACCTAATAGATTCGCTCCCCTTGGACTACTGGTTTCAAGGGTCAGCAACCTGACAAAGCAGGGTGTGGTTTGGGATTTGGGACTAGGAATGAGTGGCTTGGGAGCAACACCACTGTACAGCCTAAAACATGGGATGGCAAAAAGGAAATAAAAGAAAATTCAACAATACTATTTAAACTTTTTTTAACTTCGGTAATTTATGCATTTTTGACATGTGCAATCTTAGTTCTAAATTTGTCATGCTCTTTTTCTTTTTAATTTTTTTTTTTACATAAAAACTATCATAATCCACAGATTCTTTAAGATTTATTACTGCTCCAGTACCAGTAATGGGCATGAAATTCTTACCATTATGATTCATCTGATATTTTGAAAGCTGGGTAAAGTAATGGTAATATTAATAACAAATTGAACTGAGATTCTTAAGTGCTTATTCCTTATCTGTCTACCCCCTTTCGCTACTGTAACAAGAAAAAGTATATTATCAGTTTGGTTATTTTATTGTGTGACCGATTTTGCACTTGGACATCAAAAGAATGACTCAATGAGCATGGTTTCTTGTTGCACTTGAAGTTAATTTGATGTTATAGTGCCCCAATCCCCAAGTTTTGCCCAAATGAGTGTGTGGTTGAAATAATGCGTGCAAGTGTGTGCAGAGATTTTTGTTTTGTTTTTATTGAAAGTATTGATCCTGACCACTCAATGTTAGTATTACCCGGTACCCAATTTTGAATACCGCATTTTACAGACTAAGGTGATACTTTTCCCCCCAGACCGAGACCCCTGCGCCTTATAGTGTGACCAACAATATAGTAAGAAAGTGTATAACAACATCTGAATTTTGGGTAAAATTTGGGGGTGCGCCTTATAGTGTGACCAACAATATAGTAAGAAAGTGTAATAACATCTGAATTTTGGGTAAAATTTGGGGGGTGCGCCTTATAGACTGAAAAATACTGTATATATATATAGAATCTGACATAAATACACTTGTAAGTTGTGTATTTCCGTATGCTATGTTTATGTCCTGTGTTAGAAAAATAATAATATAATGGGGGGGGGGGGGGGGGGGGTGTACTGACTTTCTGCATTGTATAACAGTGGAGCCTCCCTTATAAGACCTCCCATTATAGGACTCCCTCCCACATAAGACCTACTTTTCTGAGACATTGCCCTTCTTTGTAAGTATTAAAATTACCTCCCTTATAAGACCCCTCCCTTATAAGACCTCATTTTAGATGATTTTTTAAGGTCTTATAAGGGAGGTTCCAATGTAGTAATAATACAATACTCTGTGTATAATCTTTAAAAATAAAAAAGTATCCAGCACGAAAATGGAGGACACCAGTGTTGGGATTTGCTAAGTGCAATACGTCAGTTGACAGTAAGTTGTTATTACAAAGTTTCTCAGTTGGAAGCCTTGAAAGGATCATCATATCAACAGCCTATGATGCGACTTTAAATGATCAAAAAGCCACTGGGAATAAACTGTTTGGCTGCCAACAAAATTGGAATTGATGAGTGTTGGGCTGTCAAAGCGTATTCCACATTGGATTCTTTCTGACTTTATGCAGAATTTCTAACATGCGGTTTGTGTGTGACAGGATTATGACTACCGTTTTTTACGGACTAGAAGGCGATACTTTTTTCTTAGACTGAGACCCCTGCGCCTTATAATGTGACTGATAATATAGTAGGAAACTATAATTACAAAATCTGAATTTTGTGTAAAATTTGGGGGGTGCACCTTATAATCAGGTGTGCCTTGTAGTCCGTAGAATACGGTAATCAAGTCAGTTGAAACTGAAAGGTGCGTCTCCATTGTATGCTGTCACTAAATTTAAAAGATAAAAAATTCTCTTAATCGTCACTGTCAAGTATGTGGGATCTTTTATTTTTTGGGTAATTGACTAGTTTTTATAATTTCGTCAAAAGAAAATGACCAAAAAAAAAGAAGAAAAGATCCCACATACTTGACAGTCATCCTCTTCACACATACAATTGCTATTGGTTGTAACTTTCAAATTTTCATGTTCATTTTCCCTTGTTTTTTTGGTATGATGTCTCATGTGTTTGCCTTATCTCTGACCTAATCATATTTTCCTAATCTTGAAGTTTAACTTGTCAAAGGACGAGTCTTTTGTGCAGTGTGGTCTTGTAAGCCTGAAATTATGATATTATCCACAAAAAATATATTGTTCCATTTCATTTTCAGAAAGAAATGTGTGTGAAGTAGAAATTAGAAAAAAGTATTTTATGAATGATGCCATACATTCCTTTTCATTACAATGAACATGAACACGTGGAAAGACATCTTTCTCCTTATCCCATACAAGAAAATGAAATGTATAAAGAGAAACATTTCGCATCCCATCCAAGGCATGATTTTTCTTTCACAAGCTATGTACATAATTTGCTGTTGACTGGCTGTGTGATAATCAGCTTTGAATATTTGATGACCCTTGTACATTCAATGTAAATCATTTATATAAATGTAAGCTAAAAAGTAGTGTATTATGTGAAGTACTATTCTAGCAACATAGTGAGTGATATTTCAAATTATTCATGATCACATTTTTTGAGTTCCACAATAAATTTGCCTTAAAAACAATTTTGGTTATGTATTGTGTTCATTTATAAATCAAGTTTTTTTTATAGCGAGACTGCCTTAGTACAATGTAGATCGCTGCAGCTTTTTTTTTAATATGTGGAATATACGTATAGTGCACTATATGTCTATACTTTGTCACAGTGATTCATTTAACTAAAATTTGGGCTGCCCTATTCATCAGGAGTTTGAGTCGCATACAGACTTGTACCAGTGCAACATTTACGCGAATTTTTTTTTTACATGACATTTGCAGAAAACATTCGCCTTGGCCGTAGTACAATGTAGACTCTTTTTTTTTAATATTGAGTATATACAAAATGACGTAACTGAAATTTCTGCCCTATTCATCAGATAGCATCAGTACCAGTGCAACATTTTTTTCTTACATGACATGCAGAACATTCGCCTTGGCTCAACTCTTTTCTAAAAATCGCCTCAGATAGCATTATTTTTGATCATTTAATAAAAATCGCCCAAACTCAAATGCACACATACAAACATGCAATGTGTATCGAGTGAAAGATAAATCAGTATATTTTTGGAGATTTCTTACTTCGAACGAGTGAGCCGCATATATTTCACGATGTAAATAATCTGATGAAATGCGCTTCGTTGGGAAAACAAAAATGTCCAACTCCACGGGCTGACCACTTTGTTATGATCTTGATCTAGTATCACAAAGCAACTCAAGTTTTGATAGTTGGTTTAGTATATAAATAAAAAGGGATTGTATAAAGCATAATATAAACTATAAACATTTGTTTATTTAATGTTTGAATAAAGTGAGCTATATGGTCGCCGCCATATTGAATGAAGCAAATTTGAAGATGATGAGTAGTTCAAATTTAAGAAGTTAAAAACGAAAATAGGACACACTGGAGACAGTCTGAGGGAAGCAACTATAATGGGAAGGTCTCAGGATTCATAGGAACAGCAAGTTATTTCCATTTTTTGGGTTTCGCTACAGTCAAAATATGTTAGAGAAAAACCTCCAACGTGACTCCAAAAGATGGGAACAGTGTCGGAATGACGTCTCCGACATGACTCCATTGAGTTAAGGCTGTGTCAGACCAATTTACATAGGCTAGAACACCAAGGCTACATCAAAATGTTATGGCTATATGCCATGCATAGTTATGCGGGGATTGTCTTTAGCCATGACAAGCTCCTAGCATAACATCATCAATCTGAAAATCCCATGAAGACGGAGTGTGGTTGCCCACGTGGCCGGGTAATAAAAAAAACGGTCACACATGTAGTTCTAATCGGTAGCTGATGCACTTGTACCATAGTGTTCAAGTGCTTCCGCTGTTGGAATGATTCCTGAAGTCTTTTAGCCACGGTAATCCAACAACAACAAGCAGAACATTAAGTATCGTTCAATATTGTATAAGGTGCTTTGATAGCATGATCCACATGTATCTAATAGTAATAGTGAAAAGAAACATGCATAACCCGTCTTTGTGTCAGATGATAGGGTCATCATTGTGTAAAAGGATCAAAAGAAATAGGGCAAAAAGATAAGTCAGTTTGCAATGTAGTCACTAGTGCAAAATGCATGCTTTTATCACTTCAAACCCAGCCAAATACTTGTTTTGCTTTATTTTTTAATTTTATTTCCTATGCTCCATGATCTTGTCAGTAATTTATAAACGCATGGCAGCAACCAGTTGAGCTGCAAGTGCAATATAAGAATTTTGCTAGGAAAAGCAGAAATCTTACAGCCACTTTTAAGTTAAAATCTGGGACAGCCTCTCCAGTCTGAAAGTTACCTTTTTTTTTTACACTTCATAAAATGTTTTATTTTTATATTGATGTTTTGACATTCTTAGTCAGCAAACGCATTCACTAAATACATGTGTTGCCAAATATCAAATAGAAATTTATATCAATTTCAAAATGTTATTAATTCTGTTGTGTTGCGACGAATATTAATTAGCAGCAAGTTCTTGCTTGCTACTTTTCTTTTCTTGTGACTTTTATCTTCTTTTTGTGTGTGACTTTTATCTTCTGTTTTTGTGTGACTTTTATCTTCTGTGACTTTTATCTTCTTTTTTGTGTGACTTTTATCTTCTTTTTTGTGTGACTTTTATCTTCTTTTTTTGTGACTTTTATCTTCTTTTTTGTGTGACTTTTATCTTCTTTTTTGTGTGACTTTTATCTTCTTTTTTGTGTGACTTTTATCTTCTTTTTTGTGTGACTTTTATCTTCTTTTTTGTGTGACTTTTATCTTCTTTTTTGTGTGACTTTTATCTTCTGTTTTTGTGTGACTTTTATCTTCTTTTTTTGTGACTTTTATCTTCTTTTTTGTGTGACTTTTATCTTCTTTTTTTGTGTGACTTTTATCTTCTGTTTTTCTGTGTGACTTTTATCTTCTGTTTTTGTGCATGCCAATATCCAAAAACTGTTAAAACGATAAAAATTACCCCAAAATATAAAACATTCTTTTATAACAAACCAATAAAGTAAACAAAACTGAAAAGGCATGAAAGCAACATACAATATATACACTATCTTTAACATTTAAAAAAGAAACATTATCCACAGGACAAAACAATGGTCTGTGGAATAAATCAAGTCCAAATCATACTAACATAACACAGACTTGTGTCAACTATTTCCATTGTAAAAAGAGGAGATTGTGATCTCTCAATGAGCACACAGCAATAAAGGTGGAAACAAATCGAACAGGAACCAATACAACTGTGGTTAAAGATTGAACATTTCCAATGTTTGAAACCAACATAAAGATTTGTTTGAATGTACAAATGAACAATTGTAATGCATCAACATGAACAAAATTAACATCATTTGTGCTTCATGCCACTCCGTGTCCTGGAAAATTTAAGATAGTCTTTGTCCTGAAAATATAAAACAAAAACACACTCTTATTAAGGTTCACATATGTAACAATATTAGACGTCTTCCTACCCACTTCATCACACACACACACACTCTCTGCGTGACTCATTGTCAGTCTTCTGCAACTGTGTAGGTTATCTTGCTTGCCTTTTATTTTAAAATTGAGGGCTTCTGAAGTGAAGGGGGATGACAGGAGAGAGGTCCAAGATGAGAAAGAGAGTGCGAGTGTGTGCGTGCATGAATGTGGGAGAGATAGAGACTGAGCCCCTTAGGACTTGAGCGGCCCTTTGATCTGTATTTCAGGCATCAGAATTGTCAGAGGATCTGCACATTTCAGAGGATTAAGAATTCCTCACAGAGGATTGGCTTCTCTTGTCAGAGGTGTTGACTTTTTTTTAATCAGTGTTATATTTTCTGTTAAATAACATTTAAAAATGATTTATCACTATATTAAGCCTTTTTGGTCAATGTTGGGAATTATTTCAGTGTTGTCCTTCAATCTAGTGCCTTGATGGCCCTTTTACCGTGGTTTTCAGAGGATTGGACCAGATTATTCTGATGCCTGGTATTTGCTTGGAAGCAAAAAGTCAGTCTTTGTAATCACTCAGCAATGTTTACTCAATACTGCCACACTCGTGTGGTACTTCTTCAACAAAATCTTCGCAAATGTATTGAGTGATAAATGTCAGTGCTTACGTCCCGAGGCTGCATAGATCTCTGTGTGGTGGTCTCCGGCTGTTGCAGAGAGCTCTGTGGATGGAGAGAGCTCTGTGTTGTGCTCTGTGGATGGAGAGATCTCACGGACCTCTGCTGAGTGGCAGTCTCCAAGCGTGGGAAAGGCCTATGAAGCTGCTGTGTGGCGGTTTTGGCAGTGGACATGAATGGACTGCTCAGCATGTCCATGCTAGAGTTGTGGTCAGTCATCACTGTCATCGGGCAACCTGTGACAGTACACCATAATCTATATCATCCGTAGCTGATGCACTTGTACCATAGTGTTCAAGTGCTTCTGCTGTTGGGATGATCCTCGAAGTCTTTTAGGCAGGGTAAGCCAACAACAACAACAAAAGAGAATTAAATTAGGTTCCAAGTGAAAGCACACATATTTCTGTTGCCCCCTGAAAAGAAAATGAGTTTGTTGTCATGTTTATGTATTTCAAAAGACAGCAGTAGCTATCATCCACATAATTATGTCAAAATCACACAGGGTATACAAAACAAAACTCTTAGAAGAAATTGGGCTGTTATTGTGAAATCTATGATTTTCTTCTTTTGCGTTTCCAGGCCATAGTGGATAAGGTATATATGTGTTCGGTTTTCAGTTTTTATTGGTCTGCCTGCTGCATTCAGCCGACACATTCCGAGTTTTGGAGGACCTCATAGGAGAACATTGTTGGGAAGAGTTTTTGTTTAAAAGGCAGGAGAATAGGCCATTAAGTCAAAGATCAATGACAGAAAGCAAAGGGATAAGGCAAGAGACAAAGAGAGTGACAGATTAGAGGAAGTTACAAACACAGAACTTCCACATGGTGGGGGAACTATTGGTAGCAAAGACCCCCCCCGCCAAGTATCCCCATGGGGATAGACTCGTGAAGGGGGTGGGGTCATCCAGCTCCCCGTATGGAGGTACAAGGCACTCACCCACTGCCCCAAAATGAGAGCTTGAAAGAAGGGCTAACAGGTGTCTGCTGTTGCTCACAGAAATGCAGTGCAACGTACCTGCAGCCTGGAAGAACTAGGTCTGCTGTTGCTCAGAAATGCAGTGCAACGTACCTGAATCTGTCTGGAAGAACCGTAGGTGTCTGCTGTTGCTCACAGAAATGCAGTGCAACGTACCTGGATCTGCCTGGAAGAACTGTAGGTCTGCTGTTGCTCACAGAAATGCAGTGCAACGTACCTGGAAGAACTGTAGGTCTGCTGTTGCTCACATAAATGCAGTGCAACATGCCTGGATCTGTCTGGAAGAACCGTAGGTGTCTGCTGTTGCTCACAGAAATGCAGTGCAACGTACCTGGATCTGTCTGGAAGAACTGTAGGTCTGCTGTTGCTCACAAAAATGCAGTGCAACGTACCTGCAGCCTGGAAGAACCGCAGGTGTCTGCTGTTGCTCACAGAAATGCAGTGCAACCTACCTGCAGCCTGGATCTGTCTGGAAGAACTATAGGTCTGCCATCGACTGCGGCGCACCCACACCATCTCCGTATCCACCGTCACTGACATTGCCGGGGACGACAGGCAGCTCTCAGTGGACGCCTGTCACCATCGCCAACATTATCAGTTAAAGAAAAAAAGATTATAGCAATAATACTAAGGATAGTGTTTTTATTTGTATTTTGAAATGGCAATTGTTTGCAAAGGAACAGGATTATTGGTAGTGTGAATACCTCTCTCAACATTTTGTTTAACAATACCCCCCCCAAAAAAAAAAAATAATCTCAGAACACAGTCCTAAAGTTAAGAGATGGGTACTACTCACAGAAGGAGAGCATATTTCATTTCTTTCTTTTCCACCGCCTGGCAGTTGAAAGCTGAAATATAAGACAATACACCTTATAAGACTGAGAAGCATTTTGAATCAGCTCAGGTTACAATATGTACCTTCAAAACAACTAAGTTTGAATACATGTAAAGGTATCTTGAAAGAATAAAAACATATTTCAATTTTATTCCTTTTTTGATAGTAAGTTTAGCCAATTACCTCTCGATATTTAACTTGAAAAATTGAAGAGCACATACACAATATTATTTTCCATTTCCAAAGCCCACACTAATGTCAACTTAAAACTGTTTTCATGAACTTAAAGAATATGAAGATGAAGTAGACAGTGAATGTATTGTGCATTGTTAGCTTTTATCTTTCTTATGTCTATAAATGTAAAAAAAATCTGTTATTCTGTTCTGCAATAATTTCCACGCCCACTCCTCCATAATCCCCACATGACTTGCCTCTTCAACAAAGGTCTGCCCATCTCTGGGCTCTGGTCATCAGAAAAGTCGTAGACGGTCAGCTGTTGTGTGGCTGTGATTTTCCTGGGCTGAGAGTGGGAGCTGCAGCTTTCTGTTTCCACCACCTTCACCGCTTTCCTCCTCACCGCCGTCTTCTTACTCCCTTTGCTCGCCTTTCTTTTCTTGGCAGCAGCTGGCTTGGGGATTTCTTGGTCTGGGGGAGCAGGCTGTTTTTGTAAGACGACTTCCATGTCGGATTCCGATGTACTAGCTGCTACATTTTGCTCCTTGAGCGCAGAAGATGGTTTGACAACTTGCTGCTGAGGAAGCACTGCCGCCACTGGGGATGGGTTGGTCCTGGAAAAGAGACTGACTCTGTCTTCTTTGGACAGTGGAGAGATTTTAGCCATCCCTTTCCTTCGCTGAAGTGGATACTCGGTCGTTTTAGAGAGACCTTGTTCTGGGCCTTCGTTTTGATCAATCGAGGAATTGCTGAATTTGGGTGTTGATCGCAACGGTCCAAACCGGTCGGGGAGAGAGGCGTCTTTCTGAAGTTTCTTGACTTCCTCCACATGGTGTCTGTGCATGTCTTCCAGCTGTTTCTTGATGTCAGCCTGGTACTCCTCAATCTTCTCCTCGAAGGCTGGCACGGTCAGCGGCGTGTCCTCTTCAGGCTTGTCTTGGAGCTGTTGGCTGATAGACTGCAGGCTGTCGGTGACCATAGCCAGCAGGTTGTGCTGGAGGTGCTGCAGCTGCTGCTGTTGTTTGTCTGCCTGTTGCTGGCTCATGGTTTTCAAGTTCTTCTCTGTGGCTTTGGTCTGTTTCTGAAAGATGGCCTGCAGCTCTTTCTTCACTGCTGTCACCACGGAGGAGGTCATAGTGACGTTACTGGTTTGCTTGGTGGTGGTGGATGCTGCGGTGCAGTCACTGACGGCTTTCTCTAGCAGACTCTCCATGTCTTGGAGATGGGAGGAGCAGGCCTCTGTCAGCTGGTCCTGAATGCTGTTTCTCCATTCCTCATCTTCCTTCTGCAGCTCTCTCCAAACACTGCTGATGTCCTTTACTAGCCTGCACATAAACGCCACAGGATTAAAACATTTTGATGCCTGTTTTAAAATTTTGCTCTGCAGTCGCTGCAACCCATGTAATTTCTGCAGACGTTTCATGAAAAAAATTAATATGGGCTTTATCATTAAAACATCTGATGAAATGTTATAATTCACAGAAAAAGGGGGTTGGGTGGGGGAGAACTAACTAGTACCAAAGGCTTTTGCAACAATTAAAATCTTGTTCAAATTCCCTGGTAAATATTTGAATAAGTTTAATGTCAAGTTTGTTTTTGTGTCTGGGTAATTCGATTCACTGTGATTTGTTAAAGGAGACTCTTTGCCACAAGGACCTCACATATGTGCTAATCCTATGTGATTTGTACAGGTGGTTAATATCATTCTGCACATTCATGATAAGCTCTTCATGTCTTATAAAATACAATTGACAACTTAATGCATATTCTGTGGAATATGAAAATGCAATGGCTCCAACCCACCTGCGTGCGCATCTCGACCATTCCAACGGAAGTGTCGCCATCTTAGTCCTTATTTGTGTGTAAACAAAGTGAAAATGTTATCTAAATGTGTAAAGAAAACATCCAGATGTTATAAATACAGTTTAGATAAGTTTCGAATTGGAACAGCCAAATACGCAGCATCGATCTGGCATTTTTCAAAAAAAGGTAAGGACTAAGATGACGGTCTCCCATAATATGGCGCTCCTTGTGGCCGGATATGACGACACGTGGGTACCAGCCATAACAAATATTTATAGCTTGAGATGGTATGTCCTGTTATCCTCTGCCTTGTCATACTGTGAGGCTAGTTGTATTCAAACAGTCATTAAAATCTCTATGCACTTTAGAATCACTGAGTTAATTGTTCCCCTATGGCCTTTATTTCATGGGAACACTTAGGTGCTTAAAACAGAGAGAGCTTTAACTGCGATTATGAATGTACCTTTAACTCATTCAAGTCGTTCCACCCATACATGGCCGGAATTAATATAAAGCTGTCAATTTGATTAATTTGTTTCAAGGGAAGTAAATATGTGTGCACACCACACTTTAGTCACTTTTAAACTCGCTTCGCTCCCTTAGACCACACTTTTGCCTCTTACTATGCATTTGTAGTGGTTTGAAGTGTGGAAACTAACTGCTGGAGATAGTTTTTCTATATAAAGTCTGATCTACCACTTCCCTATGTCTAAACCTGAAATACAAACCTGTAATCTTCTGTCATTTCTCCTTTTGTTTATGTATGTTTTGTTTGTGTGTATGGCTGGAGTGATTTTTGAGTTTTTTTAACAATTCAAAATCATTGCGATGCGAATGAGTTAAACAGAAATCGACCCTTTTCTCCTTTATTTTAAGTTATCACAGTCCCAGCTTCTCTGTATGTTACATTTGTGCGCAGCTGACTACCTTTTCTCCATGTCTTTGAGGACTTTCTGGTGCGTGGTCTTCCACTCCTTGAAGTCTTTGGCCTGTGAGGTCAGCTGGCTGTGGTATTGACTCAGCTGTTCAGTGTGCTGCTCAGACACTTCACGCGTCACCTCCAGGATTTCCTGTTGACAATGGCACCACATGATGGCTAGTTTATGTATGGGATATCATCTGACGACATGCCGTCACACACCTATTATTACATTATTATACTATATTATATTATTACTTTGCATCTCCCTAATATTGGGAAAACTCTTTGGAAATGCAAAGAGCAATAAATCTGGAGAAACTATGGAGACACTAAGAACAGTAGCTCTGGAGATCGCGTTCCACTCCATTTAACATGATGACCATTACTGGTATTCCCAAGCTTTACAAAACATCAATATGGTGGCTAGTTGATTTATTTTATTCCTAAAGTAAAAAAAAGATAGTTGTAAGAACAGATAAATAGAACACAAGTGTGTGTGTGTATGTGGGTGTGTCTCGGTGAGTGTGCATGAATGTGTGTGTGTGTGTGTGTGCGTGTGTGCGTGTGTGTGTGTGTGTGTGTGTGTGTAAGCAAATGCATAAAAAGGTGTTCCTGTCAGTCTGGTAGCTTTACTCCTGTTGTGGTTGTTGCCTGGCTAACAAAACACTCAAAGGTTGCCCAGAGCCTCACCAATGAAAAGAAAACAACTGAACTGGTGATGGCACCTGCCTGCCCTACCAGCACAAGAGCAGGCATCACTCAAAAAGTTGCCCAGTGCCTCACCAATGAAAAGGAAACAACTGAACTGGTGATGACACCTGCCTGCCCTACCAGCACAAGAGCAGGCATCACTCAAAAAGTTGCCCAGAGCCTCACCAATGAAAAGGAAACAACTGAACTGGTGATGGCACCCAGAGACACACTGGCCCTGCCTGCCCTACCAGCACAAGAGCAGGCAGCAGTCAAAAAGTTGCCCAGTGCCTCACCAATGAAAAGGAAACAACTGAACACCTGCCTGTGCATCACTCAAAAAGTTGCCCAGAGCCTCACCACACTGGCCCTGCCTGCCCTACCAGCACAAGAGCAGGCAGCAGTCAAAAGGTTGCCGAGTGCCTCACCATGAACAGGAAACAACTGAACTGGTGATGGCACCTGCCTGCCCTACCAGCACAAGAGCAGACAGCAGTCAAAAAGTTGCTGGGTGCCTCACCATCAGTTTGTTCTCCACGGCCAGGTGTGGGGACAGCATCTCCTCGCGCACGGCTTTGGCCACTTGCTTCACGTCTCCGGCTTTGCTCCTCTCCTCCAGTTGACTCTGCAGCTGTTGGATCACTGCATCCTTCTGCAAACACGAGCATATACAAATACAAGCTCATACGACTTCGTAGCAACTTTACCATACACCTTATAAATCTGTTGTTTGAACATACTTGTGATATGTGCTTTTTTCTAAAACAAATTTTAGTTGATAGAACAACTGCTGATTATTTATGTATACTGTTGTAGAATATATCAAAATAATTTATGTTTGCAAACCTGCAATGTTTAAAGAAAGAAGAAAAGAAAAAAATTACAAGTCAAGAAACATAGAATTCTCAACCCTGTCACATATTTTTTAAAAACATTGAATTTAAGTAATGCAGGCTAAAAAAAACTATTAAAAAAAAGCATTTGGAGACTCTGCCCTGTTCTTACTGCTGTCAGCTGTTTTTCCAGTTGATGTGACTTCTCAGTGTAGTTCTTCCCTTCCTCTATTGCTTGCAGCATACGCTCCTCATGCTTCCACACATCCTCCAAGACTGAAACATAGTTTAACCACTGTGTAGCTAGCATCACTCTAACACATACACATTTTTTTATTTTTGTAATGTCAAGCTTAAGGTGCAAAGATACAAAAAGCATAATCTATTACAGCAATTATGCACACATAGCACACCACAAACAGAACCTGGTGGTAAAAATGTATTATTACTATTAAATAACTAAGAGATAACATCGAAATTGAATAATACAAAAAAAGATAATATTCCTTAGTATTCAGAAGTTTTCTGATAACTCATCAAGCTTCTCTATATTAATTAATAAGTTGTCCTTCTCATCAAATGTACCATACTTAAAATGGATGATGCCGGAAGGAAAGTAATGAAATTCTTACAAGCTTTCATGGCGTCAGTCAGCTTTTCTCCAGAACCCTCTGATGTTGACTGAAGTTTTTCTCTGACGGCACTTAGTGCATTCTTCACCTGCAGTACAGACACAGAGAACCATGCTGCATGTGGGACTACAGCACAGCTGTTGACTCTTCTAGCACCATGGGCAAATACGTACATTCGCCCAGTACATCACACTTCTTTCTTACTTTACTTAGCCCCATTAGTCAACTGGGGCTGAAGGGGCACCACTGATGATCTGACAACCCTTCTCCATCCGACCCTGTCCTCAGCTAGCCTCATAGTTCTGGAAAAAGGAAGACCCGTCCAATCCCTGATGTTGTCCTCCCAGCGCTTCTTTGGTCTTCCTCTTCTTCTCCCACCTGGTACAGTGCCTTGAAGGATGGTTTTGGTAAGCCCGGATGATCTTGTTATGTGGCCGTATCGTTTCATCGTTCAAGTTTTAACAATAGAAAGGTCATCATGTCACTGTCTGTTTTGCAGTGTCTGTTTTCACAGCTATAAAGTGTTTTTCAGTGTCTGTTTTGCAGATTTAAACAATACATTAACTGTACCTAACTGTGGGCAAACACTATCTTCTAACACACTTTCACTCCCACTAAATGCAAAGACATTCACTGCCAAGTACCCTGCCATGTGTTTGTCTATTTTCAGAGCTATTGTCAATGATTTTTTCCGCTAAAGCAACACATGCACACTCGAAAACATAGTTACCCCTCTCTTGTCAGTTGAGATGCAACAGACAACCAAGAAAGTAAACAAATACATGGTGCTGGAAGAGTTAATGTATTGTTTACATTTGCAAAACAGACACTGAGACACACTTGATAGCAGTGAAACTACAGCAGTTCCTGCAGACCAGTTGACATACATGTATTCTAAAATTTTATAACACTAAACTTTGT
>CM065687.1:23820624-23860636 GCA_017654935.2 Phymorhynchus buccinoides | reverse complement strand
ATTGCTTCATAGATGTTGCAGATAAGAAAAATGAAAGTTCTGAGTTGCCGGACGGACAAAAACGAAGTCATCTGACCGTTCAAACTGATTAATCGGAGTTTTAACTGCGTGAGTGCATAGTTTTTCACCCATTTCAGAGTATTATCACCCTGTATATAGCTTTAAATGCGCAGATTTTGTAAGCGACAAGCATTTCCGTCAAAAACCACTATTCGGACAAAATCTGTCACAATCATACACAGTTTAAATAAAATACAAAGTAAGTACCAAATCTATGCTGGAATATGCAAATTAAGCAATGAAGAAACATGTATCAACAACTCAGTATCCAGTTTCGTTTTTATTATAGATTTATTTACACTCACACAAATGAGCTGCGCTCATGTTCCATTTTTGTCTTGGAATTTTTGCCACATTTTCGTCTTTGTTTAACTACTAGTAGTAGTAGTACTACATTTAATGCAAACAATTTTTCTATCATGTTTTGCTTAAAAGTAGCTCTGTGGGATTCAAGCAAATGCAGTGACTAAATTAATAAGTCAGACTCAGAGACTATTTCAAAAATATTTTACAAGGCCTTGTTGAAGTACACCCATCATGTTTCGACCTAATGAGACAGGCTCATATGTGGATGAACCTCCCCGGTTCTGTGGCATAATAATCAGTGTGTTGATTGTGGCTACGTACTGCGAAGAAGAAGAAGGTGAGTCTCAGTGTGACTCACTGTCTCAGTGTCTGGGATCACTGGCAACAGGCTCAACTTGAAAAACTGACTGGCAACAGTAGATTTATAAGTGTAATTTATTACCTCCCTTGAATTATGTAATGAATGAAGTAGGGCGATCTCAATATTCTCATTCTCTCGCTCGCAATGGGAATCGCTTAAAAAAAAGTTTTTATGCACATCACTAGCAACAGGCTCGACTTGAAAAAATCCATGGATCGCAGAGCAGTGAGACCTGTTTCAGTGTTTGTCCTCAACAGGCATAGATTAGAAACACCTCAAGTGTCGGTGCAATGTTATAGCAGCTGCAGTGGGGATCCGTAGCTGAACGCTAAGTCAGAGGCTGTTAGTGTAGGGTCAGGAGTACCCCAAGGATCAGTCCTGGGCCCAGCCTTGTTCAGACCTGTTTACCCTCCCGGTTTTGCCGGAATTATCCCAGGAATTTGCAAAAATAATAAATTCCGGATGAACGCTGAAAATCCTGGGATTTCGAAAAAAAAAAAAAAAAAAAAAAAAAGACAAAAAAGTCTATTATTTGTTTCCGTTTGTATGAAAAGACGCAAGGGTTGACCGAAACCTTGGAGTTCTGAGACGCGATTTTTCATTGGTCCGTGGACCCCCCTCAACCAATGATAGTATTTCTTGTTGACAGAGATTGTAGTTTTGCGCCAAACATGTCATCAGGCAAGTCAACCTCAGGCGGCAAGCGCCAGAAATCTTCGACAAACGACAGCAGTGATAGGGTGAAACGGCCAAAAGTGAAGCAGAAGTTTTCTCAAAAGTATTTGAAAGTGCCAGGAATAACAAGTTTGCGTTTGGGAGACGAGCATGCACACTGCAAGTACTGCAACGTGGACTTCAAAATTTCGCACAGTGCGCTCGCAAGATACCTTTTAAATCAGGGTTTTATCACGAGTTGTGTACCAATGTGAATTCTTTTTTTTCCCCTCAAATTTCGAGTTTTTCTGTGGCAAATTCCAGGTTGTTTATTATAAGGGTAAACAGGTCTGCTTGTTTTTTTTCTACATCAATGACATGCCTGACAAACTGTCCTCCACGTCTCGGCTCTTCGCAGATGATACCCTCTACCACAGAAGTATCACATCTCAGAAAGACTTAGAGGCGCTCCAGCAAGATCTTGACAACATGGCAGAGCGGGAAAATAAATGGAAAATGGAGTTCCACCCAGGAAAGTGTCAGACCCTGCACACGACCAGAAAAAAAGAACTTACAACCTGGCTCCTTCCATCTTCACGGCCAGAAGTTGCAGGCAGTAAAAGAGACGAAATACCTTGGTGTCACTATCCAACAAGACCTGTCGTGGGATGGCCACATAAACAACACAGTAAACAAGGCCAACAAAACCCTTGGATTCCTATGAAGGAATCTTAAAGTAGGCTCCATCACTGTGAAAGAGACAGCCTACAAGGCCTTAGTACTACCCACACTTGAGTATGCAGCGCCTGTCTGGGACCCGTACACTGCCAAGAACATCGGCAAGTTGGAGAAGGTCCAACGCCATGCAGCCCGATGGGTCGACCGCCACCGTTAAACATCAAGTGTGGACAACATGTTGACGGATCTGCACTGGCCTCTGCTAAAGGACAGATGAAGAACGGCAAGGCTGGCCACCTTCTTCAAGTACCACCATGGAGAGGTGGCCATCAATACTCAGCATAGGCCAGTCCCTCACCCACCACCCAGACAGATAAGACAGTCGCACACGGCAGCGTACTTGCTTCCTGCTACTAACACCAACTACAGGAAGTTCTCTTCCCAAGAGCCATGTGTAAATGGAACAGTCTTCCACCTGAGGCAATTTCATCAGCTTCGGTGGAGGTCTTCAAAACCCAGATCTGAACCTCCCCCCCCCCCCCATGCCCCTGTTCCCTGAGCTCCAGCCCCCCCCCCCCAGACCCCGGCCCCTCTACACCCTCTACCCTACCTACTCCCCCCCCCCCCCCTTGGGCTGATCTTCTGGGCAGGGTAGCTGTTCCTTTCCCACAGTACTTGGTTTTTTTGATGATACCGGAAACCCCTGTTTGTATAACTATAAATCATAGTCGTGAACAAGCTGACGGAGGATGTTAAAGTGAAGAAGAAGAAGAAGCAGAACGCTGCTGAGCCTCCAGGCTATCCATGTTCTTTGAACAAGTCATTTGTATGTCCCCTGAGACACAATCGTAACACCTCCAGCGTCTCAGCGATTCTTGAACAACTTGGCTGGGCCTCTTGCAACAGCGTTGCCAGACCATAACTGTTTTGATTACCCCATCGGCCTCCAAAGATGACTAGGTTAAACACATCTGCTGGTACAGCAACGGCTAGAAATAGAATCCTTTGGTTTGCTGATGGTATTGATTATGGATTTTCTTGAAAAGGGTCAAACATTACTGGGGAAATCTATGCAAATCTGCTACACAAGCATCAGGATGCTATCATTTTCAAAAGCTGAGAAAGGCCACTAGAGGCATACTATTATTATCCACCAAGACCGTGCCCTCAATCACAAGTCTGCTGTTGCCATGGTTACAGTCTCAGTCTCTGTCTTGTAGAATTGACTCCCTCAGATATCCAAATGTCAAGATATATCTGATCAATTAATGTTTTCCCATTGGCAATTACATTACCAGTGCTGTGGAGGATTGGAGGGGAAAAGTACAAAATTCAATGACGTCATAAATATGATGACATCATCTTCCAAAATGTGCATGTCATCAATCACAGTGTAGTTGCACAAGTGTGCTAAATGTTGTTTAAATGTAGCTTAACCCCTTCATAGTCCGGCCAAGAACTTTTTGAACACACAGTAAAATCGGTTAAGCGAAAGTGGAGTCTAAAGCATTTCGCTAAAGCGTTGCAGCAGATAAGCGAAATTTGGATAAGCGAAAGTCAAAATATATCTACCCTGGCACTTTTGCTTATCCGTCGTCGACTGTATGACGATCGTGCATGACTCAAATACCCCCCCCCCCCCCACGGTTCCCCACCTGGAAGTTCTGTGCTTGTAACTTCCTCTAATTAATCTGTCACTCTCTTTGACTCTGCCTTTTCCCTTTGCTTGCTGTCATCTACTATGCATGTATTTCTGCCTTTCCGGTCCATTCTTCTGCCTTTTTTCAAGAAACACTTTCAAAAGATTTCCTCCAGCCAAAGTCGGACATGCTGGGTCTAATTATTTCTTACTTAGGCACATGACGGCAGCATGATGCATCTGCGCTCATAATTGACAGGAAACTGATTGAAGAATAATAATAAATACATACCTTTTTCTGCATGCATCATGTGGGGCCCGGGGGCCCCTGGCTGAACTGGGGCACTTAAACTAGTTAAAGGCCTATCAACCGATCCCTAGAATCGGGTAACGCTAGTCCGACACATCTGATGCGGCGTGCGAAGCCTGCTTCCTCGCACAATAGGGGGAAAAGAGGGGAAAACCCGCTTCTGTGGCCTGCAGTGGTTCAAATGACGCGCCTTTCTCCTTTTATACTCCTGTCGTGGCTTTAATGGTCGTGCATGACTTCCTCCTTCCTCCAGATACCTTATATCTCACTAAAACCTTACTAAACCCTCCCCCACCCACCTCCAGCCTATAAAATACCCAGTCAATTTCTTCTCTTCATATCTTTTAAATATCTTTCTAAACAGCAAATTCCGTTTATTTAACCTTTACCGGATGTTGCTTGTGATTATACTTCTCCAGATGATGCGGGTCTCCCAGTACCCACATATTTTTACATGCATTTTAACAGTGTTTATCCCTGTCCAGATGATGCAGGTCCTCCAGGACCCATACTCGTCAAAGAGTCACCATGTGTTTATGCTTCTCCAGATGGCGCGGGTCTCCCACGACCCATACTCAATGCACTGCAGTGACATATTTCTGCTCTTTAAAGTATGGGTCGTAGGAGACCCGCGCCATCCGGACAAGTATGTTAGAATGTTGCGTCATATTACGTCATTTAATGATTTATATTTTATACACATTAATAAAATTTAACACACTTAAAGCCATTTACGTTTTTGACAAAGTCATGAAATTTCATGAAGATTGCTTAAATAGTTTTAGAGATATATTTTTTGTGTGTCAATGGGTCGTGGGCCACCCGGGAAGTCTGGTAAAGGTTAATATCTATCTTTAATCCTATGTCATCATGTGCTGCTCATCTTTGTCTTTGAGTTTGAACCCCTGTATATATTCATAAACGGCCGATAGACGTCAGGTGGACATTATTGGAAGAAGAAGACCTCTACTGTAAAGTGTAATGTAAGCCTACTGTCTGGTGGTGTTGACAGCTTTGAAAAGTTGACCATAGGCCTTTATTTCGCAGTATTTGACTAGCGAAGTGCTCACTGGGGACAAACCCTGACTAGCACAGCTCCTGCCCTACATTTACCGCTACTTTGACCTATGACCCCTAATTCCCTAGATATTTAATCTTCAGTTGATGCAAACCCTGGTTCACCACGTGATTTTTGCACTAGATTTGATCATGTTATGATTTTATATTATTTGTCCCTGTTACACTTTCTACACTGATAGGAATTGTCACTAACTTATTACACCTTTTAGTTTGTTTCAGATTTCTTTTCAAGCTCAAGGAAACAAGACATAAAATTGAAAACGGTGTATAAATACAAAACTGCGCAGCGTGCAACATGGACAGTGACACAGGTAATGAGAGTTCATGTGCATGGAAATATACATATTAATATTTTCACTAGTTGTAGTACTAGTAGTTCAGTAATTCACTACCGGTAATTGTTGACATAATGATATAGGTAACTTAGGTTAATTTGGCAATATCAATTATATGAAACTTGCAAGAATGACAATTCATTGACAGAAAAATCCCAAATAGAGGCTATGTTTCACTTCTTCCAGTCATAAATGTGGACATTGCCTAATAATAATATCTTGTACATGTAGTAGTGTAAAACTAAAAGTAAAACTAGTATATAAGCAATTATGTTCATGTACACACATGCATGTATGCTCAGTGACGCACGCACACATGCACGCATGCATGCACGCACGCACGCACACACAGAGAGAGAGAGAGAGAATAACTTCAACATTTTTTAGGGTGGGGTAGGGTAGGGTTCAAGCAAGACCTCAAGTCTCAACAAACACAACAAAAAGATCAGTGCATGATCCTTTCCGCTTATAAATGGTCTTTTCTTGCAAAATGTAGATATTGTTTTGTATGTGTGTGTGTCACTGTGTGTGTGTGTGTGTGTGTGTGTTCACTTATCACACATGATATCAATGTTTATTGAATAGTGTGCCGGTAATTTCAATTTTTCATGATTTTTTCTTTCCTCAGGATGCGCTGTGGGTATTTTGATTGATCTGTCTGAACCTGTCCCCAACAAAACAGACAGTGCTGGGGAAGACAAAGAAAACTCAGCACCAGTAACAGGTAGCAGACATTATTTCTAATAACTGGCAAGCACCACAAGTGTGTGCCTAGCTTAATAATAATAATAATAATAATAATAGTACATTTATATAGCGCTTTACCTCAGATGAGCCCAAAGCGCTTTACAATCAATTATTCATCAACAGACAACAAAAACAGCATTCAAGAATGACACCAACCAGCAACAACGCATATACAAAGCAACTCTCTCTCTAACACTAACACGCATTTATCGACGCCAACTCGTTCATACCCCATTCAGTAAGCCCCAGCAACCGAGCCGCACGAACTGACCACATACACCAACACACATACACAAACACCCTCACACACAACGTACGCACGCAGACAGATACACGCACACAGACACATGCGTGCATACACAACCCACAAAATCAAAACACACATGTATGCACACATGCATGCTCACACACACACCACAAAACACAGCACAAACCTCTTATTCAATCTTCCCTCACGTGCACACAACAATAGACAACTGATCGCTTAAGCTATGATTATTACTTTAAATTGACTAAGGCTAGCCTTCGGATTGGACCAATGTGAAAGTGAAAGCTGCGTAATTGATCTTCAATCGTAATGCAAAGTTCACACAATACCTGGAAAACTGACAGTCCCTTTGCATAGCTAAGCTTGAAAAGTGCTGGAAAGATATCACACATGTGCAAAAAGCTCTTGGAAAAAGTCCTGGAATCTTTAATCTTCAAAGTTCAAATATCAAGCGAGCAAAAACCTTTTCTTTTTGAAAAAGATATTGAATAAAAATTAATACAAAATACAAAAAAATAGTTCATTTGAGTGATACTGATAAGTAGTGTAAGGTGAAAGTTGATATTTGAATGTGTTACTGTTTGTGCATATAATTACATTGTTTTCCAGAACCCATTGAGGTGACCAGAAAAGCAAGTCAAAGTGACAGCAAAAGTGATGTTGTTGAAGATTGCCTCAAACAAGACTTTGGAGGCAAAGAAAAGCATACGGAGACACAAAAGTCTCTCTCAGGTATAATATTTTGTTCTGTGTTGATTTTACATATCATCGCTCTACTATTGTTGAGTTCGGCTTTCTCTGTGAAGCATTAGGAGCAGCAAATTTAGAATGAAATGAAAAAAGTACAAAATGATGTGTCAATCATTCTATGATAATGTTGATGAGGACAATAATGATGATGATGACGTTGATGAGCCATTCAGTCCATGTTAATCACTATTTATGTTTCTTCCTGGGACAGATGTGCAGCTGATCGATGATGAGGTTTTTGATTTTGATCTACCCGTCTCACCGGAAAGGTAGGCTTTTAATGGTGTGCTAAGGTTTTATGAAGTTAGTAAAGAAGTAGAAAAGTCTGTATCTCCAATGAATGTATCAGACACATAATTACACAATGTCTGGGTTCTCTTTCCCAACCCACGTGTTGAGTCTGTCTGTGGTGAACACATTTTAGTCATACTGTATCAGGGCTCCCAATCGTCCCGCAAAACAAGGGGTCCCAGGGACTCCTTCACGTACAGTATAAAGGGTCCTAGAGGCTCCCGGGATAGAGGGTCCCAGTGGCATTGCGAATGCTAAAAAGAAATGTTCTAGTGCATCCCTGGGACCCCCTGCACACTCTTTTAGAGGGTCATTTAGAATTTTAGTGCTTCATAGACCCCCAAATAGGGGTCCCTGGGAGCCCTGGTGTATTTTGAAAAAGGGAAAAGAAAAAGATTTTACTGTAATACATTTGAATGTAAACGGGGAAAAAAATCCCAGTTCAATGTTCTTAAATATTTATAGCAAACAGATCACAAACCTGAAAGACGTTTCGAACAACCAAGCAGGTGACTTAAAAAAAAGGGAGCATTGATATTGGCACATATGACAGAAATGTTGTGTAGATTGCCTGAAAATTGTTTAAGAAAAAAACAAGCAAAATCAAACACAATATCTCTCATCATGGTATTAACTTTGTTCAGGGAGCCTGAAATGTCTGAAAACAAACAAACCATAAAGGAAACAAACTGAAACTCCAAAGCATACTACCACTGTAAACAGGGAAGTCATGGTAGACACATTGTTCAGCATACAATGCATGAACACTCTTTTCAAAGAAAAGAATACTTATTGTATTTGTAGTTACGCTTTTCTTTCTGTAAAACATTTCTTGTAAAAGTCTTGTAAAAACATCGTTCAGAATGTCTGAACACTCTAAATGCAAACAAACTGAAACTCGAAAGCATACTACCATTAACAGTGGAATCATGGTATACACATTGTTCAGCTTACAATGCATGAAAACTCTTTAAAAAAATAAGGGTACTTATTCAGTTATTGGAGTTACGCTTTTCTTTGTGTTGCAGTGCCAAAGAGGAAGGAACCGGGGAAGCGAAGGGTGACGATGAAGAGGTGTTCTTTGGTCCGGTGGGCTTCACAGAGAAGTGCATTGCTGCGGGAGTGGCGGAGGAGGCCATCCAGCCCCTCAGTCCTCTACGGCCGGACCAGATGGCCGAACTGGCCAAGGAGGCCTACAGCGTGGCCTGCCGCATTGCCTTGATGAACCACAGCACTGACACTGAGGCCTCATCCCCAGCGAAGCCCCCAAAGCCTGTGTTGTGCCGCAGAAAACTGACACCCTTGGTCCGTGACAATGCTGCGGACGGCCAAGAAGCATCAGTGCAAGGTCACCAAGGTGACACTGACAGCCGATCAGTTTCACCCAGAAAACGAAGAAGGTACAGCACTGGCGTCTCGAAAGCGAGATCTGAAAACGCGTCCTCCGACAGTGCAAAGAAGGGGCATGAAAGGAAAGGCACGTTCACCAAGGAGGAGCCTGTGGAATCCCTGCTGTCTTCCCATATGACGCGGCCTGAGAAGCAGGAGCAGAGAGCAGAGAGAGGGTGTCAGGGAGGGCATCCTGGAACCAGCAGACTGCAGCCCCCATCCAAGCTGAGGAGATACAACAACAGCCAGCCCAATTTGGCCAGACCCAAGGTACCTGCTCTTTTTGTTTTCTTTATGTCTGCGTCAACAATACTTGGGCTGTCCGTCACAGAAGAATATCTGACATTATCCGCCACAGTGAATCAGTGTGCTACACGCCTAGTTTCTTTTTTCATTGTTTGTAATGTTGTGTTCTGTTAGTTGACTTTTGAAAATGTGACGTCAGTTTCTGATCAGTGTCAGGGTGATTCATTCAAAATCTTGTCAGTAGCTTTTGTTTTACATTTGTTACTTTGCATTTTATACAGCCAAAAGCTCATTTGTTTCATTCTTAAACAGCTTTGGTAAAAGGGTATTAAACATAGGATCTTTTGTGCCATGTTATGCTAAAAAAGTGTCAAATGACAATGCATTAGAAAATAAGAGAGTTGTGAGGAAAGGGGAGGACAAGAAGGAGTTTTACTTTTATTCGAGGAAAATGACGGGATAGGATAGATGTACACACTTGCTGACATTATTACGTAAAAATCTAGGAGTTGAAAAGACTCGAATATATTCCTTTCCCCCTTCATTCTTTGTATTTTTGTTCCAACTGTTTCCAGGAGGTAGGGGAAAGCAGTGAAGACCAGGGGAACGCTGAGCACCATGCCACTGCCAGCATTCCTCCTGTGGCCAGGAAAAGTCTGCAGCTGCCTAGAGCGGTACGTACTTGGCTCTCCATCTGATAGTAGTGTCTCCCCTTCACGCTAGCGTTGTGATTGTCTACACTAGACTGTTCAAGCTTACATCTATCCACATCCAGTACAGTGGAACCTCCCTTATAACATAAGACCTTCAAAAATCATCCAAAATGAGGTCTTATAAGGGAGGGGTCTTATAAGGGAGGGGTCTTATAAGGGAGGTAATTTTAATACTTACAAAGAAGGGCAATGTCTCAGAGAAGTAGGTCTTATGTGGGAGGGAGTCTTATAAGGGAGGTTCCACTGTATTATCATTCTCTTTAGTGAATCTGAATGCATTGCACTGTGTATCCATTTACTTTGGTATTGCTGTTTGTAACTTAAACTTCCTAAAAGGTTGATTTTTAAAATTTTGACTAAAAAAAATGAGTCAAATTACTCATGCTTTGGGTAGTGGATGAGTGCTTGGTGAAAAACTTTAGCATTCTCATTTTCTCAAATAAAAGTTTCATTAAAACCTACAAATAGTATCACAACGAAACTTTGCTTGATGATAAATACAACCAAGACCTTTGGGTAGTGGATGAGTGCTTGGTGAAAAACTTTAGCATTCTCATTTTCTCAAATAAAAGTTTCATTAAAACCTACAAATAGTATCACAACGAAACTTTGCTTGATGATAAATACAACCAAGACCTTTGGGTAGTGGATGAGTGCTTGGTGAAAAACTTTAGCATTCTCATTTTCTCAAATAAAAGTTTCATTAAAACCTACAAATAGTATCACAACGAAACTTTGCTTGATGATAAATACAACCAAGACCTTTCCAGTCACAGCTTTTATGAATAAGTCAACTCAGCAACATAGTAGTAAATCTGTTATTAATTTGCTATAGGGACATTTAATTCTAAAAGAATGTTCTGAAGAGGATAGGTCATCATAATTAAGACTCTAAAGTAATGACATTGTTATAAAGTTTAAAAAAAGGACATCTTTGTTTTGTTCTGGTTTACTTACTTCGGTCTACACATGCATTTTGATGGTTTTAAAATAGCACTTTGTATAAAGGATTTTCTCTGGAACACTAGTTAACGCTTGATGCCCTGAGCAGGCTGGTCCATTGGGCAGTAGCCTCAAAAGACTTGGGGGTGGTGGTGGTGGCAGAGAAAGAGGCAGCTGCCAGGACTCCATCCCTCCAACAAGAATAGGCCTTCATCGGGCTCACTCCTTCGACGTCAAGGTTCTGATTCTTCTTAGCAGTGGCATGCTGTTTTTCTTGTATGCACCTGTTTTTGTTTTGCACCATGTTCCAGTTGTTCATTTAGTTTTTGCAGAGTGGGGTGGTGTGAAGGGTGTGGAATGAAAGGAATGTTGGAATGTAAAAGGTGGTGGTTTGATCATAACATTTGCCCCTCCAACAAGAATAGGCCTTCGTCGGGCTCACTCCTTCGATGTCAAGGTTCTGATTCTTCTTTAACAGTGGCATGCTGTTTTTCTTATATGCACCTGCTTTTGTTCTGCACCATGTTCCAGTTGCTCAGTTAGTTTTTGCAGAGTGGGGTGGTGTGAAGGGTGTGGAATGAAAGGAATGTTGGAATGTAAAAGGTGGTGGTTTGATCATAACATTTGCCCCTCCAACAAGAATAGGCCTTCGTTGGGCTCACTCCTTCGATGTCAAGGTTCTGATTCTTCTTTAACAGTGGCATGCTGTTTTTCTTATATGCACCTGCTTTTGTTCTGCACCATGTTCCAGTTGCTCAGTTAGTTTTTGCAGAGTGGGGTGGTGTGAAGGGTGTGGAATGAAAGGAATGTTGGAATGTAAAAGGTGGTGGTTTGGTCATAACATTTGCCTGTGGATTGTTTACAGGCCCGACCTCAGGCTGGTCGGTTGTCGAAGCTGGCTTTGCCGACCAACAGGTCATCGACTCTTCCCACAGCTCAGGTAGTGCTGTTATATAATAATAATACTGTAAATTTGCCTCCCGATAAAACCAGGAGCTCGAGGTGTTTACAATGACAAATAGTTAAAAGTCAAAAGTAATAATAAAAGGCTTCATTAAAGCGTCATAAAATATTTACATAGCACTCAATTTATAAATCGACACAATTATGTGTTGATACTTTTTTTGGTTTTGTTTCTGCTTTTTAAAAAACATTTTTTCATAACATAAGCTTTAGTTGAAATGCTTTTCAAGTTGCCAAATCAGAGATGACGCCTTTTTCCGAGCGGTGTTTTTGACTAATCTTTCTTAAGTGTTTCATCTGTCTTGGAACTAACCGTAATGTGGTGTTGGCTGTGCAGCAGAGTGGAGTGGAGAAGGTGGCAGACCCCCCAGCCGCTGCTGCCAGCAGCAGGAAGAGCAGCGGCATCCCCAAGGGCCTGGCCACCAAGCTGCAGCTGCTGCAGCCCGGGCAGCTGCAGCGCAGGACGCTGGCTGTGGCGCGGGGCAAGGGGGTGGCTAGCTCTGCCTGTGCCAGCACCGGACCGCTCAGAGCTGCTCACGCCCAGCCCGTGCCTGGCATGGGGAGCACTGTGGAGAGACCTCGTGAGTGACACAGCTCTACAAGCTTTCAGTAACCTTTTCACCGCCAATGTCGCATTTTACTATTTAGCACCACAATGGTTCAACACCCATGTCACTAAAAGGCATCAAATCAGGGCCTGTTAGACCCTATTTTCTTAATTTTGGGAGGTAAGGATAGGCCTAATATTATGCATGTCACAGAGGAATTCGCAATATTGCAGATATTTTCTTTTCTCTACCCAGTTAAGTTTAATGGTATTTTGTGGCTGAAAAATGGCTGGCGGCGAAAGGGTTAAACTAGGTTTCCACTGTCTTCTGGAAGACTTTTTTTTTTTAAGCAAAGAGGGAAAGCCTGCTACTGCTAGTGTTAATGATTCAGGTGAGCAAACTCTTTTTAAAGCAAGATGGGATTAGGATGAGAGAATCTATATCACTTCACTTTTTTTTTTTTACACCCAAACTATATTGTGCCCAAAAATTGCAGCTCTACATAAACAATTACTTTGTATCAATTATTAACAGTTTGAGTGTATGGGTGCAACTTTTTCTTTTTCACTTTTTACCTGAAACAACTTCTTAAAAATAAAATAAAAATTCGTCAAAATAAAATCGGCAACGGCACATGAAATGAAGCTTTGTATAAATTGTGCTTTGAAATAAAACTTCAAATTACATCTTTGAATTGCTATCTAAAATGCCTTCCAGACCTGTTTACTCTACTCTTTGCGAGTAGCATTCTACTCAATTTAGACCTCTACTACTCTTCAACATTCAAAATAATGCTCTTTACTACTCATTTTCAGTGAACATTGTTTGATGGTTTAATGAATAAAACTACACATTTTGCGCCAAAGCTACTCATTTCAGCTATCCAGACTACTCAAGATTTGTGTAGGGAGTAAACAGGTCTGTGCCTTCGTAATTCAATTTTTGCTTCAGCTTCAGGGGTGTGTTGCCTCGTTGAACCCCTCAACGGGGCTCTGTCCCTGCATCCTGCCGGGGCCTGGGTGGTCCTTGGTTGGACCCCTGCCTTTCATGTGTTTTTTTATTTTGGGGGTTGCACCCATGCAACTTTGCAAATGTTCGATCGTTCAATTGAACATTGATTAGATTCACAATGGGATGCAGTTTCTTTTGAAAGTTTGACGATGGAAATGGCTATACAAGAAATTTGATTCCATACAATCACACCTGAAAATGTGAACTTTTTGACTTAATCCTGAAAAACATTGATTACGTTAGGTTCACTTATATTTAACTTCTTTTTTTCTAAGGTGCATAACTGCCATAAGGTAAAAGAAACAAACAACAAAAATAAGAATTTTTATAATTAAGTAAGAGTCTTGCAAATCTTACATCAATATATGTGTGTCCCCTGGCTGTGTTGCGATGTGGAGCAGACAACCCAGCCCTGGCAGCTGCAGCAGCAGCAGCAGGCTCCTCAGGAGGGGGAAACATGCAGTGCCCCAGCACCCCTGCTGCCCCCAAGGCAGCAGCAGCAGGCTCTTCAGGAGGGGGAAACATGCAGTGCCCCAGCACCCCTGCTGCCCCCAAGGCTGCTGCTGTCCCTCTCAGGGTCATGTCTCTCTCTGGTTCCGAGGCTTCCACCCCGGCCAAGTCGTCATGGTAAGTCAGAGATGAGATATTTCCTCCAATTGGAGGATTTCCTCCTTTTTGATGGTCCCAGGGGTCATTTTTGAGATCAGTGTGAATCTGTTGAGAAACATTGGGGTAGAGGGTGTAGAAGTAAAAATGCGGTGAAAAGTTTGATAGATATTTTGTTCTCAATTGGTTCATTGTCTGTTTCTCTCTCTCTCTCCGCCTCTCTCTCTGTCTCAGAAAAATCACTATCCCTGAACCAATGGTTTTCATAATTTCAATTTTTTTTGTAGGATCAAGGAGATTTGAAAAAAAAAAGGTGCTGTCTCTGAGGCTGATTTTTACCGTTTCAAACGCAAAATGTCCCCCTGACGCCCATCAGAGGCTTTTCCCCTCGGACCCCACCGAGAACCTGTGCAGGTCCTCAGACTCCCGCCTCTTTTTTCCTCCTGTTTGGTTCTCTGAGAATCTCATCTCTGTAAGTGTAAGTAGGGGGAGTGTGAGGGTAGGCTGAAGGGAGTGTTGCAGGAAGGGGTAGGAAAAGGGCTGCTACCTTGACAGGGCTATGTGAACAGTTGGAAGAGTTGTGCTGTTTGGAATTTCTTTTTCCTTGTTTTCATTTGGTTTTTGACGCTGTGGTAGCACAGGAAAAAACCAAAAGCAAAAAAGAAAAACATAGCGAAACACTTATGCATTTGTGTTTGAATGTTTATTGAGTGCATGCTTTTTTTATTTGCATGAGTTAATTTGCAAGAGTTACTTTGTTGTTGTGAATATACTTACGCAAGCTGGTTTATTTCTGTAAAAGGAAACAAAATACAAACTGAAGAAAAGTGTCTTGTTTTTAACAACTGCTATAATGTGTTGTGTGATGTAGGTAATAAGTGATAAAGGTTGTGATTAGTCTTCAATGACAGTAGCGAATTCTATTATTGACCTTATCTGTAACAAAGCCTGAGGTCGCTGTCTACTCCTCATAAGAAAGCTGTAGATTGTGTGTGTTGTGTGATGTAGGTAATAAGTGATAAAGGTTGTGATTAGTCTTCAACGACAGTAGCGAATTCTATTATTGACCTACTCTGTAGCAAAGCCTGAGGTCGCTGTCTACTCCTCATAAGAAAGCTGTAGATTGTTCTTTACTGTATCTCACAACACCTGCGATCAGTGTGCACTGTAAGGCACAGAGCCTGCGTTTGTCACGCATGGCTATTAGCACAGCCTGTGAGTGATATGTGTGTGCTGTTCTTGTTGTTGTTGGTGTTCAGTTCGTCCAGTTCAGTGTGTGGGAGCACCCCAGGGTCCATGAAGAAGAAGCTTTCTCTGCTGCCCATGTCCTCCAAACGTCGCAGTGGAGCTAGCTCCTTGCCCCCGCCCAGGTGAGACTGTCCTGGGTCACAGCGCGTCTCTTGGCTTGGTTTGTCAAACAGCAGCAAAGGACTGGGTCCTGTTGAAACATTGTATGACTTTGGTAACACTTGAAGTTGAACACTAGTTTATTATAACATTTTAAAAGCCCACTTTTAAAAGCGTGTAATACTTTAAAACGTATTTGGGTTACACAAAGAACTGTTTACTAAGTATGATTTGTAAAAGTTTCTATTGGAGAAATTTGCTGTATGATTATTTGTCTTTGATGTGGGAAAGAAGTAGATTTGAATTACAATTGAAGTGGTTTTGAATTTTGTTTTGCATTGGAATTTGTATACAAGTTATTGCATGTGTATTTGTTGTTCATTTTGTTCTTTGTTGCTTTTCCTTTTGGTTTTGCATTGAAATAAAATGTCAGTGGCATTTATTCCGATGTGGTAACAATCCTGTTTGGGCTTCCTGTTGTACTGTACACAATTTACATTTAAGCACCAATTGAGTGACTGTCAGCCTGTCAGACAATTAAGTGACTATCAAGTGAAATGACTGGTGATTCACTGATTGATAGACTGGTGTTATGTGTTTGTCCCCAGCCCTATGTCCCCTGTTTTTGACTGTACTGTACTGTATTTGACTTTATTGTACTCTACTTGACTGTACTGTACTGTGTACTGTACACGTTATGTATTTAAGTGACTGGTGAATGTGAGTAGTAAAGTTGTCGGAAAGAGAGAGACGGGTTTGAATGAGCTGTGCGAAAGACGAACCAAGCAAAAAGCCAGGAAGATTGCGAATGACACGTCCCATGTTTTGAACATACATGAACTATTACCTTCTGGACGCCGCTTCAAGACTTAAAGTCAACTCCAGGGCACAGAAATCTTTCATCCCCAGATCTATCCACCTCCTAAACTCATGATCCTTTTAAATGTGTGCTCATCGTGTTGAAAGAAACTACCTCATGTGCGTGCTTATCCTTAGACTTGTGTGTATCCACCTGTAATGTGTATTTTTAAGCATGTATTTTGTGTAATCTTAAAATATGTACTTTATGCTCATACATGCTGAATGTCTATGTCTGTGTGCATTTTATGCATCTTTGTAATACCCATCACATGTGACTTTTTAAAGTCAAAATGTGCTTATAGTCATGCATGCCGAATGTCGATGTCTTTGTTATTCTGGCACCAGAATGAAATTTCTCCTTGAGAGATAATAAAGTGATTTAGAGTCGAGTTTGACTGGTGTGTGTTTGTCCCTCACAATGGGCTGGCCCTTTACTTCCAGTTGTGGACTCTGCTGTACATACTAATTCTATTCACCAAAGGAACTTATGACTGACGTGTGTTATCCCCAGCCCTATGTCCCCTATACTGACTGTACTGTACACATTATGCATTGAAGTGACTTGTGACTGACTGGTGTGTGTTTATTCACATCCCTATGTCACCTGCTACTGACTGTACTGTACACATTATGCATTGAAGTGGCTTGTGACTGACTGGTGTGTGTTATCCCCAGCCCTATGTCCCCTATACTGACTGTACTGTACACATTATGCATTGAAGTGGCTTGTGACTGACTGGTGTGTGTTATCCCCAGCCCTATGTCACCTGCTACTGACTGTACTGTACACATTATGCATTGAAGTGACTTGTGACTAACTGGTGTGTGTTTATCCACAGCCCTATATCACCTGCTACTGACTGTACTGTACAATTTATGCATTGAAGTGGCTTGTGACTGACTGGTGTGTGTCTATCCACAGCCCCGTGTCTCCTACTGTTGACCTGTACTGTAGACAATATGCATTGAAGTGGCTTGTGACTGACTGGTGTGTGTCTATCCACAGCCCTATGTCACCTGCTACTGACTGTACTGTACACATTATGCATTGAAGTGGCTTGTGACTGACATGTCTCCTGCTACTGACTGTACTGTACACATTATGCATTGAAGTGGCTTGTGACTGACTGGTGTGTGTTTATCCACAGCCCTATGTCTCCTGCTACTGACTGTACTGTACACATTATGCATTGAAGTGGCTTGTGACTGACTGGTGTGTGTTATCCCCAGCCCTATGTCCCCTGCTACTGACTGTACTGTACACATTATGCATTGAAGTGGCTTGTGACTGACTGGTGTGTGTTATCCCCAGCCCTATGTCCCCTATACTGACTGTACTGTACACATTATGCATTGAAGTGGCTTGTGACTGACTGGTGTGTGTTATCCCCAGTCCTATGTCCCCTATACTGACTGTACTGTACACATTATGCATTGAAGTGGCTTGTGACTGACTGGTGTGTGTTATCCCCAGTCCTATGTCCCCTATTCTGACTGTACTGTACACATTATGCATTGAAGTGGCTTGTGACTGACTGGTGTGTGTTATCCCCAGCCCTATGTCCCCTATTCTGACTGTACTGTACACATTATGCATTGAAGTGGCTTGTGACTGACTGGTGTGTGTTATCCCCAGCCCTATGTCCCCTATTCTGACTGTACTGTACACATTATGCATTGAAGTGGCTTGTGACTGACTGGTGTGTCTATCCACAGCCCCGTGTCTCCTACTGTTGACCTGTACTGTAGACAATATGCATTGAAGTGGCTTGTGACTGACTGGTGTGTGTCTATCCACAGCCCTATGTCCCCTATTCTGACTGTACTGTACACATTATGCATTGAAGTGACTTGTGACTGACTGGTGTGTGTTTATCCCCAGCCTTATGTCCCCTGCTACTGACTGTACTGTACACATTATGCATTGAAGTGGCTTGTGACTGACTGGTGTGTGTCTATCCACAGCCCTATGTCCCTGCTACTGACTGTACTGTACACATTATGCATTGAAGTGGCTTGTGACTGACTGGTGTGTGTCTATCCACAGCCCTACTGTGACTGTACTGTACACATTATGCATTGAAGTGGCTTGTGACTGACTGGTGTGTGTATCCACAGCCCTATGTCCCCTGCTACTGACTGTACTGTACACATTATGCATTGAGGTGGCTTGTGACTGACTGGTGTGTGTCTATCCACAGCCCCGTGTCTCCTGCTGTTGACCTGTACTGTAGACAATAAGCATTAAAATGTCTAATGATTGACCCGCGTGTGTGTGTGTGTGTCGGCAGCCCCATGTCGGTGGGCAGCTCTAGCAGCAGTGTGTCCAAGCGCTCTCTGGCCTCCTCCAGTGACGCTGCCGACTCTCCCGTCTTTGAAACCAGAATCTCTAGCCGCCTGGCCAGGAGTCGACGCATCTCTGGCGCAAAGGTAAGGCCGAATTAACGCCACTTCCTGTTACAGATAGCAGGGATCTTAGTCTGGAACTCTCGGTTTTATTTTGATTGCAAGTATACCAGCGAACTTAGCTGTTAACGTATTCCTTGACAATGGTGGTTCAATGCTAAGATTTAGTCTTTCTTTGTGAAGACTTTACAAATTGTTGCAGAATTTGTTAAAGAATAGGACAAGAAAGGGAAAATTGATAGTTTTGATATAGCCTAAGATTTATAGACACGTGTGATTCATTGCTACATTTATTGTAGTAAAGGGATCTTAAAAGCAGATACCTTTGCGAATTATTCTTTTTGAATGCAGGTAACCTTGTAAAGTTTTTTTTATTGAACTAAATGGAAAGACAGCAGCAAATGTGTTCATTACATTTATTAATCTAATCTTTGTTAAAATATTCAGCTGGCTTACATTTTGTTTAAAGACAATTAGTTTTACCATTTCCTAGTTACCTCATTGTTTCTGCTTATTGCTGGCTTTAGCTTGCAACACTTTGCCTAAAGTTAGGGTGAAGTTACAGCTTCTGTTGCACACGCATGGCGCTTACCATTTTGCTCTGGGACATGGGCGTAGACATTTTTTGGGTCAGCTTGGTCAGTTAAATTAGCTAAGTGATACTTTGATAAACTGTTAAATGTTAAAATTTCTCTGTGAATTATCATATTGGGGTTATGAACATTAAACATATCGTCGGTGAAATTAAAAAACCTTGTATCTCAATTTTGGTAGTTTTGAGAAAAATTTAAAATAAACTGTTTTAAATATTAACCGCGTTGACCACAATTGATTAATTATGATGAATATGTTCAAGACATTGCGAGTTTAGTCCTGCATTTCGTTAAAATGACTTTAAAATTAAAAAAAATTGAGACTTGAAAAGAACGAAAATACGAGTTTTTTGTGTCCTTAACTAGATCTGAATTTGGGACTTACGAGTTTTTCTTCTATTTTCACAACCTCATTTACCCCAGATAGAAAGTCGTTAGAGATACAAGCTTTTCGTGGAAGGTGGTGGGAAAAATTAGAGAGCTGCCCCCAAAAATCGAGATACAAGGTTTTTTAATTTCACAAATGATATGTTCTTTGTCCTTTGTTTCAAAGGTAAAGTTGTATTTTAAGACAGAAGTCACATGCTTTTGCCTTTGTGCATCTTTGAACCATGCTTAGCCTCGCAGATACGTTTTTTGTTTTTTTTTAACTGTGCTTTTATACATTTTCAAGTTGCTTGGTTATCAATGTTGCTTCATGTATGCCTTTGTAGCATATATTTCATGATTCTAATCTGCTAGTATAGGATATGTAAGCATTATCTTTGGTAGCAATAATAGCGTTTTATTATGAAACATGTAACACTGGGAAGAAAAAAAATGTAACACTGTAACTGTGATATTTTGGCATGGTGGTACGACGATATTGGTGGTTGGCTGATTTTCATAGGTTTTCTCTGTGTGACAAAGGTTATCTCTCAGCATGTTGTCCAAAATGTCTGCAGTAAGCAATTAAAAGAAAAAAAGACTCATCCAGGTGTCATAGCCAATAGACTTATTTGTCATTCTTTTCACAATCCAAAATACACCATCTTAAGAGCAGTAAATAATAATAATAACATTACATTTATATAGCGCTTTACCTCAAATGAGCCCAAATCGCTTTACAACTAAGTGTTCAACAATAAGCAGAGAACAATAGTATTCAAGAATGACACAGCCAGCAACAACACATGCACATAGCACACACACACAGACACAGACACCCCCACATACACACAGTGACACACACATGCAAGCATGCATATGCACACACGAAATCGTTTGGTGAACGATCCTTCTACTATTTAGCACCTCACTTATGGAATTCCCTCCCACAACATGTCCGCTCATCTGACTCTATTTCCGCCTTTCGCTCTGCCCTTAAAACTCACTTGTTTCGGACATATTATGATTGATTAGTGTTTGTGTGTGAGGGGGGGGGGGGTCCGTCCGTTTTATTGCAGAAATCTTGTAAAAAATGTATTTACAATTATTTTATGATTCGTATTTTGTATGTAGAATGTCTACGTCTTGTAAACTTTAAATGCTTGTAAATGAGGTAGAAGGGCATTTTTGTTTTTGCAAAATTTGTCTATTATAATTAGTCATGTAATTGGTGGTATGTCGATGGCAGTATGATTTTATTTCAAGTTGCAGTATTGTATTCAAACTTGATTGAGAATGTGAATGTGGTCTCTATGTTTCTTCTTGAATGTTCATATTGTAACTATTTTACTCTTGTATAATTAATTGTGTGTGAGTGTGTGTGTGCGCATGCATGTATGTGTGCGTGCGCGCGCGCGTGTGTGTGTGTGTGTGTGTAAGGAAGTAAGAGAACGTTGCGTGCAAGCATCGTGCTTATTTTACTTTCTAATGATTAATTATTTGTTTGCCTTTAATGTTCTTGTTATCAATATAAAGCGCACTGAGCTCATGTGAGAAAGAGCGCTATATAAATTCCCATTATTATGATTATTATTATTATAGAGACAGACTCGATCTTTATTTCACATTCACATGGATGCTCCTGCTTTCAGGATGTCCTGAAGTTCAGGATTTTTTTATTGCCTGGAGTCGGCGTCGCCACATTATGAGAATTTGAGAAGATGCATTTTGCTGGTTACAGAGGTCATGAAGTTTAACCAGAAATGAAAGTGCAGCGAGAGCCTGCCAATTACATTGGAAACTGTTGGGGGTACCCATCCCCCCCCCCCCCCCGGAGCCCCCAGGAGGGGCGCTGTCCCTGCACTGGGCGGCCCTGAACCTCTGCCTTGCAGGATTTTTGAAATTTCCCAGTAAATCATAGACACTAGGTTGCATGGACACACAAACAGACAACTGTACACACAGACAAACACACACACACACACACACATACAAACACAGACACACACACACATATGGACACACACACACATGCATATACGACACATGTGCTTACACTCACACACACACACACACACATACACAGCACACACAAACAACACATACTTTCTATTCAATCTCAATCTGCCCCTCACAGGCACACAGAAAAAGACAACTGAACAAAAGGGCGCAGCAAATGTTTAGCGTGTGACAGGGAAAAGGTGGTAGGCCTACAGGTTTTCAGATAGGTTTTGAATGAGGAGACTGAGTCAGAGTGTCGAAGAGGAGGAGGCAGATAATTCCAAAGGGATGGTGCCTAATAGGAAAAAGAACATTGGCCAGCAGATTGACGGATGGAGGGAAGAGAGAGGAGACCATTTTAACAAATATTGAGATCCAGTTTCCAATTGAGATCCAGGTTCTTAGTTACTGGGCAGCAATAATTCTGAACTGAAGAAAATGAAACAAACAACAACATTCACCAGCTTGAAAGTTTGGAGGCTGTGAGTGGTCAGACGGGTATAGGGTTAGAGATAGAAAATGTTCAGGATAAATTGCTCTAGGCAGAGCAGGAGTTCTGTTACAGAGAACTATACCAATCAGGGTTTGAATCAACTGTCTTACTGGTGAGTTTTGTACACCCCAAAAGTATAATTTGAGAGAAAGCTGATAGATTCAATGGAAAGAGTAAGATGATTTGTGTGCTGTGGCTGGCTGCCTTTAAGTGTGGTGGTGTATCATCAAGAGGTGTGCCCATGCTGGTTGTTCCAGGAGAGTTGTACTAGTAGTGATCTAGATGGAACCGGCATCTCCCCTCTGGCCTTCAAGGTATGTACTCACTGTCCACCTGTAGGGATTGCTAACTATCTCACTGTGAGGTAGATGGATTAGGGTGTGAAATGACAATTTTTTTTGTCAGTTTCTTGTTGTGGAGTTGATACTAACTATTCTTCGAAAATCTTTAGCTCTGGTCAACTAGTTTGTTTGCAGCTAGAATCTCCAACCTGGAAGAATGCATTTCTTTTGTGGGAGAGGTTGGTGGGGTATGGGCATAGCTGTGAAAACTGTATTCGTGTCAGATTAGGCCAGTCTGTCAGTCACTGAAATTCTTACTCGTGCATTCCTTTTGGACAATCCAGATACACAAGGACCTGAGCAAGAGTGGCATTGAAATTTTAACGTGTTGAACTTGTCTAGCAACAATTTTGCTCAGTGAAATTACATGTAAACCAGAATTGAGCATCATGGACCATTACATCAATCATGTTGAACCTTTATGCTGGAAAGCTGACATATGTTTTTGCTTTCTTGCACACTCACTAATGTGACTTGCAACATGATGAATAGAGGGGGAAAATGAACCTCCACACAACTCTTACTCATGAATGAGCGACTTGCTTGGTCCGATATAGTTGGAGGATAGCATTAGGCACGTCTGTTTTGTTTGATGAAAGGATAGTGTCATGGGTGGAAGGTTATTGTGTTTCAATTTTGTTTTTGCATGACAACTAATCCTTTTTATGTGTATCCTGACAAATTATGTGTATAGTGTGGTTCCAGGCTTCAGAATCAATGTGGAATCGTTTTGCTTTTAAAAAGTTCTATCATTTTAATTAAAGGCAAGCAAAGGGAATTTGTTAATGATCACTAGATTTTGTTTCACATTTTGTAAGCTGTCAAAGAATGTTCACATATCACTTACTTTAATTTAAGACTGAAGATCTTTTTTTTTATTATGAAATGAGACGAATTTTCTTTAAAGCGTTATTATTAAGAATTTTAACTCTTCAAGAAAGATCGGGAGTACAGAGTTGCATTTTGCTGTCTTTTATTTTCATTGTTATAGACTGAAATCACTTGTTATAGTATATTCTGTTTACAACAAAGACCCTCTTTACCACAACTTTATTTTCTTTCTTATCTCTTAACAAGTTCCGAATGTGTTGCATGATTTTTTTCTTCTTTTTTTTCTTTTCTTGCATGGTAGGTGTGCATTACTATTTGTCTGACTTTCCCGCTATATATTGAACTCTTCTGATTGATTCTGTAACCTGGAAACGTTGCTTTATCTGCATGACAAGTTGCTTGCTATGTAATGTAACCTAGACAAAAAGAATCCGATTGAGACAATGTTCTTGACTTATTTGCATGAAGAGTAAAGAAAAAGAAATTAGGGATAACCTAATAGGATGCACATTTCTTGCTTTTGTGATTATTGTTCTTTTTAACTCCAGTTTCTTTGTGCTTCTGGTTCTTTCAGCCATTTTGTATGTTTCTAGAGTCGATTTATCAGACTACATTTACAAGATGTTTTAAGTCAGTTTGAGAAGGTCTTCAAAAACATAGATATCGTCGGTGAAATTCAAAAACCTTGTATCTCAATTTTGGTAGTTTTGAAAAAAAAGGAAAAAAACTTTTAAAAATTAACTATGATGATGAATATGTTGTTCAAGACATTGCAAGTTTAGTCCTGCATTTTGTTAAAAAATATTATTTTAGACTTGAAAAGAACAAAGATACGAGGTTTTTGTTAGATCTGAATTTGGGACTTAAGAGTTTTTCGTCTATTTTCACAACCTCATTTACCCCAGATAGAAAGTCGTTAGAGATGCGAGCTTTTGGTGGAAGGTGGCGGGAAAAATTAGAAAGCTGACTATGTATCTAACTCAAACCCCCCCCCCCCCCCCCCAAATCGATATACGAGGTTTTTGAATTTCACCGACGATATATTGATTATGTTGCTTAATTCTTCAACGATGTTTTTTTAAAATTGTATATGTACCATATTTTACGGACTATAAGGCAATACGTTTTCCCTAGACTGGGACCCCTGCGCCTTATAAAATGACTGATAATATAGTAAGAAACTATAATAACAAAATCTGAATGTTGTGTAAAATTTTTGGGGGTCGTCTTATAATCAGGTGCTCCATGTAGTCCATAAAATATGGTATTTATTCATTTGTGCTAATCAATTTTCAGATAGTTTTTGACAATGTAGATTTTTGAATATTCCGTTAATGCTGCTTTAAAGAAGGCATGTCTTTGGTATGATGTCAATAAAAGCAAGCATCTGCAATGGAAACATACCAATGAGCTAAAAAGTGTCAACATCAAAAGTATGTTTTATAAATGCTTATTTTGGAAAATTGTATTAGCACTCTAATAACCTTGTGCAATACAATGGCATATTCAATGTAATAAAGGTACTAATGGCTCTAAGCAGATTTTATGATAGCCATGTATTTTATTCGGCACAACTGCATTGCATCCATTATCATTAACAATTATTCATTATACAAACATTTATATGACAACTAAAGTTTGAATATATTGATGATTTAGATCTCAAACTAAATATACATGCATATTTGACATGGTTTTCTTTTATTGAATGTAGTACTTGTAGTGTTCACACTTTGCTTTGAATGTATTTTTTAACATTTTGTTATTCTTTTATTTCTTATGTTTTGAAAGAAAGTGCATTGATTACGCTTTTCTTTCATTTATCCCTTTCCCTGCCCAGTCCCATGTCTACTACCTGGTGTGATGTCATAACTTTTGATGTCATAGCCCTGGGATGATGGTTTTGGGGTTTAGACAAGTCAGGAAAGATATATCTCTAGCACATTTTCTCAGATTGAGTAACCTCTCTTAAATTTTGTAATAAGAAAATCGATAATTTCTCCGTTTTCATCTGACAGTGAAGGGGTTAAGGAAAGGATTTCTAGTTTTGTATGAAATAAGCTGGTAATCACCTTTTCCTTGTAGCCAAGTCATTCCTCTTGTCATTTAGACATAGAGTTGATATCTATTGGTCACTGCAACTAGGGTTATTAACGCCCTTGACAAAAGTTAAGCCCTTGTTGGTCAGTATTCAAAAGAACATTCACTCTTGCAAAAGGCAGCCATTAAGTGGCCTCAAATAGGGTTATTGGCGAGAGTTATTCCCTTGTTTGGTCAGTACTCAACCATCTTCCCCCACCCACTAAGGGCATTCACTCTTGCAAAAGGTGTTTGCAGTGGCCAATAGTGTTCATGTTCCTTGTGACCCCATTCCACCTGGCACATATACATGGTGTTGATCTCTGTTGTTGTGTGGTCAGGCTCGGAAGCCTCCCGTGCAGAACACCCCTGAACTACCCAAGAGGACGCGGTCCGTGTGGTCCCCGGTGAGGAAAGCCCAGTCGGTTCCCCTGGAGGATCAGGTCTCCATGTGCACCAAGCGATATTACCCCAAACGCTAGGCGAACCAGGGACCTCCATTGGCGCACAGACACACACACTGGGAAACGAAGGATATTGACAGGCGTGCATGTTGACTTGCCTCGGGCATGCATTTTGGCTGTTTCGTTTTGGATTCAGGCTGTAATTTGGCAAAATGGAAATGCTCAGAGCTGTAGCAGCATGAAATCATCCTCTGAGTAGGATATATTTAATGCATTTAGTAAGTGCGAAGCTGTTTGCTGGAATGACTTTTTAGGCAGATGTTTGGGTCTTTACGTGCACTTGGTTGAGTGTTTGAAATGGAAAAAAAAGAGAAGAAATTGGTGACCTCGCTCAGTAAGTCAGTTTGTCTTTGGACAGACGTGGTGGTGCCTCGGAGAAGGACCTCACTCACACTGGCTATGCGACTATGACATTATTGTCGTTAGCAGGGGTGGGGGTGGGGAGTTTATTAGGTGATGTCTTGCATATATTACATCAGAACAGACTCCATCGAAATCTACCCCTGTGACTCAGCAGCAGTGCAGTGTCTCTTTTGTTGATTGCCTCCTGATGACCTAATAGATTCGCTCCCCTTGGACTACTGGTTTCAAGGGTCAGCAACCTGACAAAGCAGGGTGTGGTTTGGGATTTGGGACTAGGAATGAGTGGCTTGGGAGCAACACCACTGTACAGCCTAAAACATGGGATGGCAAAAAGGAAATAAAAGAAAATTCAACAATACTATTTAAACTTTTTTTAACTTCGGTAATTTATGCATTTTTGACATGTGCAATCTTAGTTCTAAATTTGTCATGCTCTTTTTCTTTTTAATTTTTTTTTTTACATAAAAACTATCATAATCCACAGATTCTTTAAGATTTATTACTGCTCCAGTACCAGTAATGGGCATGAAATTCTTACCATTATGATTCATCTGATATTTTGAAAGCTGGGTAAAGTAATGGTAATATTAATAACAAATTGAACTGAGATTCTTAAGTGCTTATTCCTTATCTGTCTACCCCCTTTCGCTACTGTAACAAGAAAAAGTATATTATCAGTTTGGTTATTTTATTGTGTGACCGATTTTGCACTTGGACATCAAAAGAATGACTCAATGAGCATGGTTTCTTGTTGCACTTGAAGTTAATTTGATGTTATAGTGCCCCAATCCCCAAGTTTTGCCCAAATGAGTGTGTGGTTGAAATAATGCGTGCAAGTGTGTGCAGAGATTTTTGTTTTGTTTTTATTGAAAGTATTGATCCTGACCACTCAATGTTAGTATTACCCGGTACCCAATTTTGAATACCGCATTTTACAGACTAAGGTGATACTTTTCCCCCCAGACCGAGACCCCTGCGCCTTATAGTGTGACCAACAATATAGTAAGAAAGTGTAATAACATCTGAATTTTGGGTAAAATTTGGGGGTGCGCCTTATAGTGTGACCAACAATATAGTAAGAAAGTGTAATAACATCTGAATTTTGGGTAAAATTTGGGGGGTGCGCCTTATAGACTGAAAAATACTGTATATATATATAGAATCTGACATAAATACACTTGTAAGTTGTGTATTTCCGTATGCTATGTTTATGTCCTGTGTTAGAAAAATAATAATATAATGGGGGGGGGGGGGGGGTGTACTGACTTTCTGCATTGTATAACAGTGGAGCCTCTGAGTGTTGGGCTGTCAAAGCGTATTCCACATTGGATTCTTTCTGACTTTATGCAGAATTTCTAACATGCGGGTTTGTGTGTGACAGGATTATGACTACCGTTTTTTTTTTATTTACGGACTAGAAGGCGATACTTTTTTCTTAGACTGAGACCCCCTGCGCCTTATAATGTGACTGATAATATAGTAAGAAAATATAATAAATTACAAAATCTGAATTTTGTGTAAAAATTTGGGGGGTGCACCTTATAATCAGGTGTGCCTTGTAGTCCGTAGAATACGGTAATCAAGTCAGTTGAAACTGAAAGGTGCGTCTCCATTGTATGCTGTCACTAAATTTAAAAGATAAAAAATTCTCTTAATCGTCACTGTCAAGTATGTGGGATCTTTTATTTTTTTGGTAATTGACTAGTTTTTATAATTTCGTCAAAAGAAAATGACCAAAAAAAAAGAAGAAAAGATCCCACATACTTGACAGTCATCCTCTTCACACATACAATTGCTATTGGTTGTAACTTTCAAATTTTCATGTTCATTTTCCCTTGTTTTTTTGGTATGATGTCTCATGTGTTTGCCTTATCTCTGACCTAATCATATTTTCCTAATCTTGAAGTTTAACTTGTTAAAGGACGAGTCTTTTGTGCAGTGTGGTCTTGTAAGCCTGAAATTATGATATTATCCACAAAAAATATATTGTTCCATTTCATTTTCAGAAAGAAATGTGTGTGAAGTAGAAATTAGAAAAAAGTATTTTATGAATGATGCCATACATTCCTTTTCATTACAATGAACATGAACAAGTGGAAAGACATGTTTCTCCTTATCCCATACAAGAAAATGAAATGTATAAAGAGAAACATTTCGCATCCCATCCAAGGCATGATTTTTCTTTCACAAGCTATGTACATAATTTGCTGTTGACTGGCTGTGTGATAATCAGCTTTGAATATTTGATGACCCTTGTACATTCAATGTAAATCATTTATATAAATGTAAGCTAAAAAGTAGTGTATTATGTGAAGTACTATTCTAGCAACATAGTGAGTGATATTTCAAATTATTCATGATCACATTTTTTGAGTTCCACAATAAATTTGCCTTAAAAACAATTTTGGTTATGTATTGTGTTCATTTATAAATCAAGTTTTTTTTATAGCGAGACTGCCTTAGTACAATGTAGATCGCTGCAGCTTTTTTTTTAATATGTGGGAATATACGTATAAGAATACAGTCTTATCTGTGTTTCAGATGGTTCATAATCGAACGCAAATGAGAAAAATATCTTGCATTCGAATCAACTCCCCGAATTTAACGTTTAACTCGTGATTTCCAATTTGAAGCTCTCACCGATCACAAGTTTTATTCTTACTAATATTGTTTTTGTGGAGCAATCACAAACAAATTAATTGATGAAACAAAACATTGTTACAGTACACGATTCCGCATGACAACAACAGATAAATTCCAAGACTTACTAGGCTATCCTAAGCATGACACCATAATCCGTTCAAAATTCCTTTCCTTGAAATCCTTTCAGAATAATTTTGAGAGAATTTCCAATCACAGACAGACCACCAGACGAGCCAGGGAGGCTAAGCCACCCCAGCATGCTCGGACGATGGCTATCGAATTGAACCAAATTAATCTAAACATTATGTAAAAAGAGTACATTCGCTTTGTTCAATCATTTTGTTCCCTTTTTATGAACGACATACATGAATCAAATGACAACAACCCGCCCAAGTCATAAGACTTTCACGAAATGTGAATGTAGTTTACTGATTTGTCATTTTTGTGATTTCAGAAGTAAAACTAAAAATTAACTGCGAAAATATGTGTACAATGTTTGATAGAAAAGCGTATTTATATAATTCTGTTCATCAATGAAGCTAACAAATTATTATTTGTTATCATCTCCTGAGACCGCGATTATTTTTTGATTCACTGAGTTTGCTACACAGAAAATAATGGAATGATTACAAATGTTTGATCTGTTTTGGTGGAACATCATGCCAGATGTGTTGAGGTTGTTCTGTGTTGTTGTTAGTGATGTTGCTGTGGTTGTAAAGGGCTTCGCACACTAGCATCAGGCGTCAAATGTTTCTCAGAGCAACGCCTTGACAGCGTTGACGCCTGCATCACAGCACACATTGTAGGGAGGTGTAATAGGCAGTGGTGTTCTCACACACGGACTCTTGTCGCTTCGCCTCTTGTCGCTCGAACTTCATTAGTTGGAAAAGCAAGGAAAGATTACTCTAGCGTCAAACCTCCTCTTAAAAACCAACAGTTATAACAGTTATACAGCACACATTGTAGCGAGGCAGTGGTGTTCTCACACACGACTCTTGTCGCTTCGCCTCTTGTCGCTCGAACTTCCTTATTTGGAAAGCAAGGAAAGATTACTCTAGCGTCAAACCTCCTCTTAGAAACAACAGCTAGTACGATTTTTTTTCTTCAATCTGAGTAGTTATGGTCCTTCCGTCCGTTGTGATTGGCTAGTTTTTCAAACGATCTCTGCGATCTTGAGCATCAAAATTAGAGGCCCGCATCTATTCTCGAGCAACAACACAAATCGCGCAGACAGACAGGGCAAAGGAAAAGCTTTTGAAATGTTGATGTAAGGGCCTTGGTGTTCTAGCCCTATGTCAATTGGCCGCCCGAGCGAACACAGCTTAAGCCAAAACTAAGCAGCCAATCGTTTCGGGAGTTTAGTCTAAGTTACATACTATTCCGCCGTCCGTGACTGTCTAAACACCAAAAAAGCCTAAATGTTACAAAGAGTGATCAAAAATCCTGCTGCGCCGCGAATCTCTCACACACAAGCGGCGCATCAAACTGCGCCTTGCAGCAAAAAATCGCCGCGATCTCGAGATCTTGACGCTAGTGTGCGAATCCCTTAACAATTGTTCGATAGTATCATTGATAACCATTATTTTGACATTCAGCATTTGTTTAAAATTTACCTTCTATGGATTTTGGTCTCTTTCAACAAAAATTGTTATCACATTTAAAGCAATTGCTGTAAACAAATAAAATAAATAATAACTAATGTGGGAAATAACGTATCTGAATTGACGAGGCATTGAATACATGAATGCATTGAACGAGATAAATAAATAAAATACGGCCAATCAACCATGCTTTAGAATAATTATGATGTCATGACTTTGTGCTTGTCACTGATCTTTTTGTTTGAAGCCTACTGCTTTTAGTGACTTCAAAACAGTTCAGATGGATTCGAACAGTTTTCTTCTTCTTCTTCTTCGATCGCTCAGACAGTTTTCTGTCAATTATTACGAGCGCAGATGCGTTCATGCTGCCGTTATGCGCCTAACTAAGAAATAGTTAGGCCCAGCAAGTCCGACTTCGGCTGGAGGAAATGTTTTTGAAAGTGTTTTTTGAAAAAAAGGCAGGAGAATGGACCGGCACCAAGGCAGAAAGATAGTAGATGACAGTAAGGCAAAGGGAAAAGGCAGAGTCAAAGAGAGTGACAGATTAGAGGAAGTTACAAGCACAGAACTTCCAGAAGGTGGGGGTGGTGGAGGAAACTATTTATACAACAAGACCCCCCCGGTATCCCCACGGGGGGATTCGCACAGTTTGAATGAAGTGTCTTCATGCGAGAGTGCATACGCTTAACTATACACTAGAAATACTTTATAGTCCCTGGGATATTTGTATGGATGTATCCTTTTCTTCATTAAATGTTCATGAAGTGTGGTTTGATCGTTAAGAAAATCGAATCCAGTGTTGTTAATATGTTTGATCGAGGACAACAATGTAATGTTGTTTTGTGTGTGTTATGATGTTATTGTTTTCTACGCTAATGTATGTATTGTGTTTCGCAAAGGGTTTGAATACAGAATTACATTGCATTATAGAGAATGACTAAAATATTGAAGTACAGTTAACTTTCTGAATGCGTTTTTGTTGTCGTCGTTGGCTTACCCTGGCTAAAAGACCCCATGGATCATCCCAACAGCCAAAGCACTTGAACACTTTAAAAAACCCACTTGAACACTATGGTACAAGTACATCAGCTACGGATGAGAGCATTACGTCTGTGACCGTTTTTGATTATCCCGCCACGTGGGCAGCCACACTCCGTGTTCGGGCGATTTTGGAGACTGATCGTGTTGTGTTAGGAGCTTGTCACGACTAAAAACAACCCCCGCATAATTATGCAGGGCAAAGCAACATTTTGATGTAGCCTTGGTGTTCTAGCCTATGTCAATTGGTCCGACACAGCCTTAAGCCAAAACTAAGCAGCCAATCGTTTCGGGAGTTTAGTCTAATTTACATACTATTCCCTCCGTCTTGACTGTCTACCACCAAAAAGCCTAAATGTTACAAAGAGTGATTTACTTCGCAGCCTACCAAACCTTGCAAAAGAATGAAGCCAACTTTCTCAATTTCCACCACCTGGAAGGTGAAAAGGTGGAAGTGTTAGTGTTGTAGGCAGCGAGTGAGTTCACAACGACCCCCAGATGTAGTGTAGGTGAAAGGATGGAAGTGTTACAGTATGGTATGCAGCGACAGTGAGTCCAACACTGATCCCCTCCTGTAGTGTAGGTGAAAAGGTGGAAGAGTGTTAGTGTGTTGAGGCAGCGAGTGAAAGTTCACAATGATCCCCAGATGTATTGTAGGTGAAAAGGTGGAAGGTGTTAGTGTTGTTGTAGGCAGCGAGTGAGTTCACAATGATCCCCAGATGTAGTGTAGGTGAAAAGTGTGGAAAGTGTTAGTGTTGTAACAGTGGGCAGCGAGTGAGTTCACAATGATCCCCAGATGTAGTGTAGGTGAAAAGGTGGAAGTGTTAGTGTTGTAGGCAGCGAGTGAGTTCACAATGATCCCCAGATGTAGTGTAGGTGAAAAGGTGGAAGTGTTAGTGTTGTTGTAGGCAGTGGCAGTGAGTTCACAATGATCCCCACATGTAGTGTAGGTGAAAAGGTGGAAGTGTTAGTGTTGTAGGCAGAGAGTGAGTTCACAATGATCACCAGCTGTAGAGTAGGTGATAGAGTGAAAGTGTTAGGTTGTAGCGGTGAGTGAGTTCACAATGATACCCACCTGTAGTGTAGGTGAAAAGGTAGAAGGTGGGAAGTGTTAGTGTTGTAGGCAGTGAGTGAGTTCACAATGATCACCACCTGTAGTGTAGGTGAAAGGTGGAAGGTGGTAGTGTTTTAGGCAGTGAGTGAGTTCACAATGATCCCGAGCTGTAGTGCAGGTGAAAAGGTGGGAAGTGTTAGTGTTGTAGGCAGTGAGTGAGTTCACCATGATCCACACCTGGCTAGTGTAGGTGAAAATGTGGAGGAAGTGTGAGTGTTTGAGGCAGTGAGTGACGCGTCTACCAATGATCCCCAGCTGTAGTGTAGGTGAAAAAGGTTGGAAGTTGTTAGTGTTGTTGTAGGCAGTGAGTGATTTAACAATGATCCCCAACCTGTAGTGTAGGTGAAAGGGTGCGGAGTAATTAAAAAACCAAAAACGGCTTCAGCCCAGCTGCGGAGTGCGGAAATCTTTGTATATTCAGGATTTTTGCTACCACGCCACTCATGATTAGAAGGCCCTGGTGAAAGGCCGGATGTACTACCAGCTTTCCTAAGTCCTTTGGTGGAGGTACATTCGACTCGGATGAACTTGTTGGGTCTGTATTTTTGGGGCATACTACTGTCACGTTGCTAGACGAATAGGTGCCATATCTATAACTTTGCTAAAAGGATGTTAATTATTAGAAGTTCCTTTCCCCTATTCATTTCACTTATCTTTCTTTTTGTTTGTTTTGTTTTGCTGTTTAACATTTAGCAATAGATTAATCCCGAAAGATATAGTTAGCTCTGTTTTGTTACTCTAGTTGTTCATGTAAATTTATTGATCAACATCAACGAATCAATTGCTTTGACAATGGAGCATTCATATTTCTGATCATGTTTGACGTTAGTGTTGTTTGTTTTTTTGTCTTCAGAAAACAGCTGGAGGGGAAACAATTTGTTTCATGTGTGTTGTTTTGTGTGTATATACTAGCTAAAAAGTGACTTTCCTTGTGAACTTACAAAATAGGTTGGTTTTTATTTGTGACTTTTGAACCAACGATGTACATAATGTGTAGTTTAGAATACAGAGCGCTTTGGAAATAGTGTGTGTGTGTGTGTGTGCGTGCAGCGCGTGCGTGTGTGTGTTGCCGTGAGTTGCGTAGGTAAACACATGATATAAGACCATGAGTGTGTGTTTGTGCGTTGCGTTGCGTGCGGTGCGTACGAGTGTGCTTGCGTGGGTGTGTGCGTGCGATACATGTAAAGCCGCGCTGCGAGCGTGTATGTGAGTGTGTGCATCTGAGCGCACGCGTGCGGTGCGGGTGCAAAGTATAACCTATGCCCCCTATTCTAACACCCCCCTCGCAAAGAAATGTCTTGCCTTATCTTTTTTGCTTGGACCTAAAGGGCCGGCAACACGTCAAGCTAAATCCACACGGACTGTACGATACGATTCGATCATCGTGATCTCGAAGCTGCCAATCACATTTTGTTCTCAGAGACCATGTGATGTGATCGAATCGCATCGAACAGTCGGACGACTTTAGAGGGGGGGAAAAAAAACGTGTGGCTGGCCCATAACTTCGCTGTGCGTTGTGTAGTTATAACAAAGTATATATAAAAAAAGTAAACGGATCTAGTCTATTCTGACCAAAGATAAATGAACAATAATAGTATATATTTTCATAGTCTTAGCACGCTAAATGAGGACTTCAGGTATGCGTATGATTCAATATTCCGGATTTTATAGTAAGTTTTATTGTACAACGTTATGAGTCTTTTTGCAGTGTTGTGAAATGCGTATAACGTATGTTTATGCGTGAGCATTAATTGCTAAATCCTTCTATATAAGTTGATTGTTAACTAGAAAATGGTGTGGCGTGTGTGTGTGTTGTGTGTGTGCGTTGCTTCAGGTAAACAAGAGATAAAGATGAAGTTGATAAAAGGATATTCACTTATAAATGCACAATGCGATGGAGAGAGACGAGAGAGAGAGAGAGAGGAGAGAGAGAGAGAGAGAGAGTTTTGCGCTGTTTGCCTTAAAAATTCATTTTGGATTTTCGTTTGTTTTTTCATGATCTAATCTTAGTGAGTGGTGTTTTGTTCTCTGAATATGTAACGTTTTGTGTCATTGGAAGAGTTTTTTTGTTGTTGACAATATTTGTCCTATTTTTCAGTGTTGTGTGTGGGAATGTAGTTTGTGTCCAAAGTGCTTTCATGGTAAATAAAGCTGGATCTGTCAGAAGTGTGTGTGTGTGTGTGTGTCCAGTGTGTGTGTGTGCGTGTGTGCGTGTGTGCGTGCGCGTGCGCGTGCGTGTGTCCGTGCGTGCGTGCGTGCGGCGTGCGTGTGTGTGTATGTATTGCGTGCAGCGCGACGTGCGTGCTTAATGTATAGTGTATGTGCAAAAGCGGATTATGTTAGTAATAAGGGGGGAGGGGGTTCCAGTGGGTTTTATCAACAGTTTATGGTTACCTAAAATCATAATGGATCATTGATACACAGTCTAAGGGCCTGCTACACTAAATGCGAATCGGATCTGAATGCGATGCGATCTTGACGATGTGAGTCACGATTCACGTAAAATCTACATATTGGGTCTACTTGAGAATAGGAGAGCGAAAATAGCAGAGTGATTTTCAAAGACGTAAGTATTTCACGTGAATCATGTCTCGCGTGGCCCAATCGCATCACATCCCCGTACGATTTTATGCATGTGTGGCGCCGAAGAGAGAGAATAAGAAAGAGATTCTTGGCAGCTGAGGAGGGTTTCCATGCAAGTATGACCCCCCATAGTGTGTGGCGTCAGCATAAGAGAGAGAATGTCAGCTGAGGAGGGTTTCCGTGCAAGTATGACCCCCCCATAATGTGTGGCGTCAGCATAAGAGAGAGAATGTCAGCTGAGGAGGGTTTCCATGCAAGTATGACCCCCCCATGATGTGTGGCGTCAGCATAAGATAGAGAATGTCAGCTGAGGAGGGTTTCCATGCAAGTATGACCCCCCATAGTGTGTGGCGTCAGCATAAGAGAGAGAATGTCAGCTGAGGAGGGTTTCCATGCAAGTATGACCCCCCCATAGTGTGTGGCGTCAGCATAAGATAGAGAATGTCAGCTGAGGAGGGTTTCCATGCAAGTATGACCCCCCCATGATGTGTGGCGTCAGCATAAGATAGAGAATGTCAGCTGAGGAGGGTTTCCGTGCAAGTATGACCCCCCCATAATGTGTGGCGTCAGCATAAGAGAGAGAATGTCAGCTGAGGAGGGTTTTCGTGCAAGTATGACCCCCCCATGATGTGTGGCGTCAGAATAAGATAGAGAATGTCAGGATGGAGAGGGTTTCCGTGCAAAAGTCATGCGACCCCCCTAGGTGTGTGGCGTCAGCATAAGAGAGAGGAATGTCAGCTGAGAGTTTTAAAAACATTTTATTTCTCAAAGCAACAAATGAAAGTCCAACAATGATCATTAGATAGCGCAACAAGAAAAACGTATACAAAGGCCCTATCTTAAAGGAAAAGGTGCACAGACACTAGGTGAAGACGGGTTAAAAAGCCCATGGGCGCGGTAAGAAGGTTGCTTGTCCCCTTGCAAAGAAGGTTTCTCTTTTCTTCAATGATTTGCGCAATTGCACATACAAACAAAAATGTATGCAAACATCATCAATAAGCATGAACAGCTGATCAAAAATCCAATTACACCATAGCATCGAAAAATGAGCAAATAAGCGTAGCGTTTACATATGAATACAACTTCATCTTTTTCATAACAAAAACATAATAGGGTAAGACGGGGTAAAAAGCCATGGGCGGGTCAAGAAGTCCATGCCAATTATCTCAAGAAATAAAAAAAATTTCAGTCAAATTTTCCCATGGTGTTAACGTTTTTAAGCATTCGTCTCAGGGGGCACCATTTGAAGGAAATTTGCTTTATTTCATGAGATAATTGGCATGGGCTTCTTAACCCGACCATGGGCTTTTCACCCCGTCTTACCCAATACGTGACGGACGGGCAAGCAGAGTAATGAAAGCGCTATCTTTGTGTTGGAAAGGGGTTCTCAGTCAGTGAGGTGAGGCAGACATAAACACGAAACACTGGTGAAACACAGTTCACTTTTCTACCCCAGTCAGTGAGGTGAGGCAGACAGTAAACACTGAACACTGGTGAACACAGTTCACTGTTCTACAGTCAGTGAGGTGAGGCAGACAGTAAACACTGAACACTGGTGAACACAGTTCACTGTTCTACAGTCAGTGAGGTGAGGCAGACAGTAAACACTGAACACTGGTGAACACAGTTCACTGTTCTACAGTCAGTGAGGTGAGGCAGACAGTAAACACTGAACACTGGTGAGCACAGTTCACTGTTCTACAGTCAGTGAGGTGAGGGAGACAGTAAACACTGAACACTGGTGAGCACAGTTCACTGTTCTACAGTCAGTGAGGTGAGGGAGACAGTAAACACTGAACACTGGTGAGCACAGTTCACTGTTCTACAGTCAGTGAGGTGAGGCAGACAGTAAACACTGAACACTGGTGAGCACAGTTCACTGTTCTACAGTCAGTGAGGTGAGGCAGACAGTAAACACTGAACACTGGTGAGCACAGTTCACTGTTCTACAGTCAGTGAGGTGAGGCAGACAGTAAACACTGAACACTGGTGAACACAGTTCACTGTTCTACAGTCAGTGACGTGAGGCAGACAGTAAACACTGAACACTGGTGAACACAGTTCACTGTTCTACAGTCAGTGACGTGAGGCAGACAGTAAACACTGAACACTGGTGAACACAGTTCACTGTTCTACAGTCAGTGAGGTGAGGCAGACAGTAAACACTGAACACTGGTGAACACAGTTCACTGTTCTACAGTCAGTGAGGTGAGGCAGACAGTAAACACTGAACACTGGTGAACACAGTTCACTGTTCTACAGTCAGTGAGGTGAGGCAGACAGTAAACACTGAACACTGGTGAGCACAGTTCACTGTTCTACAGTCAGTGAGGTGAGGCAGACAGTAAACACTGAACACTGGTGAACACAGTTCACTGTTCTACAGTCAGTGAGGTGAGGGAGACAGTAAACACTGAACACTGGTGAACACAGTTCACTGTTCTACAGTCTACTACCTCAGCACATTTGGCCTTGGCCTTGGCCACGGCCACGAAGTAGAGCAGGGAGTATGGTTTGTCGCGTTCGCGCGCTATGTGTGGGTGTGTGTGTGTGTGTGATTGTGTGTGTGTGTGTGTGTGTGCGTGAGTGCGTGTTGCGTGTGTGTGTGTGGTGTGTGTGTCGTTGCGCCTGTGCGTGTGCAGTGCGTGCGCGCATGTGCGGGTGTCGTGCTGCGTGTGTGTGTGCGCGTGCATGTGTGCGAATGTGAATGTGTGTGTGTTTTCTGTGAGATATTAGTGAACGCGCACGCGCACACGTGTGTGGTGCTGTCGTGAGCAATGCGCGGTATTCTTCTCTGTGTTGTCCACACGAAAAAATCACACTTTCATGATATATTTTTTATCAGTTGGTAGAATGTTTTCTTTAACATGACGATAGCCACGATAGTGATTGTGATAAAGGACTATTAGCGTGTGTTATGATTTAGGTTTGTGAATGTCACCTCCCGTACACATGACCTCAAACCAGTGGTGTTGTTGCTGCACACACAAAGATGGACATCACGCTGGACCTGGGGGGGAGGCGGAGTGGAAGATGTGAACCCTGCTCTTATTCTCACTTGGATGAACTGGTTCTGCATTTGCTGCTATCGGAGTTTGGACTGGTGAGGAAATTAGTTCTTACAAGATCAAATATCAAACTAACAACAAAACTGATTAGAATCATACTGTTCAAAAATAGAAACGCAACCCATCTTCATAAAGGCAATGCAATGTCAACCCCCGTGATTATGGACGGGGTACAGTGGACAGGTACTGTTTACAGTTAATGCACCTTTGTCCACGGAACAATCTTCTAGGTGCAACAAGTTTGAAACATTTTCATTCTTCCAATTTTGTACATTTTTTCAGTATGCAAATAAAATAATGATGAGTGCAAAGTAATGAATTGTTTGCGTATATTTTTAACAGGATTAGTTACGTCATATTAACGATAAGAATAAAACATAATTTCAAAAATATTTGAAAACAGCTTTGAACCTCTGTAATAAGGGCTTTGAAAACAGATTGATGGACTTTTAGCAGGTTTCTTAAGACAAAGACTGGCAAAGATTGATCTATGTGATTATATTCTGTTCTGTGTTGAAGAGTGGCAAAATCATCATGATATGACTGCGTAAAGATTCTCTGCGGACTATTCAATCTAGCGGAGCGAAACTTAAAGAGTTTCAATCAGCAGAACTGTCACTGAATCATTCTGCCAGTGGTCGGAAAAGTGGAAACTCACATCCGTTTACTCGAACAAACTGAAACAGTCGGGTGAACCATGTGTGGGACAGGCAACAACGCGGATCAACGACCGACTTTCACTTGAAACGTGTAGCTATAAACAAAGACTCAGAAGACAACAAACAAAAACGTAGCTATCAAAGCTAAAACAGCCCACAGCCCATCAATCTACACTGTCGTGGAGGAACTTTTTGAATCATAATTGAAAAGCAACGAGAGATGAAGAATTGTCTAACGTTCTTGGCTAGGCACGGGAATATCATATAAGACATTTGTAAAATACAGATAGTACTGTTCAGTCGTTTATATAGTGTGAAAGTGGCATAAGAACTCTGATATTGATTCCATAATTCTGACAACCCTTGCCTATCTTTGGTCTGTTCCATCTGTGTATCTGTCTGTCTGTTTGTCAAACGTCATCTGCATGCCGTTTGCTTGTCTAAAAAAAAGCTCTGTCTATGTTATTCGTCTCTCTGCGTGTCTATCTTCACTTTACAGATTCTTAGTTACAATCGTTTTGAAAATGCATACACATGCGCGCGAGAGCGGTATTGAGTGTGTGGGTGTGTGTGGTGTGTGTGTGTGTGTGCGTGTGTGGTGTGGTGTGTGTGTGGTGTGTGTTGTGTGTGTGTGTGTTGGTGTGTGTGTGTGTGTGTGTGTGTGTGTTGTGTGTGTGTCAGTTAGCGCGCCGCGCCGCAAGTGTGTGTATGCGTGTGGGGGGGGAGTATGTCTGTCTGATATTCTTGTCTTGTGTGTTATGCACGCATCGCATGTGCATCATGCTTGTGGATTTGCGCTTTCATATGTGGCATTTATGCATTTACCACTTTCTGTGCTATGTTGTTGTGCTCGCGAGTCGATCTAGGTTGGTGGTGTTCGAGTAGTGTGTAAGCATAGGTGTTTTTCTTCAAAATATAGGCCTATGTGAGTGCCTCAAAATCAGCTGTGCTTCAAAACAAGTAAATACTGTAGGACAGAGAGAGAGAGAGAGAGAGAGATGATGGGCGAGAGAGAGATAGAGAGAGGAGAGAGAGTGAGAGAGAGATGCAGAGAAGAGACGAGAGGATGAGAGAGAGAAAATTCAAAGAACTTTGTACTTTAACTTTGTATTTCAGTATCTACACAAAAATAACGATTCATTTTAAGCTGCCCCAGTAGGTCCTTAGCTCTTGTTTTGAAAAAATTGGAAAATTGAACAACAGTGTGGCACGATGGAGTGCGGTGTTGATGTGTGTGTGTGCGTGTGTGTGGTGTGTGTGCGGT
>CM065687.1:23810124-23812624 GCA_017654935.2 Phymorhynchus buccinoides | reverse complement strand
CAACAGTTCGAGATCAGCAGTAGGACTGGACCTAAAGGTGTCAACCTGTCTTCGGAAAACCCACAGAGGAAACGCCATTTCAGAATGACGCCACCCCAAAGGGACATCACCCAGCTGACTGTGATAGTGTTTCTCGTGAGGACTTGGTTCAGCGCGGTGGCTGCCGAAACAGGTGAGAAAAATGCCGCCCCCCATCCGCACACACTAAACTTAGCCTATGGTTCGTAAGGCTCTAACAAAGGGGTTATCGAATTAGTTTTATACCTTCCCTCGGTCATTGTGTGTCTGTCTCTGTCTCTGTCTGTCTGTCTGTCTGTGTCTCCCTCTCTGTCTCTCTATCCATGTCTTTGCCAGTAAATCCAGATATAGGCCCAAAAATAAGAACTAAGTGCAAGACACAAGAGGATAATAAATATCACCCAGATGTAAAACCTAACACTTACTCATCAGCCGTTATCTCATCGTTACCTCTACCCCACCCTTAAAAAAAGTTGTGTGTCTGGACATCTTCTTTCTTTCAGACATTCAGCCGACCCAAAATAACTATGACTTTTTTAAATAACGGTACATAAAAGTCACACTCAGAATCAATGGACTTTGGAACAGTCAGTACGCATTACTGATTTTTGTTTTGCGCGGATGCCTTCCTCTCATGGTGACACATCACCACACAAAATTTGAAGCGATTCGGTTATGCGGTTCGGGAGATATCCTTGGGACAGACAGAAAACACACACAAAAACCCCACATTACTGACTGTTCCAAAGTGCATTGATTCTGAATGTGTGACTTTTCAAGAGGAGGGGGGGGGGAGTTGTTGAAAGGGGCATTTTGTTGACTGAACTCGTTCTGATTAATGCTTTTTTGGAATGAACTTAATGTTAAAAGAATAAATTCAGTTTTGTTATGAGCTGGGTGCGTTTTATTGAGTTCGTGAGTTTTCGGAGATGATTGTCTTTCTGGGCCTTAACTTTTGTTCGCTAGTGTACAAGAGGATAAATATCACCCAGTCTGTAAAACCTAACACTTACTCATCAGCCGTCGTCTTCACCGTTACCTCTACCCCACCCTTAAAAAAAGTTGTGTGTTTGGACATCTTCTCTCTTCCAGACATTCAGCCCCCCAAAAAACTATGACATTTTTCAAATAACTGTACATCAAAACTATTGTAGCTCATCACTCGCTTTGCGTGCAGTGTACTTCAACAACTTCGGCGACTGCCTCCACAACCGGGTCACCAAGGCCTGGCCCCTCCGAGATGGAGCCTTCAGGCTGGAGGCCGTGGACCCCAACTCCATGCACGAGAACACGCTGTGCACCATGGTGTTCCAGGCGCCCTCCGGCAGCGGCATCTGCCTCACCTTCCAGCACGTCCACTTCGACACATGCAACGCTCACCTCAAGCTCTACCACGGGACAGACAGCGTCGGGGATCTGTGGGTAGGTGTTTTATTATGTAACTGTTTTGTTGGGGAACTAACGGGGATCTGTGGGTGTTTCATTATGTAACTGGTTTGTTGGGGAACTAACGGGGATCTGTGGGTGTTTCATTATGTAACTGGTTTGTTGGGGAACGAACGGGGATCTGTGGGTGTTTCATTATGTAACTGGTTTGTTGGGGAACGAACGGGGATCTGTAGGTGTTTCATTATGTAACTGGTTTGTTGGGGAACGAACGGGGATCTGTAGGTGTTTCATTATGTAACTGGTTTGTTGGGGAACTAACGGAGATCTGTGGGTGTTTCATTATGTAACTGGTTTTGGGGAACTAACGGGGATCTGTGGGTGTTTCATTATGTAACTGGTTTGTTGGGGAACGAATGGGGATCTGTAGGTGTTTCATTATGTAACTGGTTTTGGGGAACTAACGGGGATCTGTGGGTGTTTCATTATGTAACTGGTTTGTTGGGGAACTAACGGGGATCTGTGGGTGTTTCATTATGTAACTGTTTTGTTGGGGAACTAACGGGGATCTGTGGGTGTTACATTATGTAACTGGTTTGTTGGGGAACGGACGGGGATCTGTAGTGTTTTATTATGTGACTGTTACGGTCTTTCTTATCCAGCACCAGTAGCCTAACAACAACGGACAAGACATTGATGGGTTTCTGTTTGACCAGAAAAATCTGACGTGCAATGATCGGAGCGTGCCTCAAATGTGCACCTCTAGACGCTACGTGACGGTGCAGCTGAAGAAAGTCCAACTGAGCAGAAACACCGGCTACTCCTTCAGGATCAGCGTGGACAAAAGTAAGTTGGGTCTCACTACGCTTCACTCTTATTGTTATCATTGCCTGTTTGTGTTCTGGTGTCCGTAGTTCACACGTACTGTTTGACACAGTAGTCTTAATCCTGGTTTTAACTTTATCAAAATAACATACAGCACAAGACAACTGAAGCAGCAACAAGCAGAGCTTATGGTGTGCTCAGTTGAAAGAAATATTACAGCGGACAAGATTGGCGGACATGCAATGCAAGTGAATGAATGAAAGAAAGAAGC
>CM065687.1:23797624-23805124 GCA_017654935.2 Phymorhynchus buccinoides | reverse complement strand
CTCCTTTTTTGCTCCTCCGAAATCAGAAGGTGTCGGCTGGGGAGACCAGTGAAAACTGAAAACCGGACACATACGTAGCCTACCTTGCCCGTTATGGCCATATGGCCTGGGAACGCAGAAGAAAAAGAAGATACCATTTTTTTTAAGCCAACTGACGCAGGATTATCGTATTTTTCGGGACTGACTAGGAGGCATAGCTTTCTTTACATTTGCCTTTCGCACCTTACGAAACGATGGCGCAGTTTGTGTCCAAACTAGGAAAACAAAATAATTAAAAACCGTATACACAATACAGGAAGGAAATGTTTGGTCCAACAACAAACACACTAATGGAAATGATTCTTTCGCCCATTCTGATACAATATCTCGCCAATACCATTTTCTTCTTCAAGGACAGTTTTGTGTGCATGAAGAGAAGAAAAAGAGTCCTGGTAAGTTTAGACCTGTCGGTCACACATTCTTCTTCTTGCCAAAGGAGTTGACATTGCCTCATCACTCCGTTTGAATCATCTTCAAGACTTAGGCCTACAACTCTGAAATGGAATTCATCATGGCTTGTCGACTTCTGTCTTCAAAGTGTAAACTGTTTTCGTTAATTTATTTATATATTGTTTACACTCGTATTTTTGATCATTTTAGTTTGTGCGCCGTGCATCATGATGACGTGCCGTATGTCAAGTTTTGTTTTTCCGACAGTCGTTCTCTTATCTGTAAAACCTACTAATTGTGAGGGGATAGGTCAGTCTCAGAAATTAAAGTCGCCCTGCTGTCCTATAACTAGTGGGCTATGTTATGGGGACGGTGACTTGACCAAAATGATATGAACTGGTTTTTTGTTGTTTTTAAAAAAATGCGGGAATGCAGAATGCTGTACACAGGCTTATATATATATTTTGTGTGTGTGTGTGTGTCATATCATCACAAAGAAGTGTGGATACAACCCAGTGTTATAAACAATATTGTGCTATTTTCCGTTCCAAGTTGCCATGTATCATGCTTACAGATGCAAACTGGTGATTATTATTGTTATCATTATTATTATTATTATTATTATTATTATTATTATTATTATTATATTATTATTATTTTGTGTGTGTGTGTGTGTGTGTGTGTGTGTGTGTGTGTGTGTGTGTGTGTGTGTGTGTGTGTGTGTGTGTGTGTGTGTGTGTGTGTGTGTGTTTCGTTATTGCCTTTCTTACCATACATAAAGCTGTATTTTAGGAACATTTTCAGCAAATTATCTTTTTGGAATACTAACCCTAACCCTAACCCTAGCCCTAACCCTACCCCCCACCCTATAAGACGGAAAAACGCAACGAACCACAACTGTGACAAATCGCGGTGTACTGCAGTACATAGTGGGGGGTAGGGTTAGGTTTAGGGCTAGGGTTAGGGCTAGGGTTAGTATTCCAAAAAGGTTATTAGCTAAAAATGTTCCTAAAATACAGCTTTATGTATGGTAAGAAAGGCAAAAACGGAAAAATATAGAATTAACCGAGAAATGCAGGGGGGGGGGGGGGGGGGGGGGGAGGGGGGGGAGGGGGGGGAGGGGGGGGAGGGGGGGGGGGGGCACATCTTTACCTTTACCAATTTTTTTAAATTTATTAGTTGCTGTTTTAATTTTCATTTTTTTCTCCACCGTGTGATAGTTCTCAGTGTCTTTTGTTTGTCGTGTGAAGAACTGGGTTTTTTTGTTTGTTGTTGTCGTTATTTATTTGTTTACAATGCCATTTGAATGTCGTCTAATGTGATAATTTTCTGACCTATTCTGTCTAATGGCTCTTTAAGAGTGTCCGATTTAGTCAACAGAAAGAGTTTGCGAATTTTTGCTTGACTGAACTTTCCCTCAGAACAGCTAACAGTAAAAACGTAGCTGAGAAAAAAAATAATCAGAACCTGTTTCGGTCCACTAAACTGGACAGTCTTGAAAGTCTTAATGGTGTGTTTTTTGGTGTGCTCCCGACTTCGGTGAGGTTCAAACTTTTGGGGCTTAGCTCTTCTTTGTGATGATATTTATGTTCAATGTAAGTCTGATTGTTGTAAGGCTTCAAACTTTATTTGAAGGTATGCCCCAAAGTGTGTAAAACTGAATTCAGGATAATTTTCATTTTAGAGAATGTATGACGACTATGTGTTACATAGTATGGCGCCAAATGTGTGTGTAGTTGAGAAAAAAAACCTTACTTGATGTGAAACCATGCTGCTTAGGGTAACACAGGGTAAAAAGCCCATGGGCGGGTAAGAAGCCCATGCCAATTATCTCATGAAATAAAGCAAATTTCAGTCACATTTTGCCCATGAGACAAGTGTTAATGTTTAGCATTCGTCTCATGGGCAAATTTGACTGAAATTTGCTTTATTTCATGAGATAATTGGCATGGGCTTCTTACCTGCCCATGGGCTTTTTACCCCGTCTTCCCCTATAAAGAATGCAGATAAGACGCATGTATTCATGCACGAAAGCACACGCATAATATTATTACACACACACACACACACACACACACACACACACACACACACACACACACACACACACACACACACACACACACACACACACACACACACATGAAGTGAATATTATGCGCACGTACGCACGTACATACGTAAATAATCAATTTACTAGTCTATCAGGGACCAGTTCCATCAAAAGCATCGCCAGTTCCAGAGGATACAAGTAATGAAGCAATGCACTATTATACAATTTGGAAATGTGTGCAACTAAGGGACTTAACCGCTATGACTTGATCTGCATGAAAACCTCTGTCCCCAAGCGCTGTTTACCTCCCTTACGTTGTACATAATGGGCAACAGTTTTTGTGCAGAAACAGTTTCTGAAGGCCCCTTTTGAACATAATTATGCGTGTCGTGTGCACGCTTGCACACGTGTGTGTGTTTGTATGTGTGCGTGCGTGCGTGTGTGCGTGCGCGCGCGCGTGTGTGTCACTGTGTGTATGTGTGCGTGCGTGTGTGCGTGTGTGCGTGCGCGCGTGTGAGTGCGTGCTTGTGTATTTCCGTTCATTTCGACGCCTTTACCTCTCTCTCTCTCTCTCTCTCTCTCTCTCTCTCTCTCTCTCTCTCTCTCTCTCTCTCTCTCTCTCTCTCTCTCTCTCTCTCTCTCTCTCTCTCTCTGTGCGCGCGCGCGCGTGTGTGTTCGTGCGTGTGACGGTGTGCACGCACAGGCGCTTGCACATAATTTATGGGGATACATACCTCAGAGTATTTTACATTGTACAGTTGGGTGAGCGTGCGCATGCGTGTCAATTCAAATTTCTGTGAAAGGCAATTAGTTTGTCAGACTTATGTACACGTGCTTATTAATTAATGTTGCCATGGAAAGGGAGACAGTGTGTATGTGCTGTCTCACACGTGCGCCGGGTTATGTGCAATACATTCATTATTATGCGTTTTAATAATGATGTTTTCTCGGTACTTCGTGTGCAATACTTACCTACATCCTTTAGCTATAACTACACCATGGGTGCAACTTTTCCTGGTATACATTACAAGGATTTCCTGTTTTTTGAATGTTACCAGAACATGAATTACTGTATTTTTCAAACACATAAATTGTGGAAAAAGCAAACTAAAATACCTTTATAAATTATTTTTTTTCAGCTGCAGGGGGGACATTACCCCTAGACCCCGGCCTTTCAGGTTTTTTTCATTTTGTGTAGTTGCGCCCATGCTATGTACCCGTAGACTATGTTTTCCTTGTACGTTTCCACCCTCACCAAAACCCGTCTGCGTTTTGATACTGAAATAATAATATGTATCGTTGCTGCATGAATTAGGAGGCCTGCATGAAGGTTTTTTTGAATGGTCTGTACATATGCATGATTGTTTTAAATGTAACTTAGCTAACACTCATGCGCGTGCACACGCGCGCACGAGCAGCACGGGCACACACACACACACACACACACACACACACACACACACACACACACACACACACACACACACACACACATTTATATTCATAGCGACCTCCTCCGAAATCAGAATGTGTCGGCTGTACACAGCGCAGAGAGACCAGTGCAAACTGAAAACCGGATACATACGTACCCATTATGACCAGGAACGCAGAATAATTATAATAATATTAATTGAGACAGATACATTATTATGATATGCATGGGTGCTTCTCTTTTTTTTTTTACAGTGGCCTTTGCCTGCAGATCAGTTTTTTTATTTTATATTTAAAAAAATATATTTTTGTTATAATGAGGAGCAACCTTCCCTTCGCACCTTCTAATGGTCAACTTAGGACGCCCATTTCACCGCCAGATGGCAATCAAACCAGTAGGGGCTTAGCGCGTTATATTCTTAGTTGGTGGTAGAGAGAGAGAGAGAGAGAGAGAGAGAGAGAGAGAGAGAGAGAGAGAGAGAGAGAGAGAGAGAGAGAGAGAGAGGGGGAGGGATTCATCTCCCTCTATCTCTTTCTCTCTACCTCGAACTAAGAATATCACTGGTTTGATTGCTATCTGGCGGTGAAATGGGCGTCCTAAGTCGCTCATATCATGCATTGGCTTCCTGTCTTGTTTTAATGAGAGCTTGTTAAAATCCCTTTAAAACAGTATTTTCTTTTAGCTTTAGGGTGGGTGGGGCATTGCCCTTCACCCTCACCCCCCAACCGGGATGCTTCCCCTGTACCCCCCTCCGGGGGCTGGGCGGCCCCTGGACCCCTGTCTTTCAGGTTTTCTAGAATTTTATAGAAGCACCCGTGTATAATACGAATGCGCTAACACACACTTTCCATACATATACATACACGCATGCATGATTATACGAAAGGCTTACACACATAATTATGTAACATACACCGCACATTTTTGCCCCCAAACATCTCGAGTGCTGTTAGATCGTTGTCGATGATTTGCATAATAATAATAATATGGACGACATGATAAGACGTAAGTGATTAATTTTCATTATGATGGGACTGTGCATTATATATTTATATGTGGATTTGTTTTTAAAGAAATATAAATGTTTTGGTGTTGTTTGAATTGTATGGGCTTTTGGGGGCATAAATACATGATCCATTTGTGATTGTTTATTGCGAACAGTGATTGCTGGAAATAAACTTTGTTTTCCCTGCTTGCTGCGTCTACCGCCTGTCTGTATCTGCGTCTGGATTTGTCTTTGTCTCTCTCTGTCTCTCTGTTTGCCTGTTTGTCTATCTGTCGCCCCCCCCCCCCCTCTCTCTCTCTCTCTCTCTCTCTCTCTCTCTCTCTCTCTCTCTCTCTCTCTCTCTCTCTCTGCTCACCCCCCTCTCTCTCTCTCTCTCTCTCTCTCTCTCTCTCTCTCTCTCTCTCTCTCTCTCTCTCTCTCGTCAAGGACAGATTGTAAGAATAGGCATCGCCTAAAATCTTTATCCTTGTCAAATAAAGTTTTCCAGTGTCCAGTGTCCACTCTCTCTCTCTCTCTCTCTCTCTCTCTCTCTCTCTCTCTCTCTCTCTCTCTCTCTCTCTCTCTCTCTCTCTCTCTCTCTCTCTCTCTCTCTCTCTCTCTCTCTCTCTCTCTCTCTCGTCAAGGACAGATTGTAAGAATAGGCATCGCCTAAAATCTTTATCCTTGTCAAATAAAGTTTTCCAGTGTCCAGTGTCCCCTCTCTCTCTCTCTCTCTCTCTCATCTCTCCTTCTCCTCTCTCTCTCTCTCTCTCTCTCTCTCTCTCTCTCTCCTCTCGATCTCTCTCTCTCTCTCTCTCTCTCTCTCTCTCTCTCTCTCTCTCTCAAGGACAGATTGTAAGAATAGGCATCGCCCTAAAATCTTTATCCTTGTCAAATAAAGTTCTCTCCTCTGTCTTCCATCTCCTCTCTCTCTCTCTCTCTCATCTCTCGCTCTCTCTCTCTCTCTCTCTCTCTCTCTCTCTCTCTCTCTCTCTCTCCCTCCCTCTCTCTCTCTCTCTCTCTCTCTCTCTCTCTCTCTCTCTCTCTCTCTCTCTCTGCGATGGAGAAAAAAGGAGAAAATAAAACAGCAAATAATATATCTATAAAAAAACACGAAATAATAAATGCATATCAATCACATGGTTCATATTCGTCACTTTTTACGTCTTTTCACACGAATTTATGCAAAGCGCGTCTTGTTTGTGAGCAGATGACCTAAACAGACATCTTTAACAAAAAAGAAGAAGAAGAAACGATTTAATAGAACCGTCTTTGTTTTCTATGCTCGTGAAAAAAAGTCCTTAACTTTTGATGAGAAGAATATTGCAAACTTTAACCCCTTTAAGACTTCACTGCCTTAGACAAACACCATGACTGGCCTGGGGTTGCCTAGAAACAAATATAACAAACAAGAAGCACAACAAAACTCAACACTGTCAATGGTTCAGTTTTTGACAACATTACTGGTTGATCAAAGTTTATTTTTCGCTTCGAAATCGTGGTTAGGGGAAGACGGGGTAAAAAGCGCATGGGCGGGTAAGAAGCCCACCCCAATTATCTCATGAAATAAAGAAAATTTCAGTCAAATTTGCCCATGAGACGAATGCTAGACATTAACGCTCGTCTCATGGGCAAAATAAGACTGAAATTTGCTTCATTTCATGAGATAATTGGGGTGGGCTTCTTACCCGCCCATGCGCTTTTTACCCCGTCTTCCCCTACTTGCATCATAATTGGAAGCATTAGTCTCCGTATTACCAAAGATATTCTAAAAGGGTAAGATGGATTACTTAAGAGCTCGGCGAACCGGGCTGATAGAGTTATCGTTAGTGGGGACAGTACACTATTCACAGTGGAGGCTATCCAAAAACTCAGACTGGAATTTGAACGGAGAATTCAACTGGCCTATCGACGTGTAAAATGTGTCCTGTTTAAAAGGGACATAACCAGTATTTCTGTCCTCACTACTCATATAGGGAAAAGAGACCGGATGCTTATCTTCCCCTATACAGTCTTTGGTATTACTATCACTATTATTGAAAACATTATAGTAGTATTTTCTGAGGCTCGTGTAGGGCCGATGGTTTTTTTTATAATACATTTTCAACATTAGAAATTGAAACAGAAGTGTCAAACATAGGGGAAGACGGGGTAAAAAGCGCATGGGCGGGTAAGAAGCCCACCCCAATTATCTCATGAAATGAAGCAAATTTCAGTCTCATTTTGCCCATGAGACGAGCGTTAATGTCTAGCATTCGTCTCATGGGCAAATTTGACTGAAATTTTCTTTATTTCATGAGATAATTGGGGTGGGCTTCTTACCCGCCCATGCGCTTTTTACCCCGTCTTCCCCTAAGTGAAACGAAAGGTGGAACAGTGATGAAGAGACGTAACTCGAAAAACGTGGCTTGGATTGAAAAAAACATGGATTTAGACAAGTTTTAGACTCAGAAATTGCTCTTCCGAGAAAACTCGTAATTAGGCTCTGTCTGGTGTTCTCCTGTTCCGAGTTACTGTTTCTCGGAATTCGTCTGGAATGAGCTAAAAAAACCCAACAACTAACAAACAAATACAAACAAACAAACAAGTGCAACGCCGAGC
>CM065687.1:23782624-23787624 GCA_017654935.2 Phymorhynchus buccinoides | reverse complement strand
TTAAATTAGGAACATATTTAAAGCAGTCAACAACACAATCAACAGAAGCATAATAACATACGCCTAATATTAAGATAGTAACATTAAGATACATGGGATCAGATTATGAGCATTCAAACCAAGACTACAATTATCAACCAAGACCACCATTTCACAGAGTATTTCTGCACATCATGAATAAATTACCGTATACATCTCTTTTCCGATAGATAGATAGATAGATAGATAGATAGAGAGAGAGAGAGAGAGAGAGAGAGAGAGAGAGAGAGAGAGAGAGAGAGAGAGAGAGAGAGAGAGAGAGAGAAGAGAGAGATTTTTTCGGGTTACCGAGTGAGAGCAGGGGGACCCGGGGGGGGAGAGAGGGGTGGGAGAGAGAGAGAGAGAGAGAGAGGAGAGAGAGAGGAGAGAGAGAGAGAGAGAGAGAGAGAGGAGAGGAGGATGGGGAGAGAGAGAGAGAGAGAGGGAGAGGAGAGAGAACGGAACGAGAGATGATGCGGAGAGAGAGAGAGTGAACGAGAGGAGGATGGAGAGGAGAGAGATGAGAGAGAGAGAGAGAGAGAGAGAGTTTGCTGTCGGTAAAAGTATCGGTATACGTTAACATTATTTACAAAATATCCCTATTTCCGCATAGCAACACGGTGTTGGGCCACTCATAAAGGTCTGGGTAAACGTAAAACAATAATCACAAAATATAGCTATTCCCCCATGGCAACACAGTGCTAGGCCACTCATAATATGACTTACAACTCATTGTGTTGCCATGGGGAAAATAAAGATATTTTGCGATTTATGTTAACGTGCACCGACACCTTAAAACCCACCAGATCACGTGTCAAAATCACGGGTCTCACGTATTTTCCATCTTATAGCTTGTAAAAAAAATCTTGTTTTGACCAGGTTTGACTCCCATACAAATGCCCCCAAAGTGAAAACGAAGCATCATTTTAAACAGCAGCCTCAATTAGAAGTTGGGGGCATTTGTATGCAGGTCACAGCTACCCAGAAACCCCCCCCCCACCACATCACGTGTCAAAAACATGGTTTTCACGTGTTTTCCCTCTTAAAGTAGCTGGTAAGAAATCTTAAGAAATCTTCCTAGCGTAAGAGGGAATGTGACACGTGACGTGGGGGGTCTTTAATCGTGGTGGGTCAGTGGGTCTTAAACATGACTTGCAACTCACTGTGTTGCCATGGGAAAATAGTGATATTTTGTGAACGACGTTAACGCGTGTACAGACACCCGAAGAAAACGTTTTCCAATAGAAGGGCCACTAAGGGCTAAGGATCCCAACTCCACCTCAACAGCCCCGTTGACAAGCCTGTTATCAATATGATGGTGACTGGGTTATTGACAGTGATATCGGTTCCATTGTCAACTGGCACGATTTGCCGTTATCAACAACACAAGGACGAGTAGAGAAGCTTATGCTCACTCTATCATGTCTATAGGCCTACTTACTTACTAATTGCGATAACATTGCTCCCTCTGTCCCTCTTTATCATGTAAGAGCTGTATTGTGTTTTTGGTTCTTTTTTTAATTTTATGTTAACAACATGTTACTTCTGAATGATACTGTTATCAGTGTTGATGACTGCAGTTTACAACGTGTTTACAAAGTTGTGAGGCTGTGTGGATGAAAATGCACACGTAAGATCTAGGATGTGGTTGTGTTTTGGGGTCGTCGATTGACTTTGGCGATTGGCCACTGCAACGACCACCTTTTGCAAGAGTGAATGCCCTTGGTGGGTGGGGGAAGATGCTTCAGTACTGACCAAACAAGGGGATAACTCTCGTCAATAACCCTATTTGAGGTTTCTGAATGGCTGCCTGTTGCAAGAGTGAATGTCCTTTTGGATACTGACCAACAAGGGTTTACCTTTTGCCGTCAAGGGCGTTAATAGCCCTAGATGCAGTGGCCAATAGGAATCAATGATAGGAGTCCTCAAGGATCAAGGGAACGCAACAATATTCAAGAAAACTTCACAACAGGGACAGGAAGAAAATGAAACAGAGCAAGAGACAGAGAGAGAGAGAGAGAGAGAGAGAGAGAGAGAGAGAGAGAGAGAGAGAGAGGAGAGAGAGAGAGAGAGAGAGAGAGAGAGAGAGAGAGCGAGAGAGAGAGAGGGATGAGAGAGAGAGAGAGAGAGGGAGAGAGAGAGAGAGAGGGAGAGAGAGAGAGAGAGAGAGCGAGGACGAGGGGGGAGAGAGAGAGAGAGAGAGAGAAAGGGGTGAGAGAGAGAGAGAGAGAGAGAGCGAGGAGAGAGAGAGAGAGAGGAGAGAGAGAGAGAGAGAAGAGAGAGAGAGGGAGATAGAGAGATAGATAGAGAGAGAGAGAGAGAGAGAGAGGAAGAGATAGAGAGGGAGAGAGAGAGAGAGGGAGAGAGATAGAGATAGATAGATAGATAGAGAGAGAGAGAGGAAGAGATAGAGACGGGGGAAGAGAGAGAGAGGGGGAGAGAGAGAGAGAGAGATAGAGAGATAGAGAGAGAGAGAGAGAGAGAGACGAGAGAGAGAGAAAGAGAGAGAGAGAGAGAGAGAGAGAGAGAGAGAGAGAGAGAGAGAGGAGAGAGAGAGAAGAGAGAGATTGAGAGAGAGAGAGAGAGAGAGAGAGCACTGAAAACCTTTATTTTTCACGGATAAAGATTTGTTTTTAGGCGAGCCTATTCTTCCAATCTGTCCTGTCATTGAATAGCTCAGATCCATAATAAAAGCATTGATTCAGGACTCTGAAAACAACAGAAAACTAAACAACAACAAAGCTTTGAGAGAACATACTTCCATATTTAGTATGGTTCTTACTCAGAGCCCATGAAACTGGACTATTAAAAATGAAAAGCAAAAAAAGAAAGAAATGCGCTTTTTTTCTGCACATTTATAACAAATAGTGGGGCAGTGGGTGGATGCCTCGTGCCTCCATACGGGGAGCTGGATGACCCCTCCCCTTCCACGAGTCTCTCCCCGGGGGGGGGGGCGGGAGGGGGGGTCTTTCGTAAAAAAATAGTACCCCCACCTTCTGGAAGTTCTGTGCTTGTAACTTCCTCTAATCTGCCACTCTTTGACTCTGCCTTTTCCCTTTGCTTTCTGTCATCTACTATATTTCTGATCTAACTGGCCCATTCTCCTGCCTTTAAAAAAAAAAAAAAAAAAATCTTCCAAATAAGATTTTCTCCTTTGAGCTCCTCCGAAATCGGAATGTGTCGGCTGTACGCAGCGGGGAGACCAGTGACAGCTGAAAACCGGACACATACGTACCTTACCCATTATGGCCATATGGCATGGGAAAGCAGAAGAAGAAGAAGAAGAAGAAGAACAAGAACAAAATAGTATATAAGTGCTCAAGACTAATGATTCAGATTCTTTTTAGTTAGGGTGTAACTTCTCTTAGTATGAATCGAACAGAAATTACTGCACAGCAGGAAAGAGTCAGTAGTCCGTATTGTAGTTCATAGCATTGGCGAAAAACAACAACAACAACAACAACAACAACAACAACAACAACAACAACAACCATCCTCAGTGTTTAGGCACCGAGAATAGCCTGATGACATCTTAGGCACTGCATTGTAAGTTTGTCACACAATACTGATAGGATTGATGGATTGATTGATTATTAGGATATAAAGCAGAGATGGGGATCACTCCGAGCACCTAGGAATGGAAAAGAAGACAAAATTAGTATTGATTGGCAGAAAACAGAGAGAGAGGCGGAGGGAGGGAGAGAGAGAGAAGAGAGAGAGAGAGAGAGAGAGAGAGAGAGAGAGAGAGAGAGAGAGAAGATGGGAGAGAGTGAGAGGAGGCGAGAGAGAGAGAGAGAGAGAGAGAGAGAGAGAGAGAGAGAGAGAGAGAGAGAGAGAGAGAGAGACAGAGAGAGAGGGGGAGAGAGGACAGACAGGCAGACTGCCAGCCTATTTTTTAGAAACCCTGTTCCAAAGTAATTCTGTTTTACCGTATAAGGTCAAAACCCAGGTCTAATGTCAGCACGACAACACAACAGACAGCGATGCGTACGGACGGTACGGCACAGGGGAATGAATATCAGTGATCAGCTATTACAACCAATTCGATGAGATGTCATCGATACGTGTAGCAGAATTAATTTCACAGACCGTTGACCAATGGATTCGTGTCTCGTTGCATGCTCTGATCGAACTAGGTCATAACAGTGGACCAGAAACTGGTCAAACAATGGGAAAGCTAATGGGAAAGACAATGGGAAAATACAACGAGAAAGACAATTTGGAGAAGCCGGTTGGTTGGTTGGCTGACACTGACTGACATCAAGAAGCCTAAAATGTGACGAAGAGTAATAACTTCGCAGCCTTCAAACCTTTGCAAAGAATGAAGCCAACGTTCTCACTTCCCACCTGTTATGAAGGTGAAAAGGTGGAAGGTGGAAAGCGTTAGTGTTGTTGTAGGCAGTGAGTGAGTTCACAATGATCCCCAGCTGTAGTGTAGGTGAAAGGGCGGGAGTAAAAAAAACCCCACCGGCTTCATGATCAGTCAGCTGCGGAGTGCGAGCTCTTTTGTATATTCAGGCTTTTTGCTGACAATTATGAACATTTCTGTGGCCAGATATTACGGAGTCGTCGTTAAACCATCGTCTTGTTTTAGGTCATGTTCGTTAGGTATTATATTAAAAAACAAATCGTGAGTTTGTTGGAATAATAGATTCATCGGTGTGTGTAAGTACACTGTACATGTCAAAAATGTTGGATGCAGTAAAAGTAAAGTAAGTGGTAAAGTGTGTGTGTGTGTGTTGTGTGTGTGTATGTGTGTGTGTGTGTGTGTGTGGTGTGGTGTGTGTGTGTGTGTGTGTGGTGTGTGTGTGTGTTTTTGTGTGTGGTGTGTGTGTTGTGTATGTATGTATGTGTGTGTGTGTGTGATGTGTGTGTGCGTGCATGTGTGTGTGTGTGCGTTGTGTATGTTGTGTGTGTGTAGTGTGTGTGTGTGTGTGTGTGTGTTGTGTTTGTGCATGTTGTGTGTGTGTGTGTATGTGTAT
>CM065687.1:23772624-23775124 GCA_017654935.2 Phymorhynchus buccinoides | reverse complement strand
GTTGGCTAGCGTTTGTCACTGTGTCACGAAGCGTGAAAAACAACCATGCAACTTATCAGGTCTATACGGAGTACATTTCTCACGGTTCTCAAAAGCATGCACAGAAAACGACTAAAATGTATAGAAATACCGTCCATTATACTTACTGTGTCACGAGGTGGAAACAACAAAGCAAATGATAACGTGCACACGTTGCAGGGTAAGCCTTTAATGTCAACTGCAAATGTTTGCATGCAAAAGTGATAGTCTGCGGTTTCGGTATTCTTAGTTTGGGAGTCAAAGTCTTTCAAGAAAGAAAAATTGCGAAATAAATAAATAAATTATAAGGTCTCAATGCAACCGTAAAACAAACTGCTTTTAGGCTACAGCTTTGCTGTTGATGTTTGTTTACTTTTCATGCTAATGTCATCGCTAATGTTATTTGAAGCGATGATGCAACCATGACAGCATATAAAAGCAATGTACAATTCTGAAAGCATACATCCAGAAGACTTTAAAAGACCGCGGGACAGCATAAACATCCATAATTTGAAGAAGAAGAAGAAGAAGGAGAAGAAGAAGGAGAAGAAGAAGCAGAAGAAGAAGAAAAAGAAGAAGAAGAAGAAGAAGAAGAAGAAGAAGAAAAAGGAAGAAGAAAAGGAAGAAGAAGAAGAAAAAGAAGAAGAAAAGGACGAAGAAAAGGAAGAAGAAAAGGACGAAGAAGAAGAAGAAGAAGAAGAAGAAGAAGAATGAAGAAGAAGAAGAAAAAGAAGAAGAAGAAGAAGAAGAAGAAAGGAAGAAGAAAAGGAAGAAGAACAAGGAAGAAGAAGAAGAAGAAGAAAAGGAAGAAGAAAAGGAAGAAGAAGAAGAAGAAGAAGAACAAGAAGAAGAAGAAGAAGAAAAGGAAGAAGAACAAGAAGAAAAGAAGAAGAAGAAAAGAAGAAGAAGAAAAGGAAAGAAGAAAAGAAAAAGAAGAAGAAGAAGAAGAAGAAAGAAAAGAAAAGAAGAAAAGGAAGAAGAAGAAGAAGAAGAAGAAGAAGAACAAGAAGAAGAAGAAGAAAAGGAAGAAGAAGAAGAAGAAGAAGAAGAAGAAGAAGAAGAAGAAGAGAGGAAGAATGCACTAAGAAACTACATACACCCAAGAAAAACAAAACGCGACCAACGTACAAAAAAGCATCGCTGAGACGCCTTCATTAGAGAGTCCATTATTGACAACCAAACGGGTCAGAAGTTGGACATTGACAGTACCGCTATAAATAATAACGATATTTACTGTGCTCTTTTATAACAAATCAAATCGTAGGATGCATATTATATAAGATCAATCTTTAGTAAAGGCCACACATAGAAGGCAGCAACGTTTGACCCATATTAGTATTTATTCTTTACAGCAGATATCTATCATCTAACCACACAAAAGAAACCCCCAACTGATCTTTCTAACGAGCCGAGCCGTTAGCATTGAATGAGTAATATACTCCAGAGCAAAAAAAAAAAAGACCCCAAGCTGTGTGTGTTTAGCTAGTTGTCTTTTTCTTTTTCTTCTCCCTCTTTTCTTCTTATTTTCCTTCTTCTTCTGTACTAGGGGAAGACGGGGTAAAAAGCGCATGGGCGGGTAAGAAGCCCACCCCAATTATCTCATGAAATAAAGAAAATTTCAGTCAAATTTGCCTATGAGACGAATGCTAGACATTAACGCTCGTCTCATGGGCAAAATGAGACTGAAATTTGCTTCATTTCATGAGATAATTGGGGTGGGCTTCTTACCCGCCCATGCGCTTTTTACCCCGTCTTCCCCTACCTTCTCTGTCCCGATCTCTGAATGGCCGACCCAAATCCTCTTGCACACAGTGAGCTATGGAAAATGAAGTCGTAAGGTTGGACTTTCCAATTTGTTGGAGAGCGCTTCAGTCCTTTCAGTTGACAATGACAGCTGTGTGTGAAAGTGGCACAGTTTGGGGGGGGGGGGGGAGTCAGTTTGCAGAAGAGCAGAAGATTCTTTGCTGTTGGCAAACAGGATTTTTTTCTTTAAAAAAAACAACCCAAACAAAACTGCTGGCGTTATTTGTTTTGAATGGTAAAGTATGCAAGGCTACGTTCTGTGGCTTGAGCGTAATACTCACGCTGTTTTACTTGAGAAAAGAATTAGTTCCTTCACGTTTAAACAACATTATGTTGTTGCTTTTTAATGAGAAAAAAAATCGAAGTTAAAGTCGAATTTTTAAAAATTTTGTTTGTGGCTCAAGCCACAAACCTATAACTCACTTTGTCGGTCGGTCGGTCGGTCTGTCGTTCCAAAATTGTCGCACATTTTGACAAAATTGTCGCACTTCAAATTGAGCCTATACTTCAAAATTAATTGAGGCCGCTCTTTAAAATGATGTATTTTAAAAGCGTACAAAATAATAAACATACGTAACACAGACACTACAACAGACACGACGAGTATGCGGTGCTTCTTTTGATGAGCATAAGTAGGATACATAGTTTTAAATGTTTTCCAAAAGATATAAAAAGTTAC
>CM065687.1:23765124-23767624 GCA_017654935.2 Phymorhynchus buccinoides | reverse complement strand
AAGACGGTATGCATATTTTTGGTATTAGGAACTTGGGGTATATTCGAAAAGTCTTAATCTGGTAATGTACCCGCGGATTGCAAAATAAAAAATTGACCTGTCAGTTCCAGGGACTAATTCATTTGGGGGTGGGGGGTGGGGGGTGGTGGAAGGGGGGGGCTGAGACTGGTATACGGTTCTATCCATCTCTCTCTCTCTCTCTCTCTCTCTCTCTCTCTCTCTCTCTCTCTCTCTCTCTCTCTCTCTCTCTCTCTCTCTCTCTCTCTCTCTCTCTCTCTCTCTCTCTCTCTCTCTCTCTCTCTCTCTCTCTCTCTCTCATCTCTCTCTCTCTCTCTCTCTCTCTCTCTCTCTCTCTCTCTCTCTCTCTCTCTCTCTCTCTCTCTCTCTCTCACATTTCTAAGTTGATGTAGTAATGAATTTTAGTGATAATTATTTGGTTGGTATAAGTTTTGTTTCACACGTTTGATTAAACGTTCTTTCAGTTATGTTGTATCTCTGTCATGTCGTTGCACCTAACCCAAATTTCTGTTTTTTTGAGATATTAAAGTATGCTTGAACTTGAGCTTGAACTTGAACCCGGTTTGGTCGTGTAATCATGAGTGCGTCTTAGACAGTCAACACGGGTAGTAGTATGCAAATTAGGCTAAACAGCCAATAGTTTTGGGAGTTTAGCACAATTCGATCAAACAATCAACCAATCAATCAATCAATGAATAGTTTACTGTGTTTATAAAATGCATGGCATCAAAGGAAATGTTGCTTGCTGTCACATACTACTTACTACCGGTGTTGACTGCCTGAGACGCACGCATGATTACACGCTCAGAGTCCTTGATATTGGCGGTTCTTGGGGTTTTCACTGGTTTCTGTTTTCCCTGGGACTAGTTCTGAGATGGGTTATTCGGGGGTCTGCATTGATGGCACTTCTTCTTCCTCTTCTTCTTCTTTTTCTGCGTTCCCAGACCATATGGCCACAATGGGCCAGGTGCGTATGTGTCCGGTCTCCCCGCTGCATTCAGCCAACACGTTTCGATTTCGGAGGAGCTCAAAGGAGAAAACTATTGAAAGACGTTTTGAAAAAAAAAGGCAAAGCAGGAGAATGGGTCAATAAGTCAGACAGATAGTAGATGACAGAAAGCAAAGGGAAAAGGCAGAGTCAAAAAGAGTGACAGATTAAAGGGAGTTACAAGCATAGAACTTCTGAACGAAATTTAGTGTTTAACGTCCTCCTGACCCGAAGGGTACATGTATGGGACATTGTTTACTATATATATGGGGAGACACGTCACTGCTTAGAACTTCCAGAAGGTGGGGAACCTTTTGTACGAAAGACCCCTCCCCTCCGTTATCCCCACGGATACCCTCCACTGGTGGAAGGGCTGGGGTCATCCAGCTCCCGGTATGGAGGCACGAGTGACTGATCTTCAAAGTACCTGGCGCAATCACTGCTAATTCCATGTATTTAAAGACCCACTGACCCACCACGATTGAGTCCCTTGGTGTTTTGCTGGGTAGCTGTGACCCACATACAATTTTTCCCCAACTTCAAATTGAGGCTGCTCTTTAAAATGATGTTTCGGTTTGAATTTGGGGGCATTTGTATGGGAGTCAAACCTGGTCAAAACAAAATTTCTTACAAGCTATAAGAGGGAAAACCCGTGAAACCCGTGATTTTGACACGCGATCTGGTGGGTCTTTAAGCAGATTCTTCAACTCGCTGTTATTCGTACTTGATGATGACTTTCGCATTTTGAATTATTGCTTTTTCGATCTCTGTCGATGGTTGTGAGGCTGGAGACAGGTGGGTGGGTTCCAGAGGTTAAAACAAGACCCCTGTTCGTATTATACGCTTCTTAAAAGTTAAAGCTGGTTTTAAAAGCATAACATTAGATCGATTGTCTAAACATTCCAGCAAGAATTTCCAAAGCACATGGTGTATGCCGCGTTAAACATTCAAAAGAACCGTTCATGAAGGGCGAAGCAAGATGGCTGAAAGAGTCTGGTTCCCATGATAAACATAATTCCTTTTTCAAGTTTGTTTTCGAAGTTAGTTTACGCAATAATTTATCTGACATCTTTGGATCAGAGGAGAGTTGTACTGTCTGGATTTAGAAACCCTTACATTAAACAATGTCGTATGTGTAGCTTTTCTCCACTGTTTTTGTTTGTTGTTTATTTTTGTTGTCTGGCTTGGACGCGAAGCTTTGAGACTAAAATCGGGTAGGCTATTTGCGGTTGTATTGAGACAGGTTTCGATTTCATTGATAGGACAGCTAGGATATACATAATGAATCTTTGACGCCAACATAATATCCAATGCCCCCCCCCCCCCCCCCCAAAACACACACACACTCACCCCACCATTCGGCCTTCACTCCAGCCGTTTACGCTCCTCCTATTCTTTCCTGATTGTCTATATCACCAAATTGAATAAGATTCTTGTCTAGGTAGCTCTTGTTGTGCCATATGACATCATCTCAATCAGTACTCATTTGTATGG
>CM065687.1:23740124-23750124 GCA_017654935.2 Phymorhynchus buccinoides | reverse complement strand
TGTTTCTTTTTAATCTTAAAACCCAAACCGGTACGAATCCCAAACTATCGCTTTTTTGCCAGATGGCCTGAATCCCTTTTAACCAGAGAACGACCAACAACCTTTCTCTGTTTTGACCACAGGGACCCATTCTAACTAAACACAGGATGCTCACTTGCACCAAGAAGAGTAGAATGCTACCATTCTACTCTTCTTGCTTGCACTGCCCTAAAGGCTTTTTTGTTTTTACCTCTGAATCCATCGTCAGTAGAGTGTGAACGACGTCTCTAAAGTGTCTCTGGGCTTAGTTAGTTAGTCTGTTATAGTCCCATCAACAGCTATGGTTATCTCAGGACTGTCACCGCGTAAAGTTCTAGGCTTTTGTAGATTTTCTGGATCACTGGGACAGGGTCTGGCTAGGTCCGACCATCCTGAATGTATAGGAGATTTCGATCTCTCTTGAAAATCCTCAAGAGAGATTGAAATCTGTTTTATGGCATCCGACTGCAACAGGTACACGTAGAACATTTGTAGATATAAAGATAGTGGATCGATCCTCCTGGAGGTACTGCAATACCAGGAAAGACCCGAAGTGAGATTTGAGCAGTTTATGGCCTCCGCCCCAGTACCACGAAGCCACTGTGTCTCATCCTGGTTGTTGCCCAGTTCAAAACTTGGCTATAAAATTACTCTGTGGAAAAACGCTGTGACAAACGGCGAAAGTTATTTGACCCCCCAAAATACAAACACCCAAGACAAACCCCTCTTGAAGATCTAACTAGAATTAAATCTAACACTTAAAAATAAGTTACATATCAAATCCTAATATATAAAAAAGCCAACAACTAAAAAACAACCATCTATCAGTAATACCAAAAACACCAAACACAGTGTAAAAATGTTAACATCCTGACCACCAATCGAATGACATGAAAATCCTCAAGAGAGACTGGAAAAAAGGGTAACCTACTGCTTAAATAATTGCAATGCAACTAGGGACGTGACACTAAAACGCGGTATTTGTCGAATGTTAACCAATCGTTGGCCAAACTTCAACCAAACTAAAAATATCGACCAATGACTTTATTTGGGTCAAACTCCATTGACTGGTTCTTGCTGACGACAGACAGTTACCCTAGTCTCATCCACACCCCTTCCTCGTTCATTAACGACCACCCCTAAGGGCGAACTAAGGCTCCTACAAATCCATCGAGCCTTTAAAAAGTCCACTAAAAATAGAACCACCTTGAAGGTGAAAACGAGGGCCCAGTATGGTCCTAGAGAGTACGGTAGCCTATGCGTTAGTCATCCATAAAACCACACACAACAATATCTACTTACTACAATGAACACTAAATGAAAATTAGATGAAAACACCTATAAAAGTGATATTATCTGCATTGGTTTGCACACTTAAACCCGCAACCGGACTATAAAAGAGGGGAGGCGCTGAGCACCCCCCCCCCCCTATTCATAGCTAACAATGTCCCATAATTATGTGCCCCTGGGGCCAAGAGGACGTCAAAGTTTGAAATTTCGTTCGCGCGCGCCACATTTGAATCACAGCTAGCGAGAGAGACGGTTCGCCCTTCTTTGTTCCCTGTTGTGCGAGCCACAGCGAGGCAGAGCTTTTCGGACGAGAAAGAACCGATCCCTGGGATCGGTTGTTTTCCCTTTAACCCTCTAGTGTGAAACGTTTTTTTAATTTTATGAATCGGACAAAACTTTGAGGCTTTCCACACTAACTCACACGTGCTTACAGACAGCAAAACAGACATGCAGATTGACAGACACACAAATAAACTTCTGTCCTTAACCCTATCCTTAACCCTATTCCTAACCCTAACCCTAAACCCATCCCTAACCCTAAACCCATCCCTAACCCTAACCCTATCCCTAAGTCTTCGCACATGCGCAGACATGTTGAGAACAAAACGCCACGCGAACTATCGGCAAACGAAGTGTGTTTCTTAGACCGCTTTTGCCGATTTGAGCGAGCGCAACGTAACGTTAGCCCTTGTGAAATGGCCCTCCTGATTAACCATTGCTGGGTCGGGCTGGGCGTAATAGTAAGTAGTAAATCTGTTTAACGTCCTCCGGTGTGGAACAGACACATAGATAGTAGATATAAAGATGGTGGGAACGATACTGGAGGCAATGCCCGATGGCAGTGCAACATCAGTAAAGTCCCGATTTAAAAAAACAACAATACAGATAGTTTTGCTGCAACCTCTTCCGGTCTGAAACAGACACATGTGGGACATGTATAGACATAAAGATGGTGGGAACGATCCTGGAGGCAATGCCCGAAGGCAGTGCAACACCAGGAAAGTCCCGATTTTAAAAAACAATACAGATTATGTTAGATAGTCTACGCCCGTTTGGAAGTTCAGTTTAACCGTCGCGTATCGGCTTTCGCCATGTACGACGGGCTGAACAAACCAACCAGGGTATAAACAAAAATTTATGTTCCTGAATCACTGTCTTAGCCAAAAGGCCGAGAAGCGATCAGAATTTAAACGCCCGTTTGGTGACCCAACCTCTCTTTATACACCCCCCCCCCCCTCCTGCGCTTCAGCGGCTTCGTCACTTGGCTGAAAACCCCCCAACTTACACTGTACATTATAATAGCTTGCTTAGGTGGAGTCATCGTCCGTATGCCCTGGCACCACTGGCGATCCCTTTTAAAAATTAAGAGGTATTTCTTAGAAACTCTCTCTCTCTCTCTCTCTCTCTCTCTCTCTCTCTCTCTCTCTCTCTCTCTCTCTCTCTCTCTCTCTCTCTCTCTCTCTCTCTCTCTCTCTCTCTCTCTCCCTCTCTCTCTCTCTCTCTCTCTCTCTCTCTCTCTCTCTCTCTCTCTCTCTCTCTCTCTCTCTCTCTCTCTCTCTCTCTCTCTCTCTCTCTCTCTCTCTCTCTCCCTCTCTCTTGTTGTATTATATTACTTTGTATATTTTTGTCACTATTGTTGCCGGTTTTGTTTTTGTTGTTGATTTTACGTTTCTGTTAATCATTTTCTTCATTAATTGTTGTTTATTTGCTTGAGGGCAATAGTGTAAAAAAGCTACCCAGCTTATCTGTTTTACCCTAAATAAAAAACATTCGTATTCGTATTCGTCTTCTCTCTCTCTCTCTCTCTCTCTCTCTCTCTCTCTCTCTCTCTCTCTCTCTCTCTCTCTCTCTCTCTCTCTCTCTCTCTCTCTCTCTCTCTCTCTCTCTCTCTATTCTACGAGACAATGAAATATTTATGAAACATTTTCCTTTTTTGGACAAAGAGAAATAATTTAATTCGTGAGAGTGATCTCCAGTTTGGTCGGCAAGAAGTGCTCTTGTTTTATTAAATTTTTTTAACCGGGTAACTCTGGAGTAGGTTAATATTTCCTACCAATAATTTTCCTTTTGAAAGTTTCCCCTGGGTGAAGGCTCTCTTGTTGAAAGCTTTACTAAATTGAAATCGTTTGAAGAGCCATTCACTAGATGCCCCAGTGCCTTTAAACTCAGCTGGCTTGCATGCGTTTTCACGGGTGGATGCGTACAGAAAGGGTTAAAACTCTTTATTATTACTGGGTTGTTTTTTTGTGCGTGCCTATGCTTTTTGTTCTTGGTGGGTTGCTTATATTTTATTTCTTTTTTTGTGTGGTGTTATTTTGTCCCTTTTTGTTTAGTTCTCTTCCTCATTTTTTCTTTCTTCCCTTCCTCCTTGTCTCTCCCGGAATCTGTGCTCTTCAGTTTGTATTGATGTCATCTGTCTATCATCAGTATCGAATGAAAAATGGTGCTTTACGTCCTCTCGGTCTGGAACAGACACATATGGGACATTTGTAAATACAAAGATGGTGGGAACAATACTGGAGGCAATGCCCGGAGGCAGTGCAACTCCAGTAAAGTCCCGATTTGTTTAACAATACAGATAGTCACGTTATCATCAGTATCTGTCCCTTCCACCCTTAAATACACACATGCACGCACGCGCGCATACTCATATTTCACATGCCCGCATTCTGTCTGTCTGTCTCTCTGTCTGTCTGTCTGTCTGTCTGTCTCTCTCTCTCTCTCTCTCTCTCTCTCTCTCTCTCTCTCTCTCTCTCTCTCTCTCTCTCTCTCTCTCTCTCTCCATTCACTTTTGTCATAGAATGAACACTTGTAAGAATCCTACCATCCATGACTATTATTGCTTGACATGAAATGCATGATATGATGGTTTACTTTGGTTTCTGTCACCCGTCCGCCCCTTCTCCCCCTCTCACCCCCCACCACATTACTTACATCTTTGTGTTTGTATTCTGGCCCATGGCTAACGTATATACAATAAACACTTAGACTTTTGGGTTCACTCGTGTCAACGACACGAAAGTGAGTATGTTTTTATGCGTCTTCGGTTTTCCGGGTGTCTCTCTGTGTGTCTGTGTGTCCGTCTGTGGTAACTTTAACGTTGGCTTTTTCTCGGTATTTAAAAAAGGCGATCATCGATCAAACTTTGCACACATATAGATGTCTATGCAAGCTTTCAAACAATAATGATTTGGATAATTAAATATTTTAAAACAACGTTGTAAACAGATAACAAACAGATACCATTTTTAGATTAGTGGGTTAGAGAGTATTCAGCAGGCAACATGAGTTAAGAGAGTCATCAACAGTGAAAACTTCGATAGCTCATTGCGTAGAGCGTCTATCTGTCATGCTAATGGTTCCGGGTTCGATTCTCGGCAAAGGCACTTTTGTTGTTGTTGATAGTTTCATTTGTACTTTAAACACCCCCCTCGTGTTTACGACCCTCCATCTCAAAGTCATTATTTTTTGGCAATCTTGTACTTTAAACACCTCCTCATGTTTACGACCCTCCATTTCAAAGTCATGTTTTGTTGGCAATCTTGTACTTAAGCACCCGCCCCCCTCATGTTTACGCTCCTCAATCTCAAAGTCATTACTTGTTGGCAGTCTTTTACTTGAACACCCCCACCCCCCGAATGAGCCTTGAAGGCTTTGCCTTTTGTTCTGTCTGTCTCTCGTTCTTTCCGTATCACCAACTTCGTTTTCCTTTCGGCTACATGTCCTTATGACTCCATGTCAATGTAGCCCTCTATTGTGGCGTATTGTTGTGTCCCCATGTCCTCATGACTCCACGTCAATGTAGCCCTCTATCGTGGCGTATTGCTGTGTCCCCATGTCCTCATGACTCCACGTCAATGTAGCCCTCTATTGTGGCGTATTGCTGTGTCCCCATGTCCTCATGACTCCATGTCAATGTAGCCCTCTATTGTGGCGTATTGCTGTGTCCCCATGTCCTCATGACTCCATGTCAATGTAGCCCTCTATTGTGGCGTATTGCTGTGTCCCCATGTCAATGTAGCCCTCTATTGTGGCGTATTGCTGTGTCCCCATGTCAATGTAGCCCTCTATTGTGGCGTATTGCTGTGTCCCCATGTCCTCATGACTCCACGTCAATGTAGCCCTCTATCGTGGCGTATTGCTGTGTCCCCATGTCCTCATGACTCCACGTCAATGTAGCCCTCTATTGTGGCGTATTGCTGTGTCCCCATGTCCTCATGACTCCATGTCAATGTAGCCCTCTATTGTGGCGTATTGCTGTGTCCCCATGTCCTCATGACTCCACGTCAATGTAGCCCTCTATTGTGGCGTATTGCTGTGTCCCCATGTCCTCATGACTCCATGTCAATGTAGCCCTCTATTGTGGCGTATTGCTGTGTCCCCATGTCCTCATGACTCCATGTCAATGTAGCCCTCTATTGTGGCGTATTGCTGTGTCCCCATGTGTCAATGTAGCCCTCTATTGTGGCGTATTGCTGTGTCCCCATGTCCTCATGACTCCATGTCAATGTAGCCCTCTATTGTGGCGTATTGCTGTGTCCCCATGTCAATGTAGCCCTCTATTGTGGCGTATTGCTGTGTCCCCATGTCCTCATGACTCCACGTCAATGTAGCCCTCTATTGTGGCGTATTGCTGTGTCCCCATGTCCTCATGACTCCACGTCAATGTAGCCCTCTATTGTGGCGTATTGCTGTGTCCCCATGTCCTCATGACTCCATGTCAATGTAGCCCTCTATTGTGGCGTATTGCTGTGTCCCCATGTCCTCATGACTCCACGTCAATGTAGCCCTCTATTGTGGCGTATTGCTGTGTCCCCATGTCCTCATGACTCCACGTCAATGTAGCCCTCTATTGTGGCGTATTGCTGTGTCCCCATGTCCTCATGACTCCATGTCAATGTAGCCCTCTATTGTGGCGTATTGCTGTGTCCCCATGTCAATGTAGCCCTCTATTGTGGCGTATTGCTGTGTCCCCATGTCCTCATGACTCCATGTCAATGTAGCCCTCTATTGTGGCGTATTGCTGTGTCCCCATGTCAATGTAGCCCTCTATTGTGGCGTATTGCTGTGTCCCCATGTCCTCATGACTCCACGTCAATGTAGCCCTCTATTGTGGCGTATTGCTGTGTCCCCATGTCCTCATGACTCCACGTCAATGTAGCCCTCTATTGTGGCGTATTGCTGTGTCCCCATGTCCTCATGACTCCATGTCAATGTAGCCCTCTATTGTGGCGTATTGCTGTGTCCCCATGTCAATGTAGCCCTCTATTGTGGCGTATTGCTGTGTCCCCATGTCCTCATGACTCCACGTCAATGTAGCCCTCTATTGTGGCGTATTGCTGTGTCCCCATGTCCTCATGACTCCATGTCAATGTAGCCCTCTATTGTGGCGTATTGCTGTGTCCCCATGTCCTCATGACTCCACGTCAATGTAGCCCTCTATTGTGGCGTATTGCTGTGTCCCCATGTCAATGTAGCCCTCTATTGTGGCGTATTGCTGTGTCCCCATGTGTCAATGTAGCCCTCTATTGTGGCGTATTGCTGTGTCCCCATGTCAATGTAGCCCTCTATTGTGGCGTATTGCTGTGTCCCCATGTCAATGTAGCCCTCTATTGTGGCGTATTGCTGTGTCCCCATGTCAATGTAGCCCTCTATTGTGGCGTATTGTTGTGTCCCCATGTCCTCATGACTCCATGTCAATGTAGCCCTCTATTGTAGCCCTCTATTGTGTCCGTATGTGCTCATGACTCCATGTCAATGTAGCCCTCTATTGTGGCGTATTGCTGTGTCCCCATGTCCTCATGACTCCACGTCAATGTAGCCCTCTATTGTGGCGTATTGCTGTGTCCCCATGTCAATGTAGCCCTCTATTGTGGCGTATTGTTGTGTCCCCATGTCCTTATGACTCCATGCATTGTGACCCCGGGCTGCTATGACCCTTTTGTTGTGACCCCAACCATAATCCTAATCCTGATCTTATTCTGTACCCAAACACTAACCCTTAACCTAAATCTAAGTCCTCACCCCCACCCCCCACCCCCCCGTTATCCTACGGGGTCACATCGACAAGGGGTCACAACGACACGGGGTCACATCGATATGACCCCTTCCTTTCTTTGTCTCTCATGCCTCCTGTCTTTCCCCAACATGCAGTTTTCACCTTTTTCTTTGTCTCGATCTCAGTGTCTCTCCTTGTCGATCTACATAATGTAGGGGAAGACGGGGTAAAAAGCGCATGGGCGGGTAAGAAGCCCACCCCAATTATCTCATGAAATAAAGAAAATTTCAGTCAAATTTGCCCATGAGACGAATGCTAGACATTAACGCTCGTCTCATGGGCAAAATGAGACTGAAATTTGCTTCATTTCATGAGATAGTTGGGGTGGGCTTCTTACCCGCCCATGCGCTTTTTACCCCGTCTTCCCCTATATCCGTTCTTCCTTTCTGTCTTCCATTTTCCTCTCACTCACTCCCTCTCTTTCTTTCCTTTTGTCCCTTCCCCTTTATTCTCCCCCCCCCCCCTTTAACGTTTCTTTCTTCCTTCGTCCCTTTGTTTCTCTCTCTTTCTCTCGCTTTCTGTCTCTGTCTGTCTGTCTGTCTGTCTGTCTCTCTCTCTCTCTCTCTCTCTCTCTCTCTCTCTGTCTCTGTCTCTGTCTCTCTCTCTCTCTCTCTCTCTCTCTCTCTCTCTCTCTCTCTCTCTCTCTCTCTCTCTCTCTCTCTCTCTCTCTTTATCCCCAAGTAAGAATATAGAGAGGATTAGCCCCACTCGAGCGTTCTGCCACCTGGCAGTCAAAAGAGCCAGCTAAGTCGCTCATTTCCTACAATTGCTCCTCTCTTCTCGCCTTTCTTCCTTCATCGTACAGAAGTCAGTCAAGCGGAACACAGCCTACGGCGAAAAGAGACTCAAGGTCGAGCTGGACAATACAAGGTTTTCAGACAAGAAGCCCCCCCCCCCCCCGCCCCCCACCCCCCCCGCCCCCCCCCCCTTTTAAAGTACCCACAGTAGACTAATTGCCGCGGGCCAGCGACCTTGAATTTCAATTAAGGCTTTGAAGAAGAGAGTTCACGTAACCACGTGAAAAGCTGTAGTCAGACACACGTCTATTGATTTCTATAGAACTCGTGACTGCCCGTGGCAAATGTCCTATTATTTTCATCTTCCCTTCCTTTCTGCAATCATCCTAAGGTCAGTCAAGGGGAACATTGGCCTAAGGCTGATTGCTTAGGCCAATATGGAATACAGTCCTATATTATATGATTGCAGTCCTCTGATTTTCATTTTTTTTTGGAGTTGTCTAGACGAAGCGCTCTTGAGCAAACAAAACGCTCCCCAGGGCGTGTAAAAATGAGCGCGTCAAGTAGTAGTATGCAAATTAGGCTAAACAGCCAATCGTTTTTGGGGGAGTTTAGCCTTTGGCTGCAACGCGCTCTCCATGTGGGAGCAACCCGAATTTCACAGAAACGCCTCTGTGGCTATAAAGTACCCTAATGCCTTAATACTGAATCTAAACGCTATAATCCGTGTTGACTGTCTAAGACACGCTCATGACTACAGGGCGCTGGCGACCAAATCACCGATTCGAAGTGCGACCTTTCGCCTACATGCGTTTGGCGTAGGCCTACGCACGTTTTAGCCTACATAGTTTTGCGTTTTTGCCCACTCCCAGTGATACTACATCTCTTTATCTGTGTCTCCGCCTCTGCCGGTCAGTCTGAGCAAGAAGACTGTCTTGGTCTGAGTCTGTCACTGCTTCGGTCTCTGATTGTCCGACTCTATGTCCGTCTTTCCTCCATTTTTGCTCCCTCCGCATCGCTTGTCTCATTCTTACTCTTATCGGTTCTTTGTATATTTTTTTTAACCCTTTCACCGCCAATGTCGCATTTTGCGCCACAATGATTTAACACTAAAAGGCATCAAATCAGGACCTGTTATCTGAAGATCCTATTGTCTTAATTTTGGGAAGTCTAATGTTATGCACGTCACAGAGGAATTTGCGATATTGCAGATTTTTTCTCTCCTCTCTACCCAGTTAAGTTTAATGGTATCTTTTGGCTGAAAAATGGTTGGCGGCGAAAGGGTTAATCCAAAGTTAAGCAATAAAGCTTGGCACAGTCGATAACCGACTGTTATAATGACACTCAGGACATTGGCACTCTCTGGGGTTCATTGACCTGTTGTCTGTAGAGGGGCATCTGCCTGCCACGGTCTGTCTCTGCATTTTGCGAATGTCAGAGAGAGAGAGAGAGAGAGAGAGAGAGAGAGAGAGAGAGAGAGAGAGAGAGGGGTGGAGAGAGAGAGAGAGAGGGGTGGAGAGAGAGAGAGAGAGAGAGAGAGAGAGAGAGAGAGAGAGAGAGAGAGAGAGAGAGAGAGAGAGAGAGTTGTGAAGATAATGTGTGTGTGTGTGTGAGAGAGAGAAAGAGAGAGAGAGAGAGAGAGAGAGAGAGAGAGAGAGAGAGAGAGAGAGAGAGAGAGACAGACAGACAGACAGACAGACAGACAGACAGAGCTATTGAGTGGAGAGACAGAGGTGTTGACAGCTGAGTCCAGGTGTTAAAAGAACCTGTCATCTGAATGGTTTGCACATCATTGTGCTTCTGTGTGATTGTTTGTTCGCCCTGCAACTCATGAACCGGTGCACAGAATCGCTTCAAAGTTTGTGTGGTGATGTGTGATGGTACACATATGGTCCTA
>CM065687.1:23727624-23732624 GCA_017654935.2 Phymorhynchus buccinoides | reverse complement strand
TGTGCAGATACGAACCGCACGAACAGCTTGTTCACACTTTGGTCTCTCTGACGTCATCTTGGGAGCGTCATCTTGGGACCACTGACGACACTACCACATCAAGTTCAGGTGACGTATCGTCCCCAGCAGTGTCATCTCTCTTCTGTTGTTGTGACGTCATCAAACACAACACGTTATTCAACAACCTCATCTTTCTCCGACCCATTTTTCCCTGGCTGAGTGCTGACGTGGTGCTACGCTAGCTCTGAATTTGAAAGTTCCTTTTTTTTTCAAGTTGTATCGTCCAGATTGTTGATGATGCCAGCCCCACCTTAAATTGGATAAAGCTTGTGGTTACACCCTTTTTTCGCTGGAACTCTAACGCTGAGTTAGAGTGTGTGTTTGAGTTACAAAATCAGCTAGAGTGTGACAGTGGTTTTACTTAAGCCAAGTTCCATTTGATACCACATTGAAGTCTTTATGGATGTACTGCTGGCTTGTGTTTTTTGTGTGTGTTGTGGAAAGGATGTTTTTTCGGACAGTGCGGTGCTGTCAAGCTTCTACTACTAGCTGTGGTCATGTCCATAATTGACATGGATTTTGATCCCACCATCAACAGTCTTAACCGTGAAGTACAGCCCCTCTCCAGACTCAATTCTACTGGGGAGGAGAGCAACTCCAGCGCTGGGGATTCTTGGAATAACCCCTTCCATATGGCGACCTTTGACGCACATGCCATGGGAGACAACATGGATGCCATTCAGGAGTTCCTGTTCTCCACAGGCTATGCAGCTGATTTTGGCGTGGACGGTCAAGACCCCGTTTTGGGGGGCTTTGTTGATGCTCCCAAACAGGTTCCACAGTTCCAGTCTCAGCAGGAACAGCTGAGCTTCTGGGAGCCGATGGAGCTGGGGGATATGTCAACTTTGTCAACTTGGTTGGACGAACATTCACCTCCATCGGACAGTTTCCTGGAGGTGCCCCAGCTGCCCTCCTGCATGTATCAGTCGGCCCAGCAATGCTCAGAGAGCGCTGTTTGGTACCAGCCTCCTCTGCAGCAGGTTTACGAACAGACGCACAACGTCATGTTGAACAGTTGTAGCAGCAGCAGCAGCCTTGGCAGCAGTAGTTGTAATCTATCTCCGCCGAGCTCTCTCAATGACCTTGATGGTGGTCTCTTGATGCTGGGGAACTTTGGCCAGGATTGTGATTTCGGTGACATCGAGGACAACGCTGACAGCAAAGACAACTGTGCCTACTCCCTCCTCACCATGACCCCCAACGCTTCCCCCTCCATGTCCGAACCTCCCCACATCCCAACCCCTCCCAGCAGTGGTATGCCTGGGCTGGGGGGAGCAGCAGGAACAGGAGGAGGAGGAGGAGGGCTTGAAGACACTTTAAACGTGCTGGGTGTGGAACTGACATTAACCACGCAACCCACCCCTCCAGCCACTCCCACCTCCGTCCAACTTTCTCCCAAGATATACACAACCTTCTCGTCCCCCTCCACCTCTTCTCCCGTGCCACAGCAGAGGCGGGGTGTGGGTGGAGGAAGTTCCAGGTCGTTGCTGAGGCAGGTCAGAGTGTTGGACGGGAACCACCTGCAGCTCAACGTGCGCCCCATAAAGCTAGAAAGAACAGGAGTGGTCCCATTCAACGCCCGAGGCGCTGCAGCCTCTACCGCTTCCTTCACACTGTCTGCACCCCCCTTCTCCTCCTCCTCCCCTATGGGACTGAAGGACAAGGACGAGAAGGTGTACACCTGCCATTACGCGAACTGCAACAAGGTCTACAGCAAGAGCTCGCACCTCAAGGCTCACCTCCGCCGACACACTGGGGAGAAACCTTTCAAATGCAACCACCCTACCTGTTCGTGGAAATTCTCTCGCTCCGATGAACTGGCCAGACATAAACGATCGCACTCCGGTGATAAGCCCTACTCGTGTGAACAGTGTCCCAAGCGCTTCTCCAGGTCTGACCACTTGTCCAAGCACAGAAAGGTGCACCTCAAAAACAGTCTGAAGAACGGAGCTCAGGTAAAGCAAGAGCAGCAGGCATGAATATCCCTTTCTTTCTCCAGTCTCCAGTTATAAAGGAACCAAGCTAACCGTTATGATATAACAGACACTATTCCCCTATTCCCACCGATCGATGCCTTGTGTTGCCGTGAGGACCGTACAGTCTCCAGAACTCTGTCAGGACAGTGATGCCTCGTTCATAACCGTACATTATCCATTCCATTCACCAGCCCTTTTCCTCCCCAGGAAGACTTGCTCATGATTGCTCATCGTTGTCAGCCACAACTCCAATGCCCACCTAACCGTCCAACCATCCGTACCAGTTTTCACGAACCAATCACTTCCAAGGAACGCCATTCTATCGAAATTCCGGACAATTGCGGACAATTGTTCTGAATAATTTATTATTGTTATGTCATAATAAGGGTTTTGAACGTACATGGTTCATTCCATAATCAAAACCGTGCATCACCATATCGAATTTAACTTTGGCCAGAGAGAAAACAACAACAACCTCCGATCCAGTTTTGTGCCTTTTTTGTCGTGAACGTGAACATGAGTGGAAACAAACAGACACTGTGAAATATGTGTGGGTGTACACCATGGAAAGGGTGAAGTGGTGCCTTGACAGAAAGTGTGCCCCTTTTGCTTCATAATTGGGAGATTGAGAGAGAGAGAGAGATGGTGACACGGATGACAATGTGGATGGAAAACCTGGTTTGACACACTGCCCCCCCCCCTCTCCCCATCCCCTACTCACTGCTCTATGAATCCTTGCACCCTAACTTCTTTCCTTTACCTACTCAATCAGCACATTACCATAATTTTTATTTTATTTTATAAGAAAACGTGTGCCCGCGTATCACCACCGATCAGTGAGTGCCTTGAGTAGGGTGACACCTTGAGTGTACAACTGTGTATAAAAAGACTGGTGTGCAACTGTCTTCCAGAACAATGGATGCTGGCGAATTCACCTTTCTTATGTGCAAAAGAGTGTGTTTAAGGGGCCAGGGTGTGTGAAGTGGGGAGGAAGCGATAAAATCGAAAAAGGGCATCTACACTACGCGCTTTCGAATGTCGCCCCCCCCGCCCCCTCCAACCCTGTACTCAACGAACAGTTGTGATTTGTACTATTTTTTAATTGATTATCAGCCATATTCAGTCACGTGTGCATGTAGCTATGTTGTCGTCGTTAGTGTTCGGTTGTTGACTTACCATGGGGAGTCTCTTGGAGACCAGGGTGCAAAGCTCACAGAAACGTTTGCAAATTAGTGATTATTAAGGCACAAATCGAGCCATTTTCTTACCTTTCACCCTTGCATCTGGTGTTCATGCTTGGGGTAAGTGTGTGTGTGTGTGTGTGTGTGTGTGTGTGTGTGTGTGTGTGTGTGTGTGTGTGTGTGTGTGTGTGTGTGTGTGTGTGTGTGTGTGTGTCAAGTCAAGTCAAGTCAAGTCAAGTCAAAATTTTATTTAAATTTATGTGCATAGGGAGGGGCGTCAGAGAGACCCGGATAATGTGTGAGTGTGTGTGTGTGCGTGCGTGTGTGTGTGTGTGTGTGTGTGTGTGTGTGTGTGTGTGTGTGTGTGTGTGTGTGTGTGTGTGTGTGTGTGTAGGGTGGGTGGTGGTGTCCGGAAACCAGGACCTTTTCCCCAAATCTGGCCCTGCATGCAAAGCCCATTACACAAACTAATGGATCATCATATTTGTCGTCTTCTGTAAAATGTGCATAGGAAGGGGCGTCAGAGAGACCCGGATAATACACTAAAGGTCTGCTATCCACGCAGTAGATGCACGCTCATTCCACTCGGGGCGTTAGGTACACGGCTATTGGGGTGAAAACGCAGTGAAATATTGCAATGTAAGCCTAGGTCTGTCTTTTAGGATGGGGTGTGGTTGGTTGAATTTGGGTTAGAATGGGGGTCAAAGATCCTTGAGCTGATTGCAAATGTAATTGACATCATTGCTCCTTTTAGCGTTCTTCTGTTTCAGTGTTCTATAACGCAGCATTTGAAAGAATCGATTGGGTGTTTGTTTGATTGAATACTTTGTTCGCTTCAGTGATGTACTGACTGATTGGGTGAAGGTATGATTATCAGGGTAATTAATTGCGTTCTTGAACGGTGCATTGCGTGATGGATTGCTTGTATGATTGATAGGTTTGCTGTTGTACATGTAAACGCACGTTAAATGTGGGCACGTTGGAGAACAACTGTGATATAAATTAATTATGCATGAAAAACTGAAACATTAAGGAAAACATTTTCATCTTTAATGTGTGGATAAGTAGTGATAATTTATGGGATAATGATTTTGATACACGCAGTCATATTGTCGCTATTATGTACAAATCTTGGGCATCGATTACGGAACCGTTTCTGTGTGCAGATATGAACCACACGAACGGCTACAGGTAGCAATTCGGTCTCTCTGACGTCAACTTCGGAGCGTCATCTTCGGAAAACTGAGGCCACCACAAAGTCATGTTTAGGTGACGTATCGTCCCCACCAGCCAAGTTCCATTCGGTACCACATTGAAGAGTGTAAGGACCTACTGCTCGCTCGTGTGTGTTTTTTGTGTTGTGGAAAGGATGTTGGTTCGGACAGTGCGCTACAGTCAAGCTTCTACTACTAGCCGTGGTCATGTCTATGATTGACATGGATTTTGATCCCACCATCAACAGTCTCAACCGTGAAGGACAGCCCCTCTCCAGACTCAATTCTACTGGGGAGGAGAGCGACTCCAGTGCCGGGGATTCTTGGAATAATTTAATGGATACGACGACCTTTGGCGCACATGCCATGGGAGACAACATGGATGCCCTTCAGGAGTTCCTGTTCTCCACAGGCTTTGCTGCTGATTTCGGGGTGGATGGTCAAGACCCCGTTTGGGGGGGCTTTGTTAATGCTCCCAAACAGGCTCCACAGTTCCAGTCTCAGCAGGAACAGCCAAGCGTCTTCGAGCAGATGGACCTGGAGTATCTGCCAACTTTGTTGGATGATCA
>CM065687.1:23687624-23697624 GCA_017654935.2 Phymorhynchus buccinoides | reverse complement strand
CAAACTGCAGACCAATATCTTTCTAATGATACAAGAACCATTTTTGTGTTTTCCTTCATTCCAGAGTCATGAGCATAAAGTTAGTAGGGTAAGCGTCTGCCATTTTGAGAAAACACAGTTTAACCTTTAGCCTTGCTGAAGAAAATCCATTGACCTAATCGTTCTAAAACACTTATAAGACCATTCAGACACCATATTAAAGAATACCCATTATAAATATGACAGATAAGATGTTAGAGAACACAACACTACCCATAACTCAAAATTGACCAAAAATGAGATCTTTGACTTTGCAAGCCTGTTGTGAGAAACTAGCCCAGCGACTTAATGTCCCTTTCGTGGTGCTGGCTCACATTAATGGCAAGTGGCCAGCTGAAATAGCATTGGCACTAGAAATGTTCTCCTTTGTGTCTTTTATGTTAGCGAAAAAAAGAAACCTTATCAATTAATTGCAAACCTTGTAGTTTTTTCCGGAGAATTAGAAGCTTAGTTCCCCCCACCCCACCCCCCCCCCCCCTCCGACATAACGACCGCAAACACCGCCACCTCCCCCCCCCCCCCCGACACAAAAAAACAAGTGAGTACCATTTTTTTTCAGGCAGCAATTTGTTTATTTTAAAACTCTTAAAGATCCACCAGATCACGTGTCAAAATCAGGGGTTTCACGGGTTTTCCCTCTTATAGCTGGAAAGAAATCTTGTTTTGACCAGGTCTCACAAATGCCCCCAAATTCAAAGCGATACATCATTTTAAAGAGCAGCCTCAATTTGAACATGGGGACATTTCTATGTGGGTCACAGCTACCCAGAAAAAAACCAAGGGACTTAATCGTGGCGCGTCTACAGTAGCCACACATCGCATTCTGCGGTAATAGGGGAAGACGGGGTAAAAAGCGCATGGGCGGGTAAGACGCCCACCTCAATTATCTCATGAAATAAAGAAAATTTCAGTCAAATTTGCCCATGAGACGAATGCTAGACATTAACGCTCGTCTCATAGGCAAAATGAGACTGAAATTTGCTTCATTTCATGAGATAATTGGGGTGGGCTTCTTACCCGCCCATGCGCTTTTTACCCCGTCTTCCCCTAGCAATAAATGAATGATGCAATAAAGACAACTGTCTGGCCTTATATAAAGATATCAAAAAGACTTCGCTTCGTCTTTGCTCGTACATTAGCGTTCAGTCATTAGGATCAAAGTAATCATCCGTCCTTCGCCATCTTGGCAGTTTGGCCAGTTCTTCCTTGTGTCAGCCTTTCCGTATCTCCGTCACTTTGACCTCTACATGAAAGGTCATGCGACCTTCGTCTGACCTTGGGCACTACGCATGCTATCTAAGATCCACGGTCTGACCAAAGTGACTGATGATTCGTTTAGTGTTTATCTCTGCAGACATTGACCATTGACCATCATTTTAATGACCAGCCAGGTGTTTCTTTCTGTCTCTTTTCTGTTTAAAAAAAAAAAAAAATCAAACATTTTTTTTTCTTTAAAAAAACCTTCGGTGCGAAGTTTTTCTATTTGTCATTTGGTTATTTCCTCCACAAAAGAAGGTTAACTTTATGTTGCTTGACATTTGTTGTGTGCTGCCCCCCCCCCCCCCCCCCATTGAGACTTTTGAATTGAATACAATGATTATTTAGGTTGCACTGGCCACATTAAATGTGCTGCTGCCTTGGGTGCTAGTTAGTCTTCATCGTCATCGCACAGCCTGTCCCGAAGCTTTCTTGCTCGGGAGTGTGGGAGTGTACCTTGGGCAAGGCATAAAGTAAAAATCCTGAAGCCTTCTTGATCGGGAGTGTGAGAGTGTATCTTGGGCAAGGTATAAAATAAAAACCCTGAAGCCTTCTTGGTCGAGAGTGTGGGAGTGTATCTTGGGCAAGGTATAAAATAAAAACCCTGAAGCCTTTTTGGTCGAGAGTGTGGGAGTGTATCTTGGGCAAGGTATAAAATAAAAACCCTGAAGCCTTCTTGGTGGAGAGTGTGGGGGTGTACCTTGGGCAAGGTATAAAATCAAAATCCTGAAGCCTTCTTGGTGTAGAGTGTGGGAGTGTACTTTAGGCAAGGGACAAGATAAAACATCCTAACCGTTTTTATGTTTGTTAGTATTACCGTTGCCTTCTCTCCAACACGGTGGTTACGGTAAGGTTATACTATCACTTACATACACATAGATTGTCACATCCGAATGTATAACAACTCAACGTACTATAAAAACTGAATGACCACAAAACTGCAGCTATGAACAGTTCAGATATATATTATTAAGTACTCGGGTTGTTATCACCAGATAAATACTCCTGCTATCTTACTAAATCACGCCTGTTGACGAAGCAGATTTTCACGAAGAGTGGGAGATATAATTAATAATAATATACACTTTATTACATACATGTACATCAGTGATGATGCATGGAAACTGACGTGGAAACTGACACGTACGCCTTGCCGGCGGCTCGCCTTTGATGGATCGCTCACAGGACGGAGACTGACAGGTCGAGCGCGTGCTTTATGTATCGATGTCGATTGCATTATATCAGTGGATCCGTCGATAACGCTTCGCTAGTGGTCCGCTGAGAGAGAGAGGAGAGGAGAGAGAGAGAGGAGAGAGAGAGAGAGAGAGAGAGAGAGGAAGAGAGAAGAGAGACGAGAGAGAGAGAGACGAGAGAGAGAGAGAGAGAGAGGCTCGAGATGAGATGAGAGAGAGAGAGAGAGAGCGGGAGTTGAGAGAGAGAGAGGAGAGAGAGAGAGAGAGAGGGAGAGAGAGAGAGAGAGAGAGAGAGAGAGAAGCGAGAGAGAGAGAGAGAGAGAGTGAGAGAGAGAGAGAGAGAGAGAGAGAGAGAGAGAGAGAGAGAGAGAGAGAGTGAGAAGAGAGAGAGAGAGATGAGGAGAGAGAGAGAGAGTGAGACGAGAGAGAGAGAGAGAGAGACGAGACGAGGAGAGAGAGAGAGAGAGAGAGAGAGATTTAGAGAGAGAGAGAGATTGAGAGAGACGGAGAGAGAGAGAGAGAGACGCAGACGATTTATTTCCGAAAGGCCATGGCCCTTTTAGAAGGAGAGAGAGAGAGAGATGAGAGAAGGAACGAGGGAGGGAGGAGAGAGAGGCATGAGATATTATAGGTATTAGTATCTAAGTATTATTATTAGGTTTTTGGTACTTCTATAGTCACAGAGGCGTTTCTGTGAAATTCGGGTTGCTCCCACCGTGAGAGCGCGTCGCAGCTAGAGGCGCGCCACCCAATTTGTTTTTTGTAGTGCGATTTTTGTGTGACTGATGAGGGAAGAAAGTGGTGTGTGTGTGTGTGTGTGTGTTGTGTGGTGTGCGTAGGGTGCTGTGTGCGTGCGTGCGTGCGTGTGCGTGCAGTGCGTTGCGTGTGCGTTGTGCGTATGTGTGTGTGCCGTGTAGTGCGTCTGTTGGTATGTGTGTGCGTGTCTGTGGGGGTAAATTTTGACCAAATGACTTTTTCGCTGCCACTGGGTTTAACATGTAATAAGTAAGTGCATGGGCACATTGGACCTCGGGTTTATCGTCTAATCCGAAAGACTCCACGTTACAAACCGTAAGGCCTAGTGCAAAGTGAGAGGAAAATAATCCAATGTACCCAGTTTCGAACTTCGTGTTTACTTGACACGAGGCGAACGCGCCTACCATTGTGCCACTCTACACTACTACGGAGGAGACCGAGCGAGCTTCATTAAATTTGGCCCCTTAACGTCTTGTGACAGATCGCGTGCGTGTATGTATGTATGTATGTCTGTGTGTATGTATGCAATGTATAAATTAACATGCTTGGAAGATTTAAAGAAATAAATGTAGAATCAAACCTAGCCAAACATGACCCTTCAATTTACTGCAATAATGAAATTTAACCGACAGCTTTTTCTTCAACTGTCTGTTTTCCACACTATACTCATTCTTATGATTATGATAAATTATGCTTTATTGGCAATGTTGTTCATCGTTTAATACTTCGTCTGATTGCTTTAAAGTTTGGCGTGTACTGTCCTGTGTAAGTGGAACAGGCGCAGCATATAATAACATCCTTTAGAGAAGTCAACAGCGACACTTCATTCTAGAAAAACAGCTTTATATTTTAAACGAACTCTTTGTTAATATACCTAGTAGTCTTGGCCCTTTACTCAAATAGCTTTCTATCATTGGTTGACATTAGCCTGTAGTAAGGGCCAACAGTAACATGAGAGCTGTACAATAGATGATTTTCTACAGTCATGGAAAATCACGGTACAGTTCAGTCTCTCGTGGAAGACCATGACTCTCGAACGAGGGGACCCTTGTATTGCACCGGCTCTGGTGCTGCAGCCAAAGGGATGGGCTGGCCTTTGGGGACCTTCCTCAACGCCAGCTGTGTCCTGAAATCCCTTTGGCCCGAGAGAGTGGGGATGTACCCTGGGCAAAGGCATCATCCACTATAAAACAAAACTCTCGCCCAAACCCGCCGGAACAGCATCTGCCCTCCAACTGCTATCTGGCAGTCATAGTCAGAAACAACAGACAGACATACAGTAGGCATTTACCAAATGACATACCCCCCCCCCCCCCTTCCCTCTATCCTCCCACCCCCAAGCCTCCCGGAGTCTTTCAATTTTCCGCGCACCCGCTGCGTGTACTTTCTACTTGCAAGGTCCCAAACCGGGTCTCCTGCCTTACATAGAAATGTGTACTTTCTACTTGCAAGGTCCCAAACCGGGTCTCCTGCCTTACATAGAAATGTGTACTTTCCTTGCAAGGTCCCAAACCGGGTCTCCTGCCTTACATAGAAATGTGTACTTTCTACTTGCAAGGTCCCAAACCGGGTCTCCTGCCTTACATAGAAATGTGTACTTTCTACTTGCAAGGTCCCAAACCGGGTCTCCTGCCTTACATAGAAATGTGTACTTTCCTTGCAAGGTCCCAAACCGGGTCTCCTGCCTTACATAGAAATGTGTACTTTCTACTTGCAAGGTCCCAAACCGGGTCTCCTGCCTTACATAGAAATGTGATATGTGAGTAATTAAAACGTGCAACAATTAAAAGCACAAAGAAAGCCACACTGTAGAGTACAGAGTTCAAGTCTTATTCTAGAATTCAAAGACCCCGTTCGTTTTTGTTTGTGGCTCAAGCCACAAACCTATAACTCACTTTGTCGGTCTGTCGGTCTGTCGGTCTGTCTGTCGGTCCAAAATTGTCGCACATTTTGACAAAATGTCGCACTTAAAATCGAGGCTACACTTCAAAATTAATTGAGGCCGCTCTTTAAAATGATGTATTTTAAAAGCGTACAAAATAATAAACATACGTAATACAGACACTACAACAGACACGACGAGTATGCGGTGCTTCTTTTGATGAGTATAAGTAGGATACATAGTTTTAAATGTTTTCCGAAAGATATAAAAAGTTACGAAATGGTGCAGAGATAACATTCTGGTTTACAGATTAAAATTATTGAAAAGCCAGGGGAGGTGACTCATGATTGGAGTGGTAAAAATAGACCGCGTGCCACAAACTATGGCGATTTCGCGCTTGTTATTTTACAAACGACACACCTGGTTTATCTATGTATTGACAAGGAAGCAAGGACAGATTATCACCGCACGAGACAGTGTGTTAACTTAATCGTTATTATGCGATTCGATCACGTGATCTCGAAGCGCGAATCACATTTTGTTCTTGGAGACCGCGTGATCGGATCGTGTCGCGCAGTCGTGTGATTTTGGTGGACGTGTGACTGGCCCTGAAGAGATGAAGATGATGACTTAGATATAAGACTTATTAACGTTTTGAGGAGTGAGTCCAGAGCAAAAATAGTGAATTTGGCTACATTTCTTGTCTGTGCCTTCAAGTTACGACAATTCATTGATGATCTGAATAATATGTGAATGTAAGTCTAGAATGTTGTTGTTGGATAACCTGCTTTATACAGTCAGGCCAATATGAAATCGTTGCGATGCGAATGAATAAAAAAACAACAACAACAACAACAACACTTAATCGTTATTCACATGCTCTCTCTCTATTATGCAATGAGAGCAGTAGTGACAGGGTTGAAGGTCGCAAAATTAGTTATTCATTAACCCTTTCACCGCCAAAGTCGCATTTTAGTACCACAGTGATTTAATACCTATGTCACTAAAAGGCAGCAAATTGGGGTCTATTATCCAAAGACCCTGTTGTCTTAGTTTTGGGAAGTAAGGATAGACCTTATTTTATATATTTCACAGAAGAATCCCCAATACTGCAGATGGATTTTGTTCTCTACCCAGGTAAATTTAATGGACATTTTTGGCTGCAATATGGCTGGCGGTGAAAGGGTTAATCAAAGAATGAGATAGCTAGGCCAAGCGAGGAGAGGCGTACCAGTTTGTTCTGTGTTGTGTGTTGTTTATGTGTAACGTATTCAAGGCTAGTAAAAGGCTGTGCCACTCTTGGACATATGTTGATTTGTTTGTACGTCGTCCTCTCCATCCATTGTTGATGTGTACTGTGTGGGTGGAGGATCATAAAGGCGAACTTGGCACATTCTTTTTTCTTTGAGAATGATGCTTTGCTTGTCTCACTTTGGCTCTGATCCACGCATTGCTAGGTGATTGGTATCGTAGTCAACTTTGGTGGAGGGGATTTGATTAGAAAGAGAGTTTCCCCCCCTTTGTTCAATTTAGTTATTCATAAGTTATACCGTGACCTTCATGACCCACCTACTCCCTCCCCATGTCTCAACTGTCGAACCACCTTCCGTAATCTAAACACCCCCCCCCCCCCCCCCCCCCCCAATACAAAAAATCACAGAAAGCATAGTCAGACCAAGAAAACAAAGAAACAAGAAAAATAAAACCCAAGTTTCTTGAACCCGGGGATTCTTTATTTGCGCAGGGCGTTCATTAATAGTGTGAACTAAAACAGACCTGTGTAGCGTAAAAACAACAACACACCACAACATAATAACAATAACCACGTCAACAACGTCGAAAAGCACACAAAACACCAAGCAACCCACACAAAAAAACAGAGAGAGAGAGAGAGAGAGAGAGAGAGAGAGAGAGAGAGAGAGAGAGAGAGAGAGAGAGAGAGAGAGAGAGAGAGAGAGATTGAAAACATTCAAGGATAAAGATTTTAGGCAACACCTAGTCTTCCAATCTGTCCTTGATACATATACGAACATAGAATACAAACATGGCAAGGCATACTATCACAGAGAGTTGAGAGAGAGAGAGAGAGAGAGAGAGAGAGAGAGAGAGAGAGAGAGAGAGAGAGAGAGAGAGAGAGAGAGAGAGAGAGAGAGAGAGAGAGAGAGAGAATGCGATTGCGATTGCGAATGCGAATGCGAATATGTTATTCAGTTATGGTCTAGAACCCTCACTGAAAGGAGTGTCAAATAATAGGCCTACAAGAAACGAAACGAAGCGAAATGTTATTTATAGAGATAGAGATATAGAGAGAGACAGAGATAAATGGAGAGAGAGAGAGAGAGAGGATGGAGAGAGAGAGAGAGAGAGAGAGAGAGAGAGAGAGAGAGAGAGAGAGAGAGAGAGAGTCAGAGAATAAAGGTATGTATACAATGGTTGACCTATGGCGATATTTGTCACGCCAGAGGGCAGTCAATGCACTAGGGGCTTATCACGCGATTTTCTTACTTGGGCGTAGTAAGAGAGAGAGATGGTAGGACCACTCACTCTCTCTCTCATTTTCTTTATCCCCAACTAAGAATATAGAGAGGATTAGCCCCACACGAGCGTCATGCCCTCTGGCGTGAAATAAATCGCGCTAAGTCTCTCATTAACATTCATAGATGAAACAAAACAAAACAAAACAATACAATACAAATCCATGTCAACAACACTTCCCCTCTCATTTCACCTCTTCTACTCCCCTCCCCATCTTTCCTATTGCTAACCTCTCCTTTTCTAACAACCCCCACCCCCACCACCACCCATTATTATTCTCAATCTTTTCCTACCGTTTTGTATGTGTGGGGGAGAACAGGAGAACTGGCCGAAACACAGCAAGATACCTTGAATATTATGGGGGGCTAAATGGGCAGTTGAGACAATCCAACGCTTTGTATGTTTTCACAAATGGGGATGGGGATGGAGGTAAGGATAATGGAGATTTAGGCGCAGGTTAGGCGGGAGTGTGTGTGTGTGTGTGTGTGTGTGTGTGTGTGTGTGTGTGTGTGTGTGTGTGTGTGTGTGTGTGTGTGTGTGTGTGTGTGTGTGGTGTGTGTGTGTATGTGTGTGTGTATGTGTGTGTGTGTGTGTGTGTATGTGCGTGTGCGTGTGCGTGCGCGTGCGCGCGCGTGTTTTGGGGTAGGAGTGTATGAGAAGACGACGGGAGATGGGTATATCCCTGACATTTATGGGCTTGGAGGGTGAGATAAGCTTGGGGATGGGGGCGAGGGTGGGAAGAGAGAGGGAAGTGTGTGTGTGTGTGTGTGTGTGTGTGTGTGTGTGTGTGTGTGTGTGTGTGTGTGTGTGTGTGTGTGTGTGTGTGTGTGTTGTGCTCTATGTGTGTGTGTGTGTGTGTGTGTGTGTGTGTGTGTGTGTGTGTGTGTGCGTGTGCGTGTGCGTGTGTGCGTGTGCGTGCGTGTGTGTGTGTGTGTATGTGCGTGTGCAGCGGCGTGTACGTGCGTGTATGCGCGCGCGCGTTATGTTTATAATGTTTATACAAGGGCTTAAAGATGGTGATGGCATTCCCCTACATAAGAGATATAACATCTTAACTTCCCTATCTGGTTTAAATGTGTGTGTTTTTCAAAGAAACAACAACAACAACAACGACATAACTGAAGCAGCAACAAGCAAAGCTTATGACACAGCATAAACATTAAGCGGAATTATACCAGATATACTTCCCTATTTCTTCTCCTCTTCCTGTCTTCTTCTTTCTCCTCCTCCTCCTCCTCCTCCTCCTCCTCCTCCTCCTCCTCCTCCTCCTCCCCATTTTCATGTTTTTATGTCTGGTAACTCCATGATATAACAGCTAAATTACTACTCTGTCACATATTATCTTCTCATAAAGATAGCCATTTAGCGGGGTAAGAAGGGAAATCGCTTATATCTAGGCTATTAACACATTTCTCAAACCAAAAGTAATAGTAAATAATACTAGTGATGTAGGAGTGAGACATTGTTTCTATTTTTTCTTCTTCTTTTTTAATTTATGACAGCTTAAACCCCACTTTTCCCTATTAAATGCAAGAAATCTATATAAAAACCAACAACAACAACATTACCGACGACTTTCTTAAGTTTTTACATTATGTATTTATCAACGAAATAAGTTAAATTACAATATCGTCCATCCATATAGCTTCATATCAACCATTCTTAATATTGCGCGATCTTGTCGATTTCTTGACACGCTCCTTGTTTGGTCCACATAATGATCGGTCTTCATCCGTGAGATGTTGCCTTAACTTATTTATATATGATTAATTATCACCAGTTTGGGCCAATTTCGTCTTACCCCCACACCCCTCCTCCCGTCCTCGCCCCCCCTCTCTCCCCCCGTTCAGTATGCCTTCTTATTATATTAATCATCTTTTCTGCCGCAATTTTTATAACGCCTTGTAGTTGTAAGTCACAAAGTAGAAGAGCCTCGTGTACGTCAGCATAACTCCGATACTCCATTCTTCTTCTTCGTCTTCTTCGATCGCTCCTGTCAATTATGAGCGCAGATGCGTCATGCTGCCGTTATGCGCCTAAGTCAGAAATAATTACGCCCAGTATGTCCGACTTCGGCTTCTCTCGGCTGGTTATGTGTGTAATGTTTCATTTGGAAGTAGTTACATGTATTATGTAACAATTTCATGTACCTCCTGTTTTTTTTGGGAAATAAACTTACTTTGACTTTGACTTTGGCTGGAGGACATCTTTAAAAAAAAAGAGAAGCGTTTCGTGAAAAAGGGCAGGAGAATGCAAGGACCGGAAAGGCAGAAAGATAGTAGATGACAGCAAGCAAGGGGAAAAGGAGAGAGAGACAGAGACAGAGACAGATAGACAG
>CM065687.1:23672624-23680124 GCA_017654935.2 Phymorhynchus buccinoides | reverse complement strand
CCCCCGTCTTTACGTGTCCCCAATTTTCTCTCCATGTATCCCCGTCTCTATAATTATGTCCTCGTCATATATATATCCGTCTATATGTGACACAAAGACCAAACCCTAACCCTAATCTAAACCCTACAGCTAATCCTAATCCCTATCGCTAATCCTAAACTGAAATCCAAACCCTATCGCTCCCTAATCCTGATCCTACTCCTCTGAAATCGGAATGTATCGACTCTACGCAGCGGGGAGACCAGTGAAAACTGAAAACCGGACACGTATGTACCCTTACCCGTTATGGTCATATGGCCTGGGAACGCAGAAGAAGAAGAAGAAGAAGAAGAAGATGATCCCTAATCCTACTAGTCTAAACCCGAGGAGATACCTGATTGAAATGGGGACATATATAGAGACGGGGGCACATAGACGTGACGGGGACACATGCAGACGGGGACATATATAGACGGGGGCACGATGAGGGTGACACAGCGAGATGGGGACCATAGAGACGGGGGCACATCCATGTGACCCGCCCCCCAAGGACAGCCCTTTGAGGACAGAAGGAAAGGGGGTGGTGGTGGGTGGTGGTGGGTGGTGGTGATTATACATGAACTGGGACAAAAGAGACAAGAGGCAAAGCCTTCAAGGCTCACTCGGGGGGTGGGGGGGGGGGATTAAGTACAAAATTGCCAACAAATAATGGCTTTGAGATTGAGGGTCGTAAACATGAGGGGGGATATTTAAGGACAAGATTGCCAACAAAAAATGACTTTGAGATTGAGGGGTTAAAGTACAAGACTGCCAACAAATAATGACTTTGAGATTGAGGGTTGTAAACATGAGGGGGGTGTTTAAGTACAAGATTGTTAACAAAAAAATGACTGAGATTGAGGGTCGTAAACATGAGGGGGGTGTTTAAAGTACAAGATTGCCAACAAATAATGACTTTGAGATTGAGGGTAGTAAACGTGAGGGGGTGTTTAAGTACAAGATTGAAAAAAAAAAGACTTTGAGATGGAGGGTCGTAAACATGAGGGGGGTGTTTAAAGTACAAGTGAAACTATCGTTAATGGATACAATTAAAAAACAAAAGTGCCTTTGCCGAGAATCGAACCAAGAACCATTGGCATGAGAGACAGACGCTCTACCAATGAGCTACCAAGGCTTTCAGTGTAAATGAGTTTCTAGTAATTCTTAACTCGTGTTGCCTGTTGAATACTCCCTAAAATGTTATTAGTTTGCTATCTGCTTACAGAGTTGTTTTAAGTATTTAAATATTCAATTCATTATTGTTTGAAAGCTTGCATAAACATGTATGTGTATTGAAACTTTGAACAATGTACGCGTTCTATTTCCCGAGAAAATGCCAACGTTAAAGGTTGGAGATAAGACCACACACACACACACACACACACACACACACACACACACACACACACACACACACACACACACACACACACACACACGCATGAACGTGAAAACACACACACACACACACACACACACACACACACACACACACACACACACACACACACACACACACACAACCGAACAACTATCATACTATAGACTCACTTCGTGCTACCTTCGTTAACACGAGTGAGCCCAAAACGGTTAGGAGTGGGGTACATAATCGGAATCGGGGTTGGACGGATTGGAAGAATGGCATCATTTGTGCAATATTACGGGAGGTATCCAAATCCTATTGAGAGAGCCGTCGGGTCTATAGATATTCTAATGATGAAGGGTTCCGAAGGTAAAAACACAGTGGAAGTGGTTTGAACGGGGTAAGTAGGGAACCATAGGGGAAGACGGGGTAAAAAGTGCATGGGCGGGTAAGAAGCCCACCCCAATTATCTCATGAAATGAAGAAACTTTCAGTCAAATTTGCCCATGAGACGAATGCTAGACATTAACGCTCGTCTCATGGGCAAAATGAGACTGAAATTTGCTTCATTTTATGAGATAATTGGGGTGGGCTTCTTACCCGCCCATGCGCTTTTTACCCCGTCTTCCCCTACGTATAAAGCTGAAATCGGAACGGAATAAGAAATATAAGATGCGCCAGTTTCCAATCCATTGTGGCAATGACACCTCGATCAAGGCACATAATCCTAATAGAAGCCCGATTCTAATCGACGATACCAAGATTAAAAAGTAAATGATTGAAAAGAAAAGCAATGATAAAACCCGAGACTGTCCTTTTGAGAAAAAAGTAGTAACGGAAACGATAAAGAAAGGAAAGTATCTGGAAAAGATTCAAAGTGCATAGTATCTGATAATTAGAATGCTTTCGCTTTATCATCAGGGGATGGTGCGAAATTGAAAAGCAACTCGACAACAATAGCATCAGCACAACAACAGCAACAACAAAAGCAGCAACAAAAACGATACTAAAACCTACAGCAACGACAACTATGACAAGAACGACAACAACAACATTGACAATATAACAACAACTTCACAACAGCGACAATAATAACAGCAACAACAGCGACGACGATGACAACAATGAAATCATCACCATCATCATTATCATCAATATCATCAGTATCATCATCATCATCATCATCATCATCATCATCAACAGCAGCAGCAGCAGAAAAAAACAGGTGAATCCTGGTTAAGTGATTAAAGTTCAAAACTTTAATGTTTGAAGTTAAAACACACACGCACGCACACACGCACTCACACACACATAAATACACACACACGTACACACGCGCACGCGCACACACATTATCTTTAAAAAAAAATCTACATGAAAATGAAATATGTATAATAAGTTGTATTTGTCTCCTCCTTGGGTGGCGCGCCTCTGGCTGCAACGCGCTCTCCAGGTGGGAGCAACCCGAATTTCACAGAGACGCCTTTGTGACTATAAAGTACCTAATACCTAATGCAAACAGACTAGCACACTGATTGATAGACTGGCATGCAGACAGTCAAATATAATATTATGGACAGAGACAAAATCAATAAAACTGATCGAAGGACTGATAATTCAAAAGATAGATTGGAAGATCTCTTTTGTTCATTGTGTGTGAGCTTATCCTGAACACGGAAATCCCATTGTCTTGACGTTATCGTCTTAAAGACACACTGACCCACCACGATTAAGTCCCTGGGTTTTTTCTAGGTAGCTGCAGACCCACATACAAATGTCCCCAACTTCAAATTGAGGCTGCTCTTTAAAATGATGTTTCAGTTTGAATTTGGGGGCATTTGTATGGAAGTTCAACCTGGTCAAAACAAGATTTCTTACCAGCTATAAGAGGGAAAACACGTGAAACCCGTGATTTTGACACGTGATCGGGTGGGTTTTTAAGGCCTACGTTTGTGGGAATGATGATGATAGCTTGAGATAATTATGATGCAACACAACCCCCGCTTTACTTGTCATGATATGGTTCAATCTGGTCAATAAAACATAAAACCATCACAACAATCAACAAAATATCAATAAACATGAAACCGAGATAACAATATGAGTCAATTTGATCAATGGTAGACGACGACGAAAATGGTGTTTTACGTCCTCTTGGTCTGAATAAGACACATATGGGACATTTGGAAATACAAATACGGTGGGAACAATACTGGAGCCAATGCCCGGAGGCAGTACGAAACCAGTAAAGTCCCGATTTTTTAATATATTAATACAGATAGGTGTAGCGGTAACCACGCCTCGGTTAAACCTCATCGGCTGTGGTACCGCCACAAGTATGCGTAGTAAACGCTAATCAATGGTAGACAATAACTGTATCGTGTTATATAGACGTCGACGGAAGTTAATGACCACTTTTAAAAATAGGCACAGCTTTTGGAAGGACGTTACGTTAGGCAAAATGTATTTGAGCCGTGTACAAAACTGTGAGTCTGTTTATGCGTTTAGGTGTGTAGTTGACGAGAGCTGTTTGGGTTGCATATGTCTCCAATAAACACAATGTTGAATACACGTACGATACCAGGTACTGTAGCACTGAGTGCGTTGTTACCACTAAACACGGGTAATGAAATTTAGATTAAACTGCCCCCAAAAGTGGTGTAGAGTTCTTAGTAGGAACTCTCAGTGGTAGCGCGTTCGCCTTGTGTCAAGTAAACTCGAGTTCGAACCTGAGTACAGGGGGATTTTTCCTCTCACTTTGCACTGGGCCTTACGGTCTGAACGTGGAGTCTTTCGGATGAGACGATAAACCGAGGTCCCGTGTGCCCATGCACTCAGCACAACGTTAATCCCAGTGGCAACGAAAAAGTTGTCAGTTGGTCAAAATTTACCCCACCCCCCTTTCCTTCCTCATCAGTCACACAAAAATCGCATGCACAAAAAATTGGGTGGCGCGCCTCTGGCTGCGACGCACTCTCCAGGTAGAAGCAACCCAAATTTCACAGAGACGCCTCCGTGACTATAAAGTAGGGGAGGCTTATTGATTCAGTACCTGTCACGCAATTCGTACCACCTGGTTTCCTACCAAACGGTAGAAGATTGGGGGTTCATATTTGTGTGTGAAGTTTGGACAGGGGAAGGGAAGTATTTTATCACAACAAAAATGCAACGAAGCGGAACACTCTTTGCAAGACAAACGAAAGTTCATTTTGGCAGCATCTGATGTAATTTTAGGTAACGCTTTTTTTGTTTGTTATTCAGTGCATACATGCAAAGATTAAAATTGGAAATATCACTTTAAAATCTTTAAGTTCTTAGGGTCAATGTTGTCCACTTTGTAAATTAAAATATCCAAAGGAAAAATAATTGGGCCATAGTTATGTAATTCGTACCACTATCACGTAATTCGTACCTCCTACGTCTTTTCAATGGCGCAGCGTCAAAAATGCATTCAGGGGCCTGTTTTACGTGACATCAAACTTTTGATGATAAAATGACATAAGAATTACTTTGACGTCACAGAGACTAACTGGAACATTTAGAAGAGAGAATGGTCTATAGCTAAAGCCAAGTCACGAGCGTCCTACCGTTGAATTAGTGCTATAAACCCCCTGGTACGATATCAGTAACTAGGTGGTACGAATTCCGTAACAGGTCTTGTAATTCGTACCTTTTGAAGAAAAAAGTATTTTTACGTTTAAGCCAAAAGTACAAACATTATCTTTATAATTAAAGTATATAGTTATAGCCCTCTACCAGTAGCATCCACATTGAATGTTTCATAGCTTTTGGATTATCTGCCCTTGAGATAGAGATTTCTATCCTAAGGGGGTACCGATTCAATAAGTGTCCCCTACCTAATACCTAATTTGCATGCTACTACCCGTGTTAGCTGTTTAAGACGCACTCGTTAATACAGCGCCGGGACATGAAACAAAACGTGTATCAAAAGAACATCGAAACGTAGTCAGTTTGCAGGCAGTGCAAATAACGTCACCTAGGGATTAGGCCACAAGTTTAGTGACCCAGTAAACCACATTGTTACCTCCCTTCCCCGCAATTTGGTTGATTTTGAATATCCAGCTACATGGATTTCTTTGCTCATTATTATACAGGTGCCGGGGCCCTACTGAAATAATGACAATGATTATGCCTGTTCCTGTCCACCGTCAGGTGACTAGAGTACCTTTATTTACATTAAGGTACTCTACAGGTGACTAGCTACTAAATACACTAAGATATTGTAGGCATCCCAGTGTTGTAAGCAAAGGTGTACTTTGAGACTGGTCTGAGGGCCTATGTCAACTTCTGTTAAATCCGTCTGTCTCTCTCTCTGTCTGTCTGCCTGCCTGTCTCTCTTTCTCTTTGAGTGTTGGTCTCTATGTCTCTGTTTGTCTCTGTCGATTTTACTATGTAATTATGTCGCCATCTCTGTCTTCCTTCCAGGCATTGTGTTCCAATTTCACAGAATAAACTCACTAGATCTTGTGACATTTTTGATTTACAATTATTTTATATTTCGTAAGTTGTATGTAGAATGTCTATGTCTTGTAAACGCTTGTAAATGATGTAGAAGGGTATCTTTGTTCTTGCAAAATGTGTCTATTATAGTCATGTAACTGGTATATCGATGGCAGAATGATTTTATTTCAAGTTACAATATTGTATCCAAACTTGATTGAGAATGTGAATGTGGTCTATGTTTCTTCTTAGAATTTTCATATTGTAACTATTTTACTCTTGTATAATTGTGCGAGTGTGTGCGTGCGTGTATGTGTGTGTATGTGTACGTACGTGCGTTCATGTGTGTGTGTGTGTTTGTGTGCCTGCGTGCATGTTTGTGTATGTGAATGTGTGTGTGTGTGTGTGTGAGGAAGGAAGAAAACGGTGCGTGCAATCATCGTGTTTATTTTACTTTTTAATGATTCCTTATTTGTTTGCCTTTAATGTTCTTGTTATCAATGTAAAGCGCACTGAGCTCATGTGAGAAAGAGCGCTATATAAATTCCCATTATTATTATTATTATTAGATCAACGGATGGTGGTTGGGAAGAAGAAGAAGAAGAAGAAGAAGAAGAAGAAGAAGAAGAAGAAGACGACGACTAGAACAGGGTGAAATTTGACAGGGTGGTTTATATTCGTAGTGTGCCAAATAGTGGGCTTTCAGTTCACTTAAAGGTGGACCTTGACGGATGAGTTTTTGCAAGAAACACGTCGAGATCACCAGAAAGACAGCCTTTTCAAGGATCGGAACACTCACTTTGCTCTGGTTTCCTAGACATTAAACCGTCAAAACGGCGATTTCTGCTTGGCGGAGATGCCGGAGAGAGTAGCCATTTTGGATAGGGTGGGTGGAGGACACTCATTGTGGTTTAAGCGTTTCTTTTTTTGTAGTGCAGTAAACAAAAAAATTGGAGCTATTTCCTTTGCCGTGAGCGAAACTCTTTTAGATAAACTGTATAACATTTTAAAAAATAAAAATAAAAAGGCTTGTATTGCGAAAATTCTGTGCAAACGATTTGGCGGCCATTACAAAAGAGACGGCAAACACCTTTTTGGGTGAAATAATTTGACTTCCAGTACCTCCGCCAAGGAGGAATCGACGATTTGACGGTTTGATTTTTTAGGAAACCAGAGCAAAGTGAGTGTTGCGATCTCTGTAAAGGGTGTTTTCCTGGTGATCCCGACGTGTTTCTTACAAACAACGCATCCGTCAGGGTGCCCCTTTAAAACCCAACTTCAAATATGAATGAACGGTTTAAATTTCCCAGAAAAGGCATTTAGATCAATGACAAGGAAAATAGTTACCCAGTGCTGCTATGTAATCAATAATCACATCATACATAATTCATACACACAAATTCTCGGTTGGTGAAGGGGTTTCAGGACAGAACGTTCATTAGGACAGCTTTTCTTCTTCTGATTCTTCTTGGGCCTTTGTTGTTTTGTGTCCTTCTTTTTGTTATTTTGTAACCCCAGCTCTATGATTACTGTCACTGTCGCATCAATTCAAGTCAGACAGACGTAAAAGTTAAATACGATTGAATGAAGAACACAATATTAAGTATGAATAACGCCGTCAACTTATAATCAGAATACATGACACTACAGTGAGCAAA
>CM065687.1:23650124-23655124 GCA_017654935.2 Phymorhynchus buccinoides | reverse complement strand
TACTGCACCAGCAAACAAATAGCCCATTCTACTGAATTCACAGCATGATAAAACAGCCAGGTAAACAAAGACACTTAAAACCTTCATGTTCGTTTGAATCGGATTCTACGATAATCCAAAAGACATTAAACACACAACGCACTTTTACGCTCAAGGGGAATAACTGAAGATCAAAACCAGAAATTGCGGGCCTTTAATCAGCGTGTGCTGACTTTTACTTCTGAGGATGCGAACACACAGAAAATAAATTTCGCTCGTTTATGTTGGCGCTAGATCGTCGCTAATGTTTGTGCCGTATCGGGTTGCTCGTGACCTTTTGCGAAAGACAGTTTTTGTCGGAGAGAAAGAGAGATCGAAGATTTAAGATTCACAAGCTTTATATTACTCAAGGATTAAGATTCTAGATCTACAAGCCTAGTCTTACAAGTTGTCCTTGCTAGCTTAGGAAACGAACAAAGAGAAGTAAGAAAAAACAGAAAAAAACAACAAGAAGCAAATATATATAAATATAAGGGAAGACGGGGTAAAAAGCGCATTGGCGGGTAAGAAGCCCACCCCAATTATCTCATGAAATAAAGAAAATTTCAGTCAAATTTGCCCATGAGACGAATGCTAGACATTAACGCTCGTCTCATGTCAAAATGAGACTGAAATTTGCTTCATTTCATGAGATATTTGGGGTGGGCTTCTTGCCCGCCCATGCGCTTTTTACCCCGTCTTCCCCTATTCACTATTGTAGAATGAGAAACCTATAAAAGCATTACGAGGGAAAGTGTATCAGCAATCAGGAAATACAGCATATTAATCATCAATAAAACACAATAACGTGTCCTGCAACACTGCCTACTTCATGATGTTCCCAGACAATCAATGATAAGACCTTATATATGTTACAGTAAATTTACAAAACTAGTAAATTTGCAAACTTCCTGACATGTTCAAAGTGTTGCTTCTGAAGCAGAAGCCTTGAATGGAGGCAACGGGCAGCTTGCGTGGACAATTTGCTGCACTTTTCTGTCAAACGAATCCCATTTCTTTTTATTTTGAGCTATCATGTTTTCCTCGATCCTCCTATTTCACTTCTGCTCCCCCCCTCCACCCCCCCCCCCCCCCCCCCCCCCCCCCCCCCCCCCCCCCCCCTCACCCCCCCCCCCCTCCCCCCTGACACAACACACTTCCTACTATAATTTTGATATCCAGAGAGAGAGAGAGAGAGAGAGAGAGAGAGAGAGAGAGAGAGAGAGAGAGAGAGAGAGAGAGAGAGAGTGAGAGTGTGTGTGTGTGTGTGTGTGTGTGTGTGTGTGCGTGCGTGTGTGCGCGCGCGCGTGTGCGTGTATGTGCGTGCGAGTGTGTGTGTGTGTGTGTGTGTGTGTGTGCGTGTGCGTGCGTACGTGTGCGTGTATGTGCGTGCGAGTGTGTGTGTGTGTGTGTGTGTGTGTGTGTGTGTGTGTGTGTGTGTGTGTGTGTGTGTGTGTGTGTGTGTGTGTGTGTATGAGTGTGTATGTGTTTTAAAAGGATTTTAACTAGCGTTTGCTAACAGACCTGGAAGGGCAGATGATTACACGGGTTACTGTCCCATGAAATTCATGAACTGCGCGACTGTACTGAACTCGATTATTGCAGTCATGCAAGGGGTGCGACATTGCTGAAGGAAAACGCCCTGCAGACGATGCGAGCAATCAATGTGCTTGGATTATTTTGTTCTAGATGCTTTTCAAGAGGTTTTTGGAAAACATGGTATTAGGTTCAGATAGGTATGCGATATGAAACATTACTCATTTAAAGTAAGACAGCACGTTAGCGTATTTGAAGGATAGTGGACACATATCTCTAGATAACGGTCGCCGCACGAATAACTGTTACGCCTAAACGTTTACTAAAGTCAGATAAGCTTACTCTTCACTTTTGGGGGAGAGAAAAGGGCTGCTATCGTAAGGGAGATAAATCATACATCTGTCAGTTTGTACACAGTTTTTGATTTCATCCACGTCTATTTGTGTACAGAAAATTAAATTTGCACTATATTATGCCATCTAATATGATGAAAAATTAAGAACGAGCACTCAAAAACACTTGCGTTTGTTTAATTTGCTAAAAGCATCCCGTATTTTGTCTTGATAGATTTTGCTGTGACAGTCTCTCTCTCTCTCTCTCTCTCTCTCTCTCTCTCTCTCTTCCATTTTGAAAGTTAAAGTGAGAGAGAGAGAGAAAAATAGAGATTTTACGCCCTCTGAGCCAACAGGCTATTTGAGGCATTTTGATTTATAAAGATCCTAGAAAAAAGGTGGATTTTAAGTTTTATAAGATGAAGTTTAAAAGAATAAGTTATTTATTTTATCAGAGTTTATAAAGAATTTTTTTTATTTTAATAGCGCAAGCTGAAGAATATAAAATTTAAGTTTGTGATAAAATATTTTGTTTTTAAAAGATATTTAGCTGTTTGCTTTTAAGTCTGGCAGATTGGAGGAGGTCTGATTAAAAAACCCCAGGGCTACAGTTAAAATTCATGCATTTTAGGCTCAACTGAGCAATTGGATAAAAACAATCCGTGTTTGTGCTCGGGAAGAGCTTTTATTATTAAAATTCTTGACAGGCAGAAGCCTGTGTTCAAGCTAATATACAGTTTTAAAAAACTTTTCAAAAAAAAGTTATGAAAAAGTAGAAGTTATTCTTTTATTTCCTTTTTCTATATGTACATTTTTTATATAAGGCTATCCTATTAGGTTTTGGTCCCTTGGGACCAAACACAACTAATAGTTACCTAGAGGTTATTAATTATAAATTTATTTGATACAGAGACAACTGTCAAAAAATTATTTGGCCAAAAAGCTATTAATATTAGTATGTACATTGTTATTATGTACACAACTTTTACAGACAAACTGTTTAAACTTTTTACAAGTAACGTTATTGTTTAATATTTAAATTATAACTAAGTTGAATTTTTTAAACTATGTTAAAGTTTTAACAAGTGTTTAATTTATTTAATATTGTCCATAGGGCAAAGTATAATGTTATTTTCACGTATGTGAATTTATAAAATTTGTGTTAAAAATTTATGTTCTACTCTAGTCAAGCTACGGGACTCAACCCCATAGCTTTAAGATTGTTTTGTTAAAATCTATGTCTTAAAATTGTTTAATATGTAAAATAAGTTAAGATTTGATAAAAAAGACGAGTTTATAACTATTAAGGTTCCATAGTTATATTAAAAGTTGCTATTAAAATCTAGTTTGTTTTATGTATATTTTGGTCTTACCTGACCATATGTGATTTAGTTATTTAACTAGATGAAATCTAGTGAGAGGTCATTATTTTATATAAAGTTGTTTATGAGTAGGGGAACATACCGCCAGAGGCCACCATTGTTGTAAATAATCTTATGTGTTCCATCTGATCCCAGGGGGGGGTAGCAACAAAGACTCCCCCGCCCCTGATGTCACGGTGGAATGTGAGATAGGTGAGATTAATAAAAGTTGTTATTTATAATTAAATGGTTTTTAAGAGGATGGTATAAGAGTTGAGGGTGGGGATGGTTAACGACTCCTGTATGCTCGGGACGGAGGGAGGGAGGGGAAGGGACCCCTCCTCTCCGCCCCAAGCAGTGACAGGACACCGCATGGGCAGTCCCAAAAAGGGGGGGGAGCACAAGCGTAAAACGCAACGGTTACGAAAGATACCTCCGTTGTGTGTGCCGGACACCCATCTGCATAGGAGAGGGTTTTTTAAAAAATAGTGGGCTCAAAAGAGTCACTTCAGCCCATCAGGCACATATTTTAGATAAAAGGGAAATGGGGGTAAAGGGGGCGGGAATGCAGACAGGTATACGGCCCACACACCAGAGGGACTCTATTCCCACCAGTAAAAATAGTTCCAGATTTAAACAAGGTGCTTGAATGACACCTGGCCAATTGCCCCGGCGAGCCAAACCATTGGTGACCAACCTAATTTATGGTGTTTACTTAAGATGTTCTTTTCGTTATATATTAAGTTATTTTGTTTGCATTTGTCTATAACAGGTTGTAGTTCCTTTTTTATCTGACTACAGGGATCAAAAATATGCTTCAGACTAAAGATTTTTCCACATTTACATGGGGTGTTCCTTAATTTACATCGAATAGAATCAGTATAGAATCTGTTGATTCTGCCTTGAATTTTATGGGCAACGGGCAGGTGAAGACCACCACTGATAAATTTCCTGCACCGGGGTTGGGCTTCTAAATAGGAATCCAATTCCTCAGCCCATCTCCGGTACACACAACGTTTTAAATGGTTTTTAATCTCTGACAGAGACAATTTAATGTTTATAGACTGACCCTCGATGTGTTCAGCTGCCCTTTTGGCTGCTGTATCAGCAAGGTCATTCCCCGTGAGTCCCAAATGGGAGGGAATCCACATAATGGTTAAATCGGTACCTTTAATTCTTATTTGATGAATAAGGTTTTGTATCTCTTGAATGATTTTCCTTCTATTTTTTGTATTATTTTGCAATGCTTGTATCGAGGATAAGGAATCTGTGAGGATTGTCACCTGATACAATGATTTTTGAAACTCGTTTATAAAAAAACAGGCCTCAAGAATTGCCCAGAGTTCTGCACAAGTTAAAGTCACATTCACGCTAGATATATATATAAAAAAAAAAAGCCGGAAGTATTGATATTTCCCATGATCCTTCAAACAGTTTGTCGCTTGTTACCTCGATAGCAGCCTCAAAACGTTTGCGGCAAAAGAGGTGTTTCTTAGTACCGTTTTTGCCGATTTGAGCTCACGCTATGTAACGTTAGCCCTTGTGAAACTACCCCCAGTAGAAGAGAAGAACACGTGACAAAATAATAATTCAGGATGGCAAATCAAACTGTTCAGCTTATTTCCACGAGAGATAGATGACAATTCATAGTGAACATGAGCCACAGGGCAGAATGGGAACAGGGCGAAAAGCGACAGGGCGAAATGACATGGGTTGCCAGGGCGAAACGGCACTGCCATTGCAGGATTGACGA
>CM065687.1:23637624-23640124 GCA_017654935.2 Phymorhynchus buccinoides | reverse complement strand
TTTTGCAAAATGCAATACAATTTAACAGAGTAGTAGAGAGAGAGAGAGAGAGAGAGAGAGAGAGAAGAGAGAGAGAGAGAGAGAGAGAGAGAGATAGAGCAGAGAGGAGATAGAAGAGAGTGAGAGAGAGAGAGAGAGAGAGAGAGAAATACGAATACGAATACGAAGAATACGATACGAAAAATACGAATCCTTTTTATTGAGGGTAAAAAGGATAAGCTACAATAGCTTCTTTATACCTTGCACTCTCACATCACACCTTCCTACCATGCATCAATACAGGAACCTTGACATAATACGTACCTACCCAATCAGTCAAGAAAAATGGAACAAATTTGGGCACATGAAATAATTGGAAACAGATCGTAAAAAGGGGAATTAAGAAGAAGAAGAAGAAGAAGAAGAAGAAGAAGAAGAAGACGAAGAAGAAGAGAAGAAGAAAGAGGAGGAAGGGAGGAAGAGGAGGATTTCTCTTCTTCTTCTTATTTTGCGTTCCCAGCATAATAGGCCACAATTGTTTAAGGTACGTATGTGTCCGGTTTTCAGTTTTTAGCTAGTCTTCACCTTGCATACAGTCGACACATTTGATTTCGGGAACTCAAAGATGGATTTTTTTTTTTAAACAGCAGGGAAATGGCCAATAAGGTTCCAGAAAGATAGTAGATGACAGAAAGCTAAATAGGGAAATGGCAGAGTCAAAGGAGAGGTGGCAATATATAGAAGTTACAAGCACAGTGTAACTTCCAGGAAGGTGGGGGAACTAATTTTACGAAGACGCCCCCCCCCTCCCCCGGTATTACCCCACGGGGTGAGGTCTCGGTGGAGGAAGGGGCGGGGGTCGCCAGCACGCTCCCGTATGGAGGTCACGGATGCCTCCATCACACTGCCCAAAGAGAGAGAGAGAGAGGAGAGCAGGAACATAGACAGACAGACAGACAGACATAGAGAGAGAGAGAGTGAGTGAGAGAGAAGAGAGAGTAGAGAAGAGATAGATAGATAGAGAGAGAGAGACGAGAGAGAGAGAGACTGAGAGACCCCGAGAGTGAAACGAGAGAGACCGAGAGAGAGAGAATGAGAGAGAGAGAGAGAGCAAGAGGGCCACGAGGACAGAGAGAAGAGAAGAAAGCACAGACACGAGGAGTTGAAGAGAGAGACAGGAGAGAGACGACTCTCTCTCCCATCCTCCCTCCGGATTGACGACGATGAGAGAGAGAGAGACGATTGAACGGACCCCGAGAAGCTTTAGAGAGCCGAGAGCATGAGCGCAGACGAGTAGAGACACTCCTGACTACACGAGGATCGAGCGAGCAGAGATAGATCCGAGAAGAGATGAGCAGACGACGAGCCCCAGAGAGAGAGGAATGTGGTATATTCACATTTATGCCCGTCAAAAGGTGAGAACGATAATCTATTGACTGAAAAAAAAAAAAGCGGATCGGATCTACTGATATCGCTATGGTCTTTTCTGTTACAAATTATCGTTATTTTATTGACGGGCAATAATAAATCGTGAATATAGGCCGATGAAGCGAACATCAGCATATACACTTTCACACTTCCCTGGATAACATGATAGACAAGGTGAGGAGAAAGGGTGGAGAGACAAGAGAAGACAGGGTGGAGAGGAGACATAGAGAGGCCACAGAGAAGGAGGAGAGAGGGGAAGAGGAGGAGAAAAAGCAAGAGAGAGAGGGAGTCGCAGGACAGAGAGAGGTCACAGAACGACACGGAGAATTGTGTTAAATGGATATCATGACTTACTTGGACAATTAGTAGTGGTCATTTTGAATGTTGACTTGAAGCAGTCAACTTGAAGCGAATTGAACCACGTCGCATTTCAGGTTCCCGGTCGACGGTATTATCGCAATCCGATTTTGGTATGATACACCTGGGCCTGTATTCACGTTGAGATAGCATGAGACTTAGCATGATGCTAACTTAGAAGCTCTTCCAAAAGTCCTATTAAATCCTATATAGGACATTGGAAGAGCTTCTTCTAAGTTAGCATCATGCTAAGTTTCGTGTTATCTCAACGTGAATACAGACCCTGGTCATGATGCTTAAAAAGTTCTTGAGTAAACACCAATTGCACATTCACATGTTGTATGCTCTCAGAAGCCAGTCCTGGTGGAATTGGTTCAAAAACGTAATGTTAACTTGGTAGTAAGCAACACAGTCCTTTAAACGAGGAACATGTGAGCATTTGTTACAAGGAAACTCACACATCACAATCAGGTGGAGGTGGTTCAAAGGTCTTTGAAAAATAAATCGGTGAACAGTTTTAAAACAGCTTTTATTGTAGAATCTGACAGGTAATGGTGAACACTATAATTGGTTCAAAGGTCATATGGTTCATTGACAGTCTGTGCTGATCAGTCATAACCCATTCCTCCGAATTTGGTGAACTCTAATCGCAGAAAGCATCAAGGGCCAGCCACACGTTAGCTAAAATCGCACGACTGTACGATACGATTCGATCACGTGATCCCGAATCCCGAAG
>CM065687.1:23627624-23630124 GCA_017654935.2 Phymorhynchus buccinoides | reverse complement strand
ATCTCGATGCGCCAATCACAAATTTTGTTCTCGGAGACCACGTGATGGAATCGTATCGTACAGTCGTGCGATTTTAATGGACGTGAGGCTGGCCCTTTAGGGAGAACGTGAGAGTAACAAGGATTTCTTTAACCCTTTCACCGCCAATGTCGCACATTAGCACCACATTGATTTAACACTTATGTCACTAAAAGGCATCAATTTGGGTCTATTATCCAAAGACCCTATTGTCTTAGTTTTGCGATGTAAGGTTAGACCTTATTTTATATCTGTCACAGAAGAATCCACAATAATACTGCGGATGGATGTTGTTGTCTACCCAGGTAAATGTAATGGTAATTTTGGGCTAACATTTGGCTGGCGGTGAAAGGGTTAATTACAGAATCAACAGGGTTGCAACAACACCCCCCATCCCCCATCCCCATCCTTCTCTTTATCAGAAGGAAATGTCAACAAACTATACTGTGCATGCATTTGAAACACGCTTTCAGCTTTTTGCAACACTAAAAAAAAAGCTAGTCAATAACAAGTCAGGGAGTAAGATGTGGCGATGCACTATAAAAACACACATAGACACAGACACACACGCGAGCGCGCACACTTACGCACACGCACACACACACACACACACACACACATATACACTCTCTCGCGTACGCACACACACACACACACACACACACACACACACACACACACACACACACACACACACACACACACACACACACACACACACACACACGCATATACATACACACGCACACGCACACACACACTAACTCGTAGCGTAGTAAGAGCGTGGTGAGGTCTCGGAAGGAGCGTGGACATGATGGAAACGGAAATGCAGCGAGATCGCAGTGAGAACGGGGACGACGTGATGGCAATGTGGTGAGTGCGTCAACAACCGAAACAGTGGCAGAGCAGCCTACTGAGAACGTAGCGACAGAGTAGGGCCCGCGCCTAGAGCGAGGCTCGGTTTACAATTTGTCAGCTGCGTGTCTCCCCTCCTCAGATGGCAGTGGGGTCGTTGGTTGCAGTCAGTAAATCACACCTGTTTATCCCCCTACACAAGTTTTGAGTAGTCTGGATAGCTGAAATGAGTAGGTTGGGTGCAACATGTGTAGTTTTATTCATTAAACCATCAGACAATGTTCACTGAAAATGAGTAATTAGAGCATTATTTTCAATTTTGAAGAGTAGTAGAGGTCCAAATTGAGTAGAATACTACTCGAAAAGAGTAGAGTAAACAGGTCTGAGTCACACTCGAAGGAGGATATCTACGACCTCGCCACGTTTTTCTATAAATTAAGCGAACGGTGAGGACGTGTTGTTAATTCCTGATCGCTTCTCGGCATTTTGGCTAAGACAGTGATTCAGGAACATAAATTTTTGTTTATACCATGGCTTGGTTTGTTCAGCCCGTCGTACATGGCGAAAGCCAATACGCGACGTTAAACTGAACTTCCATCCGGACGCGCTGTATTAGAGGCGTTCATCATGTGTGAGGGGGTCTTACTGCGTGATGACTTGCGTTGGACACATAACATTCTCTGAAGAGTTCTCACTGAGATCGTTCCCTGCTTGCAAAAAAAGAAAACGAACTGGACTACATCAAACCAGGCAGCCTTTTTCGAGGGGATTGTTGCTGATCTGCTTGATCGTTTGGCCCTAATAAGCTGGAGCAAATGGAGTGAATTGAGCGTGACGTGTGGCCAACTTTGACTATTTAGCTTGTAGCAGATCTTTATGTTCTTTTTCTCTCAGAGAAATCCGCTGGTTATTGGTTGGACTAAGTACATCCATGACAGTAGGTAGAGCGAACCGGAGTTCTTGCTTGGGAAAAAAAAGTTAACCGGTGCGTTAGTATCATTTGTACATAATTATTTACAGTAGCTTATAAACTGCACATATATATAACAGTATAGCTTAAAACGTACATAATAGCTTAAAGATACACTGACGCACCACGATTAAGTCCCTTGTTTTTGTCTGGGTAGCTGTGACCCACATACACATGTCCCCAACTTCAAATTGAGGCTGCTCTTTAAAAATGATGTTTCGGTTTGAATTGGGAGGGATTTGTATGGGAGTGAGACCTGGTCAAAACAAGATTTCTTTCCAGCTATAAGAGGAAAAACACGTGAAACCCCCGTGATTTTGACACGTGATCTGGAGGATATTTAACAAAGAACGATCGATGTGCGTGACATGTAATAGATACATAGAATCAAAGTTAAAAAACAACAACAACAGGAAATAGCAACAAGGGGAACAAGTGTGCGGCGGGCGCTTTCCATGCGGCCTCGCAATCACATAGTAAGTAAAGTCAGTCAATCAACATCACTAGTCAATAACTGAGCGAGGAATCAAAGTTAGCCGTGACACTCTTCGGGTAAGTCCGGATGCTGGAGTACGTGGACGTGAGCGTCCCGGGCAAGGAGTAGGGCCTCTCGTACAAGAAATCCGTGTCCACGCTGTACCCGTTCCGCACCGCCCC
>CM065687.1:23620124-23625124 GCA_017654935.2 Phymorhynchus buccinoides | reverse complement strand
TGTGTGTGTGTGTGGTGTGGTGTGTGTGTGTGTGTGTGTGTGTGTGTGTGTGGTGTGTGTGTGTGTGTGTGTGTGTGTGTGTGTGTGTGTGTGTGTGTGTTGTGTGTGTGTGTGTGGTGTGTGTGTGTGTGTGTGTGTGTGTGTGTGTGTGTGTGTGTGTGTGTGTGTGTGTGTGTGGTGTGTGTGTGTGTGTGTGTGTGTGTGTGTGTGTGTGTGTAGGCTATTATGTGCGCGTCTGTGTTTGATTGTTTGTACGTTACTAATAATAAGGGAACATGTATCATTCTGACTAAAAGACGTTGCCTGACTCCATTCTTTACCTTGAACATAACGTAGAAGATGAAACTGAGAGCCGTGACAGCGCCCGTCGCCATCACAGTCAGCAAGGACCACGCCCACACCTCCCGGATGAACACGCCCCTTTCCTCCCCGTCCCTCCACAGCCAATCAGGCATCGCTGGGGGCGGGGTTGTCGATGTGGTCGTAGGACTGCGCGTGACGTTGGCCACCACGTTGACGCATGCGCAGGCAGGGCAGTAAGTATGTGGGCGTGGCTTGGGCAGAAGCTGGCCTCTTGGGGAGAAGAACTGGACGAGGGAGGCGTTGATGGATAAGCCTGAAGACTGGTAGGTTCCCACCTGTAGTGAGAAAGGTAAGGACTGGAGAGATGTTGAACGCTTAGTGCCATGTGACTACAGTGGTATTTGGTTCTCGTAGTATTTCCTTCTCCCCAACTCTCACCATCATCACCTTAAACCCTTAACAGGAACAAAGTGTATTGGATGCAACCCCCCCCCCCCCCCCCCACACACACACATACATACACACACACACACACACACACACACACACACACACACACACACACACACACACGCACATACACACATACACACATACACACACACACACACACACACACACACACACACACACACCCGCACCCAACAATCAAGTAAAAACCCAACTGGTAAGATGTAAAACTTTGCAATTGTAAAATTAATAATTATGCTCACCATGAGTGTCAATTGCTTAGCTATTGAAAATCACAATGGGAGTTCCATAACAACTGAGGTGCAAATCAACAAAATCAATGGCCACTCTAAAGAATCACAATCATAGGAAAATTCATTCAGTTAACGAAACTCGTGTGGTATTCTTTTATGTACGTGACAATCAACTCTTCAGTTGGAGGCAGGCAGCAAGTAAAATACGAAGGCCTATGCTATTGCATGACATAATATCGTACTGGTGTTTAGCAGTTTTGAATTAACTTTGCTTGATTTATAAAACTTATTGTTATTTATATTTCCAACACGAGCACAACGCTTACAACTGGTGCCAAGTATACAACAAATGGCACAAGCAGGGAAACATGCAGCTATGTTATGCGTTAAAACAAATGACTCATATATCAAACCTTATTCCATCCACCAAACAAAGCCACTGACCATGACCAGTTGTCCAGGTTGTATGCTGGTGATGGACAATACGAGGTCCAGGTCCCCATGGTCATCCATAGTGACCACTCCTTCTTCGTACTTGAAGCTGACACCGGACAGACCTAGCCGGCCTTCCATGATGTCCGAAGAGAGATTTCTACAGATGCCTTGGCCGGAGGGGCACCGGCTCCTGTAGTGAGAATCCAATGAATGCAAGATGGCGTCCACCCCTCTGATGACTCGAGAAGCTGCCGCTGAAGGTATGATAGGTCCTGTGAGGAGAGGGTTGTCCTGGCAGATATTCACTGGTTCAGGAGCTTCAGTACTGGAATGAAGTGAAGACGAGGTGGAGAGAGAATGTCTGCATCTGTGACGAAGTTGTAAATAGTCCTTCCACCATGAAGATAGAGATTGCTGGGTGGAAAACTCCTCCAGGAACACCTGGAAGTCGTCGTTGATCTTGCCCTGGACGTCCAGGAGGAGGGCCCCCCAGGGAATGTTGATGCCCACAGTAGACAGCCAGTCGTCGCCAATCATGGAGATGACCCAGGGCCGGGTCACCGCCCCCACCTCCCGCTCCCCAAACAACGTCACTGCATCCGCACGAGATAGGAAGAGGATGACGGGGACGAAGGTGGTGGAGGGGTTGGAGAGGATTTTGGCCACCGTTCTGACGTTGGACGCTCCGGGGATCAGCTGCAGGTAGCTGACGACGCACACTCCGCGGTACCCAGCCTCATCCACGAAATACTCCGCCATGCTCATGAACCTCGCTTCCCCCGACGTCAGGATGTAGGCGTGGCTCCAGGAGAACTCGCCGAACAAACTGAACATAGCTTCTACCGCAATTCTCTCAGCAGAATTTGACCACTCTCCGCCCTTCTTCATTTTATGCAAAGAAGTGACCGTGGCCAACTTGTCCAAACCTCGCACGGTATCTTTCAAGAGGACGACCTCGTCAAACGTGTCTTGAAGTGCATAGCCGATCACCTGAGCAGGGCTGAAGAATGGCGGGAGGCTGGGATCCCCTTCAACAGAAACTTTAAAGTTCACATCGCACGACTCAAACTTCCCCAGGAGATGCAAGGCAGTCGCCAGGTTGGAACAAGAATCCAACAAAACTCCACCGATCTGGATCCCGGGCAACAGTCCAGGGTACCTCTTCTGGGCAGTGCCCACGGCAAACATGAACGCCTGCTCCGCCTGCTTTTCCTCCAAGGAGTCTGAAAACTCTCCACACACGAAAGACTCTTGGCCAGCTTGATGAACCGGGAATATTCCAGCTATGAGGAGATCTCCAGGAATGGTGATGAAGGGTCTGTAAGAGTCTGGAACCGATTTTGTGTCTTCAGAATGTGAAAGAGATGAGCTGTCCGGGGAGCGTGAAGATTCTGATGGGCGTCGGGAAGATGGGGGATCTGAGGAGGAGGAGTGGGAGGGTAACTGACAGCTGAGACACCGAGGACACCATCCCGGGCATTGCGAGGCGGGCATGTCCCTGATGCTGACCTCGTTCATGTGAACTTGGCCTTCCACGTGCACCTCGCCGATCTGTATGCATAATAATAATTATAGACAATGAAATACCATATCCATCATAGCACAGGCTTCCTCATGGTTTCCAGTCGAAACATTGGTGCATTGAAATGCTAAATCATCAGCCGCGCCACACATGTTCACCTCCAAAATGGTAAATTGATTTAATTCTGCTCAAGTCATTCGATCAATGACATTCATGTTCGAACATATCCTAGATATCCTAACTACCCATGTGCATGCCAAATTTGAGCGTCCTTGGATCCTTTGTTCAAACGTTATCGTGAGTGGAATAGTGAGCAAGGTAGCGGAGGGCAGGTGAATGATTGGGTGTGGTGTGAGTTACATGTTACATATTTGTTTATATTAATTGTAAATTTCTGTTTCATGTTTTCAATTAATAATTCTGATTTTTATTTTGGTGGATTTCTTTTTATCTTATTTTACACGATGGAAGACAAGTTTCCAATTGCGTTTGAACAACGGACAGTAAAGAAACTTATGACTTATGACTTAATACATCATCAGCCAGCCAGGAAAAAACCAAACACACGTCACCGAAAACATTACCAGCTTCGCTTGCATGGCTGGTAACAAACATCGAGTAATTATGATCCTAATATCACCACATCGGCAGCAGTCCTATTGCCTCTGCATTGATGTCACCATTTCAATAACACACTAACAACAGCCACTTCCTAAGGTTGACGTTATGAACGAATTATTTATACACAAAAAGAAACAAATCATCATCAGGTTGTGATAATTCACATAATTAGGTTTGGTGACGTAAAACAGGCTTACAATCAGCTGCTCCCTTCATCACACACACACACACACACACAACACACACACACACACACACACACACACACACACACACACACACACAGAGAGAGAGAGAGAGAGAGAGAGAGAGAGAGAGAGAGAGAGAGAGAGAGAGAGAGAGAGAGAGAGAGAGAGAGAGAGAGAGAGAGAGAGAGAGAGACAGAGAGAGAGAGAGAGAGACAGAGAGAGAGACACACACACACAGAGAGAGAGACACAGAGAGAGATAGAGAAACCACGTCCATCTTTCCAACCAACCAGAATCTTTACCCCTTTCTCAGCATCTTCCCTCCTTCATCACCGCCACCCAACCACTAAAACCGTCCCCCCCCACCCCCACACCACCCTCACTCACCTTCACCCTGCTCCGTCCTCGCAAGGCAAAAACATCCAGCTCCATTTCCAGCTCACCAGACCCCCTCCCCTTCCCCAACCCCCTCCGGTCCAGGAGCTGATCCTTCAGAACGCGCAGATCCTCCGCGGCCCGACACACCCCACCTCCTCCTCCTCCTTCTTGTGGACATACAGATCTGAAGACCTCCTCCAGGGATTTCATCAGACTATCCAACGCCAGAGGAACCAAAGACAGCCCTTTGAGGCGGGATGATTCGTTGCTGAAGGTCCTCTGCAGAGTTCTGCTCCAGGGGTCTTCTCGATCTTGAGATTCTGGAAACTGGAAATCGTCCGGGATGATCGGTTGGGTCACGATGGCTGTGTTGATAGAGTAGGAATGTGGGGTGGCTAGGGTCACGTCTGAGTTCCATGGCATGAAAGCGTAGTTGAGTTTCGCGTTAGGATTGTGTTCGCGAATCGCTTGCAGGATGGCCAGAGTGGTTGAGTGGTCAGTTAGAAATAAAACCGCTGATACGCTATTCATTAGCTGAGAGGCTGCGATGCTGATGTTAGTGTTTTGATGAATGAGAATGTCTTCAGCGATGCACAGGTTGTTGGACTTTAAAACGCGGCGAAAGCTGGAACGGAGTTTGTCTCCTTCGTGAACAACAACATTGAGATACGTCCATCGTACGGCTGCCAAAACGTCTGCCATGAATCGCAGATAAGTGACACGAGAATCGCTTTCAACCGAATATTCTTCGTCGGTAATTTTCATCACAGTCTTCGGAAAATCATCATAGTCGCCGTAGTTTTTAAAATCGACGTAAGCGGCGATTCTGGAGGGCTGAATGACGACATC
>CM065687.1:23605124-23612624 GCA_017654935.2 Phymorhynchus buccinoides | reverse complement strand
TTACACTTTTTTGTTCTTATTATAACTTTCCAGACAATGCTAATCGTCTTGGGCATCATAGGTTGAGTCTACTGGCGTGTGTGTGTGTGTGTGTGTGTGTGTGTGTGTGTGTGTGTGTGTGTGTGTGTGTGTGTGTGTGTGTGTGTGTGTGTGTGTGTGTGTGTGTGTGTGTGTGTGTGTGTGTGTGTGTGTGTGTGTGTGTGTGTGTGTGCGCGTGTGCGTGTGCGTGCGTGCGCGTGCGTGCGTGCGTGTGCGTGTGCGTGCGTGTGCGTGTGCGTGCGTGTGCGTGTGCGTGCGTGTGTATGTATGTATGTATGTATGTGTGTGTGTGTGTGTGTGTGTGTCTTTCATTTAACGTCTATCCACTTCTCGTGATATTAGACAAATACATTGTGTGTGTATGTGTGCGTGCGTGCGTGCGTGCTTGCGCGCGTGTGCGCGTGTGTGTGTTTGGGTGCGCGTGCACGAGCTGTGTATGTTCGTGCATAACTGGGACAAAAAAGAAACATCAACAAAAGAAAATGTTATCGCATCGAATGCATACATTTCATCTCAGCAGCATTATTCATTGGCTGACGAAACGATCTGCAAGAAATGAATAGACTGCGCATCAGCTAGTTTTTGGCAATGCTCTGAACCTACGCTTAGAAGGAAATAAACTTGTTATTTCTCTTAACCCTTTCACCGCCAGCCTTATATCAGCCAAAATGTTCCATTAATTTTACCTGGGTAGAGAACAAAATCCATCTGCAGTATTGGGGATTCTTCTGTGACATGCATGAAATAAGGTCTATCCTTACTTCCCCAAACTAAGACAATGGGGTCTTTGGATAATAGACCCCAATTTGATGCCTTTTTTAGTGACATAGGGGTTAAATCACTGTGGTGCTAAAATGCGACTTTGGCGGTGAAAGGGTTAAAGTTCCCTTTTTGCTTGTTATTTCATTATTATCTTCTGTTCCAGTGTCTTATTACTCTTGGCAGCCTATATTGTGTAGCGTATCTGTGTTTGAGCGCCTTGTATAGGGGAAGACGGGGTAAAAAGCGCATGGGCGGGTAAGAAGCCCACCCCAATTATCTCATGAAATGAAGCAAATTTCAGTCTCATTTTGCCCATGAGACGAGCGTTAATGTCTAGCATTCGTCTCATGGGCAAATTTGACTGAAATTTTCTTTATTTCATGAGATAATTGGGGTGGGCTTCTTACCCGCCCATGCGCTTTTTACCCCGTCTTCCCCTAAGCTTTAAGCTTGTTGTGCTCATTTGCATTTTGTTTATGTTGCTGCTATGTTGATTTTCAATAACAAAAAATCGTTTACACCAAAAGGAAATAACTTGGATATCTTCTACGTATTGGTAAAAAGAATACAATCGCCAGTCAAATAATGCAGCACACACTGCTCTGCGTGTATATATTTACTTTGGTTTCACGCAATGGATTTTATTGTGGGTTGTTGCGTGTGGCAAACCTCTATTGAGTTCATTCCTTTTCTCTGCAAATGTGGTTAGCTTGTCAGCAGGGGGGGGGGGGGGAGAGAGAGAGAGAGAGAGAGAGAGAGAGAGAGAGAGAGAGAGAGAGAGAGAGAGAGAGAGAGAGAGAGAGAGAGAGAGAGAGAGAGAGAGAGAGAGAGAGAGAGAGAGAGAGAGAGAGAGAGAGAGAGAGAGAGAGAGAGAGAGAGAGAGAGAGAGAGAGAGAGAGAGAGAGAGAGAGAGAGAGAAAGATAATATACGAATACGAATGTTTTATTGATCGCAAAATGGATAAACTACAATACCTTCTTTACACCATGTCCTCTCTCTCACACACTCACACCATGCATCAAGCGGGGGGGGGGGAAATGAGATAAAAAAAAGCACACAACAACAACAACAATAATCAACAACAACTGGAGAGAGAGAGAGAGAGAGAGAGGAGAGAGAGAGAGAGAGAGAGAGAGAGAGAGAGAGAGAGAGAGAGAGAGAGAGAGAGAGAGAGAGAGAGAGAGAGAGAGAGAGAGGAGAGAGAGAGAGAGAGAGAGAGAGAGAGAGAGAGAGAGAGAGAGAGAGAAGAGAGAGAGAGAGAGAGAGAGAGAGAGAGAGAGAGAGAGAGAGAGAGAAAGAGAGAGAGAGAACAATAACGATAGCGAATATTTTAATTTGTTAGGCCAACAGCCCCATACAAATGGAGTTCAAATGAAAACATGTAATCAGAAAAGATAGAGGACCTTGCAGAGATTTGTCCGAACTAAAGACGCTTTATAGACATGTTTAGAGAGTGGCAACTAGATTGAGAGAGAGAGAGAGGGAGGTGGGAGATGTAGACATTTGCATCATGTGAGAGAGAGAGAGAGAGAGAGAGAGAGAGAGAGAGAGAGAGAGAGGGGGGGGGGATGTTGAAAATCAGAGTAACACAACGACAGACAGAAGGAGACAGAGAAGGCAAAGAGGCATAAAAGCATACAGTACGTGCAGAGAAGATTACCCACTCAAAGAGAGAGAGAGAGAGAGAGAGAGAGAGAGAGAGAGAGAGAGAGAGAGAGAGAGAGAGAGAGAGAGAGAGAGAGAGAGAGAGAGAGAGAGAGAGAGAGAGAGAGAGAGAGATACAAATGTATACACTTAGAGTACTGAGAGAAAGCAAATGCAAAATGGTATAACAACCCAATGAATAATAAAACAACACCAACAACATTATTTAGAAGCAAGATTGTTCATTGCATGGAAAGCTTAAAAGGACAAACTTCCATTTAACCCTTTTACCGCCAAAGTCGCATTTTAGCACCACAGTGATTTAACACCTATGTCACTAAAAAGGCATCAAATTGGGCTCTATTATCCAAAGACCCTATTGTCTAAGTTTTGGGAAGTAAGGATAGACCTTATTTTATATATGTCACACAACAATCCCTAATAGGGGAAGACGGGGTAAAAAGCGCATGGGCGGGTAAGAAGCCCACCCCAATTATCTCATGAAATAAAGAAAATTTCAGTCAAATTTGCCCATGAGACGAATGCTAGACATTAACGCTCGTCTCATGGGCAAAATGAGACTGAAATTTGCTTCATTTCATGAGATAATTGGGGTGGGCTTCTTACCCGCCCATGCGCTTTTTACCCCGTCTTCCCCTACTGCAGATGGATTTTATTCCCTACCCAGGTAAATTTAATGGACAATTTTGTTCACTGCATGGAAAGCTTAAAAGGACAAGGCAGCTTCGATTTAAGTTGTCTCCAATTACCCAGACAAACTCTCTTGTTGATCGAATGGCGACCATTAAATCGCTTCAATGTGTTCTCCCTTTTAAAAGCAGTAAATAAGCGAACAAACAAACGAACAGAAAAGGGAAAATGCAGGTTATTTTCCCCCAGCATCATAACAAAATACTTTTTTTTTCTTCAGCATTTCATTTTCTGAACAATTGTGTCTGCTCCTTACTATTCTTCTTATTGTCTTCGTTGTCGGCTTTATCGTCATGTCGTCATCATCGTCGTTGCTGTTGCCTTTGTTGTTTTTATTCTTTCGTGTGATTGATCCTGCTCCTGTTACCCCATTCTGTTCTTCTGTTTTCTTTTTCTCTACGTTTTCCGGTGCGTGTTTTCCGGTGCGCGCGCATCGTTCGTTCTTTAAAGAGCCACCCGATCACGTGTCAAAATCACGGGATTCACGTGTTTTCCCTCTTATAGCTGGAAAGAAATCTTGTTTTGACCAAGTCTGACTCCCATATAAATTGCCCCAAATTGAAAGCGACACATCAGTTTAAAGAGCAGCCTCAATTTGAATATGGGGAAATTCGAATGTGGGTCACAGCAACCCAGAAAAAAAACAAGGGACGTAACCGTGGCGCGTCACGGGGTCTTTAATTTAACGTCTGTCCACCTTACAGTGATCTTAGACTCTCTCTCTCTCTCTCTCTCTCTCTCTCGTGAGTGCGTGAGTGTGTGTGTGAGTGCGTGGTATGTGCGGCGAGCATGCGTGCGTGCCATTTGGGTACGCGCATGCTTGTGTGTTGGTATTGTTGTGAGAGAGAGAGATGAAAGAGAAAGAGAGAGAGAGATAGTGAGAGAGATAAGAGAGATAAATAGAGTGTCTGGGTGTGGGTGCGGGGGGTGTATTGCTGGCTTGGGTAAATGTCACAATTGTTAATAAAAAGAATAGGTTTCATCTGTATGGGTTGATTCCTACATTGTCTTATTTCTATTCTTGAGATCGTACCACTGATCACTTCGTGTCCTAAATACGACTGTAGCCGCTACGCTGTCTGATTAATGTTAGCTAAGAGTGGTGGTGCATAATCCGTTTGCTTTAAGTGGAGAAGCGACTTGTCAGTTGCATTTTGAATTATTTTTGCATTTGTTCATATGTTAATTTACTTTTTGTGTCTTTGCATTTGGAATTGCCTAACTTTGATTGGTGCCATTATTTTAGTCCATAGGTTTATGCTTTTGTGTGCTTGCTTGTTTAATTAATTGTATATTGTTTTGCTGTGGATATGGATAATGAAAGTAAGACTCGAAAGTGGCTCAGTAAATGTGGGTTGAGGGTAGGGTATTTAAATGCTTGTCATTTGCTGAACAAAATATCAGAAGTGCCATCCATACTGTCAAATTTGAATAATATGTTTCATGTGTTTGGATTTTCCGAGTCTCGTCTGGATGAACTTACTACTGATGATGCAATTACTATTCCTGGGTACAATATCATAAGGAGAGACGCAACAGCGAAACTTGAAACGGGTCTTATAACATATGTACATAAATCTATAAAATTTAAACAACTAGACAATTTCAATCAACACCAAATTGAATGTACTTGGCTAGAGATAAATTTAAAAGGAACTAAACCTATTCTTGTAGGTGTTTTATATAGAAATCCAAATGAAAAGGTTGAGTGGTACGACCGATTCGCACTTATGATGGAAGATGTATTAAACTACTCGTTAGAAGTTATTATATTAGGTGATTTTAATATCAATCTGTTAAAACCTAACGATCATTGGAGACAGATTTACGAACTCTGTAACTTACATCAAGTAATATCTGCCCCTACAAGAGTAACAGCACAAACGGAAACATTAATAGATCATATATATGTAACTAATGCTAATAATGTCGTTGAACATGCAGTACCAGTATTCGGTTTTAGCGACCATTTTCCGGTTTGCCTTACCTGGTCTAAGAAAGGCGTTAAAATCCCTCGTTGCTCTCATAAATGTATATCTGTTCGAAACTATAAAAACTTTAATCCCGATGACTTTTTATCTGATCTTTGCCATACAGATTTTTATGATGTTTATCAACATACTGACCCTGATACTGCTCTCCAAGCATGGTATGATATTTTCCTGCCTATGTTTAACAAACATGCTCCGATGATGATTAGACGAGTTAAATTAACCCCCAAACCCCCGTGGATAACTAAGGAAATTGATGTAGAGATTTTAGTTCGTGATAATTTGTTAGCAACAACTGGTAAAGATGATAAATTCAGGAAACAGCGTAATAAAGTAACAAGTATGAAACGTATTGCCCAAAAACAATATTTCAGTGAGCTTATTAAATCAAAGAGGGATTCTAAGTCTATTTGGAAAGCCATCAATGAACTCTCATGTAAAAAACCAAAGTCATCCGCTACTGTATGCAATGATTTAACTCCTCAGCAGCTAAATGAACATTTTACTTCAATTGTAAAAAGAACCGTTAAAATAGATAAAACACAATGCAACGATCTGCACATGTTAAAACAGTTTTGTAATGACAAGGATGTCCGATCTAAGCAGACCTTTCCCTTTATTAGTGTGCATGAGGTTTACAAGGAACTATTATCACTAAAACAGACTCGTTCTCATGGTCTTGATGGCCTTGACAGTAAAATATTGATGTTGTCTGCACCTGTCATAACTGAACATATTACCTATATATACAATCTTTGCATAGATAAAAATTGCTTTCCTCAAGCCTTTAAAAAAGCCAAAGTTCTTCCTATCTTCAAATCTGGAGATTCCTCTGATCCCTCAAATTACCGGCCCATATCAATTCTACCAATACTGTCAAAACCCCTGGAAAGGCATCTCAAACTTCACATGCAATCTCATTTTATTAAATATGACTTATTTTACAGCAATCAAAATGGATTCAGGGAAAAACATTCTTGCCACACAATGCTCACTAACATTATAGAAGAATGGCACCTTAATATTAACAATGACGTATTCACTGGTTCACTTTTTGTAGATTTTGCAAAAGCCTTTGACACTATAGATCACACCCTTCTTTTAACAAAACTTTCTTTGTATGGCTTACATTCCAACTCTGTCAACCTGATAGCAAACTTCCTTAGCAATAGAACTCAGACAGTGACCCAAGATTTTGTAATGTCATCGCTTATGCCCATCAAATATGGAGTACCCCAAGGATCGGTATTAGGGCCTATCTTATTCTCAATTTATATAAATGATTTACCCCTCCACCTAAAATCCCAATGCGAACTCTTTGCTGATGATACAACCCTTCACGCAAAAGATGGAAATCCAAACAACGTATGCATCTTCCTCCAAAAGGACATAGATAACCTTACAACATGGACAGAAAAGAATAACATGGCAATTCATCCTAGTAAATCTAAATTCATGTTAATAACTACTCGACAAAAAAGACAAAACTTAAAAGATAATCTGCCTAAACTCAAAATTTATGACAGTCTTCTTGAAGAAGTAGATTCATGTAAATTACTGGGTGTAACTATTGATAACAATTTATCATGGTCTAAGCACATCTCTGTCATTTGTAAAAAAATAGCTAAGAAAGTATTCCAACTTAATAGAATAAAGCATTTCCTAGATGATCATACACGAAAACTCTTTTTTAATGCATATATTCTGCTTCTACGTGTTGGGATCTTGCTAGCGAAAACTGCTTAAAGCCGCTAAAAAGACTCTACAAGCGCGCTCTTAAAATTGTTCTTCTTAAGTCTTCTTCCCTACAAAATAATGATTATAAGGAACTAGGCATTCTTCCAATAGATTATAAGTTGAACCTTAATAAAGCTGTTTTCATGTACAAAATTATGCATAAACTGACACCAACCTACTTATGCAACCGATTTCCTATTACTAACATTCGAAACAAAAGTAAAATATATATTCCTCGCCCCAGAACAAACCTGTTTATGACCTCCCTTGCCTACTCTGGTAGCAAACTGTGGAATGATATGGAAAATATCAATACAAATATAGCAAGTGTCTCATCTTTTAAGAGAACATACCATAAACACCTCTTAAACAAGCTCTAAATGATCATATTTATTTCACTTCCATATCTATTGGTGTTGCAAAACAACGACTTACTAAAATATTCGTGCTCATAACAATTACAACAAGTAATTAGTACATGTATGCATTAATTATGAGCATACTTGCTACAATGTTTTTGCTTCCTGTACGCCGCGGATTAAGTAACTCTGTGATGTATTTTCTTTTCTGTACTTAGAGTGTGTGTGTGTGTGTGTGTGTGTGTGTGTGTGTGTG
>CM065687.1:23587624-23600124 GCA_017654935.2 Phymorhynchus buccinoides | reverse complement strand
TATTAAGGGAGTAAGGCAATATTCATGGCAAAGTTGAGAGAAAGATACCGAGTAAGTGTTAACTCTAAAATAATAAATGCGTACAAAAAGTTAGAAAATGTTGCTTGTGAAAGAACTTCCCCGACATGTGTCTTTTATGTGTCTACGATTGGTCCTAGTGGTCATCTATTTATTTACAAGCACAGAACTTCCAGAAGGGGGGGGGGGGGGGAACTATTTATACGAAAGACCCCCCGGTATTCCCACGGGGGGGGGGGGGGGGGGGTAATTCAAAAAACAAACCTTTAGAGTTGCTTCCCCTATCTGTGCATTATGCATGGATGTCCCCAATGGCATGGCTACAATGTGACCAGTTGGGGTGGGGGTGGGGGGTGGGGGGGGGGGGGGGGGGGGGGGCGGGGCGGAGAAACAATGTTGCCCATAAAACAAATGCATCTGCAATGCTACAGCCTGCGACTATCATGTTGCGGTTGGAAAGGGGATCGGGAGACAGAAAGAACACACATGGATGAAATATAGAAAAGGGTAGTATAGTTGTCAGTTGGCTGAAACTCCTGGTTTTTGTTGTTGTTGTCAAAACGGTGCAGAAATGTTGTTGTGAATGCTCGAGATTATATCATTAATAATTATTGTTAACGTATCACATCATCCGACATAAAGAACAAACAGATGGATGAACTATCGAAAAGGGTAGTAGTTGTCAATTGGCTGAAACTCCTCTTGTGGTTTGTTGGCAAAACGGTGCATAAATGTTGTTGTGAATAATCGAGATTATGATTATATCATTGATAATTATTGTTAACGTATCACATCATCCGACATAAAGAACAAACAGATGGATGAAATATCGAAAAGTAGTAGTTGTGAATTGGCTGAAACTCCTGTTGTGGTTTGTTGGCAAAACGGTGCATAAATGTTGTTGTGAATCATCGAGATTATATTATTGATAATTATTGTTAACGAAACAGGTGGATGAAATATAGACAATGGTAGTATAGTTGTGAGTTGGCTGAAACTCCTGGGGTTTTTTTGGTTGGCAAAACGGTGCATAAATGTTGTTGCGAATCATCGAGATTATATCATTGATAATTATTGTTAACGTATCACATCATCCGACATAAAGAACAAACAGATGGATGAACTATCGAAAAGGGTAGTAGTTGTCAATTGGCTGAAACTCCTCTTGTGGTTTGTTGGCAAAACGGTGCATAAATGTTGTTGTGAATAATCGAGATTATATTATTGATAATTATTGTTAACGAAACAGGTGGATGAAATATAGACAATGGTAGTATAGTTGTGAGTTGGCTGAAACTCCTGGGGTTTTTTTGGTTGGCAAAACGGTGCATAAATGTTGTTGCGAATCATCGAGATTATATCATTGATAATTATTGTTAACGTATCACATCATCCGACATAAAGAACAAACAGATGGATGAACTATCGAAAAGGGTAGTAGTTGTCAATTGGCTGAAACTCCTGTTGTGGTTTGTTGGCAAAACGGTGCATAAATGTTGTTGTGAATCATCGAGATTATATTATTGATAATTATTGTTAACGAAACAGATGGATGAAATATAGACAATGGTAGCATAGTTGTGAATTGGCTGAAACTCCTGGGTTTTTTTGGTTGGCAAAACGGTGCAGAAATGTTGTTGTGAATCCTCGAGATTATATCATTAATAATTATTGTTAACGTATCACATCATCCGACATAAAGAACAAACAAATGGATGAACTATCGAAAAGGGTAGTAGTTGTGAATTGGCTGAAACTCTGTTGTGGGTTTGTTGGCAAAACGGTGCATAAATGTTGTTGTGAATCATCGAGATTATATCATTGATAATTATCGTTAACGTATCACATCACCCGACATACAGAACAAACAGATGGATGAAATGTAGAAAAGGGTAGTAGTTGTCAATTGGCTGAAACTCCTGTTGTTTTGATGTTGATGTTGTTGGCAAAACGGTTACAGAAATGTTGTTGTGAATCCTCAAGATTATATTATTGATAATTATTGTTAACGTATCACATCATTCGACATGACAATGAGACATTTTTGTTGTTGTAAACATTTGAACCTTTTTTTTCTTTTCTTTTTTTTAAAGAAAGTCTGTGCCCCATTGACGTCTTCGTTTGAGTTTTACATGTATCATTTTTCTTGTATTTTGTTTTTATTTCCTTTCAAATCACTATGAACGTACTTCCCCCCCCCCCCTACCCCCCCTACCCCCCCCTACCCCCTACCCCCCTACCCCCCCACGACCTCAATATTATAACTTAATTAAAATAAATAACGTAGTGAAAAGCGATCTCAACAAAGATCATGTCCTCAGTATTATAACTGAATTACAAAAAAATAACGTAGTGAAAAACGATCTCAACAAAGATCATATTCTATAATCATTGTTTATCATTAATATTTTCGCAACCCGCCAGATATATAATGTTAAGGAAAACAATAATATATTTTGTATGCATTGGTATTATTTCATTATCGGATTGTCAAACAATCATATAGAGCCTACAAACCTCTAAGGAAAAACAAATTGGTCAATTATTCTCTGGCTGACATTTGCATCCATCAGATCCATTCATGGGACGAGTCAGCAACATTCTGCACAGCCGACCGAACCAACAAGAATGATAGAGAAGAGATATGACCAGAGAGAGAGAGAGAGAGAGAGAGAGAGAGAGAGAGAGAGAGAGAGAGAGAGAGAGAGAGAGAGACAGAGAGAGAGAGAGAGAGAGAGAGAGAGAGAGAGAGAGAGAGAGAGAGAGAGAGAGAGAGAGAGAGAGAGAGAGAGAGAGAGAGAGAGAGATGTGCGTGCGTCTGTGCGTCAGCGTGTGTGTGTATGCGCGCTTGCATACAAGTGTGTGTGTGTGTGTGTGTGTGTGTGTGTGTGTGTGTGTGTGTGTGTGTGTGTGTGTGTGTGTGTGTGTGTGTGTGTGTGTGTGTGTGTGTGTGTGTGTGTGTGTGTGTGTGTGTGAGGGAGATAGAGAGAGAGAGAGAGAGAGAGAGAGAGAGAGAGAGAGAGAGAGAGAGAGAGAGAGAGAGAGAGAGAGAGAGACAGAGAGAGACAGAGAGAGACAGAGACAGACAGACAGGGGGGGGGGGGAGAAAAAGAGAGACAAAGACAAAGACAGAGACAGAGAGGGACAGACTGACAGACAGGCAGAAAGAGAAAGAGGTACAGACACACAGACACACAGACAGAGACGCAGACACACAGAGACAAACACAAACACACACACACACACACACACACACACACACACACACACACACACACACACACACACACACACACACACACACACACACACCACAACACACACAGAGGCAGAGAGGACGTAACCACAGAGGGATGTTAAAGGTGGACCCTGACGGATGAGTTTTTGCAAGAAACACGTCAAGATCATCAGAAAGACAGCCTTTCCAAGGATCGGAACACTCACTTTGCTCTAGTTTCCTATAAATCAAACAACGACGATTCCTCCTTGGCGGAGATGCCGGAGAGAGAAACCATTTTGAACGGGGTAGGTGGAGGCCACTCATTGTGGTTGAAGCTTTGTCTTCTTTGTAGTGCAGTAAAAAACCCAAATTGGAGCTATTTCCCATGTTGTGAGCGAAACTCCTTTTGGTAAACTGCATAAAATGTAAAACATAAATAAATAAAAAGGCTTGTGTTGTGGACATTTCGTGCAAACGATTTGGTCTAAACTCAGGCGGCCATTAGAAAAGAGAAGGCGTGTTCACTGAAATAATTTAACTTCCAGCACCTCAGCCAAGGAGGAATCGCCGATTTGACGGTTCGATTTCTAAGAAAACAGAGCAAAGTGAGTGTTGCGATCTCTGTAAAGGGTGTTTTCCTGGTGATATCGACGTGTTTCTTGCAAAAACGTATCCGTCAGGGTGCCCCTTTAAAGGAGAAACACCATACGTGGGAGATTAGGGATGCATAAAGGACCGGCTACACTGCATACGATTCGATTCACTACGATCCGATCTTGACATTTGTGACGCGTGATCGACGCAAAAGTCTACTGTCTAAATAAATTTGACGAAACCCTACCATAGTCATATCAAAGATATTCTAAAGGGGAAGATAAGCATCCGGTCTCTTTTCCCTATAATTATGAGTAGTGAGGACAGAAACACTGGTTATGTCCCTTTTAAACAGGACACATTTTACATCGATAGGCCAGTTGAATTCTCCGTTCAAATTCCAGTCTGAGTTTTTGGATAGCCTCCACTGTGAAAAGTGTACTGTCCCCACTAACGATGACTCTATCAGCCCGGTTCGCCGAGCTCTTAAGTAGTCCATCTTACCCTTTTAGAAGATCTTTGGTCATATTCACTATATGTGTAGTTTCCCGTAGTACACGAATCTGATTAAATATTTTATTTTTGTATTTGATATTTCATTTGATTCGTGTATTGCGGTCTACATGAGTATGGTGAATGAAAACAGTAGAGTTATCTTTAGACGGAAGTATTTCATGTGAATCATGATTCACAGACATCGGCACAATCGTATCATTCACATTAGACGCGTAATTAATTTCTGTACGGAACACCCTAAATAAGTGGAAGAAAGAAGGATACAAGTTTACGCCTATAGGGGAAATTAGGACACGTGCGCAAATCTTCTTTGTTTCACTTATTTATGGATTGCGCACGGGTTTCCGCATGGAATATCCGCTTATGTGTGTATACGGCCTATAAGGGAAATTCGGACACGTGTGCAAATCTTCTCCCTTCTTTGTTTCACTTATCTATGGATTGAGCACGGGTTTCCGCATAGAATACCCGCTTATGTGTGTACACGCCTTAGGGTCAAATCGTATGCAGTATGGCTGGCCCTAAGGAACATAATTATTATCATGGCTAGAACTGGGATGCTGGGTGGATAAGACTTAGGCCGTGTACACACATAAGCGGATATTCCATGCGGAAACCCGTGCGCAATCCATAAATAAGTGAAACAAAAGAAGGGAAAAGATTTGCGCAACGTGTCATAATTTCCCCTACATGAGTAAACTTTTGTCCTTCTTTATTCCACTTATTTAGGGGTTTCCGTGCGGAACTTACGCGTCTAATGTGAACCCGGCCTGAGAGACTAAAGAATCTGCAGACACATTCGTTTCCCTGACCCAAGCTCAACCACTCACTAAAATAATCCATGCTCAGGAATGGTCTGTCTGCTATAATATAGTAACTGCCACCAACTAATCCATGAGCCTCTGAAACAAACGAGATGTTGGGCCACCCCTAATTATCTATCGGACTATCCTCCTCAATCCTTTGTCTTGTCTCCTGTCGCTCTCTTGGACTTTTGCCAGGTATGTACAGAGCCTCGTCAATGCAGAGCACCGTTATTCGATGGCTTGGAGTGAAAGCGGACTATCTTTAGATAGTCCATTGATATGTTATTGAAGAAGCAAAACCACTTCTTATATTTCTGCAGTCATTGTTTGATACAAGTTATTAGTTTTTGTAATAAATCCAATAATACGTCAATGGACTATCTAAAGATAGTCCGTTTTCACTCCAAGCCATCGCATTATTCTTTGGTAGAGAAGAACGCAGTTCTAATTATCATAAGGGTAACTGCCTAATTTGTACCATAACAGAATGAGGCTTTATACTGACATTCTCTGCCCCTGATCGAGATGCGTGCGCCATCTACTTACGATTGTCGCCCTTGCCTGTCATGTAGTAGTAGTAGTAGTAGTAGTAGTAGTAGTAGTAGTAGTAGTAGTAGTAGTAGTAGTAGTAGTAGTAGTAGTAGTAGTAGTAGTAGTAGTAGTAGCAGCATAGAGCCACAGAAAATTATCTGTCCCTGACTCGTCACTAGGTGGCATGGTCAGTTCAGTCCTAAAACCATCGCCCTTTCGTGTCGCTAGGAAGTAGATAAAAACCCATTACAGTGATTTGCTGGACCACGTAGGTTGATACTAGCTCAGTCCTCAAATTCAAAGCCACAGGATCGAACTGATAATTATAATGTTCTGACGCGATATACATAGCCTATACAATATCCCCAATAGTGGTTAGTGTGTGACATGGGCACTGCAATCTATCGCATGTCGTAATGCGATTAGTAGGCTTAACCGCATTTCTTCCTTATAAAGCATCCTTTATTCGAACATCAATATGTCTTTTTATGATATGAAAGCATTAAAAAAACAGGGGGTTATGAATGTTGAAAACAAGCGAAGATTGTCCATGTTGTTGAGGGCTAGAGGGGTTTGCTGGTAACATAATACATTATAAATAATGTTTACAAAACAAAAGAAAGAAGGATTGATTTCAGAACCAAAACAATCTCAGATCTGTATTTTATTTTATCAAGCAAAACTAGTATGGAGCATGTTCTTTCTTTCACTAATATCTACCCCCCCCCCCCCCCGGTGGGGATACCGGGGGGTCTTTTGTATAAATAGTTCCCCCCACCTTCTGGATGTTCTGTGCTCGTAACTTCCTCTAATCTGTCATTCTCTTTGACTCTGCCTTTTCCCTTTTCCCCCTTGTGTTCTAGTGATGGACGTCATTGAGGTCTGAAGTAGCAGGAAGTTGGGAGGAGGGGAGGGGGAGGGGGGGGGGGGAGCAGAGCAGTTGCTGTTGGAACAGTGCACATGACTGTAGGATGTGGTCACTTATTTGGTTCTCAGTGCCATCTACTATCTTTTCTGCCTTACCTGGTCCATTCTCCTGCCTTTTTGTTTTCTTTTTCAAAATGATTTCCTCCAGCCGAAGTCGGACTTGCTGAGCCTAACCATTTCTTAGCCAGGCGCATAACGGCAGCATGACGCATCTGTGTTCATAATTGACAGAAAACTGTCTGAGCGATCGAAGAAGAAGAAGAAGAAGAAGAAGAAGAAGAAGAAGAAGAAGATAGCTATACTAACATGTTGATGGGGTGGGGTGGGGTTTCGAAAAGGTAGAAAGGGAAGTGAAGAGACAGACTCTGAACTTTCTGTGCACTCTCTGGGCACTGGACTAAAATCACCAACAAGAAACCCACGTTGCCAGTTTCCACTCTTTCCACCATGGCAACGCAATGATATTCTAGCAATGATATTACTTGCCTATCACTGTGTTGCCGTGGGGGGAGAGTGAAAACTAACAATGGGTATGTCGGCCTTTATGTATATGCTCAAGTACATCTTCTTCTTCTTCTTCTTCTCGCACGTCAGAGGGACACCCCGGCATCCAATATGAAGGCGTTCGTATGTTGCAGGTCCTCCAGTCTTCCGAAGAGCTTCTGGGCCACAGAGACGTGGTCTGGCCAGGTCTTTTTTTTTTCTTTGCTGTTGGAACAGTTCACATGACTGTAGGATGTGGTCACTTATTTGGTTCTCAGTGCCACATGGGCACTTGTCTGATTCACCGAAGCGCAGTTTGTTGAACAGGTGGTGTTTCAGACGATTGTGACCTCAAGTACATGCTAAAGAAAAAACTATGCTGGTATCTTTCCATTCCGAACTTACAAATCTCTTCCTAGGAACTGGCAATATTTGGGCGTAAAGCTTGAGAACTAGAAAAATACAGTTTGTATTAACACCCATTTCCATCCCCCCCCCCCCCCCCCCCCCCCCTCTCTACTTTTCCCACCTTTATATCCCCTTGGCTTAATGAAGGCTTTTCAACCAAGTTAGCACACGTTATTGACAAGAACTAGAATCTCCCCTGCTCTGCTCCCCCCCCCCCCATCCCCTCCCCTCCTCCCAACTTCCTGCTACTTCAGACCTCAATGACGTCCATCACTAGAACACAAGGGGGGTTATTTGGTTCCGTAGCATTCTGCCCCCGTCTCTATGTGGACCCGTTTCTATGTGTTCCTGTCTCTATGCATCCCCAATTTCGTCTCTATATGTTCCTGTCTCTATGTAACCCCAATTTCCCTCCGTCTCTTTGTTTATCATAACCCTAATAAAACCCTATCCCTACCCCCAAACCCATCCCTAACCCTAACCAGAGGGGACACTTAGAGATGGGGACACATGGAGACGGAGACACACAGAGAAGGGGACACATGGAGACGGGGACATAGAGAGAGACGGGGACACATAGAGACGGGGGACATATAGAGATGGGGACACAATAACCGGGACACACAGAGAAGGGGGCATTATTACAGAGAGGTATTTTATAGTCACAGAGGCGTCTCTGTGAAATTCGGGTTGCTCCCACCTGGAGAGCGCGTCTCAGCCAAAGGCGCGCCACACATTTTGTTTTTTTTGCATGCGATTTTTGTGTGACTGATGAGGGGGAAGGGGGGAGGTAAATTTTGACCAAATGACCACTTTTTTGTTGCCACTGGGATTAACGTGTGTTAAGTGCATGGGCACACGGGACCTCGGTTTGGATCGTCTCATCCGAAAGACTCCACGTTCAGACCGTAAGGCCTAGTGCAAAGTGAGAGGGAACATCCCCTGTACCCAGGTTCGAACTCGGGTTTACTTGACACGAGGCGCGAACGCGCTACCACTGTGCCACTCCTACACTACTTTACATTATTACAGAGACGGGGGCATTATCATAGAGAGGGGGGCACATCGCACTAGATCCCTGTTATTTACCATCTGGCTTTGGCAGATAGCCAGACGTTTAGCGTACATTGACCTGTACACCCCCCTCCCTCCCCCCACCCCTGTCCTTTTTCTGCTGAGAGACAACAAAACAAGAAGGCGAAAGGGTGGGAAGGGTGGGGAGGATATGGGGAAGGGGAGGCCAGACTTGGAGGATATCATGTACATTAGCCCCCCACCCCACCCCCTCCCTCAGATTTTCGCATTGACATTTGTTTTGTTACTAAGAAACAACATTATGCTACTTTGGGGAAAGGATTAGGTCTACTAGGATTAACCTAGGATTGTTTTCATAAAACTGCAAAAAAAGGCTTTGAGATAGAGGGTCGTAAACATGAGAGGGGCGGGGGGGGGGGGGGGGGGGGGGGGGGGGGGGGGGGGGGGGGTGTTAGACGAAAGTACATGAGGCTGTTGGAAGGTGGTGGGGATTTCTGATTCCTGTCTGTCTGTTCATATTTGCAGAAGTCACTCGCAGACGGTTACACAGGGCCGGATCACAGACTTTTGAAGGGGGGGGGGGGGGGGTGCTTGAAACTTTTTTAGGCCGGGGTCCAGGGGCCGCCTAGGCCCCGGTGGGGTCCAGGGGCAAAGCCCTGGTGGGGGGTCCAGTGGGGCGAACCCCCCCGACCGAAAACGAGTTTTCAATATTTTAAAACTGTTTTGTGGCATCTCCTGTGAGCTCAGAACAGAACTTCGCGTTTTATCGGTTTTGCACCTTGCTTAGCTTGCAGTCATAACACACAAAAGACAATCAAACATTATCACCTTATTGCAAGAGCATCTCCTTTGTCCTTTGTTTTTTTGGACAGCCGAGGGGGGGTGCTGCAGCACCCAAAGCACCCCCCCCCCTAGATCCGGCCCTGAGCTGACCGATTGGCACCTTGAGACTGGAGACATTTCGAGTACAAACAAACAAACAAGATAAACACAATCCTTTTGTGGTGATCATTTTTTTGCTGTCTACATATTGTTTTTAATCAGCAAACGTCTCCACCTTTTGTAATGTCGATCTTTCTATTTTTTATTTAGTCAAAAAGCAACATCAACAACAACGTTCAAAAGGTTCATTGCTAATTTTCAGATTTTGCTGAAAGGCGACTTTACAATTTAATTGAAAGAAGAAGAAGAAGAAGAAGAAGAAGAAGAAGAAGAAGAAGAAGAAGAAGAAGAAGAAGAAGAAGAAGAAGAAGAAGAAGAAGAAGAAGAAGAAGAAGAAGAAGAAGAAGAAATAGGAGGAGAAGAACAACAATTGAAGTGGACGAGAGAGAGAGAGAGAGAAAGAGAGAGAGAGAGAGAGAGAGAGAGAGAGAGAGAGAGAGAGAGAGAGAGAGAGAGAGAGAGAGACAGAGAAAGATAGAGACAGACACTGGACACTGGGAGACAGAGAGACAGAAAGAGAGACAAAGAGAGAGAAAGAGAGAGAGAGGCAGAGACACAGAGAGAGAGAGAGAGAGAGAGAGAAAGAGAAAGAGAGACAAAGAGAGAGCGAGAGAGACAGAGACAGAGAGAGAGAGACATAGAGACAGAGAGAGAGAGACAGAGAGACAGAGAGAGAGAGAGAGAGAGACACAGAGAGAGAGAGAGAGAGAGAGAGAGAGAGAGGAGAGAGACAGAGAGAGAGAGAGAGAGAGAGAGAGAGAGAGAGAGAGAGAGAGAGAGAGAGAGAGAGAGAGAGAGAGAGAGAGAGAGAGAGAGAGAGAGAGAGAGAGAGACTAGAGAGAGAGAGAGAGAGAGAGAGAGAGAGAGACAGAGAGAGAGAGAGAGAGAGAGAGAGAGAGAGAGAGAGAGAGAGAGAGAGAGAGAGAGAGAGAGAGAGGGAGACACGCACACACACAGGCTCACAGACAGAGGCAGACAGATAACAACAAAAAAAGAGACCCAGAGAGAGACAGAAGTGCAAATACACATACAGAGAGATTTACATGACACAGACCCGAGGCTAGACATAAGGTACATGCGAATATTGATTCTTTTCCCCCTCGCATTTAGGGTGTCTGGAAGCAGACATGATATATCTTTTCGTCAAATCCGTTTGTATGTGGAGCATGTTTCTATTATATACGTTTCTATGATGTTTTGTACGCCGGCGTGTTTGTTTATTATTCGTTCTCTGAAGTCTATAACGAAAGAAAAGTTTTAGCTTTTATTTTTGTTTCTGGATGTGCTGGATTTGTTTTGTTTCATTTGACGAGTTTTCAGTCTAGCTGTGTTCTTAAGCGAAATGTGCTATTGATACCAATGTGTGTGTGTGTGTGTGTGTGTGTGTGTGTGTGTGTGTGCGTGTGTGTGTGCGTGTGTGTGTGCGTGTGTGCGTGTGTGCCTGTGTGTGTGTGCGTGTGCGTGCGCGCGTGCGTGCGTGCGCGCGTGCGCGTGCGTGCGCGTGCGTGTGTGTGCGCGCGCGCGTGTGTGTGCGTACTATATGTGTACGTGTGTGTATGTATGTGTGTGTGTGTGTGTTCATGATCGTGTGTGTGTGTGTGTGCGCGCGTACGCGCGCGCGCGTGCGTGTGTGTGTGCGTGTGCGCGCGCGCGCGCGCGTGTGTGTGTGCTTGTGTGTGTGTGTGTGTGTGTGTGTGTGTGTGTAGTCTATAATTATATCTACGTTAGTCTTGGTTTAAACTTGTTTGAATATTTATCTGCCTGTCCCCATTCCCTTTAAGTAAAACGAAGGGGTGCTTCTTTACTGAAGGCTTAGTTAAAACAGCTTTGTGAAGACAAAACACACACCATCTGTACAAAATAACAATGTATACTCTATCACCTCTGTTCCTATTGCTTGTACCTGCGTTGAAGCGTGACAAAGTTTAATGAACTTGCTACACACGAGGTGACATGCGTCCTTGATGACATTATGATTTTCACTGCGCTGATAGCATGTCTAGGGGTGACAGACACGACGCCATGGTGATAGGTACTGTCGTCTGTCAGGTGGAAATCGTGACTGCACGTGCAAAATGCACTTATTTCTATGTGCACGCGCACACGCACACGCACACGCACAGACAGAGAGAGAGAGAGGGGGGGAGGGAGGAAGGAGAGAGAGAGAGAGAGAGAGAGAGAGAGAGAGAGAGAGAGAGAGAGAGAGAGAGAGAGAGAGAGTCATAATGAGAGAGATAGGGGGAGGACAGACACAGACTGAGAGAGAGAGAGAGAGAGAGAGAGAGAGAGAGAGAGAGAGAGAGAGAGAGAGAGAGAGAGAGAGAGAGAGAGAGAGAGAGAGAGAGAGAATACACATAGGCCTACAACAGGCCTACATAAGCTTACAATATGTAGACTGAGAATAAGCAATGGAAGATCTCCTCATCCTTCTAATGATCTTTTGAATAGATCTATTTGAATTATCTCCTAAACCGACAGACAGACAGACAGACAGACAGACACAGAAGTAAAAACAACATTCTGCATCACAGGTTTTATACCAAAACACAGAAAGAGTTTAAACCCCGTGAATCAACATGGCATCCCGGAAGGGGACAGAATTCAAGCAGTCCTCCAGGGTTATCTTTCCTTGCCGGTCTGTCTTTCTGTATCCACTATAGCGCGAAGGTAAGACGGATGGCGACTCTGAGAAATCGTCCGACGGATTGCTTACACAGAAAACCAACCCTGGTGTGATCTGAACCATCCATTTGGAGAGGTAAACAGTGAAAAATGGCGAGGGTGTGGAATTGGAGAGGGCACGTTTAGGAGAAGCCAAGAAGAAGAGAGTTTCGGTTGGGGATCGATCAACTTTCAAATGGAAGTTTCCGATTCATTTGCTTTAAAGACCCACTGACCCACCACGATTAAGTCCCTTGGTTTTTTTCCCTTGGTGTTTTCCCACATACAAATGCCCCCAACTTTAAAATGAGGCTGCTCTTTAAAATGATGTTTCGTCTTTAATTTGGGGGCATTTGTAT
>CM065687.1:23567624-23580124 GCA_017654935.2 Phymorhynchus buccinoides | reverse complement strand
AGAGAGAGGAGAGAGAGAGAGAGAGAGAGAGAGAGAGAGAGGGAGAGAGAGAGAGAGAGAGAGAGAGAGAGAGAGAGAGAGAGAGAGAGAGAGAGAGAGAGAGAGAGAGAGAGAGAGAGAGAGAGAGAGAGAGAGAGAGAGAGAGAGAGAGAGAGAGAGAGAGAGAGAGAGAGAGAGAGAGAGAGAGAGAGAGAGCGCGATCGACATAAGACTGACAGAAGACAGAGGCAGATGGACAGAGAGAGAAAAACAAACAGATAGAGACAGACAGACAGAGAGACAGACGTACGTAAAGAAAAACAGACAGACAGTCAGACTGTCACACAGAGAATGACAATAAAAGGAAGAAAGAGGAATAGTCGACCTGAAATTAGGATGTGCAGAGAAGGAGGGGGGGGGGGGGGGGGGGGGGGGGGGGGGGGAAAGAAGAAGAAACGAAACTGCGGCATCACGACCTGGGACGGTATTCACGTTGAGATAGCATGAGACTTAGCATGATGCTAACTTAGAAGCTCTTCCAATGTCCTATAGGATTTAATAGGACTTTTGGAAGAGCTTCTAAGTTAGCATCATGCTAAGTCTCATGCTATCTCGACATGAATACCGTCCCTGGGCAACGTTCCAAACACTGTGCACACGGCACTAAAACCAACAACATATCAGCGCCATCTTGTCGGCCGCCATGATGGCAATAGAATGCTTCCCTCTATGGACTCTCTGTGCCACCATCCCCCTTTTCTTTCCTCGTTGGCCCCAACGTTCCATTTAGATGGGACGAATGTAGGGGAAGACGGGGTAAAAAGCGCATGGGCGGGTAAGAAGCCCACCCCAATTATCTCATGAAATAAAGAAAATTTCAGTCAAATTTGCCCCTGAGACGAATGCTAGACATTAACGCTCGTCTCATGGGCAAAATGAGACTGAAATTTGCTTCATTTCATGAGATAATTGGCATGGGCTTCTTACCCGTCTTCCCCATGTTTCCGCTTTTTATCTCCCGTCTTAATCTGTCCCTACCTAATTTCGCATTCCTTGCTTCTTTTTTTTATTCCCCGTTTTCCTTCTTTTCCACGATGTTGTTGTCACGTTTGGATTTATGTGTTTCGATATTACCCACAGCCAGCACCCTCCCTCACCTCCCGACCATACAGTTGGTCAGCATTTCCCCTCCCATAGTGTGTCCTTTGGCTGATTCGTTCTTCTTTCTCGTGGTGATTCTTGTTTTTTCTTTCTTAGATCATGACACCATTATTTTGTTTCAGTACCTCTCTAGTTCAGCCATCAACCAAAGACTGTACAGGGGAAGATAAACATCCGGTCTCTTTTCCCTATATGAGTAGTGAGGACAGAAACACTGGTTATGTCCCTTTGAAACGTGACACATTTTACACATCGATAGGCCAGTTGAATTCTCCGTTCAAGTTCCAGTCCGAGTTTTTGGATAGCCTCCACTGTTAATAGTGTACACGTCCGCACTAACGATAACTCTATCAGCCCGGTTCGCCGAGCTTTTAAGTAATCCATCTTACCCTTTTAGAATATCTTTGCCTCAACCCTCTGTTGCGTTTGTGGACTTTGGCCTCTCAGACAAGAACAAAGAAAATCCCCCCCTCCCCCCCCCCCCCCCCCCCCCCCCCCCCAACCAAAAAACAACAAAACAACAACAACCCATTGCTAAGAATGTTGAAGGCAAAATTTTACTTGCCCTGCAAAACATGCCTGCAAAGAGAAATACGAGTATACCTGTCAAGTTATTGCATGAGAACAGAAACCCAATAAATTGCGTAGAGTGGCACAGTGGTAGAGCGTTCGCCTCGTGTCAAGTAAACCCGAGTTCGAACCAGGGTACAGGGGATTTTCCCTCTCACTTTGCACTAGGCCTTACGGTCTGAACGCGGAGTCTTTCGGATGAGACGATAAACCGAGGTCCCGTGTGCCCATGCACTCAGCACACGTTAATCCCACTGGCAACGAAAAAGTTGTCATTTCATCAAAAATTACCCCCCCCCCCCCCTTTTCCTTCATCATCAGTCGCACAAAAAATAGCATGCAAAAATAAAAAGGGTGGCGCGCCTCTGGCTGCGACGCTCTCTCCAGGTGGGAGCAACCCGAATTTCACAGAGACGCCTACGTGACTATAAAGTACCTAATACCTAATATCTAATAACAATAAATTGCTGTTCTTTAGGCATTGGTCAGAAGTTGGATGGCTGCTTAGCAAAATGCTACATCATGATATGCATAAGTTTATTTAGTGTTATTTATAAATAGCAAATTCATGACAACAGTGTTGTTTGTTGTTGTTGTCGTACCCTGGCTTAAAGACTCCAGGGATCACCCCAACAGCCGAAGCACTTGAACACTATGGTACAAATGCACCAGCTAGGGGTGAGAACATCACGTGTGTGTGACCGTTGTTGATTACCCCGTCACGTGTGCAGCCACACTCCGATTTCGGGGGATATGACAGCAATTACATTCATTTGGATAGTACCGGCAACTTTACATAGCTTGCACAAGTTTGGAACCAATGTAAACTTCTCCGTGACACGCAAGAGCGAAGCTTTTATGACTGAATCGACGGCGCCACCTAGTGAGGAGTCAGGGGCAGAGAATTGTCAGTGGCTAAATACTTCTCCTTGTAAAATGTGCGATTAGCTTCTTGTCTGTATGAATGAATGAATCTTTAATTTAATGTCTCTTCGCACGAATAGTGATTTTAGACAACATGCAAAAATTGAACCAAATTAAAAAACAATACGTGCAAGCATAAAAACAACAATTACAACAACAAGCAAAGCAAGACACCTACAGTAAGCTTCCAAGCAATGGCGCCCCCTCACCTGCGTGCGCATCTCGACCCTTCCAACGGAAGTGTCGCCATCTTAGTCCTTATTTGTGTGTAAACAGCATCGATCTGGCATTTTTCAAACAAAGTTACTGACTAAGATGGCGGTCTCCCATAATATGGCGTGCTCCGTGTGGCCGGATATGACGACACGTGGGTACAAGCCATAGGCACGGACAGCATTAATTGAGCAAATAAAGCAACGTCACTTAAGATATCCTTGGCAGTATTATACTTATAAAAAAAGTCAATTATTGTCTGTATGACAGTATGTTCAGAAATGTGTGTGTGTGTACATACATGTGTGTGTGCGCGTGCGCGCGCGCGCGTGTGTGTATGTGTTTTAGGTCGAATCGATAGAGGTTTTGTGCTTGGTGTGGGTGGAGTTAGACGTGTGCGAGTAAGTATATATATTATGTGGTGGGTGTGCTAAGGCTTGTGTTTAAGTGTGCAAAACCATTAATGGGGATCTCTAGGCCATTGTAAAGAAACAGATGTTTCCTTATCTCTCTTACCCCCACCCCCACCCCCGCTTTCCACCCCCCCACCCCCCTATCTCCCCACCCCTCCTCTCTGTCTCTCGATCTCTCGTTGCATCTCTGTGTGCTTCTCTTACATTCATCATTGTCCAATGTCCACACGTTCTAACAATCCAGGAAACGAGGTTGACTTCTTCCAAACAAATAGCACAGTGCCACGGCAAACAGTCGTTTGTTTCCTGGCAAACAGTCGTTTGTTTCCTGTCTAACAGTCGTTTGTTTCCTGGCTAACAGTCGTTTGTTTCCTGGCTAACAGTCGTTTGTTTCCTGGCTAACAGTCGTTTGTTTCCTGGCCAACAGTCGTTTGTTTCCTGGCTAACAGTCGTTTGTTTCCTGGCTAACGGTCGTTTGTTTCCTGGCTAACAGTCGTTTGTTTCCTGTCTAACAGTCGTTTGTTTCCTGTCTAACAGTCGTTTGTTTCCTGTCTAACAGTCGTTTGTTTCCTGGCTAACAGTCGTTTGTTTCCTGGCTAACAGTCGTTTGTTTCCTGGTATGTCCCCAACACCTCTGACAATTTATTTGGTCAATTTGCTGTCATATGTTGAAGCTTAGCCACATGTGTAGCTGTAGTATGTGTGTACAACGTGGGTGTGCGCATGTGTGTGTTTACGTGTGTTTGTGTTTGAGTGTGTGTGTGAGTGTGAGAGAGAGAGAGAAAGAGAGAGAGAGAGAGAGAGAGAGAGAGAGAGAGAGAGAGAGAGAGAGAGAGAGAGAGAGAGAGAGAGAGAGAGAGAGAGAGAGAGAGAGAGCGAGAGCGCAAACGACCGAGAGAAAGAGGCTTACATACAACACTGCACAGCAAAATAAAAAGTATTATTTAAACAAAGACACAAACAAGCACAAGCAAACGCAAATATGCATTCACACCCCAGCCGCGCGCACGCGCGCACACACACATAGACACACGCGCGCGCGCCCGCACACACACACAATGATTCACACAGACAGACAAACAGATACTGACAGACAGACAGACAGATAAGACACAGACACAGACACAGACACATACACACGCGCGCGCGCGCACACACACACAGAGGCACACACATACGCACGCACACACACACACACACACACACACGCGCGCGCGCGCGCGCGCGCACGCGCACACACACACATATACACAGACACACACACGCGCACGCACGCACACACACACACACACACACACACGCACGCACACACACACACACACACACCGACCTGCCGGAGTGGTGGCTATTGTGTCCGGCTGATACAATAAGTCAGCCATCAGTTTCAACACTGTTGCTGTTGGTTCGCTGCCATTATACACCTCCAGCCCTGCACACGGACGAACAATGAATAATATCAGTGAAAAACAATTGGCATTCATAGAAAAGAAAGCGCTTTACAATTTGCATTTGAAACGAGTGCGCGCGTACGCACACACGCACGCACACACACATACACACATACATTCATACACACACACTCACACACACACTCACACACACACACAAACACACACACACACACACACACACACACACACACACACACACACACACACACACACACACACACACACACACACACACACACACACACACACACACACACACACACACACACATATCACATCATATTCACTAACTCACCTACGCGCACGCGCACACATACACACACACACGCGCGCGCGCGCGAGAGGACACACGCACACGCACATCTTTATTTCTACATGCTATGATCGGGATTTCGATGCCATTTTTGGGATGGTAAGAGCTAGCGTGGTATATATTCGTAGTACAAATGTAGAACGTTCAGGAATTGACCAGAATTGTCAATATAAATCGGGTATTTAATTGTCAAACGCATCTACCCCCCCCCCTCCCCACCCTACACAAACACACACAGAAAATGTTAGACTACATTCGATACTTTCTCATAACATTTGCAAAGAACACAGCTTATTGACTTTTAACATAAGAAGAAAACCTGTGTGTAAATAACGAAACAGCTATAAGCTCTAATAGACTGAAGATGGCTCAATAATAAAAGTCTTCGACTGCACAATTATTTTGCGTTTGTAGCAAGTATTGGTGTTGTCCTGAAAGAAAGAAAGAAAGAAAGAAAGAAAGAGAGGGCATTAAACACTTAATCTGGTTTTGTGAACATTCTATACTTTTCTGGAGACAACTCGAAAATCTTTTGAAAGACAAATGTGAACATGTTGTGGCATTTAGACTTTCACTACCGTTAGTACTATTTGGATATACTGAACATTTTAAGTCCGATGCAGTTTTTGATCTTATTCTGATGCTTGCTAAGTTTTTTAGTTATCAATGCAAATATGGACAAAAGCTACCAAATCTATGCAGTTTTCTGTATTACTTAAAGAAAAGATATCAAATTGAAAAATATATTGCATATATGAATATGGAATACCAAGCGTTTTCTGAGAAGTGGTGGTTATATCTGCCATTAATGGATTTATAGTTAATATAAAACAAAACTGCTTCTTTGTTCCTTTTCTGGGGGGAAAGCTTTGGGAATATAAAATGCTTTTTTCTGTGACAAACATATATGTTAATGCCCCACATGGCCGAAAGGCCAAAGAGGGCGTAAAACAATATTTTTTCCAAACATATATGTCCTCTGCCTTGATTATTTGTTTACTGAGGTTACTCTTTCATTAATAATTTCATATATTCATATTCATATACTCTTTCTTAATATTCCTTGGTTAAAGCAACATTCTATTCATATGTCGAGGAATATATAAAGATATACAATGTGTACATTATTGTTTATTGATATGTTGCTGTCGTATTACCATGTCTCAAACTCTGTATCTGTTGAATTATGCGATGTTCCTTGGGGAAAAAATAAAAGTATTGGTGTTGTCTGAATTGTGGATGTTTCGCCCACGGCTACTTTTTGTTCATGCACTTTTTGTTGGTTTTTGGTTGTAAAAAACAACAGCACTACGGATGTATTTCCAATTTTTCTTGGACAATAAATTGTGTGACTTGTGACTTGTGACTTGAGAATGGATTTAGCACACAAAAACTATGAGTGCAATGAATTTTGTTTGCGTGTGTGTACTAAGGCGCGTAATGTTTCGTCATAGATCAAGAAAAGCAAATAGACCTCCGAAAAACGGCCGACACAGCCAATGACCAGTTTTGGGAGATTCCTCTCATGGCTTAGTATATTTCCCTTGATCAAACAGAAGGCACAATCTAATTTTACCGCTCGTGCGAACGCGAGATAGAGAAAAGAAAAGATAGAGACAAAGAGAGAGTGAGTTTACCGTCCGCAAAGAAATTCCTTTCAAATGGAAAGCACTAACTAAGTGTCTAGCGCTAAGGATCATAACTGTACCTAAACAGACAATCACCTGGGCGTGTAAACACGAGTGCGTCGTAGACACTCAACACGGGTAGTAGTATGTGAATTAGGCTAAACAGCCAATTGTTTTAGGAGTTAAGTCTTATTTACACACTAGCCTACTACCCATGTTGACTGTCTAAGACGCAGGCATGATTACGCGCCCCGTACCGTTGTAAAACAGAGACGAGATTCAATAACCGTAGTTTATTATGGCGACGAAGGCTAACTAAGCAGCCTCCAACAGACTTAGGATCGGTGTACATCTCATACAAAGCATATGCTTTGTTTCATTCTGTGTTTTTGTACGCATTTGGTCCGCTGTCTTGGGAGAAGGGAGACCAAAAGAAGCAGACCTGCTTGTGTGTGCCATGTCATTCGCACCGACTGGCTAATACAAAGCGTTTGTTGTGTACGCATTTGGTCCGCTGTCGCCCATGTTGTTTGGGTCTTGGGGGAGGGAGACCAAAAGAAGCAGACCTGCTTGTGTGTATAACCTGTCAGCAAGTCAAAAGCAACAAGGCCTGTGCTACCTTTCACGCGATTGTCAAACATGCTGGGTCCTCGGTAGAACACAGATGTACACCGAGCCTTAGAAGAAGATAACCTGTGTGTGTTCTATTATTATAATGCCAGACAAGAAACTCGAGGTATTCGACTATTTTTTTCTTTATCCTTCTCATATTACCTCTGGTCTCGTCTTTTTGATGGAGGCTATTTCTAACAGCCTTTTTGATGGTTATGATAGAAATGGTGGGGGTAGGGGTGAGGTGGGAGCGGGGTTGTGGTGGTGGTGGTGGTCTGGTTGCGATGTGTGAGGAGAGGGTAGGTGGAAGGAAAAGGGACGTGTGTTGGTGTGGGTGTGGCTGGGTTGGGTGTGGTGGGTGTGGGTGTAGTTTTATGAAAGGATCAGACATCTTTTGCTTTGATGTTTGTATAAGATATATGTGTCCTAGCACCACGAAAGGGACATTAAGTGTCAAAATGACAATTCTGAGAAAATGGTACATTTGACAACTGCAGACAATTCTCTTTCAACAGGATATAAGAACCGAACCATTATTGTAACGTTTTCCGTTTTAGAGTTATGAGCATTTAACGTTGGTATGGTGACTGTCAGCCGTTTTGATAAATCACAGTTTAAAGTTTAGCCAAACTGAAGAAAATGCATTGACCTAATCATTTTGAAGCACTTTTTGGGATATTTAGAGACCATAACATTAATTGTCATTTATCCATATGAACGATGAGATGTCAGACAGCACGGAAATACCCATAACTGAAAACTGATAAAATTTGTTTTAGAATTTTGACTTTGCAAGCATGTTGTGAGAAACTAGTCCAGCGACTTAATGTCCCTTTCGTGGTGCTGGGTCACATTTATTAGTATGGACTGGTGCATAGTGTAGGCCTATGTAGACGGTATAGTGTTTTGGTGAAAGAGGCTGGCATGAGAGCGTCTGAACTAAACAAATGTGTGTCCGCGCGAGCGTGATGCGAGGGTGCACGTGCATACATTCTTCATGCTTACATGCTCGCGCATTGCTATGTGCGTGCATCTCTCTCTCTCTCTCTCTCTCTCTCTCTCTCTCTCTCTCTCTCTCTCTGTCTGTGTTTCTGCGCACGCACGCGCGCGTGCACGCACGTGTGTACATAGGTGTGCGCGTGTGTTTAGGTGCGTGTGTGCGCGTGTATTTAGGTGTGTGTGTGTGTGTGTGTGCGCGCGCGCGCGTGCGCGTGTGCGTGCAGTTGTGTGCATGTGGATGTGCGTGAATTGCATTAGGGCCTATTTTGAAAAAGGGAACGGCAAAACCCCCATCTCCCACAAAAGCCCCCAAAGACATGTAACCCGATGGACTATTCGGACTGATGGATGGACTCAAGGACGCACGGACGGAAGGACGGACACACGCGCACACACGCACCTAAACGCAGAGAGACAGAGAGAGAGAGAGAGAGAGAGAGAGAGAGAGAGAGAGAGAGAGAGAGAGAGAGAGAGAGAGAGAGAGAGAGAGAGAGAGAGAGAGAGAGTGACTGAAGACTGAAGACTGAAGAAAACCTTTATTGCATAAGGATTAAGATTTTGGGGGGGAGAGAGAGAGAGAGAGAGAGAGAGAGAGAGAGAGAGAGAGAGAGAGGGAGGGAGAGAGAGAGAGAGAGAGAGAGAGAGAGAGGGAGAGAGAGAGAGAGAGGGAGAGATAGAGGGAGAGAGAGAGAGAGAGAGAGAGGGAGAGAGAAACTTGAAAACTTGAAAACTTGAACTTTATTTTGCAAGGATAAAGATTTTAGGCAACGCCTAGTCTTCCAATCTGTCCTTGGTACATACACGAACATAGAATACAAACATGGCAAGGCATGATATTACACATACAGATTTGAACATAAAGGTAGCACCGTTGTACATATACGAACATAGAATACAAACATGGCAAGGCATAAAATTACACATACATAATTGAACATAAAGGTAGCAAAGCAGAGAGGGGAGAGAGAGAGAGAGAGAGAGAGAGAGAGAGAGAGAGAGAGAGAGAGAGAGAGAGAGAGAGAGAGAGAGAGAGAGAGAGAGAGAGAGAGAGAGAGAGAGAGAGGGGGAGGGAGTGCCACATAAATACAGAGACACGAACAGACAGGGAGACAGAAATAGAGATACAAAGGAGAAGCGGACAAACAAAACGGAAACAGACAGAGAAAAACAGACGGACAGAGGAACAGAAAAACAACAACAACCCAGCATTGTGCACCAACCCAAACTGATGTTTGTCTCCGCCCGAATTCTCCTCACAAGGTTGACAGCAGCCAGCAGCACCGGAAGCACGGCAGTGACGTCATCTCCCCTTATGACATCACTTCCCGTCCGAGGTTTTAAATCTGGGTTCACAACTTCACTTTTGACCCGTTGGTCGGTTTTCCCCACTGCAGTCGCGTTCACGGTATTTTCTTGGTATTGTTTTACATCACCTTTCTCTGTGAAATTATCATCACTTCTAGTTACGCCGTTCTCCACCACAGAAGCGCTCTCATTGACCCCAGTACTATTATTATTATTATTATTATTATTATTATTATTATTATTAACATCACCAATAGTAAGTGAACCGTTCAGCGTGGTCGTCATATTAGCGTTAATAAAACTTAACACACTGCTGTTGTTAGAGTTGACATCATCGTTGTTTATCGTTGTGGCATTGTTGACGACCTCACTCAAAGTGGTGTTGTTGTTGTTTTTGACGTCATCGTTTTGTGCGCTGTAGGGGCTCGGGGGCTTCTTTAACCCGAGCCAGTTGAGATCCAGAAGAACGATGACGCGATGGTGCCCGGGTATAGACACCAGGGGTCTTAGAGTACTAGTGGTGGTGGTGCTGCTGCTGCTGCTGCTGTCACCAGACACCGTTGTTGTTGTTGTAATTGTCGTTGTTGTTGTCAAGGCGATGATGGCTGTTGTTGTCGTTGCTATGGTCACCAGAATTGGAAGCAGTCGAATCGTGGTCGTCCACATGATGATGATGGGCTGCTTTCAGAACGTCTGTCTCTGGTTACTTGTTTGAAACTGGTCATTTACATAGGAGTTTCTGGAGAGAGAAACAAAACCACCACCCCACACACAGAGTTAGAATTTCAATGGGAAATTCCATAGCATGGATGCAAGACATATAAATCCGAAACAACATGAACACTGTCAATTTGGAAATAAAAGCACATTCGCATTTATGTTTTTATTATTCTATTCAGTTTCTATTCAAAAGGGTATTTCTATCGCTTCTCAGTCTTCATGACGAAGATGACAGTGTGGTATCAAAGTATAGATAAAAAGCAAATAATTATACTATGTAAGTTAAGCTTCAACGATAACGCACTCATCATCCTAAACTGTGTAATAGAACTGGTTTGGGCAATCCAACCATTCATTTCGCTGATGTTGTTTGTAGTGAACACCTGCGGCGCTCTATGAGGCACGTTGCGGTGTGGAAGTTTCTCACATGACACGCACACGCAAGTGGCCACGCGCTCAGGCGATATCACCAACCTTTATTATCCAGCCCTTTCGTCTTTGATATTGCTACTGTTATAGCAAATTCTGAAATTGCCAAATTGTTATGATTTTTTTGACGCCTTGTTGCTGGAAATTGTTGTATTTTATGCATTAGTTTTGTTAATTATTAATACGTTTTTTGGTTCTTTTTTGTGTCTAATATCACTATTGGTGAACCCCCCGTGGGGATACCGGGGGATCTTTTGTACAAATAGTTCCCCCACCTTCTGGAAGTTCTGTGCTTGTAGCTTCCTCTAATCTGCCACTCTCTTTGGCTCTGCCTTTTCCCTTTGCTTACTGTCATCGGCTATCTTTCTGTCTCACTGGTCCATTCTCCTGCCTTTTTTCTAGAAACTCTTACAAAGATGTCTTTAGCCGAAGTCGGACATGCTGGGCCTAACTATTTCTTAGTTAGGCGCATAACGGCAGCATGACGCATCTACGCTCATATGACAGGAAACTGTCTGAGCGAACGAAGAAGAAGAAGAAGAAGACTATTGGTGAAAATACGTTAAATTAAACTGCCGAACCTATCACAAACCATGGACACTACATTAAATTCTAAACATAGCATCCATGCACAAACACAGACGTACACACATTTATGCAAATACACGCAGGGTGTGCACTCATAGAGATACACTTTTTAACACAAACACACCCGCGCGTGCGCGCAAGTGCACGCACGCAGTCACAGAGCGAGAGAGAGAGAGAGAGAGAGAGAGAGAGAGAGAGAGAGAGAGGAGAGAGAGAGAGAGAGAGAGAGAGAGAGAGAGAGAGAGAGAGAGAGAGAGAGAGAGAGAGAGAGAGAGAGAGAGAGAGAGAGAGAGAGAGAGAGAGAGAGAGAGAGAGAGAGAGAGAGAGAGAGAGAGAGAGACAGAGACAGAGACAGCGACATAGACATAGACAGAAACAAAGAAAGTATGAAAATAAAGCGTGGACCAGAGAGAGAGAGAGAGAGAGAGAGAGAGAGAGAGAGAGAGAGAGAGAGAGAGAGAGAGAGAGAAAGAGAAAGAGAGAGAGAGAGAGAGAGAGAGAGAGAGAGAGAGAGAGAGAGAGAGAGAGAGAGAGAGAGAGAGAGAGAGAGACAGAGAGAGATACTAAGAGCGAGAAGAAAAAACAACGACGTGACTTTTATAAGCAGAGGCAAACAGAGAGAGATATAGGAATAGGGAAAGGGAGGGGGGGGGGGGGGGTACAAAGCACCGAAAACAAACCAATTCACAGGAAGACAGAGGCGGTAGCTTCCCCAATTGGAGGGGGGGGGGGGGGGGGGGGAGGGGGGGGGGAAACACTAAAACTAAACAAACGTCGATTCCAAAGTGATGCAATAAAAACACCTACCCTCGCCCTACAACCGCATCAGTTGCACAGCATAGCAGCGCGGCTGTATAATTCAGTTAATGGAAAATACAAAAAGAACATTATCTCAAAGTTCTTGTTTCTCAAAGTACACACATTAACACCATTATTTTCAAGCTTTCAAAGCCCGACGTTTTTTTCTTCTCAGGAATGAATTAAAGGAAAATGACATTACACGAACTTTTACAGAACATTATCTCAAAGTTCTTGTTTCTCAAAGTACACACATTAACACCATTATTTTCAAGCTTTCAAAACCCGACGGGGTTTTTTCAGGAATGAATTAAATGAAAATTACATTACACAAACTTTTACAGGTACAGGTGAACATTGATCGAACAAAAGGGACACAATCGAGTGAGTGAGAAAC
>CM065687.1:23560124-23562624 GCA_017654935.2 Phymorhynchus buccinoides | reverse complement strand
AGAGAGAGAGAGAGAGAGAGAGAGAGAGAGAGAGAGAGAGAGAGAGAGAGAGAGAGAGAGAGAGAGAGAGAGAGAGAGAGAGAGAGAGAGAGAGAGAGAGAGAGAGAGAGAGAGAGAGAGAGAGAGAGAGATAGAGAGAGAGAGAGAGAGAGAGAGAGAGGAGACACGAAACACGCGAATTCCAGAGACATTTCGCAAAAATCAAATTACATTTACCCACGACAACACGAAAACTCCATCAAAGGAGACAGGCGACGATGACATAGCAGCATTGGGAGGATACTGGAGGGATTCCAACATCGCAGTTGAGGACCCAGTCACAATCCACCAATAACTCAGACATTGAACACAATCGTGACATTGCCAAAGTCACGTTTCTGTGTTTCATCCATCACGGAATTCTATATTCTAATCCATATTACTAATTGATTCATGTTTCAGTTTAACGTCGTCCTTGCTCAACAAAAGAGTGTATGGAGAGACAGGGATGCCAAATCCTAATGCAGAAAAAAGAGTGGTTTTTAACACCACCACTTCATATTCACGACTTGAACGAGAAATCATCATCATATAGTAAAAAGCCAAGTGTCCGTGTGTGTGTGTGTCTGTCTGTCTGTCTGTCTGAAACACAAAACGGGCCTTATAATCGCTTCAAATTTGCTGTGAGCCCTGACGGGGCGATGGCAACGGCAACCGAGGCGGCCGTGTCATTTGCGCGGTTCGGCAAATGCGCGAAACGCGCGGAAATGAAAATGGATCATGCAACTGAAAATGTGACAAATATTAGTGCTCTAGCAGCGAAGTAAACTAGTATTCGAAACATATAGCTTCAAAACTTCATAACTGTGATCACGGAACAAAGCGTTGTCTTTTTCTGTTCAATGCTGTCGTATTAATTCAAACGAAGATGGATTTAGCTCCCCATTTCCCAAGGAGCAATGACTCCCACCCAAAGCACATAGGCACAGAGGAACAAAACCTGGAGTTATCCACCTTTATTTCTTAAAGACCCAGCACGTCACGTGTCAAAATCACGGTTTTTACGTGTTTTCCCTCTTATTGCTGGTAAGAAATCTTAAGAAATCTTCCAAGCATAAGAGGGAATGTGACACGTGACGTGGGGGGTCTTTAAGGCGCATAGTAGTATAAACATAGGTTAATAGGGAAATAGGGCTTGAAGAAAATTGTGTAAGACGCTTGAAAAATCGCTGCAAACTAAAATATGGGCGTTTGTGGGTTTTGTCTTTCTTGTATAAACATAGGTTAAGTTACCAAAACATTATTAGTTATTAGGGGAAGACGGGGTAAAAAGCGCATGGGCGGGTAAGAAGCCCACCCCAATTATCTCATGAAATAAAGAAAATTTCAGTCAAATTTGCCCATGAGACGAATGCTAGACATTAACGCTCGTCTCATGGGCAAAATGAGACTGAAATTTGCTTCATTTCATGAGATAATTGGGGTGGGCTTCTTACCCGCCCATGCGCTTTTTACCCCGTCTTCCCCTAATGGCTTTATACTACGTCATAGCCTTAAATGATACTAACATTTGTAAAGTCACTTAATATTTTAACTATGACTACTTAATGGTATAAATACAGATCAATTCACCAAAACATTTTTTTTTTTTTTAATAACTCAGATTATATTCTTGTGGCGGTACCATAGCCAATGAGGTTTAACCGAGGCGTGGTTACTGCTACACATATCTATATTATTTAAAAAATCGGGACTTTACTGGTTTAGCACTGCCTCCGGGTATTGCCTCCAGTATTGTTCCCATCATCTTTGTATTTACAAATGCCCCACATGGCCGAAAGGCCGAAGAGGGCGTAAAACCATATTTCCAAAACATTATTTGTTAGTAATGGTTTCATACTACATCATAGCCTTAAATAGCATTAGTGTAGCGTGGCACACAGGTAACGCGCTCGCCTTCGAGTTCGAACCTGGGTACAGGGGAGTTTTCCTCTCACTTTGCACTAGGCCTTAAGGTCTGAACGTGGAGTCTTTCGGATGAAACGATAAACCGAGGTCCCGTGTGCCCATGCACTTAGTACACGTTAATCCCAGTGGCAACGAAAAAGTTGTCATTTGGTCAAAATTTACACCCCCCCCCCCCCCCTTCCTTCCTCATCAGTCACACAAAAAATCGAATGCAAAAAAACAAAGTGGGTGGCGCCCCTCTGGCTGCGACGCGCTCTCCAAGTGGGAGCAACCCGAATTTCACAGAGACGCCTCTGCGACTATAAAGAGCCTAATACCTAATACTTAAATGATACACAACATAGTCACGTAATAATTCAACTAGAACTACACTAGCGAACAAAAGTTAAGGCCCAGAAAGACAATCATCTCCGAAAACTCACGAACTCAATAAAACGCACCCAGCTCATAACAAAACTGAATTTATTCTTTTAACATTAAGTTCATTCCAAAAAATCATTAATCAGAACGAGTTCAGTCAACAAAATGCCCCTTTCAACAACTTCCCCCTCCT
>CM065687.1:23547624-23552624 GCA_017654935.2 Phymorhynchus buccinoides | reverse complement strand
CCAGAAGATAGAGAGAGAGAGACAGAGAGAGAGACAGAGACAGAGAGAGATTAGAGAGAGAGAGAGAGACACAGAGAGAGACACAGAGAGAGACATCGACACAGAGAGAGACAACATTAAGCATAAATCAATACACTCAAGACACAGAGACAGAGAGACAGAGAGAGAGGACAGACAGAGAGACAGACAGGCAGAGAGAGAGAGAGAGAGACAGACAGACACAGAGAGAGAGAGAGGAGAGGGAGACAGACAGACGGACAGACAGAGAGAGACAGACAGACAGAGAGAACAACATTATTATATAGTAATAAGCCAAGTGTCCCGTAGTGGTGTGTGTGTGTGTAGTTGTGTGTGTGTGTGTGTGCATGTGTGTGTGTGTGTGTGTGTTTCTTTTGGTGGTGTGTGTGTGTGTGTGTGTGTGTGTGTCATTCGGTGTGTGTGGTGTCTGAAACACAAAACGGGCCGGCACTTATAACTCCGCCGTTTTTCGACCGAATTCACTTCAAATTTGCTGTGACCCCTCACGGGGTGATAGGCAACGGCAACCGAGGCGGCCGTATCATTTGCGCGGTTTCGCAAATGCGCGAAACGCGCATCCGCCGGCCTCTAGGCGCCCGTATCTCCGTTGCGTTTGCTGTGCGCGATTGCCTTCCAATTTGGAGGTAAGATGAGCGGGGACGGCGACTATCGGTGTGCCAAACCGGAAGCGAATTGGTTCAGAAAACGGGCGCGCTATACGCTGCTTCACCCCTTTTCACATCAAATAACTCCGCCGTTTCTTAACCGAATCGCTTTCAAATTTGCTGTCAGGCTTGCTATGACCCGGGCAAAGCATGGCAGGAAATTTGAACAGCATCCGTTCATAAACGCGCGCGATATGCACCAACGCATCTGTATTATTAAAAAATCGGGACCTTACTGGTTTAGCACTGCCTCCGGGCATTACCTCCAGTATTGTTCCCACAATCTTTGTATTTACAAATGCCCCACATGCCGAAAGGCCGAACTAAGTTGGCTTTCAGTTCGTTTTTTCTGTTTTTGTCCTTTGCCAATCTACGATCGCAAAAAGAGTAAGTTTTCGTTCAGGTTTGTTTCCCTTTTTTGTTTGTTTGTTGTTCTTTTCTGTCTGTCCAAAGGATCTCCCGAACCGCTTGACCGAATCACTTCAAAGATTGTGTGGTGGTGTGTCCCTATGAGAGGAAGGCATCCGCACAAAACTTTTTGCCGCTCTGACGTTGACCTTGGCGTATGACCTTGAAAAACCAAAATCTTTAAGGGGCCATAACTTCCACACCGCAGGTCCTGGAGTAATGAAATTTGGCATGGATGTACTTTCGCTTATGGTCGTTCTGATGATGGCATACCGATGAAAATGAAGGTCAACATCAAGGTCAGGGAGATCGGTATGCCTTGAAAGTGGTATGGGTCTAATAATTGGGGTTTTCTGCCCCACGCATATCTTCCGAACCGCTTCACACCGAATCGTTTCCAATTTTGTGTGGTGGCATGTCACCATGAGAGGAAGGCATCCGCGCATAAAATAATCGCCGTCGTGACCTTGACCTTGGCGTACGACCTTGACAACCGAAAATCTTTAAGGGGCTGTAACGTCCACACCGTTGGTCTTAGGGACTTCAATCTTGGAATGTAGGTACTTTGGCATATGTGTGTTCTGATCATTGCATACTGATCAAGGTCAAGGTCAAGGTCATGGAGATCGGTAGGCCTTGAAAGTGGTAGGGGTCTAAAAATTGGGTTTTCAGCCACAAAAGTAAAAATATAATATTTCGCGGACCCGGCGAAACTGGTACTCAGCGTTACCGGTACTTGGCGTTACCTGTACTAGGCGTTACCGGTACGGAGCGTTGCGCTAGTTAAGCATAAATCAATACACTCAAGACACAGAGACACAGAGGGACAGAGAGCGAGACAGAGACAGAGACGAGAAGAGACAGAGACAGAGACAGAGACAGAGAGAGTTAGAGAGAGAGAGAGGCAGACAAACAGACAGAGAGACAGGTACACAGAGAGAGAGAGAGACAGACAGACAGAGAGACAGACAGAAAGAAATAAGTCATCCAGACTGAGACACAAGTGGATGAATGGATAGCGCATTTTCATTTCTTTATCTATTTGGTTGTTTGTGTTAACGGCAAGTATGAAAAAATGGCTACTCTATGCCAATACTTTTACCGTTGTAAAATAAAAGTTCAGTTATCAATTTATCAGGCATTTGTCTGTCTATCATACATTATCATTATCATTCTATCTCTCTCTCTCTACTCTCTCTCTCTCTTCTCTCTCCTCTCTCTCTTCTCCTCTCTCTTCCTCTCTCTGCTCTCTCTCTCTCTCTCTCTCTCTCTCTCTCTTTCTCTCTCTCGTCCTCTCCTCTCTCTCTCTCTCTACTCTACTCTCTCTCAGACAGACGGCACAGGTACAGAGGCGGAGACAAAGATAGTTGGCAGGCAGACAAAGCAGGCAGATTAAGAAGCAAACCGGAAGACAGACTGTAATAGCATAATCAAACAATAATGGGCCTATGAAGACAGACAGACAGACAAACACAGAAACTCTTTGCGCAAGGTAAAAATCATAAAAGCGCTTAAAATATAAGATCAACACTCAACCACCACTTATTATTTTACCCCCCGTGCACACTCACTCGCCCTCCGTTTCCCCCACCCCCCCCCCACCCCCCAACCCCCTTCCACTTTCATTTTCATCGATCGCTCGGACAATCTCCCTGTCACTTTTTCGCATAGGCAGAGCGCAGATGCGTCATGCTGCCGTTATGCGCCTAAATAAGAAATACATGTAGTTAGGCCCAGCATGTCCGTCTTCGGCTGGAGACAGTCTTTGTGATGGGAGTTTCTAGAACCAAGGGAGGAGACTGGACCAATGATAAGGCAGAAAGATAGTAGATGACAGCAAGCGGAGATAGAAGAAGGCAGAGTCAAAGAGAGAGTGACAGGTGGCTATAAAAAAAAACACACACACTATCTTGATTATTTTTATGAAAAATAAAAAAAAAAAACACCATCGCGGACGTTCCTGGCATTGCAGTACCTCCAGGAATCGTCTCACCGTCTTTATAGTTATTAATGTCCCATTACTATGCGCCTGTTCCAGGCCGGAGGACTGCTAGACGAACTGTCGTGAGTGACAGATTAGAGGAAGTTACAAGCACAGAACTTCAAACCGGTGGGGGAACTATTAATTGAACGAAAGACCTTGCGAAAGACCGTTCGGTAACCACGGGGGGGGGGGGGGGGGGCGGGGGGGAGGGGGGAGAGGGGGGGAGAGGGGGGGGAGAGGGGGGGAGAGGAGGGGGGGGGGAGCGTGCGTGTTTGTAAATGTTTTTTTCAATCCATACAGTACGAAACAACACAGAAATATACAAGACCAAGAAGATAGAAGACAAAAAACAACAACTAATCCACAGAGAGTGATGCACAGGCACACCGAGTTAGACAGACAGGTGGACAGACAAACAGAGAAACAAGCAAACAGATAGACAGAAAGACAGACAGACAAAGCAGACGGGCAAAGAGATACAGGCGAGAACGATTGAGCAATAAGACCATTTTATATAGATGTGGACAATATTGAAAAAAAGAAACGAAAAACTTTCAGATGTCAAACAAAAGGAGGAGGAAGCTTGGGAGAAGCAGAAAGTGTATGGTAGGAAAAGGTTGGGGGGGGGGGGGGGGGGGGTGAGTGGGAGTTGGGGGGGGGGTATCTTTTGACAGCGTAATAGAATCATGGAAGTGGCCTTGGAATACAAGTTTGTATAGTGAATTTAAATGTCAGGCACGATTTTACGATTTCCTTCTTTCTCTGTGTGTGTTGTGTTGTGTTGTGTTGTGTTGTGTTGTGTTGTGTTGTGTTGTGTTGTGTGGTGTGTGTGTGTGTGTGTGTGTGTGTGTGTGTGTGTGTGTGTGTGTGTGTGTGTGTGTGTGTGTGTGTGTGTGTGTGTATCTTGACTTTATCTGCTTGTCAGTATGCATGTGTGCAAACATTCACAAAAGGTTCCATTGACGAGCCTTCAAAGTCATAGTCACGTTATCGATCATAGTTTTTGGCACTCTTTCCTAAAAAGAAAAAGGTTTTAAGTAAACTTAAGTAAAGTTATGCACCAGTTTCTTGCATCTCTCTCTCTTTCACTCCCCTCTCCCGCCTCCCTGTCTCTCTCTCTCTCTCTTCTCTCTCTCTCTCTCTCTCTCTCTCTCTCTCTCTCTCTCTCTCTCTCTCTCTCTCTTTCTCTCACCCTCTCTCTGTCTCTCTCTATCTGCCGCTCTATCTTTTTCTCTCTCTTTGTGTCTTTTTGTCTGTCTGTCTCTTTGTCTCTCTGTTTCTAAAATTGAAGAAGAAAAAACAAGCACACCATTAAACTTTCCTCTTATGTATATATATAATTTGCTTTGTTAAAACTGTTTTGGTATCCAATGTATGTTTTGTGAACCTACGAAACAAACTCAATTACTTTAACTTTAACTTTACGATTTGTTTTGTGTTCTGAAAAGAAAATAATGTGCTGATTTACTTTTTCTCCCAATGGGGGAGATAGACAATGCCTATGCAAAGACAGCTGTTTCGTCTCGTGAAGGACTCTTCAGTCTGCATGTTGGCCTGCAAAGTTCGTCACAATGTCCACAGTGAACGTTCAAGCTGAGCCAGAAGACTTTCTACAGGAGAAAGGTTGTCCTCTTAGCACCAGATTGAAAGTCAACAATAAAAGCAAACCAGCACTTAATTGAACAGAAATGATAAAAAAATATATATATCTGCATGTGAAGCGCGTGAGTATGTTGGTGTGTGTGTGCGCGCGCACACACGTGTGTGTGTGTGTGTGTGTGTGTGTGTGTGTGTGTGTGTGTGTGTGTGTGTGTGTGTGTGTGTGTGTGTGTGTGTGTGTGTGTGTGTGTGTGTGTGTGTGTGTGTGTGTGTGTGTGTGTGTGTGTGTGTGTGTGTGTGTGTGTGTGTGTGTGTGCATATCTCAC
>CM065687.1:23527624-23530124 GCA_017654935.2 Phymorhynchus buccinoides | reverse complement strand
CATCCTTATACCCTCTCAATCAGCACCCACCCACCCCCACCCCCCCACCACCCCGCTCCCTCTCCCGTTTCGCCTCAACACCACCACCCCCGCCCACCCCTACAATAAAAAACAAACAAACCACAATACCGTTAGTTCCTTAACCCTTACACCGCCAGCCATATTTCAGCCAAACATTTTCCTTTAAATTTACCTGGATAGAGAATAACATCCATCTGCAGTATTGGGGATTCTTCTGTGACATATCTTACATAAGGTCTATCCTTACTTCACAAAACTAAGACAATAGGGTCTTTGGATAACAGACCCCAATGTGATGCCTTTTAGTGACATAGGTGTTAAATCACTGTGGCGCTAAAATGCGACTTTGGCAGTGAAAGGGTTAATACACCAAGTTAACGTTTAACGTCCTCTCGGCAGAGCCATACGGGACATGTTAGTTCCTTAATATTAGAATCTTTCCTTTTATAATTATGACGGATGCAACAGCCCATCTCAAGATTTCAAGCCCTGTGTGGGACAATCTCTTTACGCACGCACGCGCACGCACACGCGCACGCACACGCACACACACACACACACACACACACACACACACACACACACACACACACACACACACACACACACACGGAGGTATAATAACTTGGAAGTAGGTAGTAGAGAGGGAGTTGGGGCAGAGGTCCAAAGTGGGACACCAAAAAGCCTGAATATACCAAGAGCTCGCACTCCGCGGCAGCTGACTGAAGCCGGTTTTTTGTTGTTTTTTACCCCCACCCATTCACCTACACTACAGCTGGGAATCATTGTGAACTCGCTCACTGCCTTGCAACAACACTAAATGCTTCCCACCTTCCACCTCTCTCTATGTTTTTTCTCTCTCTCTCTCAGGTGGGAAGTGAGGAAAAGTTGGCTTCATTCTTCGCAAGGTTTGTAGGCCGCTGCGAAGTGATCACTCTGTGTAACATTTAGGCTGTTTGGTGGGACCCCGTCCAAGAGGAGCGGACATCATAGGCCCTGTGGTGATCGATGGTCTTAGCTAGCTGGGCCCTTCTTGGGAGCGGTTTAGGTGGAGCTTTGGTCTTTAGCCCTTGCCACCAATACGGCAAACTCTCTATCTCTCTCTGTCTGTAATGTTTGATTGCTTTGTAAATTATTGTTAACTTGTTTTTGTCGAGGACATGCTCAAAAAAGTATTGTTGCTTATCCATTTATCCTCATTAAAAAATTCAATTTAATTCAATTCTCTCTCTCTCTCTCTCTCTCTCTCTCTCTCTCTCTCTCTTCTCTCTTCTCTCTCTCTCTCTCTCTCTCTCTCTCTCTCTCTCTCTCTCTCTCTCTCTCTCTCTCTCTCTCTCTCTCTCTCTCTCTCTCTCTCTCTCTCTCTCTCTCTCTCTCTCCTCTCTCTCTCTCTCTCTCTCTCTCTCTACTGCTCTCTCTCTCTCGGCCATCAATAGATTTTGCCTTCTCTATTGATGCCGAAGATATTTCCTCCAGCCGACGTCGGACTTGTTGGGCCTAACTATTTCTTAGTTCAGCGCATAACGGCAGCATGACGCATCTGCGCTCATAATGGACAGGAAACTGTATGAGTGATCGAAGAAGAAGAAGAAGAAGAAAGAAGAAAGAAGAAGAAGAAGAAGAAGAAGAAGAAGAAGAAAAAGAAGAAGACTAAGCCACAACAGTTATCCCCAATCGATCCATTAGAAGCGCTCATTTTCCTTCTTTTAGCACCCCTCCCCCCCCACACACACCCTTCCTCCAAACACCCTTCCCCACCCCACCCCCCTGTCCACTTCTTTTTTGGTTCATTGTTGACGCTACTGCGTGTTTGCATTCTCCCATCTAATGCTTTTTAATCAATCTTCATTTTCTGATGAGCTCTTTCACATTTCTATTTGAGCGTTTGTCTGTCTGTCTGTCTGTCTGTGTGTCCGACTGAGTGTCTGTCTATGTGTCTGTGTCTTCGCCCGTCTGTCTTTCTCTGTCTCTGTCTCTGTTCTCTCTCTCTCTGTCTCTCTCTCTCTCTCTCTCTCTCTCTCTCTCTCTCTCTCTCTCTCTCTCTCTCTCTCTCTCTCTCTCTCTCTCTCTCTCTCTCTCTCTCTCTCTCCTCTCTCTCTCTCTCTCTCTCTCTCTCTCTCTCTCTCTCTCTCTCTCTCTCTCTCTCTCTCTCTCTCTCTATCCATTCTCTCACATATATGATAGAATACAAGAAAACCAACATTGTAAAACCGAAACGCATAAGAACAGAGGAAAGGAGGGGGGGGGGGGGGGGGGAGGAAGAGATGGCATTTAACTTTATTCTCGTCTAGATTCTGAAAGAATTGATCTCAGTTTCGCAGATGACATTCAGACTTTAGAGAGAGAGAGAGGAGAGAGAGAGAGGAGAGAGAGAGAGAGAGAGAGAGAGAGATCTGAGAGAGAGAGAGAAGAGGAGACGAGAGAGAGAGATTGAGAGAGAGAGAGAGAGAGAGAGAGAGAGAGAGAGAGAGAGAGAGAG
>CM065687.1:23515124-23520124 GCA_017654935.2 Phymorhynchus buccinoides | reverse complement strand
GTTCGTTCTTTCTTTTCTTCTTTCTTTCTTTCTTTCTTTCTTTCGGTAAGCGTATTTTTGTCTTTCTGTCATTTGTTCCTTCTAACTTTCTTTCCTTCTTTCTTTCATTCTTTCATTCTTTCTCTCATTCTTTCTTTCTTTCCTTCTTTCTTACCTTCTTTCTTTCTTTCTTTCCTTCTTTCTTTCCTTCTTTTTTTTTCTTCAGTAAGCGTATTTCTGTCTATCTGTCATTTTGTTATTTCCTTCTTCTTCTTCTCCCCCCCCCCCCCCTTTCTTGTTTTTATTCCTTAAGACCCCCCACGTCACGTGTCACATTCCCTCTTATGCCAGGAACATTTCTTAAGATTTCTTACCAGCTATAAGAGGGAAAACACGTGAAAATCGTGATTTTGACACGTGACGTGCTGGGTCTTTAGGCTTTGGAAGCCTCCGTTCTTTTTATTACATCATTTCACACTAGTGTGTTTGTTTGTCTGACTGTCTGTTAGTTTGAAACTTGTTATCTAAAATTATTTTTATTATTAGTCTAATTCATTAGCGTTTCGCGAGTAATGTTACGCAAAAGCTTACTAGATAGTTAAATGATATTTTGTGGGGGTTTAAAGTTAAGGTAGAGCTCAAACAATACTTTTATTCTTCCATATTCTGTGGTTTGTGGAATTGGAGTTCAGGAAGTAATTGTTTATTCCCACCTACCCCACTCCTCCCATTTTATTCCCAACTTAATTGCGTGCTAAAAATGTTATGATGTATGTTATAAACGGATTTTGAAATTAACGTTACTGGAAATACTTTATTTTATTTTTTTATTGTAGTAAAGAGTCCCGCACTGAAGGCACACTGACGCTCCACGATTAAATCCCTTGGGTTTTTTTCTGGGTAGCTGTGACCCACATACAAATGTCCCCAACTTCAAATTGAGGCTGATCTTTAGAATGATGTTTCGTTTTCAATTTGGGGACATTTGTATGGAAGTCAAACTCGGTAAAAACAAGATTGCTTACCATCTATAAGAGGGAAAACACGTGAAACCCGTGATTTTGACACGTGACCTGGTGGGTCTTTAAAAGCAAAATAGAAACAGTGTTTGTTCAATCGATTTCCCCAGTACATCAAGATACAGTAATGTTTCTGCTAGCCCTTATAAAACCAATCTGATAACGTAATGTAAAGTCAATCTGTTGAACGTCCTCCGGTCTGGAACAGACACATATGGGACGGTATTAGTAGATGTAAAGATGGTGGGAACGATCCTGGAGGCAGGATCTAGTAGCCCTATAGAACCAATCTGATAACGTAATGTAAAGTCAATCTGTTGAACGTCCTCCGGTCTGGAACAGACACATATGGGACAGCATTACTAGATGTAAAGATGGTGGGAACGATCCTGGAGGCAGGATACCCAATCTCATAACGTAATGTAAAGTAAATCTGTTGAACGTCCTCCGGTCTGGAACAGACACATATGGGACAGTATTAGTAGATGTAAATATGGTGGGAACGATCCTGGAGGCAATTCCCGAAGGCAGTGCAACACCAATAAAGTCCCGATTTTTTAAAATTAACAATACAGATAGTTAACAGAACCTGAATAACGTAATGAAACACTTCGAAAGGTCTCTCTTTTACAACGATATTTTATTGGAAGCCCTGTATGGTAAGCATGGTCATAAATACAGTTGAATCATTACTGAATGGCGGAGATTACCCTTTGGCGGAGTTGTGCACTATTGTCAATACCATTTTGTTCAAAACGTTGTCACAAAATTGTATTAGGTATTATTTGGTATTAAGTACTTTATAGTCACAGAGGCGTCTCTGTGAAATTCGGGTTGTTCCCACCTGGAGAGCGCGTCGCAGCCAGAGGCGCGCCACCCAATTTTTTATATTTGTTTTGCATGCGAATTGTGTGTGACTGATGAGGAAGGAAAGGGGGGTGGGGTTAAATTTGGACCAAATGACAAATGTTTCGTTGCCACTGGGATTAGCATGTGGTAAGTGCATGGGCACACGGGACCTCGTCTCATCCGAAAGACTCCACGTTCAGACCGTAAGGCCTAGTGCAAAAGTGAGAGGAAAATATCCCCTGAACCCAGGTTCGAACTCGGGTTTACTTGACACGAGGCGAACGCGATACCTCTGTGGCACTCTACACCACAAACAGAAACTAAGGACTAAGGCAAAGTAGAAAGGCAATGTGATCTACTACTACATTGCCAGACGTAATAAAAACTTTTGTTTTTAAAGTCTGACCCTTTCACAACGTGGCCACTGTGGGCGCATTAGTTTAAGTTTAAGTTTAAGTTTCTGTATTGTCCATTGGCATTGTACAGCGCACATGGAAACTTGTCTTCCACCATGTAAAATTAAAATATTAAATAAAAGTATCAAACATAGATTTACATTAACAAATATGTAACTCTCACACCACACCCAATCATTCATCCACTCTCCGCTATCTTGCTCACTCATCATGCAACCCAATCATTCATCCGCTCTCCGCTATCTTGCTCACTCATCATGCAACCCACCACCACTTCCGCCTTCATCTTTAACCCTTTATTTTCTTTTTTCCTTGCTTTTTTTCCTTTTTTCCTTGTTCCTTTTCTCCCCCCGCCCCTTTTTTCCTACCCCTCCCCCCCTTTAAAAAAACTAAAAACAAAACAAAACAACAACAACAGTTAGGTAGGTTTTCCCCCGCTCTCGTTCATCCTAGTGTCTGTGTGTCTGACTAAGATGGACATTTTCCAAGAGCCTTAAGTGTTGTTATTTTATACCAAAATGTCTGGGTTTCTGTGTGACCTAGTGCTTGGTGTACTGACACATTCATACTGTGTGAAGCTGGTGTATGTGTGGGAGAGAGTGTGTGTGTGTACCTGCGTGTGTGTGTGTGTGTGTGTGTGTGTGTGTGTGTGTGTGTGTGTGTGTGTGTGTGTGTGTGTGTGTGTGCGTGTGCGTGTGCGCGCGTGCGTGTGCATGTATATATGCGTGTGTGTGCATGCGCATACATATGTGTGTATGTGTGTGTGCAAATGGATAAACGTATGCATTAAAAGAGTTCAGTGGACAATCACTGCAACAACAATAGAAGATAAGCTTAATACATTTAAAAGCACTTACTTCTTCTTCTGCTGCATTCCCAGGCCATATGGCCATAATGTGTCCGCTTTTCAATTTTCGCTGGTCTCCCCGCTGCGTACATCCGACACATTCCCATTTCGGAGGAGCTCAAAGGAGAAACGTTATTTGGAAAATTTGGGTTTTTTTAAAGGCAGGAGAATGGGCCAATAAGTCAGAAAGATAGTAGATGATAGAAAGCAAAGGGGAAAGGTAGAGTCAAAGAGTGTGGCAACAGATTAGAGGAAGTTACAAGCACACAACTTCCAGAAGGTGGAGGAACTACTTTTACGAAAGGGACCCCCCCCCCCCCCCCGGTATTCCCACGGGGGAGACTCGTGGAGGGGTCGGGGTCGTCCAGCTCCCCGTATGGAGGCACGAGGCATCCACCCATGCCCCGAAAGCAGATAATAACAAAGAGAAAAGCACAGTGTACAGTATCTGCATGCACATGTCACGGTCTTCAGGTTTGTGTTTTTTTCACAAGACGTTCAATGCTGCACTTGGTCATCTCCAAATATGGAAAGTGCCGCCATTCGCGTAACAATGTGGGTTTTCAGCGAAACTTTAGAATGTGTATCTTTTGACCATTCAATCTGAAATTAAACCGAATCTAGCCCTAACCTTTACCCTATTCCTAACCCTAACCAACACCTTAAACCGTCAAATACACACACAAATAAAACTTTACTAAAAATTGAGTGTTCCATGTTTGGAGATGACCAAGTGCAGTCTTGAACGCCTAGCGTTTCCCCCCTTTTTGTTTGTGGCTCAAACCACAAACCTATAACTCACTTTGTCGGTCGGTCGGTCTGTCGGTCCAAAATTGTCGCACTTCAAATGAATGAATTTTGGTGTTTTACGTCCTCTCGACCCGGGAAGGCACATATGGGACATGTGTATTAGTAGGGTATGGTCAAATGAAAATAAAACATCACAAGACAAACATAGACAGAACATGGACAATATATATAATAAAGAAGGGATATTCTCTTAGGTAGCAGGTTAAAATTATCTTTTGAGAAGATTGGGAACCGAGGTTCGAGTTAAAAGGACTTAGGAACCGAGGTTCGTAATAAGAATGTTCTGTGTATATAAAATGGTCGCACTTCAAATCGAGGCTACACTTCTGGCCGCTCTTTAAAATGATGTATTTTAAAAGCGTACAAAATAATAAACATATGTAATACAGACACTACAACAGACACGACGAGTATGCGGTGCTTCTTTTGATGAGTACAAGTAGGATACATAGTTTTAAATGTTTTCCAAAATATATAAAAAGTTACGAAATGGTGCAGAGATAACATTCTGGTTTACAGATTAAAATTATTGAAAAACCAGGGGAGGTAACTCATGATTGGAGTGGTAAAAATAGACCGCGTGCCACAAACTATTGCGATTTCGCGCTTGTTTTTAACTTACACTTGCGTCTCTGGCCATGTGCGTGTGCATAACTACTAATCCTGTGATATTTGTCTCCTGCAAATTTAACCAAGAGAAGGAAATGCATCTGTTTCTGATTAGGGAAGAATACGATGTTACACCCGAAATCTACATTTTTGCTGAGAAATCGATATGCAGGCTTGACTTAGTTTCGTACTTTTCAAAATGGCGGACGATATAAACAACCATCCGTGCAAACAAAAATAAATAATAATAAATATTAGAAAAATATCCCTGACTTCTCAGTATTTAATGATGAATCTTCTGTTCTTCCTGCATGCCACAAGACGCCTCTGAATGTATTTAGGGGCGAATCTTTCCTAAACAGCAAACAATTTGAATGAGGAAAAGAGTATTTATTTCATGGGTACAATATTGTATGCAACACCGCCATTAACAGAGCGCCAAGAAGGAAAAATCACCTGATGTCTTGGTCA
>CM065687.1:23502624-23510124 GCA_017654935.2 Phymorhynchus buccinoides | reverse complement strand
AATAAGCGGATGTGATATGTGGATAGGTTTCCGCCTGTAATGTGCACACTCCTTCATATTTCTTACTTCCATAATGTTTTGGGCGGAATGCGGATAGGTTTCCGAACAGAAGGTTTTGTAAGTATGCACACAGCCTTACTCAATCTCTTTAGTGAGTAGGTCTAAAATCGATCGTCTGTCAATATTATTTTCTTTTTTCTTTTTCTTCTTTTTCTTCTTCCTTACTCAATCTCTTGCACAGCCGTACCCAATAGTGAGCACGCCTATCAATGATTGTCAATATTATTTTCTTTAACAAAAAAAAAAAAAATATATATATATATATATAATCTATATCCTATGTAGAAATAGGATAGTAAATACCAATCTAGTCGTGACATTCCAATTCGCCCAACAACAAAAAAGTAAACCAAAAATAAAAGAAAGAAACAAACAAATAACCAACACCACCACCACCACCAACAACAACAATACAGCAACAACAATAATAACAACAACAACAACACTTTGTCTAGTTCATATTTTGTTATTCTTTCAGTATAACTTGACAGAATCCACGGAGCTTAGATCAACATTTAATTAAAAGTCAAAACAAATAACCACTGCAAAACGAAACGAACACTCCTATTATTTTTGCGTGCTGTTTGTTGTTTGTGGCTCAAGCCACAAACCTATAACTCACTTTGTCGGTCGGTCTGTCTGTCTGTCGGTCCAAAATTGTCGCACATTTTGACAAAATGTCGCACTTCAAATCGAGGCTACACTTCAAAATTAATTGAGGCCGCTCTTTAAAATGATGTATTTTAAAAGCGTACAAAATAATAAACATACGTAATACAGACACTACAACAGACACGACGAGTATGCGGTGCTTCTTTTGATGAGCATAAGTAGGATACATAGTTTTAAATGTTTTCCAAAAGATATAAAAAGTTACGAAATGGTGCAGAGATAACATTCTGGTTTACAGATTAAAATTATTGAAAATCCAGGGGAGGTAACTCATGATTGGAGTGGTAAAAAATAGACCGCGTGCCACAAACTATTGCGATTTCGCGCTTGTTGAATTCCAAACTTCTTTGCTGTTTTTCTTCATGAATAAGTTTGTCTGTTGTTTTTTGTTTTGCTTTTTTTGTTTGTTTTTGTGTTAACTGACCAAGAGAGTTAAACATGTAAAAGGAGGAGGGTGGGAGGGGTGGGGAAGGAGGGTTTTGTTTTGTTGTTATTTGGTTTTTATTTGAATTACATTCCTTCGTTTGGCCCCGTTTTCGTTTTTGCCACGTCAACTTCCATTTTCAATGAAATAATAGGAGGCACGGGACGGGAAGAGACATCATCTGTTCCCTCTTTTTGTCTCTGTTTGTGAGAATGGGAAACTGTTTCTACCCCTCCACCCCCCACCCCCCACCCTCCCTTCTTGCCTATCTTTTTCTTCCCTTTCTCCCCTAGGCTTCCACCCACCCACCCTTCCCTCTCTCTCTCTCTCTCTCTCTCTCTCTCTCTCTCTCTCTCTCTCTCTCTCTCTCTCTCTCTCTCTCTCTCTCTCTCTTAATACAATGATATATTAAGATATTTTTAGATAGAACCATACCAGCACACTTGAGTAAACAAACGAATCAATACATCCCCCCCTCTCTCTCTCTCTCTCTCTCTCTCTCTCTCTCTCTCTCTCTCTCTCTCTCTCTCTCTCTCTCTCTCTCTCTCTCTCTCTCTCTTAATACAATGATATATTAAGATATTTTTTAGATAGAACCATACCAGCAAACTTGAGTAAACAAACGAATCAATACATCCCCCCCCCCCCCCTGTATATAATAATGACTATTCGAATGCCAGAGAATAATAAAGTATAAATTAAAAAAACTTATAAAATGGAAACGAGATATCGTCTAGAAATATCACAACAAAAACAACTAAAAAATAAAACACTAAAAAAAAACCTGCATCTCAGAGTTATTCCCCTTCGTCTGATTACGTCATGGGTGACATCATCAAACCCTGCATCCGTTAGTGGTTTCTCTTCATCTGATGACGTCATCAGTGACGTCATCAAGCCCGTACGCGATGCGTTAGATTAGTAAGGGGCTTCAGCTAATTATTACTTAATCTCAGTTCGACTTATGAAACTTCTGTTATGCCTGTTCTTTTTGTGCACTGATATGGACCCAGCAGAGTTTGGTAAATAGCAATCTTGACTCATGCTGAGAGTCATTGGGCATTCAGGGGCTAGCACCGAGGAAGAGCAGTAGTTTACGGCTCGAAATATTTGCTTTTCAATAAATGAAGTGACAGGTATTTTCACTTGGCAAGTCTAATACTCTCAGTGTATAAAAATACAGAAAGAGACCAGAGGCGAATGTTGGAGACAAAATATAACACCTTTGTGATATTATCTTTCATCAAAATTAAACATGGACAAAAAAAAGGGGGGCAGAAGATCTAGTCGCATAATTTGACATCCGGTTCATCAAAAAAACACAACTAACAAAAAAACCTGAAAAACGAGTAGTGGGTGGGAGGAAGGGAGGAGAGTGGGGAGGGGGAAGAGGGGAGGGGGGAGGACGTTCGGACGAGACGGGTTGCATTTTGAAGCGATTGAAGCCGGGAAGTGTTGGAAAAGGTTAGTGCAAGAACGATAAGAGGGAAATGGGCTCGTAGGTTATATTATTGAGCAACAGTTACTATGCCCACGTTTTTACACCTCCAGAGATAGAGTGTCCATGTGGGGATCAATAAGAGATGAGAACAGAGAGAGAATGTGTGTGTGTGTGTGTGTGTGTGTGTGTGTGTGTGTGTGTGTGTGTGTGTGTGTGTGTGTGTGTGAGAGAGAGAGAGAGAGAGAGAGAGAGAGAGAGAGAGAGAGAGAGAGAGAGAGAGGGGGGTGCTTGGGGGGGGGGGGCGGGGGGGGGGGGGGGGGGATGGGGGAGTGGGCGATGTTAGGTGAAACTGATGTTTTACGTCCTCTCGGTCATAGACACATATGGGACATTTGTAAATACAAAGATGGTGGGAACAATACTGGCTGCAATGCCCAGAGGCAGTGCAACACCAGTAAAGTCCCGAGTTTTTAACAATGCAGATAGGTGTAGCGGTAACCATGCCTCGGTTAAACCTCATCGGCTATGGTACCGCCACATGATGCACATTAGGATTAAACCTATGGTGGGCGATGTTATCACAATGTCGGCGCTTTTATAGCCGTTTTATGCATTCCTGTATATAGTTGGTCGAGCTCAGTGTTGCTCTTTGCCTCTCTGTGTACGTGCATTAATAATTCAATGGATGAAAGGGCGGATGGGAAGGTGGGGAGGTAAGGGGGTGGATGGATGAATGGATGGGTGGGGATGGGTGGATGAATGGATGGATGGGTGGGTGGATGGATTCATGAATGGATGGGTGGGTGGATGGATTCATGGATGGGTGGGTTGGATGGATGAATGGGTGGGTGGGTGGATGCATGAATGGGTGGTGGTTTGTGTGGATGAATGGATGGGTGGGTGGGATGCCGACATGTATGCATGAATGGGTGATGGATGAATGGGATTGGTGGGTGGATATGCATGAATGTATGGATGGATGGGTGGTGGATGGTGGTGGGTAGATGATGGATGAATGTATGGGTGGATGGATGGGAGTGGGTAGATGGATGAATAAATGGATGGGTGGGTGGATGGATGCATGGATGGATGTGGATGGATAAATGGTGGGAATGGATGGGTGGGTGGATGGATGAATGGATGTATGGGTGGGTGGATGGATGAATGGATGGGTGGATGGATGGATGCATGGATGGGTGGGTGGGTGGATGAATGGATGGATGGGTGGGTGGATGGATGGATGGGTGGGTGGGATGGATGGATGGATGGGTGGGTGGGTGGATGGATGATGGATGGGTGGGTGGATGGGATGGATGGGTGGATGGATGAATGGATGGGTGGGTGGATGGATGGATGGATGGGTGGGTGGGATGATGGATGGGTGGGATGGATGAATGTATGGGTGGGTGGATGGATGCATGGATGGGTGGATGTATGGATGCATGGATGGGTGGGTAGATGGATAAATGGATGGGTGGGTGGATGGATGCATGGATGGGTGGGGATGAATGGATGGATGTCTTTGCCTCTGTTTGACTGTCTCTTTGTCGATGTTTTCTTCTTCTGTCCATCCCTGTCCATCTGTCTGTCTGTCTGTGCATTTGACTGATAATAATAATTATTCTCTCTCTTTGTCTCTTTCTCTGTCTCCCCGTCTGTCTCTTTTTTTATTCTCTTTCGTTTCTGTCTCTTAGTTACTTAGACATTAGCACCGCTGTGTCGTATTGTTGTACATCATTCGTTTTAATGGCATTGATGCGTGGTTGCATGCATCATATACGCGCGTCTCTCTCTCTCTCTCTCTCTCTCTCTCTCTCTCTCTCTCTCTCTCTCTCTCTCTCTCTCTCTCTCTCTCTCTCTCTCTCTCTCTCTCTCTCTCTCTCTCTCTCTCTCATTTACTAATTAGACATTAACTCCACTGGGCCGTATTACTGCTGTATAATCATTTATTTCAATGGTATTAAACGATTTTTTATTTTATTTTTTATTGAGAATCACATAGTAAAGCAGCAACGTAAACAAATGAGAACGAGCACAACAAGTTTCAAGCTTATACAAGACGCGTGTTTGCATGCATACGCGCGTGTTTTTGTATATCTCAAGCTCGCGCGCGCGCGCGCGCGCGTGTGTGTGTGTGTGTGTGTGTGTGTGTGTGTGTGTGTGTGTGTGTGTGTGTGTGTGTGCACGTGTGTGTGTGTGTGTGTTCACAAGAAATCAATGTAAATTATGAAAAACATGTAACCCTTCTTTAAATGTTATAATTATAACGATGTTGTAGTTGCGAATGAACAGACCCTCTATCTGGGCATTTTTACAGGAACTGACGTTTTCTTTTCACTTAGCTTCTCAGTATCCAATAAACTGGAAATGCGACATTGTTCAAACATAACGTACAATCTTATTTCTGGGAAGAAAAAAAAACACGCACAGAAACTTAATTTTCGTTGATTTCTTTCCATCATTTCGGATTTTAGTTCATCTAAAATATAATCGAACGTCGTTCTGAAAGTACATAAAAACAACGTTATAGTCTCGTAAATTGAAACGAGAACTGTCACGTGACCGGTTGCCAGAAGGGAAGCAACTCACAGATTTCATTTCCGCCTCGTAACTTGTGTGGCTGTGACCTAATTTCATCAGTCAGTGAAGCCAAGTCCAAAGTCATTTCCATGGATTTGCATTTGGTTCTGACTCTTCAATCTCTCTCTCTCTCTCTCTCTCTCTCTCTCTCTCTCTCTCTCTCTCTCTCTCTCTCTCTCTCTCTCTCTCTCTCTCTCTCTCTCTCTCACTCTCCCTCCCTCTCTCTCTCTCTCTCTCTCTGGTACTTTTGTTTCCTGTCTTTTTGGGTGGTGCATTCTCCTTCGTTTTCGTTTCATTAGCCATGTCATGATGGCTATGTAGCTATTGACATTAAATCATCAATTTGTCAATCTCTCTCTCTCTCTCTCTCTCTCTCTCTCTCTCTCTCTCTCTCTCTCTCTCTCTCTCACCCTCCTCCTCTCTCTCTCTCTCTCTCTCTCTCCCTCTGGTACTTTTGTTTCCTGTCTTTTTGGGTGGTGCATTCTCCTTCGTTTTCGTTTCATTAGCCATGTCATGATGGCTATGTAGCTATTGACATTAAATCATCAATTTGTCAATCTCTCTCTCTCTCTCTCTCTCTCTCTCTCTCTCTCTCTCTCTCTCTCTCTCTCTCTCTCTCTCTCTCTCTCTCTCTCTCTCTCTCTCTCTCTCTCTCTCTCTCTCTCCCCCCCCCCTCTCTCTCTCTCTCTCTCTCTCTCTCTCTCTCTCTCCCCCCCCCTCTCTCTCTCTCTCTCTGTGAATCAATGAGCAGAAACCGGGTCAATGCCTCTTTCTCACGCTTCATGCCTCTCTCTCTCGCTTGACCCAAATCTGTTTTTTGTTTCTGTCATCCCTGGGCTTTCCTTAGCCCCACCCCCCTCTCTTTCATCATCTTCCCTTTCATTATCCACACCATCCGTTGGACAGGGGCGGATCAGTCAGTCCACAAGGCGGTAGTTCCAGTGGCTCGGTTTAGAGACCCCCCACCCTTCCCCCACATTGCACAAGCTGACACTATTTTGAGTGTACAAGAAGCAAAATGTAGAGTGGCACAGAGGTAACGCGCTCGCCTTGTGTCAAGAAGTAAACCCGAGTTCGAACCTGGGTACAGGGGCTTTTTCCTCTCACTTTGCACTAGGCCTTACGGTCTGAATGTGGAGTCTTTCCGATGAGACGATAAACCGAGGTCCCGTGTGCCCATGCACTTAGCACACGTTAATCCCAGTGGCAACGAAAAAGTTGTCATTTGGTCAAAAATTTACCCCACCACCCCCCTTTTCCTTCCTCATCCGTCACACAAAAATCGCATGCTAAAAAAACACAACGAAAATGGGTGGCGCGCCTCTGGCTGCGACGCGCTCTCCAGGTGGGAGTAACCCGAATTTCAGAGAGACGCTTTTGTGACTATAAAGTACCAAACACCAAAATAGCAAATACCCAAAAGGCGTCTCCTGCAGAAATAAGCTAAAGCTGCTGGCATTTAATCACATGGGGTCATGCATCTCCGCTCTTTTTCTTTCTTTCTCGTTTTCATTTTGATCTCTTTGGGTGAGAGGGGGTTCCCGAGCCCGTGTAACACCCCCCCCCCCCAATCCGTCTTTGCGTTATTGGCCACTGCAACTAGGGTTATTAACGCCTTTGACAGCGAGAGTTAGAGTTAGGTCAGTATCAAAAAAGGGCATTCACTCTTGCAAAAGGCAGCCATTTAGTGGCCTCAAATAGGGTTATTGGCGAGAGTTACTCCCTTGTTTGGTCATTACTCAAGCATCTACCAAGGGCATTCACTCTTGCAAAAGGTGGTCGTTGCAGTGGCCAATAACCTCTGCTTTTCCATGCCCTAATTCCATATTCTCTCCCCGACCATTCCAATCGCATTAGTTCCCCCGCATGTCTCTGTTTTCTGTCTTACCTCCGCTGTGCGGTCTTAAAAAGTCTCTGTACTCGTGGACATTTTTTTAACCTTTTCACCATGGCAACACAGTGACATGTAAATACTCTTATGAGTGGCTATCACTGTGTTGCCATGGGAAGAGAGTGAAAAATGTTAACTTGTATAATTATATTGAGACCTTTAGTGGAGAAAATCGTCTGGACAGAAATGAATTGCCTGTACCTTTCGTGTGTTGTTGAAACAAGTTAGCATCTTAAACTAAATTGTGAGTCGATTTATAAATTACAGATCATGAGAAAAAAATGACAATACATTCGTTCATTCGGGCATTATAGAACGAGCATAATGGTGTTGTCATGAAGTTGTTTTTTGTTGTTGTTTTCTTTTAATAATACGAGATGCTATTCTTTAACCCTTTCACCGCCAATGTCGCATTTTAGCACCACAATGGTT
>CM065687.1:23487624-23497624 GCA_017654935.2 Phymorhynchus buccinoides | reverse complement strand
GGAATTCTCTCCCTGACCATACCCGTAACCAGTCCACTCTTCCTTCCTTCCAAGTCCCAACTAAAAACCCACTTTTTCAGGAAAGCTTTCTCTCTGTAAAGTCTATGATCCTTTCCCCACTCTGATCTTCGAGCTTCTTCCAGCTCATTGACGTTGAGTATGAGGTTAACGCGTGCGCGTGTGTGTATGGGGTGGGGGGGGTAGGGGGGCAGGGGTGGGGATGGGGGGGATGGTTGTGGGGGGTGGGGGCGCGGGGGGTATGGTTGGGTGTGTGTGAAGGGAGGTGTGTGAAGGGAGGTGTGTGAAGGGAGGTGGGTGTTAGTGTGTTGTGTTATGATTATATGCAATGCATTCTCTAATTAATGTTATTCATTTTCATAGAGATGTATGGTGAGGATACGTGACCAGTCTGTTAGAAATGTTTGTACGAATGGTGAGTGAAAAGCGCATTGAGTTGCTTTGCAAGATTATGCGCTATATAAGCATTATTCATTATTTATTATTATTTATTTGTATCTCAAGAACTGTTGCATGGAATCGCTTCAAATTTACTGTGGTGGTGCATCATGGTACGCAAAAGGTCCCATGCAAAAATAATAACCATGCTGACCTTGACCTTGACGTTTGACCGTGACAACGTATATTTCTTATTGTGGCCATATATTTCACATCGTTGGACTTAAAATGTTCAAATTTGGTGTGCAGATACATTGGGTTAAGGTCATTCTGAATATTTAGTACAATAAATGTCACGGTCAAGGTCACAACGGTTATAGTCTGTCGATATGACCATCTGTAACCGGTCATTTACAACCACACACTTTTGACACATTTTATTTGTTAAGTTTTTGTTTTTTTGGCAATTGCTTAGTTTCTAGTCACTGGAGCGCAAATGCGTCATGCTGCTGCCATGTGCCCACATTCGCCCGCTCGGGAACTTATCTTCCGCTCGGCGATCCACTTGTTTGCTCTGTTTTTAGTTGCGTGTACAAACTCATTGATGGAAAGGGCTCGAGAGAGAAGCCGGACCCATTTGGACAAAGTCAAGTCATGTCTGAAGCGATTCTGTTTCGTAGTCTGTGACTACATTAATGTGAATTATTTCTCTCTTTGTTTTCTCTCTCTGATTTTAGTTGCGTGTCTACATACTTATAGATAGACAGTTCGAGAAAGAAATGGAGCCAATTTGGATATGTCAGTCATGTCTGAAGCGAATAATGGATCTCGTTTATCCAGTCTACTGTTCTGGGTCTTCACTTTGCCTCTTATAGACCCACCAGATCAAGTGTCAAAATCACGGGTTTCACGTGCTTTCTCTCTTATAGCTGGTAGGAAATCTTGTTTTGACCAGGTTTTGACCTCCATACAAAATAATGCGAAACATCATTTTAAAGAGCAGCCTCAATTTGAAATTGGGGGAATTTGTATGCGGGTCACAGCTACCCAGAAATAAAACAAGGGACTTAATCGTAGTGGGTCAGTGTGCCTTTAAGCACCCCCCCCCCCTCTTCCTCCTCTCCTCACCTACACACCTATTTACACTTACCTGCTCCATATCTCGGCAATGTTGCACTTTATTCGCCCCCGCCTCATGCTTACAACCCTCAATCTCAAAGTCTGCTTCTTTTAGTTGTATGAAGATAAACCTAGGCTGATCCTAACCCTATCCGTCCCCCCCAAAAAAAAGAAGAAAGCAGAATTAGGCTTCTCAAAGTAAAATTTTCAATGTGAAAATTTGATAGGGGTGGGCGGGGGAGGGGTGTGGTGGTGTGTGTGTGTGTGTGTATGTGTGGGTGTGGGGGGGGGGGGGGTATGAGGGGATAACTAAGGCACAACATTGCCCATATTTCAGCTAGACTTTACCCCCACATTAGCTAACGACCTTCGCCCCGCCCCTGTGTCCAGACGCCTCACCTATACCTACCCTTTCCATACTCCCCCACCCCCACCCCCACCCCCCACCCCCCACCCCACGACATCTCCCCAGCTGCTATATTAGTTTATCTCTAGCCTGTTTATTTTTTTGGGCCTATTATACCTACTCACTAGTATTAGAGCCTGTATAATCTTTTAAAGCCTGTTTTTGTTTGTGGGTCAAGCCACAAACCTATAACTCACTTTGTCGGTCGGTCGGTCTGTCTGTCGGTCCAAAATTGTCGCACATTTTGACAAAATTGTCGCACTTCAAATCGAGGCTACACTTCTGGCCGCTCTTTAAAATGATGTATTTTAAAAGCGTACAAAATAATAAACATATGTAATACAGACACTACAACAGACACGACGAGTATGCGGTGCTTCTTTCGATGAGTATAAGTAGGATACATAATTTTAAATGTTTTCCAAAAGATATAAAAAGTTACGAAATGGTGCAGAGATAACATTCTGGTTTACAGATTAAAATTATTGAAAAGCCAGGGGAGGTAACTCATGATTGGAGTGGTAAAAATAGACCGCGTGCCACAAATCTATTGCGATTTCGCGCTTGTTTCTAACTGATTCAAGCCTTCATTTTCTTTCCAGCATATCAAAGCCTATATTTTCTTCCTAGCATATTAAAGCCTTCATTTTCTTCATAGCATATCAAAGCCTATATTTTCTTCCTAGCATATTAAAGCCTTCATTTTCTTCCTAGCATATTAAAGCCTTCATTTTCTTCATAGCATATCAAAGCCTATATTTTCTTCCTAGCATATTAAAGCCTTCATTTTCTTCCTAGCATATCAAAGCCTTCATTTTCTTCCTAGTATATCAAAGCCTTCATTTTCTTCCTAGCATATCAAAGCCTTCATTTTCTTCCTAGCATATTAAAGCCTTCATTTTCTTCCTAGCATATCAAAGCCTTCATTTTCTTCCTAGCATATCAAAGCCTTCATTTTCTTCCTAGCATATCAAAGCCTTCATTTTCTTCCTAGCATATCAAAGCCTTCATTTTCTTCCTAGCATATCAAAGCCTTCATTTTCTTCCTAGCATATCAAAGCCTTCATTTTCTTCCTAGCATATCAAAGCCTTCATTTTCTTCCTAGTCTATCAAATCCTAAAGCTATCTTCATTTTCTTCCTAGCATATTAAAGCCTTCATTTTCTTCCTAGCATATTAAAGCCTTCATTTTCTTTCCAGCATATCAAAGCCTTCATTTTCTTGCTAGTCTATTAAATCCTATATTTTCTTCCTAGCCTATTAAAGCCTACATTTTCTTTATAACCTATCAAAGCCTGTATTTTCTGTCTAATCTTTTAAAGCCTATATTATTTTTATTTCAAGCCTATTAAAGCCTATATTTTAATTCTAGCCTATTAAAGCCTATATTTTAATTCTAGCCTATCAAAGCCTATATTTTAATTCTAGCCTATCAAAGCCTATATTTTAATTCTAGCCTATTAAAGCCTATATTTTAATTCTAGCCTATTAAAGCCTATATTTTAATTCTAGCCTATTAAAGCCTATATTTTAATTCTAGCCTATTAAAGCCTATATTTTAATTCTAGCCTATTAAAGCCTATATTTTAATTCTAGCCTATTAAAGCCTATATTTTAATTCTAGCCTATTCAAAGCCTATATTTTAATTCTAGCCTATTAAAGCCTATATTTTAATTCTAGCCTATTAAAGCCTATATTTTAATTCTAGCCTATTAAAGCCTATGTTTTCTTTCTAGCCTTTTAAAGCCTATATTATTTTCTTTCAAGCCTACTAAAAGCCTATATTTTAATTCTAGCCTATTAAAGCCTATATTTTCCTTCTAGCCTATTAAAGCCAATAGTTCCTTCTCCTTCTCCTTCTCCTTCTTCTTTTTCTTCTTCTTCTTCTTCTTCTTTTTCTTCTTCTTCTTCTTCTTCTTCTTATTCCTATATTTTCCTTCTAGCCTCTTCAATTCTTCTTCTTCTTCTTCTTCTCCTTCTTCTCCTTCTTCTTTCTTCTCTTCTTCTTCTTCTTCTTCTTTTTCTGCGTTCCCGGGCCATAAGGCCACAATGGGTACGTATGTGTAAGTTTTCCAGTTTTCACTGGTGCCCCCGCTGTATTCAGCCGACACAATCCGATTTCGAAGGAGAATATTTTTTTTCCCAGCCTACCAAAGCCTACATTCATTTTCTTTCCCGCCTATCAAAGCGTCTTCTTTCTAGCCTATTAGAAGCTTATATGTTCCTTCCAGAGGAAGTTTCGGATCTAGGTGATGAAACTACGATCAGGTTGCTATTTTAGAATGTAACATATTTTAATGAAGAATGTGTCAACTTATTCTCTCCACCCATACAGTTTCTACTCACTCGTAGCTTTAGCCAAGCGACCGCCTGGCTTCCTCAGCGCTTGCACACTGAAGGTGGAGACTTGGAGTTCAGTCAACACGCCGGTGAGATGAACTCACGACGTGTGACTGAATAAGGGAGTTGTAGACTGCTGGCAAGACGTGTCTGTCCATGTCTCTGTTCAGTGTGGGTTGGTGGCCGCGATATGAATGGCCTCCTTCACTCCTCGGCGGAACCATGCTCTTACACACTTGTGGCGGTGCCATAGCCGATGAGGTTTAACCGAGGCGTGGTTACCGCTACAGCTATCTGTATTAATTTTAAAAATCGGGACTCTACTGGTTTCGTACTGCCTCCGGGCATTGCCTCCAGTATTGTTCCCACCATATTTGTATTTACAAATGTCCCATATGTGTCTGATTCAGACCAAGAGGACGTAAAACTCCATTTTTGTCGTCGCCTCGGCGGAATCAGTTCGACTCGCGTTCCAGCACCGAGACGCTGTCTTCAGAGAAGTCGTGCTTTGCCCGGTCAAGATGTTCGCCCACCGGGGACGACTCCCGTCAGTGCTCCCCCAGTCTTGTCTTCACAGGTCTTTCAGTCCCTCCCACATAGAACTCTTCGATGTTAAGTTGGCTGCCGTTGTCACAATCTACTTCGATTGTGACATATTTTGCTCGTACATACAGACATTGGGGAACAACTCTCCGATTCTACTTCCGGTTGCAAAGTGTTCCCTTTCTTATAGAACTTGAGTTGCCAAAAAGAAAAGCCAAACAAATATCGAAAGTAGCTTTGAAAAATCATTTAAACTTTTGACATTTCAGTGAAGAAAAACTAAAACGCGTAGTTTGCTCGGAATGTATTAGAGCAAAAAAAAGAACCAAAAAAATAAATAAATGGAAAAAAACCCAACGATCTCCACATTATGCTAATGTTTTTAAAAAAACTTAGCTAAACAAAATATAGTGCAACGCAGAGATCCATAGTTAAATAACACTGATGGTGAAATGATCCAAGGTGGTTTACGAATCACAGAATAAAAAGACAAAGAAATGAATAAAATACAATACATGTTGAAAAGGGTGGAAGGAGAGAGAGAGAGAGAGAGAGAGAGAGAGAGAGAGAGAGAGAGAGAGAGAGAGAGAGAGAGAGAGAGAGAGAGAGAGAGAGAGAGAGAGAGAGAACACTGGAACACTGGAAATTTTATTGTCGTTACCACACGGGGGTCGAGAGAGAGAGAGAGAGAGAGAGAGAGAGAGAGAGAGAGAGAGAGAGAGAGAGAGAGAGAGAGAGAGAGAGAGAGAGAGAGAGAGAGAGAGAGAGAGAGAGAGAGAGAGAGAGAGAGAGAACACTGGAACACTGGAAATTTTATTGTCATTACAACACGGGTCGAGAGAGAGCGAGAGAGAGAGAGAGAGAGAGAGAGAGAGAGAGAGAGAGAGAGAGAGAGAGAGAGAGAGAGAGAGAGAGAGAGAGAGAGAGCGAGAGAGAGAGAGAGAGAGAGAGAGAGAGAGAGAGAGAGAGAGAGAGAGAGAGAGAGAGAGAGAGAGAAGAAGAAGGAAGAGACAGCTGGAGGAAGAAGTGAGGGGGGAGGGAGAGACGGAAGCGCCAAAGCATGGACACAAATGTTGACACGCAAGGACAAGGCGAGAATTTAGAATAGGTTCTAGATATTAGGTACTTTATAGTCAAAGAGGCGTTTCTGTGAAATTCGGGTTGCTCCCACCTTTGAATAATAAAGTACATAAAGAAAGAGTGAGCGAAAAAACCCCACCCACCCTAAGTAGCTAAGTTATTTTGTTTATAGGCCCATCCATGTAGACAACAAATTATAGGCAATGTCAGGGCTGTCACCACGTTAAAGTATGACCACGTGAAAACCTAGTAGAAAAAACAACTGACATAAATGAAGAAACGAAAGAAAGAAAGAAAGAAAGAAAGCGAAGAACCTTCTTTCTTTTTCTTCTTCGATCGCTCAGACTGTTTCCTGCCAATTATGAGCGCAGATGCGTCATGCTGCCGTTATGCGCCTAAGTAAGAAATAATTAGGCCCAGCATGTCCGACTGTGGCTGTAGATAATCTATGTGAAAGTTTTTCTTGAATAAAGGCAGGAGAATGGACCGGAAAGGCAGAAAGATAGTAGATGACAGTAAGCAAAGGGAAAAGGCAGAGTCAAAGAGAGTGACAGATTAGAGGAAGTGACAAGCACAGAACTTCCAGAAGGTGGGGGAACTATTTATGCAAAATACCCCTCCCCCTCCCCCGATATCACCACGGGCGGGGGGGGGGGGGGGGGGGGGGGGGCAGAAAGAAACAGGGGTAAGAAGAACAGGGCCCAGAAAGAAACACCAGTAAGAACAGAAAGACCGAAAAAAGAAAAGAAGAGAAAAAAGAAAAGAAATGAACAAAAGAAACCCAACATAACAGATGGAGGAGAAATGATCGGAAAGAATGAAAACAGAATAACGAAAGGAAAAAACAAACAAAAACACTATAACGAACAAAGCAAAAACTAACTGATGTAATTTGACTAACCCCCCCTAATTCACTCGTGCTTTCACAAACGAAAAGTGCTCTTAGGTAAAGCGAAAAAAAACTAAACAAAATAAGGTTTAACAGTTTAATTCAATTCAATTTCAATTCAAAAACTTTATTGTCCATTAAAAACAAGTTATAATGGAAAGTTTCTTTTGCAACACGTGCAGCAGATTAGAATAAATAAAAAATAATATTTAAAACGCACAGACAGACTGATACACACGCACACACGCACACACGCGCACACTCACGCGCACGCACGCACACGCACGCACACGCACGCACGCACGCACGCACACGCACACGCACACGCACACACACACACACACACACACACACACACACACACACACACACACACACACACACACACACACACACACACACCAAACTAATCATCCCTAACCCAATCAAAAACGACTCTATTTTTTCCCATTTTAACAGAGGAGTTTCAATTTTCATTATTAAAAAAAACTGAGTTAATTTGTCTTCATTGAAATCCTGACAAGCCTCATTATTTCTTTATTATTTCCAATCAAACATCGAGATAAAAATGGGAGGGAAAAAAAAGAAAAAGAAAAGCGTGGTGCAGTGGCAAAATGACAAGCCATATTAGCTCGCTACCAGTAAGTTTGGACCAACAAAATGTGTTCATTGTGTAGATCAATCATTCGTCCATCACATTGTAAACGGATATTTATAATAGGCAGTAGTTTACTTGAAATCCAGTGCTTTTTTTCTCTTTTTTTCTTTTTTTTTTGGGGGGGGGGGGGGGGGGGGCTAATTGAGGGAAAATAACAGAAAAATGACGTTCAGAAGTTAACATACCAATGGTGTGGGTTTTCTTTTCCTATTACCCAAGCAAATTAGCATGAAAGAAAGAGTGAAAGGCCTGAAGAAGAAAAAGACTCCATTTCCCAAACAAATTAGCATGAAAGAAAGAGTGAAAGGCCTGAAGAAGAAAAAAAACCCTCAATTTCTTAAGCAAATTAGCATGAAAGGAAGAGTGAAAGGCCTGAAGAAGAAGAAGAAAAAGACTCCATTTCCCAAACAAATTAGCATGAAATAAAGAGTGAAAGGCCTGAAGAAGAAGAACAAGACTCCATTTCCCAAGCAAATTAGCATGAAAGAAAGAGTGAAAGGCCTGAAGAAGAAAGAAAAAGACTCCATTTCCCAAGCAAATTAGCAAAAGGAAGAGTGAAAGGCATGAAAGAAAGGAAGAGTGAAAGGCCTGAAGAAGAAGAAAAAGACTCCATTTCCCAAGCAAATTGGCATGAAAGAAAGAGTGAAAGGCCTGAAGAAGACTCCATTTCCCAAACAAATTAGCATGAAAGTGAAAGAGTGAAAATTAGCATGAAAGAAAGAAGAAAGGCCTGAAGAAGAAAAAGACTCCATTTCCCAAGCAAATTAGCATGAAAGAAAGAGTGAAAGGCCTGAAGAAGAAAAAGAAGATTAGCATGAAAGAAAGAGTGAAAGGCCTGAAGAAGAAGAAAAAAACTCCATTTCCCAAGCAAATTAGCATGAAAGAAAGAGTGAAAGGCCTGAAGAAGAAGAAAAAAACTCCATTTCTTAAGCAAATTAGCATGAAAGAAAGAGTGAAAGGCCTGAAGAAGAAGAAAAAGACTCCATTTCCCAAGCAAATTAGCATGAAAGGAAGAGTGAAAGGCCTGAAGAAGAAGAAAAAACTCCGTTTCCCAAGCAAATTAGCATGAAAGGAAGAGTGAAAGGCCTGAAGAAGAAGAAAAAGACTCCATTTCCCAAGCAAATTGGCATGAAAGAAAGAGTGAAAGGCCTGAAGAAGAAAAAAACTCCATTTCCCAAACAAATTAGCATGAAAGAAAGAGTGAAAGGCCTGAAGAAGAAGAAAAAGACTCCATTTCCCAAGCAAATTAGCATGAAAGAAAGAGTGAAAGGCCTGAAGAAGAAGAAAAAGACTCCATTTCCCAAGCAAATTAGCATGAAAGAAAGAGTGAAAGGCCTGAAGAAGATGAAAAAGACTCCATTTCCCAAGCAAATTAGCATGAAAGAAAGAGTGAAAGGCCTGAAGAAGATGAAAAAGACTCCATTTCCCAAACAAATTAGCATGAAAGAAAGAGTGAAAGGCCTGAAGAAGAAGAAAAAAACTCCATTTCTTAAGCAAATTAGCATGAAAGGAAGAGTGAAAGGCCTGAAGAAGAAGAAAAAGACTCCACTCCCCAAGCAAATTAGCATGAAAGAAAGAGTGAAAGACCTGAAGAAGAAAAAGACTCCAGGTACATGAGCAAGACACAGGAGACATACGTTTGTGCATACGTATTAGCAGACAAGTACACATAACAGTGATAAAGTCTGAAGCTGACCAGACTATCCTTGTGGGATATTGTTTGTGGGTTTTTCTTCGGAGTCCGACGTTTTTTTTACAGTTTCTGCTCGTTTTGTAACAATAACCTTTAGGTCTATAATTATGACGTATTGCGATAATATTCGACAAAGGTCTAGCTTTTGTCATATCAACATTTAGAAAGATACAAGCACGCGCTCACGCGCGCACACACACACACACACACACACGCACGCACGCACAGACGCACACACACACACACACACACACACACGCACGCACGCACACACACACACACACGCGCGCGCGCGCACGCACGCGCGTGTACATTATGCACGCGCCATCCCCCCCATACACAGTAATTATCGACCTATATTTCTACATCCTTATTATGCACAACCACTGCACACAACAACAACAACATCTCTTCCATTCTCCGTTCAGACAAAAGCAAAAATGCTAGTTTTCAAGCTGCTTTATTTTCCCACGATTTGATTGATGATGACCTAATCCAAATCCTAATCACCTTCGTTATCTTCACACTTCACCAAGTAAGCAGGCAGATAATGAGGACAGAGAAGAAGAAGAGACGGACGAGTCCGCTGCAGAAGGAAGGAGAAACACAGAAGTGCAAAATGCGCAGTAAATCGGGTTTCTGTAGAAAACATTCAAACGATATCATCGCTGAGGCAGAAAAAAATCCGTTTATTGGGTTCTGTTCCTTTTGTACTTTGTTCCCTTGAGAAAACATGTGTGTGTGTGTGTGTGTGTGTGTGTGTGTGTGTGTGTGTGTGTGTGTGTGTGTGTGTGTGTGTGTGTGTGTGTGTGTGTGTGTGTGTGTGTGTGTGTGTGTGTGTGTGTGTGTGTGTGTGTGCGTGCGTGTGTGCGTGC
>CM065687.1:23480124-23482624 GCA_017654935.2 Phymorhynchus buccinoides | reverse complement strand
AATTGTCCAACTCCAAAAGATCCCCTCAAATCTGTTTACTGTCCCCACTGTCACAAAACCTTCAAGGCCCGCATCGGACTCATCAGTCATCTTCGTACCCACCCCACATCCTGAACCCTTTGACATTGGAACTGTTGACGGATGGTCTTCATCCCTCGGAACGGACGAACAACAAAATGTCAAACGTGAAAGTCAGAAGAGAGCAATGGTATGATTTTAGCTTTCTAGAGTCATCGTTGGAATATTTCTTATATTCCTTGCTGAAACAACAACAAAATATTTTTTTAAATGCCTCAGGTCTTTGTTAAGCACGACGTAGTCAGTCAGCGTCTTACGAAAATATCACGGATATTTCAATCAATCAATCGAACTTTATTGTCTTTAAAAAGATAAAGAAAATCTTTGTCTGGCATGCACATAAAACATAAACATAATAAGAAACATCATTTAGAAACTCTCATCCAAAATCAAAATTTACGCACATTTTTCCTTATCTAAATAAATAAATATAGTATTAAATTACAATCCAAAATAAACACTAGGAAGCGCGCACGCACACGCACGCACGCACACACACACACACACACACACACACACACACACACACACACACACACACACACACACACACATATATATATATATATATGTACACACACACACACATACACCCACACACATGCACGCATCCTCCCCCCCACACACACACAGCTACATGTAAGACCAACAGTTTGTGTATGATAAAATGACAATATGCATAAAATGAATAATATAAATAATATCACAAGCACATGTATAATAGTACATAAAAACAAAGCTTAGTTTATAAAAACAACAATAATAGTGCTAGAACAATAATAATATTAATGTATACTAAAATCAGCACGCATTCACCCAAGCTCTCTCTCTCTCTCTCTCTCTCTCTCTCTCTCTCTCTCTCTCTCTCTCTCTCTCTCTCTCTCTCTCTCTCTCTCTCTCTCTCTCTCTCTCTCTCTCTCTCTCTCTCTCTCTCTCTCTCTCTCTCTCTCTCTCTCTCTCTCTCTCTCTCTCTCTCTCTCACACACACACATACACACATACACACACACACATACTCACACATGCACAGACACACACACACACACACACACACACACACACACACACACACACACACACACACACACACACACACACACACACACAAAGCTTAAACCAACAATTTGCATAAAAGAAGTAATAGGGTAATATGCATAACACAAACTAAAGTAAATATCACAATCAAAATAAATAAGTAAGATAATAATTAGATTATCTTACTTATTTATTATCTTACTTATTTATTTTGATTGTGATATTTTTGATTGTGATATCACATAATTGATTACTTTTCTTTCGACATAAAACTAAAAGATTTAAATGTCAACCCGTCACAGATGCAAGACTATAGCAATAATTACTAACTCATATTTTAAGACACACTTATGATCATGATTCACCGCGTGTATTATTTATTTCATCTTCATGTGCTTGTGTGAGTGTAGCGTTTTGATGCTTTTTAGTTCAGTTGTAACTCATATTTTAAGAAAAGGATTCCCTTATACAGTGGAACATCACTTATAAGACCTCCCATTATGAGACTCTCTCCCATATAAGACCTACTTCTCTGAGACATTGCCCTTCTTTGTAAGTATTAAAATTACCTCCCTTATAACACCCTCCCTTATAAGACCTCATTGTGGATGATTTTCAACTGTACCATCAATCTTTCCTTCGTGCGTAGTGCCTCTTAGCGGAGTCTTCTTCTACTTCATAGTTTTCCAGTTTTCAGATTCTCCAAGATGCAACATTACGAGGGACACGGAACGAAAGGGGAGGGCATTTCCGGAACTGCAGTTTCCGCCTCCTTTTTTGTGTTTGTCGTTTTTCCCTAGCGTGTTCTCTTTTCCAGATCCAGTCTGCGTGTCTCCGGTTCTGTGACAAAACGTCAGGCAAGCCACATGGGAATACTGAACAATAGAGTAGGCCTACTATATATCTCTACGGGACTTTTAACCCTTTTCACCGCCAATGTCGCATTTTTGCACCAGAATGGTTGATCACCCATGTCACTAAAAGGCATCAAATCAGGGCCTGTTATCCGTTGATCCTATTTCCTTAATTATTTTGGGAGGTATGGACAGGCCTAATGTTATGCACGTCACAAAGGAATTTGCAATATTGCAGGGTTTTTTCTCTACCCAGTTAAGTTTAATGGTATTTTTTTTGGTGTTAAAAATGTCTGGCGACGAAAGGGTTAGTGGTGTTTGGAATGTTTAAGAGTTCGTTTATTTTCTGTAATGTGCAAACACACACTTTCACAAAATGCGCGTACTCATGCACATCATTTCCTTATACTAATCTTGTACATTTACTCACGCCTGCAGCCTCACGAATGTTTATTCGCACAAACGCATGCACACACGCGCGCGCGCACACAGACACACACATGCGCGCGCAAGCGCGCGTATATACAACATAA
>CM065687.1:23472624-23475124 GCA_017654935.2 Phymorhynchus buccinoides | reverse complement strand
TGCCGGAGAGAGAAACCATTTTGGACGGGGTGGGTGGAGGACACTCAGAGTGGTTGAAGCTTTTTCTTATGTGTAGTGCAGTAAAATAAAAAAGGAGCTATTTCCTTTGTTGTGGGCGAAAGTCCTTTTGGTAAACTGTATATTTATAAAGTAGCTTTTAAAAAAGGGCTTGTATTGTGAGAATTTCATGCAAACGATTTGGTCCAACTCAGGCGGTCATTAGAAAAGGTTCTTTCACTGAAAGAATCTGACTTCCAGCACCTCCGCCAAGGAGGAATCGCCGATTTGATGCTGGTTTGATTTATAGGAAACCAGAGCAAAGTGAATGTTGCGATCTCTGTAAAGGTTTTTTGCCTGGTGATCTGGTCGCGTTTCTTGCAAAAACTCGTCCGTCAGGGTGCCCCATGAAGCTGTAAAGATAAAGTTAAATCGTCTGATTTAGCAATTATTTTCGAAAGAGAGTTCTTGTATTATAATCTTCTTTTTTTTTCTTCTTTTTTTTTTGGGGGGGGAGGACAAGACTCGAGCTTATCCTTTCATCAACAACAACACACGCTCGTATCTGAACTTTGTTGTTGACTTGACTTTGTTTTACGTGCTTGTTTGCTGGTTTGTCTATTGTGTCAAACTTTTAGCGCTACGTCTTGGGTTTTTTGACAACAAAAACGCATTTTTAAGATTTAATATGTTGTCTTGAATATACATTTATGTGTGCTGATGTAGGAAATACGGTACATGAAAAATATGAAACTACAGCAAAGAAAAACAAGTGTTCAGGCAATTTAGCTCTACTCCAAGGGTAAGAAGGATTCACGAAAATGCTGTTTCTGACGCAAAAACTCCTCTGTACTAGCAACAGTGCATGGAATAACTCTTCCATGTTCCATAATTTATGCAATACCTGATACTATAACTTTGCAAAGAGTTCTAATAAAATCATTGAAGGACAACACAGAGAGAGAGAGAGAGAGAGAGAGAGAGAGAGAGAGAGAGAGAGAGAGAGAGAGAGAGAGAGAGAGAGAGAGAGAGAGAGAGAGAGAGAGAGACAGAGACAGAGACAGAGACAGAGACAGAGGGAGCAACGACAACCGTTATCAACTGCACGAAATGCATAAACTCTAGAACTGGCCTGGTCAGCTTTTATTTCCCCAATCTACTTAGCTAGCTAGCTAGAGCACCCCCTGCACTATAAAACGTGATTAGGCTGGGGATTAGAAGGGTGCAGGGTGATAGATGAGGGAGACATGCTGTAAGGGAGGTGGCGTGTTAAGCACAGAGATTTGTCAGCGGAAATGAGGATAGAGGGGAGACATCTGTGGGAAGAAGATACTTAGACGTGGTGGGAAAAGATAGAGGAGGGGGATGGAGTGATTGGGGATGGGGGATGCTTAGGACAGAAGACTAATGGCAGATGCATGTAGACTGTCAATGGCTGCAGGTTTTAGAAGATGAAACAACTTGGGCTATATACATATGCAATATCTGCTAGGACTATAATTATCCAGATGCAATATCTTATATGACTATATCCAGATGCTATATCTTCTAGGACTATATCCAGATGTAATATCTACCAGGACTATATACAGATGCTATAAGTATCTTCTAGAACTAGATCCCAATGCAATATCTTCTAGAACTATACCCCAATGCAATATCTTCTATGACTATATCCAGATGCTATATCTTATAGGACTATGTCCAAATGATATATCTTCTAGGACTATATTCAGATGCTATATATTTTAGGATTATATCCAGGTGCAATATCGTCTAGGACTATATCCAGATGCTATATCTTCTAGGGCTATATCCAGATGCAATATCTTCTAGGGCTATATCCAGATGCAATATCTTCTAGGGCTATATCCAGATGCAATATCTATTAGGACTATGTCCAGATGTAATATCTTCTAGGACTATGTCCAGTGCAATATCTTCTAGGACTATATCCAAATGCTATATCTTCTAGGACTATATCCAGACGCAATATCTACCAGATATACAGATACGATAAGTATCTTCTAGAACCATATCCAGATGATATATCTTCTAGGGCTATATCCAGATGCAATATGTTCTAGGACTCTATCCAGATGCAATATCTTCTAGGACTATATTATCCAGATGCAGTATCTTCGAGGACTATATCCAGATGCAATATCTTCTAGGACTATATTATCCAGATGCAGTATCTTCGAGGACTATATCCAGATGCAATATCTTCTAGGGCTATATCCAGATGCAATATCTACTAGATCTATATCCAGATGCAATATCTACCAGGACTATATCCAGATGCAATATCTATCAGGACTATATCCACATGCAATATCTACCAGGACTATATCCACATGCAAAATCTACTAGGACTATATCCACATGCAATATCTATCAGGACTATATCCAGATGCGAAATCTACCAGGTCTATATCCAGATGCAATATCTACCAAGTCTATGTCCAGATGCAATATCTACCATGACTATATCCAGATGCAA
>CM065687.1:23460124-23462624 GCA_017654935.2 Phymorhynchus buccinoides | reverse complement strand
CATTGGTATTGTTCCCACCATCTTTGTATTTACAAATGTCCCATATGTGTCTATGACCGAGAGGACGTAAAACATCATTTTCATTATACTTGTGGCGGTACCATAGCCGATGAGGTTTAACCGAGGCGTGGTTACCGCCACACCTATCTGTATTGTTAAAAAATCGGGACTTTACTGGTATGCACTGCCTCCGCACTGCCTCCGGGCATTGCCTCCACCATCGTTCCCACCATCTTTACATATCTACTGATGTCCCATATGTGTCTGTTCCAGACCGAGAGGACGTAAAACCTATTTTTCATTCTTCATTAATTCGGCGAACTTGGCACATTCTTTTTTGAGAATGATGCTTTGTTTGTCTCACTTTGGTTCTGACTCACGCACTGCTAGGTGATTGGTATCGTAATCAACTTTGGTGGAGGGGAGTTAATTAGAAAGAGAGTATTCACCCTTTGTTCAATTCAAATAATGTCTGGAGGTTAAAAAAAGAAGAAGGGGGGAAGCATCTAAGACGTACTACTCCCATGTTCAGCAATGACAACAGAACATGAACATCGAACTCTCTGGAGGAATCTCTATGGCTTATCATGTGGATGGAAATGAATAATACGACTGTATTCGTCATTGTTTGGCCGGGACAGGTCAGTTTTCATCATGATCCGTTCAGTCATTAATAATGGGGATATGATAATGAAGCACGTGACACTTAGCGTAAAAATCGATTTCATAATGCGGAGTACCTAGGTTGATATGGCTTGCCATTTTGGTAATTTGACGTCACGGGTCTAATCTTTGAATTAAAACCCTTTTGAACGCCAGCCATTTTTCAGCTAAAAATGTCCATTAACCTTACCTGGGTAGAGAAAAGATTATGTCTGCAATATTGGGGATTCCTCTGTGACATGCATAAAATAGGGCCTGTCCTTACCTCCCCAAATTAAGAACATAAGATCATTGGATACCAGACCCTCATTTGATGACTTTTAGCGACATGGGTGTTAAATCATTGTGGTGCTAAGAGACGACAGTGGCGCTGAAATGGTTTTTAAAGAGACATATCCTGCTAATCATAATTATCATTTGGGTGTTTCGGGTTTGTTTTCATCAAATCATAATTATCATTTAATTAAGGTCGGGTCCCTTTTCTTTTTAATTATCATTTGGGTTTTTGTGTATTTTTCAAAAAAAAATAGAAATCACACTTAGTGGGAGTTCGTTTTCATCAAATCATATTGGCTTGCCGTTTTGGTTAATAACTGACGTCACGGGCATCATTTGGCCAGGACATGGGGGTTTTCGGAGATATTTTCATTTGGGTGTTTTGTTTTTTTCATCAAATTAATTATCATTTGAGTGTTTAGGCGCTGTCATGAAGTGGAATATGATTTTGTTTGGTTCGTTTGCACAGTCATAATGGGGAGAATGGGAGGAGGGGAGGGGGGGTGCTAAAAGACAGGAAGGACCCACCGGAAGTCATCTGTCTTCCTTTTCAAATCATAATTATCATTTGGGTGTTTTTTGTTTTTTTCATAATTATTTCATTTTATTTTTTTTTTTAGTTTCTTTTTTTTTTCAAAGTGGCCACATGTCGTCATTGGGGTTTAGGTTAATAACTGGGGGGGGTGCCCAGGGGGGGGGGGGGGTGGGGGGGGGGGGGGGGGGGGGGGGGGGGGGGGGGGGGTGGGGGGGGGGGTTGTTTGGAATTGTTTTGTGATCAATATTTTTGTGTATTTGACTTTTAAGACAAAAATAATCTTTTCTTTTCTTTTCCTCCGCACGCACAACTTAGTCTATTCTGTCCTTGGCTATTCACTCTCTACCCATCCCCCCGCCCCCCTCCCCCCCCATCTCCTCACCCATACACCCGCCTCATGTCCGCTCTCTTCGCTTGCTCTGCCTGCATGTCCTGCCTGCCTGTCTGTCTGTCTTTCTCTTCTCTCTTCTCTCTCTCTCTCATTCTGTCCATTGGCTCACCTCTACCTCTTCTCTCATCTCTCTCTCTCCATCTCTCTATCTCTCTCTCTCTCTCTTCTCTGTCTGTCTCTCTATCTCTCTATCTATCTATCTATATATATATCTCTATCTATCTCTCTCTCTCTTCTCATCTCTCATCTCTCTCTCTCTCTCTCCTATCTCCTCTCTCTCTCTCTCTCTCTCTCTCTCTCTCTCTCTCTCTGTCTGTTTCTCTCTCTTTCCTTCTTTCTCTCTCCTCTCTATCTATATTTTCTCTATATATTGGTGAGGTGTTTTTTTCGTTTTACTTATTTTTTATTTATTTCCTTGTAGTGTGTGTGTGATTCAGAATCCTCGATTTTTTGTTTAATCTTGAAAATAACTTCCGGCTAAATAAATTTCGATCGAAGGTAACAAGAAAAATAAGGAAAAAAGCTATCACAATGTTGCCTGAAATTTATTTGTTGTCTTTCTGTTTTTCTTGTCATTTCTTTGACACAAAGAAAGCGCTTGTTGGATTTAATCAAAGTCATTTTAGAGCTCGTTG
>CM065687.1:23445124-23447624 GCA_017654935.2 Phymorhynchus buccinoides | reverse complement strand
TCTCTCTCTCTCTCTCTCTCTCTCTCTCTCCCCCAATAATGCGGTATCTTCCACGCGCACAAACATACACATACGCTCATGTAACACACATGCATGCCCTACACATGCGTATGCACTCACAGGCACGCACCCACGCACGCGCACACACAAACAGTCTTATTCTCCGGTCATTACCCTTAATAATCCAGAATGCCGATCTTCTTTCTCTTTCTTATAATACGCCTTTTCCACCCACTCCTAGGTTTTTGTTCCCTTCGTCCCCTTTAAAGACCCACCACGTCGCGTGTCAAAATCACGGTTCTCACGTGTTTTCCCTCTTATAGCTGGTAAGAAATCTTAAGAAATCTTCCTAGCATAAGAGGCAATGGGACACGTGACGTGGGGGGTCTTTAATTTTTCTTCCATCATTCTATCCTCCACCCCCTCCAACCCCCACCCCACCCCCAACCCCACACTTTGCCCTTCTCCAATAACCCATCATGGCTAGAAGTAACAAAGCTGTAGACATATTTTATAGAAAATAAATTCCGAGCGGCGGGGTCTTTAAACTATTCATTTACCACCACCACCACCACCACCACCACCCTCCTACCTTACAGCTTTTTATTCCAGTTTGTGTTGTTGTTTTTTTGGGGGGTTTCTCCTTCGTCAGGTTGTTTCCTCGTCATTGTTTAGTAAGTGTTCATGACTGTTACCTGCATTGCTTTGTGTGCGCATAATCAACCCTCAATTTTGAGGGTGGGGGGTATAGGTATAAATTACCTTTCAAATAATTGATAAAATATACGCTTTCAAGTAATAAAAAATAATAATAACCATTAGGCCCTTTTTGTTACAGCCGTTCTTCTGCAAAGTTGAAACATTCGGATGGGGGGATCTGACGTAACTGTAGTTATCGTGATTTCGTTTTGTGTTGTTCCTTATTATATGATAAATGCGGGTTGTTTGTTTTTGTTTTTTGCTCAGCTTTTTAACTTCTTTGTGAAGCGCTTAGAGCCCCGTAAGGAGAATAACGTATAACATTATTTTGTACGCTTTTAAAATACATCATTATTAAAGAGCGGTATCAATTTGAAGTGTAGCCTCGATTTTGAAGTGCGACAATTTTGTCAAAATGTGCGACAATTTTGGACCGACCGACAGACAGACAGACAGACAGACGCACCGACCCACAAAGTGAGTTATAGGTTTGTGGCTTGAGCCCAAACAAAAATCGCTGTTACCGCTCCAGACCTCACGCACCTCAATGACAGCCGTGAAATCGCTAGCTAGCTGTAGCAGATGTGTTTGGGACAATCTGCTGGGGAATCCATCCCACTCCTCCTGTAAAAGGCCTGCCCAAGCTGAACCAGGGTTTGTTGCTTTGACACATGCACATTTTGCTCTTCCAATCATGTCCCAAACATTGTTAATGGATTTAAGGCAGGGGACCTTCTGGCCCTTCCATTTGCTCGATTGTTTCGTCGCCCTTGTACTGGTCCACTTGTGTGCTCATGTGTGGACGGGCGTTAAGTCCATGAAGCTTACTCCAGGCCAACAGCTCCAGCGTAGGATCTCACGCATGGATAAGGATTTCATACCCAAATCTGGCTGCACTCATGGTTCCGTTTCAGGAGCACATGGAAATCGGTCTTTCCCTGCACACTGATTCCACCCCAGACCAGAAGTGAGCCTCCTCCATAACGGTCACTGCTGGGCCATGTAAACGTCGTGGAATCGCGCAAAAAAGTGCATAAAGTGAACGCTACTCACTTGTTCAACATCTACATGGAAATTAATCACTGAAGTCAGTGTCAGTATCAATCAACCACACATACAAGTCAAGCACTAGTTTTCCACAATTTTCAAAACAAAAAGTGATGCAAAGCAAGTGTTGAGGGTACATACACGAACAGATGGAAACGCGCAAGCGCACGTGAGTTACGCGCGCGCGCGCGCACGCGCACAGGCACGCACACAAGCGCGCACGCCACGCACGCGTTTGTGGCACGCGGTCACGCGCACACACTCCACACACACACACACACACACACACACTTTTCACATAATTTTAATCTGTAAACCATATTAAAAAACTTAGTTAATTTACATATGGAAAGTTGTTATAGTGGATGCATTAAACATTTAAACAGATGGGTCTGTTCTTCAAAATGGGAATACAGGAGCAGCATTTATAATACCCTCGTTAAAAATAGAGAAACAATATTATATAGGTAAATATTATTCCATTTTTACTGCAGAATTGTTAGCTATTTTAATGGCATTACAATATACCGCAGAATTACCAATAAATGCTTGTAAAATATTACTTTGTGTAGATTCGAAATCAGCATTACAAGCTATTAAAGGTCAAAATGTTAACATACGCCTTGAAATGATATTAGAGATCAAACATTTAGATTAACCAATTATCGAGTAAAGACATTAGTGTAACTTTTTATTGGGTTCCCTCCCATTGTGGAATATACTCAAATGAATTGGTTGAACGAGCAGCTAGAAG
>CM065687.1:23410124-23440124 GCA_017654935.2 Phymorhynchus buccinoides | reverse complement strand
ATTGTACTAGTTGCAACAAAGAAGGGCTATGTCTCAGCGAAGTAGCTCTTATAATGGGAGGTCTTATAAGGGAGGTAATTTTAATAGTTACAACAAATAAGGGCTATGTCTCAGCGAAGCGGGTCTTATAATGGGAGGTCTAAAAGGGAGGTAATGTAAGTGCGTCATAACTGTACAAGACAACAGAGACAGAAACAAGAGACTGAGATCAAAGCAGAACCAGAGAACAGGCAGGAGACAGGGGGAGCAGCAGAGACACACACACACACACACAGGACAAGACAGGGGATGGACGTGTGTTAAGTCCTCTCGCGACCTTTTTTGACACTGTTTCTCCTATTTCTTTTTTTCTTTTTCTTTTTTATTGCAAGAATGTATTTCATTACTCGCTATTTGGTCAAAATTTACCCCCCTCCCTCCCTCATCAGTGACAAAAATCGCATGCAAAAAAACAACAACAAAAAAACAAATTGGGTGGCGCGCCTCTGGCTGCGACGCGCTCTCCAGGTGGGAGCAACCCGAATTTCACAGAGACGCCTTTGTGACTATAAAAGTACCTAATACCTAATACCTAACATGTTACATTACCACACAAAATTCGAAGCCATTCTACCTACTGGCTCATGAGATACAGCTCGGACATGAACGGGAAGGAAATGTCGGGGTGTTGTGAGTCTTCCTTGGCGGAGGCTTGCACCGGCGGTTCATAATTCAGGATCTGAATAGGGTTGTGACATGCTGATCAAGAATATATATGGCTATGGGAGACCCTAGGCTTATTGTAGATCATGGTGTCCGCGAGAGGACAAATGTACGCGAGAGGACTTAACAGACGTGGCTCTCTCATGGGGACAATGCCCTTGGTTGGCAGCATCAAAGATCCCCACACCCAGGAAATGAGTCCCCAGACGCTGGTCCTAAATCCATGGCTTTCATCCTAATTCTTAAAGGGGCACCCTGATGGATGAGTTTTTTGCAAGAAACACGTCGAGGTCACCAGGAAAACAACCTTTACAGAGATCGCAACACTCACTTTGCTCTGGTTTCCTAGGAATCAAACCGTCAAATCGGCGATTCCTCCTTGGCGGAGGTGCTGGGAGTCAAATTATGTCATTGAAAGAGAAGACTCGTGTGCCTTCTCTTTTCTAATGGCCGCCTGAGTTAGACCAAATCGTTTGCACGAAATTTCCACAATACAGTTTATACAGTTTTTATACAGTTTACCAAAAGGAGTTTCGCTCACAACAAAGGAAATAGCTCCAGTTTTTAGTTTTTACTGCACTACAAAGAAGAAAAAGCTTCAACCACTCTGAGTGTCCTCCACCCACCCCGTCCAAAATGGCTTCTCTCTCCGGCAACTCCGCCAGGGAGGAATCGCCGTTTTCACGGTTTGATTTCTAGGAAACCAGAGCAAAATGAGCGTTCCGATCCTTGAAAATGCTGTCTTTCTGGTGACCTCGACGTGTTTCTTGCAAAATAACTCGAACGAAATTTCAAATTTAACGTCCTCTTGGCCCGAAGGGCACATATGGGACATTGTTAGCTGTGAATGTGGGGTCTTGCAAAAGCTCATCCGTCAGGGTGTCCCTTTAAGAGGCCGACCCGCTGCGTACAGACTCGATCCAACAGCGCGTCAGCCATTGTGACGATGACTGTGAGGCATGATTCTCGTGAAAACACGTCTGTCTAAAAATAAATAATTCTACTATTTTCGTTCACTAAACTCGCCTGGACCCCAATACACGAATCACATAAAATGTCTGATACAAAAAATACAAATATTTCATGAGATTCGTGTACGGGGGACTACAACAAATACAGTGAACAAAACAAGTAGGAGTTCAGCCTCTGGCTGCCACGCGCTCTCCAGGTGGGAGCAACCCGAATTTCACAGAGACGCCTCTGTGACTATAAAGTACCTAATACCTATAAAAAAAATATAAAAAAAATTGACTTAGTAGAATTTCAAGGGAATCGTGCCTCACAAATGTCACTGTTGGATCGCGGTTAGATTGGATCGTACGCAGTGGTTCGGCTCCTTTATAGTCTCTTCCAGAGAACAGAGCCAGCCAGCATAGTGACTAATTAAGTCTATATAATACAGCACTGTATGAACTACGGTATGCATAATATTATATACTGCACGGTTGACATGCCTTATTTATGATGGATGAATTGTATGATGGATACAGCATTGCATATTATGAACTACAGAAGGCTATGCATATATACTGTACGGTTGACATGCCTTATTTATGATGAATCAATGATGGATACAGCATTGTATGAACTGTATGCATATATACTATACGGTTGGCATGATGATGAATGAATGATGGATACAGCATTGTATGAACTACAGTATGCATATATACTATACGGTTGGCATGCCTTATTCATGATGAATGAATGATGGATACAGCATTGTATGAACTACAGTATGTATATATACTATACGGTTGGCATGCCTTATTCATGATGAATGAATGATGGATACAGCATTGTATGAACTACAGTATGTATATATACTATACGGTTGGCATGCCTTATTCATGATGAATGAATGATGGATACAGCATTGTATGAACTACAGTATGTATATATACTATACGGTTGGCATGCCTTATTCATGATGAATGAATGATGGATACAGCATTGTATGAACTACAGTATGTATATATACTATACGGTTGGCATGCCTTATTCATGATGAATGAATGATGGATACAGCATTGTATGAACTACAGTATGTATATATACTATACGGTTGGCATGCCTTATTCATGATGAATGAATGATGGATACAGCATTGTATGAACTACGGTATGCATATATACTATACGGTTGGCATGCCTTATTCATGATGAATGAATGATGGATACAGCATTGTATGAACTACAGTATGTATATATACTATACGGTTGGCATGCCTTATTCATGATGAATGAATGATGGATACAGCATTGTATGAACTACAGTATGCATATATACTATACGGTTGGCATGCCTTATTCATGATGAATGAATGATGGATACAGCATTGTATGAACTACAGTATGTATATATACTATACGGTTGGCATGCCTTATTTATGATGAATCAATGATGGATACAGCATTGTATGAAGTACAGTTTGCATATATACTGCACTGGTTGACATGCCTTATCTATAATGAATCAATGATGGATACAGCATTGTATGAACTACAGTATGCATATATACTGCACGGTTGACATGCCTTGTTTATGATGAATCAATGATGGATACAGCATTGTATGAACTACAGTAGGCTATGCATATATACTGTACGGTTGGCATGCCTTATTTATGATGAAAGAATGATGGATACAGCATTGTATGGAGTGCAGTATGCATATATACTGTACGGTTGGCATGCCTTATTTATAATGAATCAATGATGGATACAGCATTGTATGAACAACACTATGCATATATACTGTACGGTTGACGTGCCTTATTTATGATGAAAGAATGGTGGATACAGCATTGTATGGACTACACTATGCATATATAATATACTGCACGGTTGACATGTCTTGCTTATGATGAATCAATGATGGATACAGCATTGTATGAACTGCAGTATGCATATATACTGCACGGTTGACATGTCTTGTTTATGATGAATCAATGATGGCTGCAGGATGGTGTAAAAACAAGGAGGACAAATACACGTTTTGAGTCATATTCTTCAGCTCACACGATTTTATTCACATTATTTTCAAGTTGATTTGGATTATTAAAACTACGAACAAGAGTATCTGTTTGAAAGCTTTGGTGTGTTGTTTTAGTGGTTAGCTTGTTTCGTATAAATATGTATGCGTTGCACCTGGAATTCCTGTTGTCTCTTATACATAACTTTCTTGAAATCGGGATCATGAAACATAGAAAGAAAACAAAATTCTTCATGTCCAAAATCGCAAAGATCATTCCAAAACTTCGACATAATCATTAATTGGCTCTTCCACAACTCAGAAATTATGGCTCCAGCACATCAGGTAATACGATAATCCCAAAGCCCTGAGTCCAAGAGTGGATTCTTTGATGCCAGAGATTCCAGATTCACGGTTTCAGTTCCAGAATGTCCCCACATAACGACAAGAGATGAGAGGGCGGTAGATCAGGGCAGGCGTCTTTGATGTCTTAAGCAGCGTCGACTTTCTGTTGTAGTCTTTGATCTTTCACTCGTCACCAAAACAGGCCAGACTTGACTTGTGGACTGAATGACGTACGTTGGTGGTTTTGTTGTGTTGAGTTGAAAATATGAATGAGGTTGTTGGCTCGCTGTTCCGGGTTTTTTTCCTCTTTCTTTTTTGTTGTTTCTTTTGGTTTGGGGAGGGGGGTGGGCTTGGGGGTATGGGGGTGTGCTTGGGGGTGGGGTGGGGTTAGGGGTGGGCGGTGGAGCTAGGGATAAACAGGATGTTAGGCATGCACTGAACACAGACACATGCGTAGGAACTGGATTTTACGCTCGTGTAAGTTTTCATTCACATGCACGCACACGCGCGTACACACACACACAATGAGAGAGAGAGAGAGAGAGAGAGAGAGAGAGAGAGAGAGAGAGAGAGAGAGAGAGAGAGAGAGAGAGAGAGAGAGAGAGAGAGAGAGAGAGGAGAGAGAGAGAGAGAGAGAGAGAGAGAGAGAGAGAGAGAGAGAGAGAGAGAGAGACAGAGAACAGATACAACTACATTGATGTTTCTTCTTCTTCGTCTTCTTTTGAGGGTCAGTGCGCTGACCATTCTGGGTACCTTTTTACACACGCGCGCGAGGGAGCGCGCACAGAGAGAGAGAGAGAGAGAGAGAGAGAGAGAGAGAGAGAGAGAGAGAGAGAGAGAGAGAGAGAGAGAGAGAGAGAGAGAGAGAGAGAGAGAGAGAGAGAGAGAGAGAGAGAGCACTGAACACTGAACTATTTTAAGAGAGAGAGAATGAGGCCATTGGCCCATGTCAGAGAGAGAGAGAGAGAGAGAGAGAGAGAGCAAAACGATCATTTGCATTATTATCTAGTGTGTAATGTGCCTTTATAAACCTGAAGGACGTGGGAATACTAGATTAGTTGTTTGGATGAAGAAAGTATAAGTGGATTTCACCTCCGATAGGACCAAGATAAGAAAAGGGGTCAGGGAAGAAAGTCTGGAGACGTCACGATGGCTTATATAGTCCATTTGGCATATTATTGAACTTATTACAAAACCTAATAACTTGTATAAAAAAAAGACTGCAGAAATATAAAACGGATAACCCCCTTTTTATATTTCTGCAGTCGTTGTTTGATACAAGTTAATAGTTTTTGTAATGAGTCCAATAATACATCAATGGACTATCTAAAGATAGTCCGTTGTGACTCCAAACCATCGCTTAGTGGCTACATCAATTTCCCATTAATCTAACTAGCCACAGTGGACCATCCTCTCACAGAGAGATTAACTATCTCTGTCCTCCTGTCCTCGTCTCCGTCGTTCCCTTGTTGGTGGTGTCTGTTGAATTCAATCGTATTCAGTCGTCAACCCATAAATAAGTGTGTGTGTATATATACAGTACAAATCTGTCCTCTGTCCTACAGTTGACGAGTTGGATTTTTGCTTAGAGAGAGAGAGGGGGAGGGGGGGGGGGGGAGAGAGGGGGAGAGAGAGAGAACACTGAAAATGAACACTGGAAAACTTGATTTAATGAGAGACTTAGTGCGATTTTTTTCACGCCAGAGGGCATGACGCTCGTGTGGGGCTAATCCTCTCTATATTCTTAGTTGGGGATAAAGAAAATGAGAGAGAGAGTGAGTAGTCCTACCATGTCTCTCTCTCTCTCTCTCACTACGCCCAACTAAGAAAATCGCGTGATAAGCCCCTAGTGCATTGACTGCCCTCTGGCGTGACAAATATCGCCATAGGTCGACCATTAACAAGGATACAGATTTTTGGCGAAGCCTATTCTTCCGATCTTTTCTTGGTTAAAAGAAAACAAACTTGGCTAGAAACATAACAACGAACGGGGGGAAAATTATTACAAATAGGAAACACATTCAAACACACACACGTCTACGCATGAATGCACACACATACACGCGCACGCGCGCGCACGAGAGAGAGAGAGAGAGAGAGAGAGAGAGAGAGAGAGAGAGAGAGAGAGAGAGAGAGAGAGAGAGAGAGAGAGAGAGAGAGAGAGAGAGAGAGAGAGAGAGAGAGAGAGAGAGAGAGAGATGATGATGATGATGATGATTGAACCACATCATGATTAAGACTGGTTGTATAACGCTAATAAACAAGTCACATTTGATAGACATGGAACCACTTTCATGCAACCACTTTCATATCTACTTTTTTTTTAATTCAAAATTTGCTTAGTCTAGTAATTCTTTTTTTCAAATGAAGCAAAACTGTTACAACAAAAATAAAGAACAGAATGAAGTGTGGGTGTTTTGTATTATTTGTCTCGCGGTTGATATATTTAAATCAGGGCCTCTGTATCTACTAAATACACTGGCCCTGATTTAAATAGTATTGAAGGTCTTTTTCGATCATGTCAAGTTTTCTCAGTTGTTTGACTCTTATGATGTGATAGATTTCTCCATTTCTTATTTTCTTCGTTCTTCTTCCTTTTATGTTTTGGTTTCTTTACGTTTGTTTTTGCATAATTCAAACAACATTCGCTATTTAAAAAAGGATTCAAATACACCAAGCAAACAAAAATAAAACGATTTCACGATTACGTACGAAAACAAAGCAAACATTGTTACATTCATTCGCCATGATGCCAAATCATGGTGGAAACATATTTCATTATACTTCGACAGAACGTACGATATGCATGTTTTAGGCATTAATTAACCGCCAGAAGAGGTTTGGAAGGAGACTGAAAATCAGAACGTTTGACGTGCACGTTTTAGGCATTGGAGTCGGCATTCACCAGAAGAGGTTTGGACATCAGAACGTTTGACATGCACGTTTTAGGCATTGGAGTCGGCATTCACCAGAAGAGGTTTGGACATCAGAACGTTTGACATGCACGTTTTAGGCATTAACCGCCAGAAGAGGTTTGGAAGAGACTGAAAATCAGAACGTTTGACATGCACGTTTTAGGCATTGGAGTCGGCATTCACCAGAAGAGGTTTGGACATCAGAACGTTTGACATGCACGTTTTAGGCATTAACCGCCAGAAGAGGTTTGGAAGAGACTGAAAATCAGAACTTTTGACATGCACGTTTTAGGCATTGGAGTCGGCATTCACCAGAAGAGGTTTGGACATCAGAAAGTTTGACATGCACGTTTTAGGCATTGGAGTCGGCATTCACCAGAAGAGGTTTGGATATCAGAACGTTTGACATGCACGTTTTAGGCATTAACCGCCAGAAGAGGTTTGGAAGAGACTGAAAATCAGAACGTTTGACATGCACGTTTTAGGCATTGGAGTCGGCATTCACCAGAAGAGGTTTGGACATCAGAAAGTTTGACGTGCACGTTTTATGCATTGGAGTCGGCATTCACCAGAAGAGGTTTGGACATCAGAAAGTTTGACATGCACGTTTTATGCATTGGAGTCGGCATTCACCAGAAGAGGTTTGGACATCAGAACGTTTGACATGCACGTTTTAGGCATTGGAGTCGGCATTCACCAGAAGAGGTTTGGACATCAGAACGTTTGACATGCACGTTTTAGGCATTAACCGCCAGAAGAGGTTTGGAAGAGACTGAAAATCAGAACTTTTGACATGCACGTTTTAGGCATTGGAGTCGGCATTCACCAGAAGAGGTTTGGACATCAGAAAGTTTGACATGCACGTTTTAGGCATTGGAGTCGGCATTCACCAGAAGAGGTTTGGATATCAGAACGTTTGACATGCACGTTTTAGGCATTAACCGCCAGAAGAGGTTTGGAAGAGACTGAAAATCAGAACGTTTGACATGCACGTTTTAGGCATTGGAGTCGGCATTCACCAGAAGAGGTTTGGACATCAGAAAGTTTGACGTGCACGTTTTATGCATTGGAGTCGGCATTCACCAGAAGAGGTTTGGACATCAGAAAGTTTGACATGCACGTTTTAGGCATTGGAGTCGGCATTCACCAGAAGAGGTTTGGACATCAGAAAGTTTGACATGCACGTTTTAGGCATTGGAGTCGGCATTCACCAGAAGAGGTTTGGACATCAGAACGTTTGACATGCACGTTTTAGGCATTGACGTCGGCAACCGCCAGAAGAGGTTTGGACATCAGAACGTTTGACATGCACGTTTTAGGCATTGGAGTCGGCATTCACCAGAAGAGGTTTGGACATCAGAACGTTTGACATGCACGTTTTAGGCATTAACCGCCAGAAGAGGTTTGGAAGAGACTGAAAATCAGAACGTTTGACATGCACGTTTTATGCATTGGAGTCGGCATTCACCAGAAGAGGTTTGGACATCAGAACGTTTGACATGCACGTTTTATGCATTGGAGTCGGCATTCACCAGAAGAGGTTTGGACATCAGAACGTTTGACATGCACGTTTTTTGGAATCGGCATTCACCAGAAGAGGTTTGGACATCAGAACAACATTCGTTTGACATGCACGTTTTAGGCATTGGAGTCGGCATTCACCAGAAGAGGTTTGGACATCAGAACGTTTGACATGCACGTTTTAGGCATTGGAGTCGGCATTCACCAGAAGAGGTTTGGACATCAGAACGTTTGACATGCACGTTTTAGGCATTAACGTCGGCCAGAAGAGGTTTGAGACTGAAAATCAGAACGTTTGACATGCACGTTTTACCGCATTGGAGTCGGCATTCACCAGAAGAGGTTTGGACATCAGAAAGTTTGACGTGCACGTTTTATGCATTGGAGTCGGCATTCACCAGAAGAGGTTTGGACATCAGAAAGTTTGACATGCACGTTTTAGGCATTGACGTCGGCATTCACCAGAAGAGGTTTGGACATCAGAACGTTTGACATGCACGTTTTATGCATTGACGTCGGCATTCACCAGAAGAGGTTTGGACATCAGAACGTTTGACATGCACGTTTTAGGCATTGACGTCGGCATTCACCAGAAGAGGTTTGGACATCAGAACGTTTGACATGCACGTTTTAGGCATTGGAGTCGGCATTCACCAGAAGAGGTTTGGACATCAGAACGTTTGACATGCACGTTTTAGGCATTGACGTCGGCAACTGCCAGAAGAGGTTTGGAAGGAGACTGAAAATCGTATCCAAAGGCTTCTTCCGCTGTACGTTTTTCCTGGCCCCTATCGTCTGATTGCAAACCCTTGTCGGAATGATCCTCTTCTTCTCTTCCCCTTTCTGAATTCAAATCAAGATGGACAATTCCGCTGGCCCGTTTCAGGTATGCATAATCTTCATTGAGTGGTCCACTTGGAAACGAGCTTCCAGGGTACAGCTCCCGCTGTCTATGGCCAATCTTGGTCCGGTACGAAGGGCTTGGTGGCCACTGACCGCTGATCGGGGACTGAGTTTTCAATAGTTTTCCTAATGGAACAAAGCCAATTGATGGTGTTGGCGACACTCTCTTCTTTCTTCTAGCTTCACGTCGTGACGCACGTTCTTTTAAAATAGGTCTCATTGGGTGCAGAAAGTCGATGCGTTCAAAGGAACTGCATATTTCAGAGGTTTGGCATTGCCAGTGGTCTCGTTCTGAATTCTTCTGCTGAAATGTCAAATCGGTTTCACTTAGCGCGTGAGATTCGGAGTCAGAAGAACTTTCTGGAGATGAAAAATTCTGAACATTCGCTGTTTCGGACACACCATAAGTATATCCTCCAGATATCGAACGAATTTTCTCTGCCAAAGAGCACTCGTATTCTTCATCTGATGACCTTCTTCTTTCTCTGATCTCCAGACTGTTTGGAGAGGAAGAGGAGAGGCTGCTTTGTTTGTCATTACACAAAGAGTCACCATGCCTCTGGCGGCGAGATGAGGACACCGAGTTTGCCTGAACGACTCTGCCCCCGACAATCGTGAGACAGGTGTCATACTTTGGGGCCAGGTAGGTGGTGGTGGTGGTGTTGGTGGAGGGGGAATCATTAGGGGAGGTTGTGGGTGTGTCACTGGACTTCCTTCTTCGTGGAGGGGGCTTCAGTGGACGTTTGAACTCCTCATCCGGCAATGGACAGCCAGTGAGAAATGAGTTTCTGGCAAAGGGGTTCTTGCTAAGGTCGCGAGTAAACGGCGTTGCGACAACGTCAGGGGTGAAATAATTCTTGAAGACGCTGTTAGAGGGGGTCTTTACAACTTCCTTGGTAAAGGAATTCTTGCGAGAGTCGCTGGTAAAGGAAGCAGTATCAGCTTCAGTGGTCACAGGATTCTCGGTGACCTGTCTGTCGCTATGCTGTAGTTCCATGCCCTCCTCGACTGAAGGTTCTCCGGGTACAGAGCGAGGAGAATCAGGTACGGATGTTGGAGAATCAGAAAACATCAGGGACTCTGTGGTGGATTCTGTCTCCCTGCCGAATACTGAAGGTTCTCCGGGTACAGAGCGAGGAGAATCAGGTACGGAGGTTAGAGAATCAGAAAACATCGGGGAGTCTGTGGTGGATTCCATGCCGAATTCTGTCTCCATGTCCATGGTGTTCAATGCAGTTCAGTCTGGTCCTTTTCCTTGGCCACTGTGGGATGGAGCAATTACCTGGACAGTCGTCTTCTGAAACAAATCTATATAAAAAAAAGACATCTGTACTGACATGGCTGGGAAAATAAAAGAGTTGCCAACAATTACATGAGGAATGGAGTGGTGGCGATGACAACGCTAATGATTATAGAGATGTCGAAGAAGACAATTTCCAAGTGAACAACAAACAAAATAACATCAATGATGATGATGACGATGATGATGATGATGATGATGATGATGATGATGATGATGATGATGACAGCAATACGGAACTCTTTTTTTCAGTTCTGTATGTTTGTAGAATCTATTTTGGGGGTAATGCTGTGTTATGGATGTAGGCTTACTAGTATGTTTAAAGAACTCTATCACCAGCGGCAGACAAAAAAACACTAAGTGGCTATAACGTATCTTGACAATCCGCTCTCATTTAACTCAGAAACTCAGTGGATAGTTGACCATCATTAGTGTGTTATTTAGTGCGGAAATGAAGGCCTTATAATACAGAGATAGAACGTCCGAAATCCAGCAGACACCAGCGGAGGTTGCATTATAGCATCTGCATGTTAAAGGTGGACCCTGACAGATGAGTTTTTGCAAGAAACACGTCGAGATCACCAGAAAGACAGCCTTTTCAAGGATCGGTACACTCACTTTGCTCTGGTTTCCTATAAATCAAACCATCAAAACGGCGATTCCTCCTTGGCGGAGATGCTGGAGAGAGTAGCCATTTTGGATGGGGTGGGTGAAGGTCACTCATTGTGGTTGAAGCGTTTTCTTTTTTTGTAGTGCAGTAAAATAATAATTTGGAGTTGTTTCCTTTGTTGTGAGCGAAACACCTTTAGATAATCTGTATAAAAAAAATTTTAAAGGCTTGTATTGCGAAAATTTCGTGCAAACGATTTGGTCTAAATGCAGGCGGCCATTGCAAAAGAGACGGCACACGCCTTCTCTTTGGGTGAAAGAATTTGACTTCCAGCACCACCGCCAAGGAGGAATAGCCGATTTGACGGTTTGATTTCTAGGAAACCAAAGCAAAGTGAGTGTTGCAATCTCTGTAAAGGGTGTTTTCCTGGTGATCTGACGTGTTTCTTACAAAAACTCATCCGTCAGGGTGGCCCTTTAAAAAGTATCCATCTAGGTGTAAACGGACAGGAAAGAGTGCGCAAAAGGACTTAACGAGTAGGAAAGAAACTTTGAGACGAGGCTAGCAGATATACTTAACGCCTGCGCCAGAAGAGAAGCAGTGGGGTGGGGTAGTGCGCTCAAACGGATTAATTGCCATGCTAATGGGCTTCTTTTTGAAGCAGAGTGAACATTTTGCTGGAGGGTGATCCAGCCAGAAATGTAACCGTCTGGTCCAAAAATATATTTCAAAGGGCTTCGGCCTCATTGAGATTCAATGAAGAACCATCAGGTTTCATTCACCTCGAATAGACAATTTGACTAACTTTCCGGGCTTTAGAGGTTTTATATTACGAGTAGTGAAGTATATGAAGCTTTTCTTGGACGGCGAAAATGGAATGATAAAAATCGCACATTGCTTCACTGTGGAGGGGAGGGGTGGGGAGGGGGGGGGGTGGGTAATTAAAGGTTTGTCCTACTTTCACCTGAATATAAAGACATTGATCTCGAACCCGTAAGCCAAATGCGAATGGTCTATATCCATTTGTGATGCGTTCAGAAGTCACTCAGACGTCACTAACGTGGGGAAAATGATGGAATGAAGAATAGAAGGTGGCCCCCCAGGTTCCAGCCCCCAACTACTGCATCTCTGTCTATGATAATAGGAATTGTTCGGAAATAATTAAGGGGAGTAATTTCATGGTGTGTGGGGGTGATCTTGCCTAAATCAATCGGTCAAACAGGGGAAGTTACTCTACCTTCAGGTAGATCCCCAGCTCTCATCTCGTGTGTTTGAGTAGACTTACATCACTTAGACCACCGTGCGTCATTCTAAACTGGATGTCATTAATTTCATATTTTTACCGTCAAATTTTGCAAGTTCTCTCAGTTTGTGAATACTGGCCGTCCCTCATTTTCCTATAAAGAAAAAAATGTTTGCAAGTCGCTGACTCGCATTGCGGTTTGAAGCTTCGACGCCATGCCGCCATTGTTGCTATGGTTTTGACAGAGTATTAACGTGGTGAAAGCCCTGACATGGCCTTGGTTGTCGACGGGGCTATACTTTTAATCTTAATCTTAATCTTTGACTGAGTAAGTCGAGGTAATCAACTCTAATTTTCACGAAGTGCTCTCCCCTACTTTTTTTTCTCTCCGAAAATCGTCTGTTGTGTCTTCTCTCATTGTTTTTCTTACTGTAGGGTTGAGACTGAGGCAAGGGTCGGGGAACTGGGTAAAGCCGGCGACAGACTATGTGACTGCCTCATGTGACTCGATCGGGTCGTGACGTTTCAACTCATTTGCATACCATGCTGCTCGATCAGTCTGACTCAGTCGGGCCCAGTCAGGTGACAGGGCCGAATAGGGCGGGTTCTAAATTTCACTGATCGAGTCTGATCGAGTCAAATGGCTTGTGACCTCTTCTGTGCGGGAAACAAAAGTTGGTCTACGTCACGACCTGATCGAGTCATATGAGGCAGTCGCATAGTCTGTCTCCAGCTTAATGCCCAGTCGTGAGGTCCGTGCTACATTTTGTGATGCATGATGATGAAAAGAGGCTGCTATGTTGCCTATCTTGTACTTTTCCTGGTGTTGCACTGCCTCCAGGCGGCATTTCCTCCAGGATCGTTCCCATCATCTTTATATCTACTAATGTCCCATATGTGTCTGTTCCAGACCGGAGGACGTTGAGCTGAATTTCATTCGAGGATTCGGCATTGGGTTTTACTTTTGAAGTAAGCCCAGTATTCATAGGCCTAGAAACAAAAATAGTAGTGGAGATTAGTAGTAGTAGTAGTAGTAGTAGTAGTAGTAGTAGTAGTAGTAGTAGTAGTAGTAGTAGTAGTAGTAGTAGTAGTAGTTGTAGTACAAATTAGCAGCAGTAGTAGTAGTAGTAGTAGTAGTAGTAGTAGTAGTAGTAGTAGTAGTAGTAGTAGTAGTAGTAGTAGTAGTAGTAGCTGCTGTTGTTAATAGGATTAGTAGCAGTACAAATTAGCAGTACACATTAGCAGTAGCAGCAGCAGCAGCAGTAGTAGTAGTAGTAGTAGTAGTAGTAGTAGTAGTAGTAGTAGTAGTAGTGGGGGGGGGGGGGCTTTAGGAGTACTTTCTTTCCCAAAGGAGATTATCAGGCTTTATCCACAGTTGTTCTCGTAAGGGAGGTAATTTAATACGGGGGTTCAGTTGCTTTTTATAACAACAGAGTATCTTCACTAAATAGGCCTAGTGGATTTTGTTCCTATTCTAATACGCTATTGACAGAAAAAGCCTTCGTCAGGTATTTCTGGTATACACATTAAAAAAACTGTGACATAATACGCAAACACGCGCGGGCGCACACACACACATTTCATCCCTAAAAGACACACTACTACTATCAAGGTAGCCTACAGTACCTATTCACCTAGCTAAGTGCAAGGAAGAGGTATACAGGAGCAAACGCAGGGACTTATTATTATTATTATTATTCTGCGTTCCCGGGCCATAAGGCCGCAATGGATACGTATATGTCCGTTTTCCAGTTTCCCCTGGTCTCCTCGCTGCATCCAGCCGACACATTCCGATTTCGGAGGAGCTCAAAGGAGAAAACTATAATGGAAGCGATATTTTTTGGAGAGAAACAAAGGCAGGAGAACGGGCCAAACGTCAGAAAGATAGTAGATGACAGTAAGCAAAGAAAAAGGCAGGAGAATGGGCCAAACAGTCAGAAAGATAGTAGATGACAGTAAGCAAAGAACAAGGCAGGAGAATGGGCCAAACAGTCAGAAAGATAGTAGATGACAGAAAGCAAAGAACAAGGCAGGAGAATGGGCCAAACGTCAGAAAGATAGTAGATGACAGTAAGCAAAGAAAAAGGCAGGAGAATGGGCCAGAACGTCAGAAAGATAGTAGATGACACAAAGCAAAGAAAAAGGCAGGAGAACGGGCCAAACGTCAGAAAGATAGTAGATGACAGAAAGCAAAGAAAAAGGCAGGAGAATGGGCCAAACGTCAGAAAGATAGTAGATGACAGTAAGCAAAGAACAAGGCAGGAGAATGGGCCAAACAATCAGAAAGATAGTAGATGACAGTAAGCAAAGAACAAGGCAGGAGAATGGGCCAAACAGTCAGAAAGATAGTAGATGACACAAAGCAAAGAAAAAGGCAGGAGAATGGGCCAGAACTCAGAAAGATAGTAGATGACAGAAAGCAAAGAAAAAGGCAGGAGAATGGGCCAGAAGTCAGAAAGATAGTAGATGACAGAAAGCAAAGAAAAAGGCAGAGTCAAAGAGAGATACAGATTAGAGGAAGCTACAAGCACAGAACTTCCAGAAGGTGGGAGAACTATTTGTACGGAAGACCTCCCCGGTATCCCCACCGGTGGGGGGGGGGGGGGGGGGGGCAGGAACTTCAAATATAGACATAAATGTAATACAGTAACACAGATCAGTGCTGCTCCTTTTCTTTAGTTCTTACCAAACGTCAGAAGGGGAGCAATCGTACAGGCTGACTGGAACCAACGTCGTTGTGTTGTAGTAGGGGGGATGCACCACTTTCGTGACAAACAAGTAGAAACCTGCGGCTTTTCTCCCCTCAAACAACTCAACAGACTACACAGTAGGTAGGACAGGCGTTTGTGACAAGCAGGCCCATTTGTTATCAGTTCAGTGTTTATATAATCTAAAGAAAGTAAAAACTATTTGAGTAAAGTTCAGGACTTGTTACAGTAGGACAGGCGTTTGTGAAAAGCAGGCCTATTTGTTATCAGTTCGGTTCAGGACTTGTTATTTCTCTATTTTTTTCTGTTCACATTATAGAAAGCTGAAAACGTTGTATTCAGAGGTATTTCGCTTTCTTTTTTTAAAATCAAAACACAAGCAAGCGGAGAGGTGGAGGGGAGAGTGTTGGGGGTAATGTTAGACGTGATATATAGGTACTTTTTTTTAAATCCAAATTTAATAAATAAATAAAAAATATTGAGGAGAATGAGTGAATGAAAATCCATTTAACGTCCTCCGGTCTGAAACAGACACATATGGGACATTAGAATTTAGTAGATATAAAGATGGTGGGAACGATCCTGGAGGCAATGCCCGGAGGCAGTGCAACTCCAGGAAAGTCCCTAATTTTTAAAGACACAGATGTATAACATGTATAAGCATAATATTGAGGAGAAAATAAATATTGCAAAAGACCTAAAAATAAATTCTGTAAAAGTCAAGTATTTGGAAGTGTGCATAGAAAATAATTCATATATTTTTCTTCGCTTTTTTAAAATTCTGTTTCAAGGCGATGGATATTTAATCACTTTTTTTTTCCTTCATCGATGTAGTTTATTATTTGCATACCTATTTATTTGCTTTTATCACACTATGCGCACATGCGCGCGCGTGTGTGAAAAGGTTGTTGCATCTCAACAGACGCTGATTTATCAGAAAAAAAATCACTAACACAAGCTCTAGAAATAGACATACACATGGCATGATACTTGGCAGTGAATGTCTTTGTATTTCTTCTTCTTCTTCTCTTCAGGGCCCACGGTCAATATGTTGACCATTCTGGCTCCTTTGGAAAGAAAAAAAAAAGACTGATAAATGGGGGGCCTTCTCCCGAGGACATGCCTGTTTGACTGACATTGAAGGGACAAGGAGGGTGAAGGGGAAGCTGATGGGAGAGAGGGGTGGGGAGGGGGGGAGGGGCACTTGATGGATTATTGTTGGTCCTGCACCACTGGCGCACAGGGGGGCGTCAGCAGTGAAGGTGTCGAGGAGGGTGTCCTGCCGCAGGTCGTTCCACTCCCTGATGGTTCTTGGGAGGAAAGAATTTGACCCATAGCCTGTGTACATACAGGCTCTGATTTGACTGATCAATATTTGGTGCAGCACTGGATCGCGGCCCTCGTTAAGTAGGGGAAGACGGGGTAAAAAGCTCATGGGCGGGTAAGAAGCCCATGCCAATTATCTCATGAAATAAAGCAAATTTCAGTCACATTTTGCCCATGAGACGAGTGTTAATGTTTAGCAAATTTGACTGAAATTTGCTTTATTTCATGAGATAATTGGCATGGGCTTCTTACCCGACCATGGGAGTTTTACCCCGTCTTCCCCTATAGTTGATAAGTTGTGTACAGTCGGCAGTGACTGGATGCGTTGGAACTGGAGATGGTGTCCACGCCGTTGCCCATGTGGAAGTGGTACCAGCTTTGCATGCATGCCGGTGTGGCGTTCTCAAAATGTCTGCGCATGTGCGAAATCGATCATGACGTACCATCAAAGTCTTTTGTGTATTCGACACTAAATTGACCCTAAGCTTATCCCTAACCCTAACCTGAAACCGTCGTGAGTGTCTATAGTGTATATGTGAAGAAAAGGGAAGGTGGGTGGGGGGTTGAAAGACCCGCTGGATTATTTTGATTTCTACATAAAATTGTTAAATAATTATTTTTTTATGCTTCTTTTTAAAATGTTTTTTTGAAAAGGTGTCTATAATGTGTATGTGAAAAAGGGTGGTGGGTGGGGATGAATTAATAAAAAAAAAATTATATAGTCTACTTCTTCATGTTGTTTCGTAATGTTTTTCTTCTTGTTTTCTCTTGTAATCGCTCTGAGGATGATTTTTTTTATCATCGAAGAGCGCTATAGAAGCTTCATTTATTTATTATTATTATTAAATACACAAAAAATAATTTCCCACATGCGCAGACATTTTGAGAACAAATCCATTTTGAGAACGCCACACCAATTTAAATGGGAGTGATGTACTGGGCGAGGAGGAGTTCAACAGTAGAACATTAAAAGACAATGACAACATTCATCCTATCATCATTTTGATCTCTACCCACTCCTCACCCTCACCTATGTGGGGGAAAAAACGCTTTTGCCAAACAAGGGAACTAATTCAATTAATGGAAAGGCGGAATCACTCATCAGTTGCGTCCCTTTAACCATTTACTCCTAACCTACGCGTGTTCCGAGTGCACAGTGAGATTTCCCTTATAAGACACCCACCCCCAACCCCAAATTATAAGACTCCCTCCCTTTAGACCTACATTGCCTTTCTTTGTAAATATCAAAATTACCTCCCTTATACTACAACTCCCTCCCATTCAAAACCTCATTTTGAAGGTCTTATAAGGGAGGTTCCACTGTATCAAGTTTTTAACTCGATAAAGTTTAATTCCATGGTATGTGGCCAGGCCTCCCTTCTCAGCAAAGGAAAGGAAAGGTAAAAATTAGAGCAGAATTCATGTTCTGACTAGAATATGGAAGCCCATACCACAAACTGACAAAGAAAATCGTCAGTCGGTAGAGGAATAAGAGACACGGGCACTGGCCATTTCTTTCGAGTCCCCAAACCGTAGCTTGCCAGACTTCAAGTTCCGATGAGATGGAAGATGCTGATGGGATCCTTCATAAATATCTTCAGAAGACCACAAAACACACATCTACTGAGTTTCCCTATGAATACACTCATTTACTGCACTTCTACTCAGCTAAGCAAGCATGCCTCTCGTCTGTACGGTTGATGCACCAATGGATCTAATAATCCGCCATCCATATTATTGGCCTTAAATCAAGGGTGAAACATGGGGGAAATGAAAAGCGGGAAGGCCGGGGTTCAAGCGGCTGCCTTGGCAGGATTAAGCCCCTCAAGGGATGCCTCTTGAAGCTGAAGGGTGGGTTTTTTGTTTGATTATTTTGTTACACTTTTCAGAGCATCTGAATACATACATACTCCAGAAGGAAACCTTCTCTAAATCGCCTAGGAAACGAGATTTTTCATTTTCTTAATTTAAGAAAGCTGTTGGTCCAGAAGGAAACCATATCTAAATCGCCTAGAAAAGGAAAATTTTCATTTTCTTATTTTAGAAGGCTAAAAACGTCCCAACTGGTATTGGTAGTATGACGTTTAAGAAGACTATTATAGTAAAACAAATCGCCACTTATATCCTGATCAACATGAATATATAACCGTTTAATTTTACGTAAATTCTGTCTTTAAACGGATATCTCTTTGTGTTGATCAGGATATAAGTGGCGATATTTTTTACTATAATACATCATACTAGCAATACCAGTTGGAATTTTGTTTAGCCATCTCAAATAATTAAAAAAAAATAAAAATCTCCTTTTCTAGGCGATTTAGAGACAGTTTCCTTCTGGACTAAATAGCTTTCTTTTTTTTCTACAGTAAAACCACCTTTTTTTCTCATTCAATTGGAATTGCTCGTCATTAAAGTACAGTATTCTCATCCATGCGGTTAATACGTGGTAAGATTTGACGTGGTGAAAGCCCTGACATGGCCTTAGTTGTCGACAGGGCTATAATTTTAATCTCAATCTTAATCCATGTGATTTTAAGGATTTCCTGAAAAACAACAAAGACAAAATCAGGATTCCTGCTTTTCCTGATGGGTGGTTTCATCCATGCCTTTAATTTCTTAGCAGCGGTGACTCACTAATATTGAAACCTGTATTTTTTATAGCACACATCAGGGGCAGATCTGAGGGGTTTCCAGAAACTCCCCTTTGCCCCAAGCATATGTACCTTATACAAGGGTAAAAAGTAAAAAGTCAGAAAATGGCTCAATTTTTGCTTTAATAATACAGTAGAACCTCCCTTATAAGACCTTCAAAAATCATCCAAAATGAGGTCTTAAAGGGAGGTAATTTTAATACAGTAGAACCTCCCTTATAAGACATTCAAAAATCATCCAAAATGAGGTCTTAAAGGGAGGTAATTTTAATACAGTAGAACCTACCTTATAAGACCTTCAAAAATCATCCAAAATGAGGTCTTTAAAGGGAGGTAATTTTAATACAGTAGAACCTACCTTATAAGACCTTCAAAAATCATCCAAAATGAGGTCTTAAAGGGAGGTAATTTTAATACTTACAAAGGGCAATGTCTCAGAGAAGTAGGTCTTATGTGGGAGGGAGTCTTATAAGGGAGGTTCCACTGTAACTAAACTGCAAACTTTTCCGGGGACTTTGCCGCCTGGACACACATAAGGTCACTACACCGTAACCCAGGACCTATGCACCTCCCTGGAGTCCCCGTGGACCCCCCCCCCATTACGAATCTGAATCATTTGGTCCGCCCCATCACATTATCATTTCCTTTCTATTATACCCTTCTCTCTGCTTCCCGACTTGTCAGGTGTCCTGTGAGTTTCCATTCTTCTGGAATATCAAATGATGGTGTGACCATGTACCATATTTTTGGGACCACAAGGAGCACTTTATTATAAAGTGCAACCCCACATTTTACACAAACTTCAGATTTCCTGGGAAATTTCAAAAATCCTGCAAGGGGTGCGACCCTGGCGGAGTGCAGGGGCAGCGCACACACACACATTTACTGCTCTTTTTTTTTTACCCCTCTAGACTAGTACAAGTGCTACATTCCTTTGAATATAGCAAATGCTTATATAGGCCCTTTTCATTGTACAAGTTTGTGTGTGTGTGTAAGAAAATCGTTGCTTCTCAAATTCTCATAATCCGGCGACGCCAGCTCTAGGCAAATTAAAAATCCTGCAATTCAGGACATCCTGCAAGAAGGAGCATCCATGCAGATTTGGTTATTACACTTTCTTACTATTATGTTCATCACATTATAAGGTGCAGGGGTCTCAGTCTGGGGGGGGAAAGTATCGCCTTATAGTCCGTAAAATATGGTGTTGGTACCCAAGTTTTCACTTCTTGCTGTTAACTTGATTTTCAGGAAACAGCCGTGGAACTGACTCTGTGTGTGTGTGTGTGTGTGTGTGTGTGTGTGTGTGTGTGTGTGCACGCACATGTTGCAACATGTTGTGTTGTTGGGTTTTGTGTGTGTGTGTGTGTGTGTGTCTGCGCATGTTGCAACATGTTGTGTTGTTGGGTTTTGTGTGTGTGTGTGTGTCTGCGCATGTTGTAACATGTTGTGTTGTTGGGTTTTGTGTGTGTGTGTGTGTGTGTGTGTGCACGCACATGTTGTAACATGTTGTGTTGTTGGGTGTTGTGTGTGTGTGTGTGTGTGTGTGTGTGTGTGTGTGTCTGCGCATGTTGCAACATGTTGTGTTGTTGGGTTTTGTGTGTGTGTGTGTGTGTGTGCACGCACATGTTGCAACATGTTGTGTTGTTGGGTTTTGTGTGTGTGTGTGTGTGTGTGTGTCTGCGCATGTTGTAACATGTTGTGTTGTTGGGTTTTGTGTGTGTGTGTGTGTGTCTGCGCATGTTGTAACATGTTGTGTTGTTGGGTTTTGTGTGTGTGTGTGTGTGTGTGTCTGCGCATGTTGTAACATGTTGTGTTGTTGGGTTTTGTGTGTGTGTGTGTGTGTGTGTGTGCACGCACATGTTGTAACATGTTGTGTTGTTGGGTTTTGTGTGTGTGTGTGTGTGTGTGTGTGCACGCACATGTTGTAACATGTTGTGTTGTTGGGTTTTGTGTGTGTGTGTGTGTCTGCGCATGTTGTAACATGTTGTGTTGTTGGGTTTTGTGTGTGTGTGTGTGTGTGTGTCTGCGCATGTTGTAACATGTTGTGTTGTTGGGTTTTTGTGTGTGTGTGTGTGTGTGTGTGTGCACATGTTGTAACATGTTGTGTTGTTGGGTTTTGTGTGTGTGTGTGTGTGTGTGTGTGTCTGCGCATGTTGTAACATGTTGTGTTGTTGGGTTTTGTGTGTGTGTGTGTGTGTGTCTGCGCATGTTGTAACATGTTGTGTTGTTGGGTTTTGTGTGTGTGTGTGTGTGTGTGTCTGCGCATGTTGCAACATGTTGTGTTGTTGGGTTTTGTGTGTGTGTGTGTGTGTGTGTGTCTGCGCATGTTGTAACATGTTGTGTTGTTGGGTTTTGTTTGTGTGTGTGTGTGTGTGTCTGCACATGTTGTAACATGTTGTGTTGTTGGGTTTTGTGTGTGTGTGTGTGTGTGTGTCTGCGCATGTTGTAACATGTTGTGTTGTTGGGTTTTGTGTGTGTGTGTGTGTGTGTGTGTGTCTGCGCATGTTGTAACATGTTGTGTTGTTGGGTTTTGTGTGTGTGTGTGTGTGTGTGTCTGCGCATGTTGTAACATGTTGTGTTGTTGGGTTTTGTGTGTGTGTGTGTGTGTGTGTGTCTGCGCATGTGTGTGTGTGTGTTTAAGTCAGTGTGTGTTTGTGTGCATGTGAGAGAAAGAGATTGCTTTACCTTCTTTTTTTTGTGTGTGCTACTTGTACAGAAAATATATTAAAATTAAAAATAATAATTTGATGGCTTGGAGTCAAAACGGACTATCTTTAGATAGCCCATCGATGTATTATTGAACATATTGTGAAAACTAATAACTTGTTTAAAAAAAAGACTGCGGAGATATAAAAAGCATAATCCCCATTTTATATTATTTGCAGTCTTTTTTAATAAAAGTTCTTAGTTTTTGCAATAACATCAATAATAAGTCAATGGACTATCTAAAGATAGTCCGTTTTGACTCTAAGCCATCAAAATCTACCAATGAAAATGGTGTTTTTTTTAAATCTACCAATACAATTTCATCTCAAACTGATTCTTTTTCACCCTGCCAATTTCAGATAACAGTTTCAGTCTCAATTAGGATCTCCAGCTTTCACACAAAGAAAAGGCATCATTTTCACTTAAACTTCTTTTATTCAACAACTTCTTAGTCAAACAACCAACACACATTTCACACCCGTCTCACATTTACTCGCACTTATCAACAAAACACATTAAAATAAAAACCCTGTGTTCCCACTCCTGTCCAATACTGATGTTTTGATGTTCAAATTTGGTACTTGGTTCAGAAATTACCACCCATTTAAAAGAGCTACATTTATTAACTGCATTTACCATTAATTTCAATAACAAGGGAATATCAAACTTGTATTTTGAAGTTTTTGAGGCAATTTAACTTAAGGCACCTTAAAAATTTTTTTAAAAAACATGTGTTGCTCACATGAGTAGAAAAATAAAGCTTAGAAGACGAGTCAAATACAGCAGACAGAAAGCTAGACTGTATCCATAAATCGCTATGGAATTTCCCCACTCCGTACCCACAAATACAATAAAAATCAAAGGTTCTCTTTCAAACACAAAGCATGCATTCACAAGAGAATACATTCACAAAACAAATGGCTTTCTTTCCACATTTTCTTTTATCCCCACTTTTTTTCTTTTCCCACATCTTTTCTCGCTTTTTTTGTTTTTTGTTTCCCCGACCCTCCCATTGCTGCCCTGCTACGCCACTCGCCCAAGCTCACTACACAAGGCATCTGCGCTTTACACATTCAGTTCACAGGAAAGTTACACACGACAAACAAAACAGTTTTAATGGAAGAAACGAAGAACATATTATCTGCTATCACTGCTGCAGTCGTGTTTTGGCGGTGTAGGCCGACCACCAGACAAAAATGGCCACCATGGCTGCCACAAACTCGCTCTGTAGGATGGGACCGCTCCACACACCCTGCAACATAAAAGTTTACACAACTCCTGACTATCAATATTGCCTGCTTGCTTGCAGATAAAATGATGCTCAATAATCTTCCTTCTCCTAAACCCACTCAAAGTTTGTCACTCATTTATCCCTAGAAGTTGTTCTTCAACTGTTCACAGATATCAGCACATTACTGTAATGTGGGAGCTTCAGAAGTGAAAAAATGAGAGCTGAATGATCAAATCATAATTGTAAAACTGTTAGAAAAAGTGTATGATAAAAATGCATGCAGAAGCAACAGACCGATTCTTGGAGACGATCCACTCGTATCATCTTTGACACGCCTTGAATTGAAATGTGAAACAATGGCTTATACAGGAAGCGTGGAGTATTCTCCACAATAAACAAATTTCAGCCCAGCCTGCCAGAATAGCAGCTACCCCCTTTGCTATCTGGCTGTCATAGTCGGAAACGACAGACAGGCCTACACACAGGACCATCGTCAAAAAACAACAAAAATGTACAAGAAGCCTGCATGCGTGTGAGCACGCTTGCGTATGTGTGAACGAATTCATGGAGGAGAAAAGACCGACATTATAAATAATTTTAAAGCAACCTTAACCCTTTCGCCGCCGAAGTCACATTTCTGCACCACACTAATTTAACACCCGTGTCACTAAACGGCATAAAGTTAGGATCTGTTATCCAACAACCTTATGTCGTTAATTTGGGGAGATCAACAAAGGCTTTATTTGATACATGCAATAGGGGGATTGACAGTAGTGCAGGTAAATTTGACGGAAATGTTTGACTGAAAAATGGCTGGGGGCAAAAGGGTTAAAGTCTTACGGGATGGTTCAAATCCAGTGTGAAGAGGGGCTTGATGTTCTCTGTGTTCTCTCCACTCCTCTGGGCCTGCACACACACATTTCACAATACTTACTTACTGACCAGCTCATTATACACACAGTCTCTCTCTTCCAGTATTTTTCGGACCATAAGGCGATACTTTTTCCCCCAAGACTCTGACCCCTGCACATTTATAATGTGACTGATGAAATAGTAAGAAAATATAGTTAACAAAATCTGAAATTTGGGGAGGGGAGGGCGCCTTATAGTCCGATAAATACGGTACGTACCATGACCAACATATGAATCCAATCTTTATGTGTTCAATGCAAACAAAGCACTCACACACACACACATGGGTGCAACTACACAAAATGAAAAAAGACTGAAAGGCTGAGGTCTAGGGGCAATGTCCCCCTGCAGCTGAAGAAAAATTTGATTTATGAAGGTCTTTTAGTTTGATTTGTCCACAATTTATATAAATGCTTATTTCCAAACCCCTTCGCTGCCGCCTACTACTTGCGCATGCACCACCGGCTTGCCGCGCGATTTTTTAACGCGGCAATATCGCTACTTAGCGGCGACGTATATATACGTCAATGGCAAGTACTGAAGCGCTATAGAGGACATTTATATACGTTGTGGGCAGTGAAGAAGTTAAAGTGTTTGAAAAATACAGTAGACACACAAAGATCTTGTTTGACAAATTTAAAAAAAAAGGAAATTCCTGTTCTGGTAAAATTCAAGAAGTTAATCCTTGTATACCAGGAAAACTTGCACCCATGAACACACACACACACACACACACACACACACACACACACACACACAGACACACACATACACACACACACACACACACACACACACACACACACACACACTCACACTCACACACACACACACACACACACACACACATACATACACACACACACACACACACACACATCAAGAGATGTACACAAGAAAGCAAGCACTAAAGTTACACAAGAGTAACTACACATACATGCATCTAGTTAAACACATAATGTTCTAAGTCACCACTCAAACATTCATTTACTGGTTAAAAAGAATTAAATATTTTCATTTCACTTCATCAAAGAAACACTTTTGGGGGTGGGCGTGGGGGGGGGAGAACTGGAAATTCATGCGATGCACGTGAACAGGAAGTTGGATAAAGTCAGCATCAAGTTTTTGTGAACTTGTATTCACGGGTGATTGCTCTTTCCGATCATATTCATTGCTTACAATTACACCACAACTTAGTAATCAAGGCTATGAAAGTCTATCCTTAGCAAATTTTGAGCAGTGTATTCTAAAACTGTTCTTCTTCTTCTTCCAGTTGGGAATGTTTATCCTGCCCCGCGCTCACCGGTCTTCATTTCAACCATTAATAGCGCACAGGATGTGTGCTATGTGAATTCGTGTCATCCATCCCACCGGCACACACGGCCTACTCATACCGAATAGTGGGATGGGCTTTAACATGTGCGCAAGATCTTGTGCATGTGTTCGTACACGGGACCTCGGTTTTGAAAAGTCTCATCCAAAGGACAATGAAACAATTTATAAATGTGTGTATGTATTTGTCTGTTTTGGTTAAAATGTATTTCCTCCTGCCATATTGTTAATTATTCTTTATGAAAGGGTGCGTTATAAGCATTTGCTTGTTGTCACCCTCATTACCTCATCATTGTTTGATTTTATATGATATTTGAATAAAGTTGTCTAAACCAAAGGACTTTTTCCCCAACTGACGTCAGGTGCACATTTACACCTGGGTGGAGTAAGGAAAATAGGAGTAAAGTGCCTTTCCTAAGGACACACCACTGTGAACCGAGCTGGGATTGAACCCGCGCACTTGCAAACCCGACGGATTACGAGCTAGCGACTCTGACTTACCAACTGAGCTACAGCGGCTCCTATGTTAGTGTTCCACACAACAACAACAGAATCAAGCAGACGTCAGAAGCTTTATTCTTTATTCCATCCACTGTCATTGTTGGCTCACCTTCCTAAGCCAGGCGTAGCCCTCTTCGTCAAAGACGCGCACCTGGTAGGTCCCCGATGGAAGCTTTTTGTGATCGTCTGCCAAGCTCAGCTGAAACCGAAGCAAATCATCATGTGTCATCACTTGATCAGGCATGGTAATGGAGGAAATGGAGGAAAAGTATTCTTTTATAAATATATTTGGGGGATTCAGGAGACATTGTTTCACGGTGATCTCAATGGGTAAAGAGCCCTTTATGGTGATCAGGGGGTTCAGGGGACATTGTTTAATGGTGGTCTCAATGGGTAAAGAGCCCTTTATGGTGATCAGGGGGCAATTCCTCTCGAGGACAAATATAAAACTTAAAACCTTAAAGAAGCTTATCTTCAAGCTTAAAACCATGACATTTTTTTTAAATTCAATTTTCTCTGAATTCAGATAATTCTCTGAAGATTACCATGCCTGGTGACTCATAAGCACAACTGCTGAAACCTTAGCCATGCCATACAGTATACTCATACAGGATCATACAGCTGATGTCACAAAAAACCCAAATAATTTCAAGTTCAACTATTCCTTGTCGGTGAATTTTAACTGGCTGCACCCAACACAAACGCTTTAAATATTGGGTTACTGCAATGCACAATAGTGGGTATGCCTCTATATAAATGTAAGCAAGAGTGTGATGTACAATATCTGTGTGTGTGTGTCAGGGTTTTCATTTTTAACCGATTGCCGATCGAGAACATCGTTTAAAATCGGCTTTGAATCGGTTGTTTTTGTTGGAGCCTCAAAGTTTCGTGTGTACTGATGTGTTTCCCGTGTGACTAACGTCACTAAGCTTAGACCGAAAGTGTTCTGATCTGTTGTTTTTACTCTTTTATCTGTTGTTTCATTTCAAAATGAAAACCCTGGTGTGTGTGCGTGTGTGTGCGTGCGTGCATAGGTATATAAACTATAAAAATAACTCAATTTTGGTTTGAAACCATAGGTGTTTATTATACTTTGCCTTTGGATGCTTATATAACATAAGGTCATCACTTGATATATATATATATATATCCAGACATGCAAAGCTGACTTTCAACTCACTTGAAATTTGTTGGGTTCTCCAATCTTGCTGGCAGGAACGGTTTTACCCCCAAATTCTGCATACAGGTTGATGTTCTGCACAGAAAAAGAAGAAAATCATAAGAACTTGTTTAGTTAACTAAGTTTGCCTGCACAAAATGTTTCAGTGATTGCCATTTTTGTTTTAATAAACCACAACAAGAAACTCCACAAACCAGAAGCCACTTTTTTTGACACACCATAAAGCGGAAGACACAATTTTCGCCAATCCAAAACCGGACTTCCGACAATGAAAAAAAAGAGTCCTTATACTATATAGACTAGTCATATGTAATATGTATGTAAAGAAGTATATCTAAGAGCACAAGTAAACTTACGTCCAAAAAAAAATATATACCAAATACCAAAAAGAGTCCTTATAGTTATACTATATAGCCTAGAAATATGTATGTAAAGAAGTATATCTAAGAGCGCAAGTAAAATTACAAGTTTGTAAACAGCATTGATCAACCCTCCCAGTCTTACTCGTAACTCTTAGCCTGACATTCATCATCACATACCATAGTCTACGGACTATTAAGACGCACCTGATTATAAGGCGCACCCCCCAAATTTGACTTAAAATTCAGATTTTGTTACTCTATTTTCTTATTATATTATTAGTCACATAAGACGCACTGGGGCTCTCATTCTGGGAAAGAAAGTAGCGCCTTATACTTATAGTCCGTAAAATGTGGTACTGTACCTTCAGTCCATTTTTGCAGGTGACAGAAAACTCCACAATAAACACAGTTTCTGTGGAGACAGTGGTCTCCGGTGTGGTGTAGGTCTGTGACGTCACCTGGGGCCCAAGGCACATGTCACCTGTCAACATGTCATTGACAGCATGTCAACATTTGTTAAAATGATAAAACGATACCAGTGATCACGCTAAGGATTTTGAAAACCAGTCCCATCATCGACAATGCCCCCCAACAACCTGTCTCAAAAACAGTCCCAGGGATCATATAAAAACAAGTGAAAACCACAATATCAAGGCCTCTGATAAACAATTTATCAGTCATATCAAAAATGTATCAGTCCCTGGGACTGATTGATCATTTTTCTTGTTCAGTATTTTGGCTTTGCAATCAGTATTTTACTGATAACTACCACTAAACGCGATCACTGAATACTATCAACAGTGAGAAATAAACGTAAATCCTGTTGCAAACAACATGTTGACATTTAATTCTATTAAAAGAATTATGGTTAAAATAATAAAAATTGAACAATTAGCATCAAAACTTGTATAAAAAAACACACTAAAGCCTACACACTGTTTACATCTACATGCAATCATGACTGTCCATTAACATGAGGACAAACTGCATATTTACCAGGCAAAGCAGCAGTTTTCGCTACCTTCCCCCCCCCCCCCCCCCTCCCCACACCACCACCAATGGTCACCATTTTTTCTTATTGAAAATGTTAATTCAAAAACAATGACTCAAAATTAAGATTTTGTTACTCTATTTTCTTACTATATAGTATATTATTACTAATATTAGTGTTAGCATAAAGTCGGGGTTACTGGGTAGTTTCATAAACTGAGATAACGACAGTCTGAAAGTCTGAAAGAACATAAGTTCCCTAATCTTTGCAGCTTTCAATTCGATATTGATGTTTTATTCAATCAAGTCTATTTCAGCAGGTCTAGATCCCTTACCTGAGTAAGGCAAAATTTCAATGAAACAATCTGGTGGTCGAAACTACACCTTTGCACATGACTATTACTCAGACTATGTACTCTCTTAGGGATCTAATTGTTTGTCTCGTTTGTCCTTTTGGTTGGGGACTGGGCATTGCCTTATGGAATGCCTAGGGTCGGCTAGTTCCCAGCTTGCTGGGGGCGAACGGGAAAATTAGTAGCTGCCGGCAGCTCCCTGTAGTCCTCCCCTCCCCAGCCCGGAACTAGGTCTTTATTTTGTTTGCTACTCCTGATTTTACCCTAGATATTGAAGCTGAACCCAAGTAAAACTAATAGGGTGACGTGTGTAGCCCTTTCTTGGAAAACTGATCATGTAATGTGTGTGCTCTTTTCTCTTTTCTCTCTTCCGCTTCTTTTTCTATGGTCACCCCCTAAAGTGTGTACAATTACTTCTGTATATACAAGTTGGTCACCACCACAGAAGAAGAAGAAGAGAAGAAACTGCTGTTGAGTCAGTGACGACTCGAATGCCACGTACACACACAAAACTAAGCAGACGACCGGCGATTTTACGCTATGTGACACGATTGGATTTCAGATAAACTAGACAAGCTAAAATAAAAAGCAGTCCGGTCGTAAATTTGCCAGCTTTTTTTCTGAGACCATACATAATTTATGAAATATGTACAAACCATGGGCAACAATTGGGAGCATAAACAACGCAACAACAGCGAGGACTTTGCAGGTGGCTGCCATGTTGGATACTGTGCAGAGGTCGCTAAATATTGTGAAGCAGGGGCGGTAACTTTGTTTTCCCTTGCCTATTTTTGGCAGGCAGTCTTCATGTTATACATGCCCTGTCAGTCGTTTCCGACCATGACAACCAGATAGCATTTCACTTTTTGGGGGGCAGACTGCTACCCTTCCCTAACCCAGAAAAAAGGGAAATTTTTGGGCTCAATGTAAATTTGTTTATAGTGAAGATGCCTTTCCCAGGATACATCCCTACTCTCTCGGCCAAAGGGATTTGATGACTGCTGGCGATGCCTTTCCCAGGGTACATCCCTACTCTTAAGGCAAGGGGATCCCCAAAGGCCAACCCATCCTTTAATTTTGCTGCAGCACCAGAGCCGGTGCCAAGGCCCCAGGCACTCAAACCAAGCGAGGCCCCCTAGTTTGAGAGTCATATTCTTCCACGAAATACTAAAACTGTACCATGATTTTCCATCACTGCAGAACAATTATTTCTTGTACAACTCTCAAGTTAGGCTA
>CM065687.1:23400124-23407624 GCA_017654935.2 Phymorhynchus buccinoides | reverse complement strand
TATTACAAAAACTAATAATTTGTATCAAACAATGACTGCAAAAATGCAAAAAGGGGGTTTAGTTTTCATAATAAGTTCAATAATATGTCAATGGACTATCTAAAGATAGTCCGTTTTGACTCCAAGCCATCGAATTATCTTATTTTAAATCCTCGAAAAATCAGAATGTGTTGGCTGAATGCAGCGAAGAGTCAAAACGAAAACAAAAACAAAACCCCCTACCAATGCACAAGACTAGACGTATGTTGGCGTGTGATAACAGAAGAAGACTTGAGCTAGAACTACACATAAATTAGGTCGACCTGGTATTGCAGTATCTTCAGGATCGACCCACTATATTAACATATACAAATTGTCCCATCATTATTGTGTAGACCTGTACCAGGTCGGAGGACGTTAACCTCATTTTTATCCATTACATTTTATCCGTTAACCTCATGTGTATATATATCCATTGCATTTATTTTTTTAGTGTTTATTTTGATATTGATGTAAAGCGCTCTGAGCTGTCTGCAAAGGGAGTAGAGCGCTATACAAGTGTTCTTAATTATTATTTTTTTCCTTCTAGAACAACAGGATGATCTTGGAAAGGTGAAAACTGTGAAAGCTGCGAGGAGATCGAAGGGAAAAGAAAAGAAAATTTTAAAATGGAGAGAGTAGAAGAAGATGGCATGCGGTGGGGTCGTGGTGGTTTGACAGTTACGTTTAGGCCTACCGTCTGCGGTTGTCGTCCAAGTGTCAAAACACGGGTTGACAGTCACGGCTATTGACACTTTAGCGTCTGCCTGGATGTACGTAACATCTGGGGGTTGGTTCTCAGCCGGTGTTGAGGCAAAGAATGTTCGCCTCTGTAAAACAAAGACCCCGGAGCTAAAAAATCTTTCTCTTCCTCCTCCTCCTCCCCCCTTCTTTTTCTCCTCCTCCTCCTCTTTCACCTCCTCCTCTTTCTCCCCCGCCTTCTCCTCTTCCTCCTCCTCCTCCACTTCTGTCTTCTCTTGCCCCTGCATGCTCCTCTTTCTCCTCCGCCTTCTCATCTGCCTTCTCCTCTTCCTCCTCCTCCTCTTTCTCCTCCTCTGTCGCCTTCTTAGTCCTTCTTGCTTCTCTTTCTCCTCCTCCTCTTTCTCATCCGCCTTCTCCTCTGTTTTCTCCTCTTCCTCCACTTTCTCCTCCTCCTCTTTCTCCTACGCCTTCTCCTCTTGAGTCCGCCTCTTCCTCCTCCGCCTCTTCCTCCTCCGCCTCTTCCTCCTCCGCCTCTTCCTCCTCCGCCTCTTCCTCCTCCTCCTCTGCTCCTCCTCTTTCTCCTCCGCCTTCTCCTCTTCCTCCCCCTCCTCCTCACCATGGTTGATGTTGTCATTAGTTGTCGTCGATGAGCATTTATCGACATCTATCGTCTTCGTCGACATCATTATTTCCATCATAATGAGAGGAGGTGGGAAGGGGGGTGGGGGGGGGGGGGTAGTATCTGAATACTCAGCCGTCTTCTTTAGCTCTGATGACTTTGTGTTGTAAATTCTTTTACTTGCATGATTAGGTCAATTAATACCGATATATTTTCAGCAGATCGTCAAACGGGATTGGGCTCGTTGTTTGGAGCCTTCTCCTCAAGTTTCTCCAGAAGACAAGTCTGTGAAATTTGGCCAATCTGTGCGATTTTTTCAGCGCTCATACTTGGGTTTTTTTTGCTATGAATAAAAGCAAGCAAGAAATAAAGATGAAACAAATCATGTCTTGGACCTGATTTTGCAGTACCTCCAGAATGTGCTCCGAGCATTGAATGATATGTTGTGGTGGTTGGTTGATGGTTCGTCTCGCGTGTGCTCTTTGAAGCCGAGCGGACGTTAAACCCAACTGTCATTGAAGTGAAATAAATTCTGTTCTTTTTTCTGTCTGCTTCCCCCTCCCCCCCCCATCTCTCTCTCTCTCTCTCTCTCTCTCTCGTCTCTCTCTCTCTCTCTCTCTCTCTTCTCTCTCAGTCTCTCTCTCTCTCTCTCTCTCTCTCTCTCTCTTTGTCTGTCGTCTGCTTAGGTTTTAAAGACCCACCAGATCACGTGTCAAAAAATCACGGGTTTCACGTGTTTTTCCTCTTATAGCTGGTAACTGAAATCTTGTTTTGACCAGATTTGACCCCCATACAAATGCCCCCAAAATAAAAAGAAACATCACTTTTTAAAGAGCAGCCTCAATTTGAAGTTGGGGGAATTTGTATGTGGGTCACAGCTACCCAGAAGGGTCAATGTGTCTTTAAGAAAATTGAGTTCAAGCTCATTGATAAAAGCAAACACTGGCTGGATGATGTTCGAAAGTCAGCTATTGTCTCAGATCACATGAACATCCACAATTAGCAGCTACAGGTTATGGACCGAAATCATTTGTTGTTCTTGTTGTTGTTGTTACTGCTGCTGCTGCTGTTGTTGTTGTTGTTAAGTAGGCCTACAATACAGGCTACATCTTTTAGTCACGGATACACTAATACGCAATAAAATAATGTTGTATTACAATCAATATAACAATAACGTAGTCTGCAATTAGCTTTATTTTTCCCTTTAAAATAAACATTTTATAATGTATTTTCCCCTTTAAAATAAACATATTTTAAATTTTTATCAATATAAAAAAGCGATTTCTCAAGAATCCTATTTTTTAAATAGCTTTCCTTGTGGTTTTCAATTAACCTTTCACCGCCAGCCATATTTCAGCAAAACATTTTCCATTAAATTTACAAAATCCATCTGCAGTATTGGGGATTCTTCTGTTACATATATAAAATAAGGTATATCCTTACTTCCCCAAACTAAGACAATGGGGTCTTTGGATAACAGACCCCTATTTGATGCCTTTTAGTGACATAGGTGTTAAATCACTGTGGTGCTAAAATATGACTTTGGCAGTGAAAGGGTTAAGAAGAAGAAAAATGCAGTGCAGCGAATACAAGCTGACAGTTGACATTCAAATCCATGCACAAAACAGAGTGCAAACAAAACAGCAGCAATTTAACACTGTACAATAAAACGGCTCTTTGTATACTGCACTGAATAAGCCGTCGTACCCTACAGTGGAACCTCCTTAATACGACCTTCAAAAATCCTCCAAAATGAGGTCTTATAAGGGGAGGGGTCTTATAAGGGAGGTAACTTTAATACTTACAAATAAGGGCAATGTCTCAAGAAAAGTAGATCTTATATGGGATGGAGTCTTATAATGGGAGGTCTTATAAGGGAGGGGTCTTATAATGGGAGGTCTTATAAGGGAGGGGTCTTATAATGGGAGGTCTTATAAGGGAGGTTCCACTGTAGTAGTAAACCCAGCTATACCAGTATAAAACATGGAGTGCCTTGCCACACGGGAAACGTGTCATATTTGATCAGTTCACAGTTCATCTGTATTGTTAAAAATTCGGGACTTTCTTGGTGTTGCATTGCCTCCGGGCATTGCGTCCAGGATCGTTCCCACCACCTTTAAATCTACTAATGTCCCATATGTGTCTGTTCCAGACACAGTTCACAGTTCATCTGTATTGTTAAAAATTCGGGACTTTCCTGGTGTTGCATTGCCTCCGGGCATTGCGTCCAGGATCGTTCCCACCATCTGTATATCTACTAATGTCCCATATGTGTCTGTTCCAGACCAGAGGACGTTAAGCAGAGTTTCATTCACACGGAAACGAGGACTGAAGAAGAATGAAACTCTTAGGAGAGCTGGACAGCCTAGGGTCTTCAGAGAAGAAGCCCCCGTCAGTCAAATGTTTCGGTTCTGAACCCATGTCGTGACTCTGGATGCCTCAGATCGAGGGCTTAATTATTTCCGAACAATTCCTATTATGAGCTTGCCATTCTCTGCTTTTAGTTGGTACGTTCTGGTGACACCTGCGTTTACATAGGTATGAGTATTTGAAGTTGCTATTTTAAGCTGTCAAGGAAGACTGAAGATGTCAAATAGCTTAATGTAGACAATGAGAGAAGCTGGGATAAAGCGGAGGAATGATTTGCGCGTGCGAGCACGCACGCACACGCACACGCACGCACGCACATGCACACACTCACACACACGCACACCTCACGCACACGCACGCGCACATACACATACACATACGCACACACACACACACACACACACACACACACACACACACACACACACACACACACACACACACACACACACACACACACCCTTCTGTTTTTGGAATTTTTGCTTGTTTCTTTGATTAATTGTTTACTTGTTTATTTTCCTTTTCTTGTTCGCTACTTTGGAATGTTTTGGTTCTTTAGTTTTCTTTACATCATTTTTTATGGATGGCTTGTTGGAAGAAAAAAAAGCATGTCTTTTGCTTATACAATGTTCCCATCTGGAAATAAATTTTTGACTTGACTTGACTTCACACACACACACACACACACACACACACGCACGCACACGCACACACACACACCACACACACACACACACAACACACACACACACACACACACACACCAGGCTGTGCGCGCGCAATCCGTTCACTTCTAATACACAATGCATACGACAATACCACATCAACAATTATACATGACACTTTTTGACACTCTCTCTCTCTCTCGCCTTGACACACTCTCTCTCTCTCACTCTCTCTCTCTCTCTCTCTCTCTCAGGGTCTCTCTCTCTCTTCTCTCTCTCTCTCTCTCTCTCTCTCAATCTCTCTCTCTCTCTCTCTCAAACGCCTAAAGGGCCAGCCACACACCGGAATACCGGCGAATCGCGGAAATCTGAATGCGATGCGAGTTTGACGATGTGAGTTATGAATCACGTGAAATACTTCCGTCTAAAAATCATTCTGCTATTTTCGCTGACTAGACTCAAGTAGACCCAAGTACATGAATTTCACATCCTCAAAATCAAATCGCATGATATTCAGACACGATTCGTATGAAGAAAAATCTGTTTAACGTCCTCCGGGTCTGAAACAGACACATGGGACATTAGTAGATAAAAAGATGGTGGGAACGATCCTGGAGGCAATGCCCGGAGGCAGTGCAACACCAGGAAAGTCCCGAATTTTTAACAATACAGATATTATTGTACGATTCGTATGTGTGTGGCTTCCCCTTAAAACCCGCCGCGAGAGACCAACAAATCTACCGTGGCATCTTTTTCATAAGGGGAGATATCATTCACCGGTTTTTACCTCCACCGCGTGTCTCAAGCAGACGACGGTGGGCAGTTTGTGTCTGCTCAGGTGAAACAAGGCTACCGTTGGCCAAGCCAAAGACTAACTCAAACGGTACTGTGTGAAAAAAATGTCAAGAAAGAAGAACAAATCTTGGACACTGGCAAAAGCAAGCAAAACAGTAGAGATTTTCTTGAAATCAGGTAGTCTTATCCGAACCTGTGCTGATACTGATAGGCCAACTTCAACGTGTTTTTGCGACAACGTTTGGAGAAGGAAAAAGGAATGTAATATTTTGGCCTACCTTATCCAAACTATCTATCAAATTTGAAGTTCTATGATTTTGCTGAGGTGGCGTTTTGGTGCGAGTTCGATAGTGCGAAATAAATGGTAAGTTAACTCGTTCATCTTGCTTGATTGGAATACGTAGCTGTTTGTTTTTGGGTGGGTTGGGATCAGTCTCAATCTTTCAGTGCCAAGAACTGTTGGAGCGTGTTCCAGTCTACTCAGCTTACTACACTCAGTATACTGTTTACACTTAACTTTAGTCTCGAGCTGATTGCTTGATTCCGTTACGGCTTCTTACTTAGGAGTGGGGTAGTTGGATAGACTAGAAAAATACCTTGTGGTGGTGTTTTTTGGACTGAGAGAGAGAGAGAGGAGGGGTGAGAGGAGAGAGAGAGAGGAGGGGAGGAGAGAGAGAGAGAGAGAGAGAGAGAGAGAGAGAGAGGAGAGAGAGAGAGAGAGAGAGAGAGAGAGAGAACGACAGAGACATAGGAGATGAGAGAGAGGGGGAGAGAGAGAGAGAGAGAGAGAGAGAGAGAGAGAGAGAGAGAGAGAGAGAGAGATGGAGAAAGGGAGAGAGAGAAGAAACGGAGAAAGAAGAGACAGACAGAGGAGGGTGGGGGAGAGAGGGGGGGGGGACGTATCGTGCGTTGGTCGTTACACGTATGCTTCCTATGCACCGATGTGTGTGTGTGTGTGTGTGTGTTGTAATACTGTGTGTGTGTGTGCGGTGCGTGGTGTGGTGTCGTGTGCGTGCGTGTGTGTGTCCTGCATATCAGAGGTGCCTGGTGTCCATTTGTGTCTGTTTTGCCGTAGGTGTGTGCAGTGGTGTGTGTAGGTGCCTGGTGTCCTTTGTGTCTGTGTGTAAGTCTCTGTGTGTCCTGTAATGTGTGTGTGTGTGTGGGTCTTCCTCTCTGTGTGTGTCCTTGGGGGTGTGTGTATGTCTAGGTGGCTGTCTGTGTGTTCAGTAAAAAAGTGTGTGTGTGTGTTGTGTCATTGTGTGGTGTGTGTGGGTTGTGTCTGTGTCCCCCCCCCCCCCCTCTCTCTCTCTCTCTCTCTCGTCTCTCTCTCTCTTACTCTCTCTCTTTCTCTCTCTACTATCCTCTCTCTCTCTCTCTCTCTCTCTCTACTCTCTCTCTCTCGTATCCTCTCTTACATTCTCTCTCTGTATGTGTGCCTGTGTGTGTGTGTCCTGCTTGTTTAATATTAGTGTATTTGCTGTGGGTGTTACTTGCTTATTTCGTGTTCCCTGGTTAAAGAAAAAAGTATGCTTTGCATGCATGCCTTCATCATTCATGTATGTTTGTTTTTGTCTTCGTCTATCGGTGCTGCATACATTTGCAAAGCCCCCCCCCCCCCTCTGCATCTCTCCCGTCTCTTCTCTCTCTCTTCTCTCGAGAGACTCTCTTCGCTAAGCTCCCCCCCTCCTTCTCTCTCTCTCTCCTCCTCTCTCCCCCCTCTAGTGATTTCCACTCGATCTGGCCAGGAGTATCTCTCTACCAATCTTCCTCTCTCTCACAGAGAGATTTCATCTCCCTCTCCTGAAGCTCTGCGAGACTGAGAGAGAGAGAGAGAGACCAGAGAGAGAGATGAGCTCTCGCATCAGAAATCTCCTAGCTGACTCTCTCTCTTCCTCTCTCTACATATCTCCTCTCTTCTCTCTCTCTCATCCCGCTCTCTCTCTCTCTACGACACTCTCAGACACACACACACACACTCGAACTCCGCCGCACGCACGCACCCTCTCTCTCTCTCTCTCTCCTCTCTCTCTCTCTTCTCACTCTCTCTCTCTCTCTCGCATCACTCTCTCTCACTCTCTCTCTCTCTCTCTAGTTTTCTTGTTTAATTTAGTTCTTTTCCCCCAGGGCTGTTGGTGGAAAATGTAACTTGCTTATTTCGTTTGTTTCCCTGGTTAAATAAAATTTCGTTTTCGTTTCATTTCAGAGATCGTTTTCTCTCTGTCTCTCTCTGTCTCTCTGTCTCTGTCTCTCTTTCTCTCTCTCCTCTCTCATCTCTCTCTCTCTCTAGCCCTCTCTCTCTCTCTTCTCTCTCTGTCTCTCTTTCTCTCTGTC
>CM065687.1:23390124-23395124 GCA_017654935.2 Phymorhynchus buccinoides | reverse complement strand
TCTCTCTCTCTCTCTCTCTCTCTCTCTCTCTCTCTCTCTCTCTCTCAGAGGCACCCTTACCTCTTCTGACCCTCTATCTCTAGTATGTCTCTACATTGTTTTAATACTGGTTTAGTTGTCTACGAGAGAATTTGATGTAGGCCGTGGGTGTACATTCCTATCGAGACAATAATGAGGATTCTGGAGAAATATTATTTCTGTTTTTGTTCACCTGTGGATTGCGAAATGTCTCTTAGCTGCAGCATAGTTCGTTATCAGTGTTTGATGCTATCGGCAGTTTAGTTGCCCTTTTTATGTACGTGTTTTTCACTAACAGGCACATGTGTGCATATTTCATACATGCATATGTTTACACATATGCGCGTGCATAATGCATGCATACACAAACAGACACACACGTGTGTGTGTGTGTGTGTGTGTGTGTGTGTGTGTGTGTGTGTGTATGCGCGCGCGCGGCACACACGCATGCGCTCACAGAGAGAGAGAGAGAGAGAGAGAGGAGAGAGAGAGAGAGAGAGAGAGGTCTGAAGTTTTTATTGATTAGGCCTCTCTGCCCGTATCAATACGTTTTATCAATAAATTAATGTAAACTAGAACAATAAAATCATGCATTGGGAGAAGAAGAAAAAATGGAGAAAAATAAATTTATTCAGAGATAAGCGATTGACTTCTAAAAGCAAACGCTTTGGATAGAAAAAGAGAAAGAGATGGGCGTGCTTTAATAGCAGTAAATAATAAAACTAATTTAAAAGCATTGGGATGATTGTAGTATTTGGGGGGGATTAGCTGCTCTCTTAAAGTTTTGTAAGCAGGGCATATTAAAATACAATGTAATTCCGATTCTTCTATACCTGGGCAAACAATACAGGATAAATCATTTTGAACGTTTGAATATCTTAATCGATATGGTTTTAAAGAGGATACACCCAATCTAATTCTCGTGATACATTTTTGTATGAAAGAGTTTTTAATTAAGTTCATGTATTGTGGTGGATCTTGTAGCTGCATAAATGTAGAATACAATGAATATCGTTCATGGGTATTGACTGTATATTCCAGATCTTGCCAATCACAATCAAACATTCTCCTTTTAAAAGTATATAAGATTTTTTTAACATTTTCAACTCCCTGGTTTTCCCAAACATAACCAAAACCATATCTGTTTAAAGTAACACAAATGCGTGCATACATGCATATGTTTACACATATGGGCGTGCATATTTACATGCATGCACGCGCATATGTAATGACTCATGAGGCAAATGACATTAATTGACCTTAATTGAGAGAGAGAGAGAGAGAGAGAGAGAGAGAGAGAGAGAGAGAGAGAGAGAGAGAGAGAGAGGGAGAGAGAGAGAGAGGGAGAGAGAGAGAGAGAGAGAGAGAATTCAATTTGTTGTATAAAATGCTAGGGAAAGTAATCAGTAGCACTTACATCTAAAAGTGCGCGTGGGTGTATGCACGCGCATATTATGCGTGTGTATGCGTGCGTGCGTGCGACTTCGTGCGTGTTGAAGGCAGGTGGATTAAGAGGAGACAAATGACCACCTTTAGTGCTTCCAGTGTCTGATCGGGACACCCTGACGGATGAGTTTTTGCAAGAAACACGTCGAGATCATTAGAAAGACAGCCTTTTCAAGGATAGGAACACTCACTTTGAGCACTGTGGTTTCCTAGAAATCAAATCGTCAAAACGGCGATTCCTCCTTGGCGAAGTTGACGGAGAGAAGCCATTTTGGACAGGGTGGGTGGAGGACGACACTAAGAGTGGTTGAAGCTTTTTCTTCTTTGTAGTGCAGTAGCAAAATAAAATGGAGCTATTTCCTTTGTTGTGAACTGTAAACTGTAAATAAAAAGGCTTGTATTGTGGAAATTTCGTGATTTGGTCTAAGCGACTCAGGCGGCCATTAGAAAAGAGAAGGCACATGCCTTCTCTTTCACTTACAATCTGACTTCTGGCACCTCCGCCAAGGAGGAATCGCCGATTTGACGGTTTGATTTCTAGGAGACCAGAGCGAAAAGAGTGTTGCGATCTCTGTATAGGGTGTTGTCCTGGTGGTCTCGACGTGTTTCTTGCAAAAGCTCATCCGTCAGGGTGCCCCTGTAACAGCCACACTACTTCATTGTTCCCTTCTTGCTCCGTTTACTGCGGACAAATAGATAATGACGAGGAGGAGGAGGATGACAATGATAATTAGTATGTTTGTGGTGATGATTAGGATGATGTTGATGATGAAGATGATGATGATGATGATGATGAATGTGGTGGTGGAGGTCAGGTGGTGTTAATGAGGATGGTGATGATTTTGATGATGATTTAAAATACATATCTATATCAATATGTAACAGATAAACAACTGAAAATGTTTACATGGGGAGAGAGAGGAGAGAGACAGAGAGAGAGGTGGGCAGACACAGAGAGAGAGATAGAGAGAGAGGGGAAAGGGGGGCAGACACAGAGAGACAGAGAGAGAGGGGGGGGGGGGGGGAGAGAGAGAGAGAGAGAGAGAGAGAGAGAGAGAGAGGGAGAGAGAGACAGAGAGAGACAGAGACAGAGACAGACATACAGAGAGAGAGAGAGATGGAGTGAGAGAACACGCACAGACAGGCAAACAGACATGCGCTAGGCAAGCAGACACACTCACAGACAGACAAACCAAAGCAGCATGTTTTAGGCATTCCACGCAGAAAATTCCAGTTTCGGCTCTTCAGTAATCTAACTCTAGGTAATAAGGAAATCTGTGTCTGTCTGACCCTTATCCGTTAATCCCGCTTGATACGATTAGCGGGTTAATGACTGCAGATGGCCAGGCACGGTAATGATGGGTGCGTCTTAGACAGTTAACACGGGTGATAACATGTAAATTAGAGAAAAGAAACTGTCAATACGATTGGCTGTTTATGCTACTTTGCCTGTTACTACACGCGTCAACCGTTTAAAGGTAAAACAACCGATCCCAGGGATCGGGTCTTTTTCGCCAGGAAAGCTCTGCCTCCCGGTGGCTCGCACAACAGGGAACAAAGAAGAGCGAACCGTCTCTCTCGCCAGCTGTGGGTCAAATGCGGCGCGCGCGAAAAAATGAAAAATGGTGTTTTACGTCCTCTCGGTCTGGAACAGACACATATGGGACATTTGTAAATACAAAGATGGTGGGAACAATACTGGAGGCAATGCCCGGAGGCAGTGCAACTCCAGTAAAGTCCCGATTTTTTAACAATACAGATAGGTGTAACGGTAACCACGCCTCGGTTAAACCTCATCGGCTAGGGCACCGCTACAAGTATTGTATCTTTTAAAAGTAAAGAGTAAGCGGCACGCGCTAAAGCGCCTCCTCTCTTTTATAGTCCGGCCGTGCCTTAAAGCTGGAGACAGACTATGCGACTGCCTCATATGACTCGATCAGGTCATGACGTTGACCAAATTTTGTTTCCCGCACAGAAGAGGTCACAAGCCATCTGACTCAATCAGACTCGATCAGTGAAATTTAGAACCCGCCCTATTCGGCCCTGTCACCTGACTGGGCCCAACTGAGTCAGACTGATCGAGCAGCATGGTATGCAAATGAGGTGAGACGTCACGACCTGATCGAGTCACATGAGGCAGTCACATAGTCTGTCGCCGGCTTAATAGGCACTGGTGAATACCGTACCAGATTAGGTCTGACCTGAATTAATCCCTGACTGTGTAATATAATCCCGACTTTGCCTACTTTATGCATGCAGCCACAGAGGGATATTATCGATATAATCAGGGCTCCCAGGGCCCCCCATTTGGGGGTCTATGAAGCACTAACATTCTCAAGGACCCTCTAAAAAGAATGTGCAGGGGGTCCCAGGGATGCACTAGAAAAAATCTTTTTAGCATTCGCAATGCCACTGGGACCCTATATACTGTAAGTGCAGGAGTCCCTGGGACCCCTTGTTTTGCGGGACGATTAGGAGCCCTGATAATTATGCGCCCAGATAGGGGCAGAATGAAAGTCATAGGGGTTAATGAGACGCCCGCTGGTTACTGTTTGTTAAAATATTTATTTTTAATTTTTATGATTGTTGCCAGCCTGTCGTTTCCGACAATGACTGCCAGATAGCAGAGGGGGCAGATACTATTCCGGTGGGCTGGGCGATAATTAGTTTATAGTGGAGATGTCTTGCCCAGGGTACATCCCTACTCTCACGGCTCAACGGGATTTGAGGACGAGCTGAATTGGCGTTGGGGAAGGACGCCAAAAGGCCAACCAATCCCTTTGGCTGCAGCACCAGAGCCGGTGCAAGGGCCCCCTCGTTCGAGAGTCATAGTCTTCCACGAAAGACTAAAGCTGTAGCATGATATTCCAATACTGTATAATATCATTTATGGTACAGCTCATTTACTATTGGCCCTTTCTACAGGCTAATGTCAACCAGTGATAAAAGCCTGATTCACATCCCTGAGACACCCGCCACCAACCTTTTTGAGAACCGGTATAAACACAAAGACTGAAAACATGTAAAGAGCATACAAATGACGAAATTGAACAAAGGGTAATTACTCTCTTTTTCTAATTAACTCCCCTCCACCAAAGTTGATTACGATACCATTCACCTAGCAGTGCGTGGTTCAGAACCAAAGTGAGACAAGCAAACCATCATTCTTAAAAAAGAATGTGCCAAGCTCGCCTTTATGACCCTCACCCACACAGTACACATCAACAATGGTGGAGAGGACAACATACAAACAAATCAACACATGTCCAAGAGTGGCATAGCCTTCTAACCTTGAACATGTTACACATAAACAACATACAACACAGAACAAACTGGTAAGCCTCGAAATAAAGTTTGGTTAATCAAAGAATCAAAGAAAGTGGCCTCACTATTTCATTCTTTGATTGAGCATACAAATGTTTTACACACAAAAAAAGATCTTCAGTTATCTATAAATGTCCCATATGTGCCTAGTTCAGGCCAAGAGGACGTAAAATCTTATATTTCATTCATTCTCATGTAAAGAGCATATTAAC
>CM065687.1:23370124-23385124 GCA_017654935.2 Phymorhynchus buccinoides | reverse complement strand
GGAAGCCCGTTGTCAAACAACAGAGAGATCGAACAGTATTTTGTGTTTTCAATCTCCATGCATACTTGATCTAAGACTCTTTTTTTTCTTTTTCTTTTTTAAAACTAATTCACACACTTTACTTGCATTGTTTAGAATAATACATACATTGATATTACTAATGCATACACTTTACTTTCATTGTTCAGAATAACACATACACTGATATTACTCATTCACACACTTTACTTCCATTGTTCAGAATAACACATACACTGATATTACTAGTTCACACACTTTACTTTCATTGTTCAGAATAAACATACATACACTGACTTTATTACTACATTCAACACACTTTACTTTCATTGTTCAGAATAACACATACACTGATATTACTAATTCACACACTTTACTTTCATTGTTCAGAATAACACATACCTACACTGATATTACTAATGAACACACTTTACTTTCATTGTTCAGAATAGCACATACACTGATATTACTAATTCACACACTTTACTTTCATTGTTCAGAATAACACATACACTGATATTACTAATTCACACACTTTACTTTCATTGTTCAGAATAACACATACACTGATATTACTAATTCACACACTTTACTTTCATTGTTCAGAACAACACATATTACTGCACATTACTTTCATTGTTCAGAACAACACATACACTTTACTTTCACACACTTTCTGTTCAGAACAACACATACACTGACATTACTAATTCACACACTGACCATCACAGGGCCAAACTCCAGGTGCACTACATGCTGGCCTACTCTGGTCAAGGAAAATATAAGAAAATACGTGAAGAAAGCAACTAAAATAAATGGAATAAATGAATGAACGAATGAATGAATAGCCACCAGAGTGATCTAAGACTCGGACATTGCACTGCTGTCTGCCATAGGGGGGTGGGGGGGGGGGGAGCTAAGTGTAAGGGAATTGCCAACGCATCACTCGATCGATCCGCGGTTATCTCTAGGTAGGCCTAGGTAAAGTGTGTGAATACAAACACATCTTATCGATTCAGAGGGATTAAAAACAAGTAATTTGAATTTTACGTCCTCTCGACTGGGAAGGCACATTTATTTTAAAAACAAGTGGCACAGAAGCCTTTATTAATAGCTGTTCCATTCCAATCACTCACCTACGTAATATAAAAGTAACGCGTTAACGTTAGTGGAGATTTCAGTATTGGCGAGTGATGAAATACAATGTGCCATACACTTCAGACATTTTGTGAAGTTTTATTCCTTGTACAACTGGGGTCCCACCCGTAGTTTACTGAAAAAATACTCCCCCTCTCTCTCTCTCTCTTCCTTCTCTCTCTCTCCCTCTCTCTATCTCTCTCTCTCTCTCTCTCTCTCTCTCTCTCTCTCTCTCTCTCTCTCTCTCTCTCTCTCTCTCTCTCTCTCTCTCTCTCTCCTCTCTCTCTCTCTCTCTCTCTCTCTCTCTCTCTCTCTCTCTCTCTCTCTCTCTCTCTCTCTCTCTCTCTCTCTCTCTCCCCCAAAAAGGACTGTGGAATGGGGTGGAGACGGGAAGGGGGTCGAGGGAGCAGGGGTGGGTAGGTCTTTAAATTTTTATATAATTAGTCACATCAGCAGGGGCGGATCTGAGGGGGGTTTCCAGGGTTTCCGGAAACCCGCCCTCTGTCCCAAACATGTACCTTATAGAAGGGTAAAAAGTAAGAAAATTGCTCAATTTTTGCTTTAATAATCACTAAATTACAAGATTTTTAGGGGGCTTTGTCCCCAGGTGGGCCTGCATAAGGCCACTACACCTTAACCCTTTCACCGCCAATGTTGCATTTTAGCACCACAATGATTTAACACCCATGTCAAGACAAGGCCTAAAACCAGGGTATGTTATCCAAAGAGCCTATTTTCATAATTTGGGGAGGTAAGGATAGGCCTTACTTTAAATATGTCATAGAGGAATCCCCACTATTGCAGACACTTTTTTTTGTCTCTACCCAGGTAAGCTTAATGGACATTTTTTGCTGAAAAATGGCTGGCGGCGAAAGGGTTAACCCAGGACTGTGACCTATGCACCTCCTTGGACTCCCCGCGGACACCCCCACCCCCCACCCTTACGAATCATTTGGTCCACCCCTGCATCAGAGACTAGAGACCTGTACTCCCTGGTCACATGAGTTAACGATCCCCAGCCACTCGATGCAATGCAAATATTGGCGAGCATCAATCAATGCATGGAGATGTGAACATTGGAAGTGATAAGTGGGGGGGAAACAAGTGTTTTAGAAATAGCTCCATGCAGAAGGGTTAACGAGATATCATCGGGTCATTGTGACCCAGACATAGTTCCAGACAAGGCTTCTTTGTCTCGGTGGTTCACGTTTTCATGCTTGATGCCAAGAGATTTGCTTCGCTAATTCATCTATTCATCTGTTTGTTTTTGTATATATTTTTGTTCATTTATCAAAAATCACTCTACGAGAATTTGCTTTTGTACTGACAGCATTATGTTAGTGTGTGTGTGTGTGTGTGTGTGTGTGTGTGTGTGTGTGTGTGTGTGCGTGTGCGTGTGCGTGTGTGTGCGTGTGCGTGCGTGTGTGCGTGTGTGTGTGTGTGTGCGCGTGTGCGCGCGTGCGCGCGCGCGCGTGTGTGTTTGAAGGGAAATCTGTCAAGTTGTGTATTATCATTGTATCGTTGAAGGGATTGCAAGTGCGGTGCTAACGTACAGGTACACACACAGACTGAACAAGAGAGAGAGAGAGAGAGAGAGAGAGAGAGAGAGAAGAGAGAGAGAGAGAGAGAGAGAGAGAGAGAGAGAGAGAGAGAGAGAGAGAGAGAGAGAGAGAGAGAACGAACGAACGAACGAATGTTTTTTTATTGAGGAAAAGCGGAATAAGCACAATAACCGGCTTTTTTTCATCCGGCCCTCAGAACCAAAAGAAAATAAATTTAAAGAATACAAATAGACAAAAAAGACATCGCAAAATACAAGAAAAAAAACCCTCAACCTTCAATCAAGGTCGCAAACGGACGCACCGTGCAAGGCATATAAATAAAATAAATTACATCAATTAACGAGACTGAGACAAGGACAGACAGACAGACAGACAGATACAGAGAGAGGGAGGTCAAAATAAAAGAACAGAATAAAATGGAAGAAATGAAGCAATATATGCAGGAAAAATAATGCATAGTAAATACAATGTACATAAAAGAAGACTTAACACATAAGCATGTATTATAACAAATGAGATATTTAAAAAAGGATATTAAGTAGACATTCTTGGATATTATGAGCTAGAGTATTCCTTCATGAGTATTTGATGATATCTTTTTTTGAATGTGTTTAAACAAACATGAACGTTAAATTGGGAAGAAATGCCGTTCCAAAGGAGACCTCCTGCATATTGTAAGCTAGATTTGAATAAATCTAATTTGGGAAGAGGTAACATCAGTCTATGAGGAAGATGTTTCATGTTGAATTGAAATTTTTCTTGTAAAGAAGGAGCATAGCCTGACATAATTTTGAACATAAATATTGCCTTATTATATCTTAATTTAAAATGAAGAGGGAGAATGTCTAATGATACATAATCGGATTGAGTAAGACTCGATGATTTTAGTAAGACTAATTTCAGTGCTCGTCTATAGAGACTATGCAGTGGCTTTAGGGTTTGCTCACTTGCTGAATCCCAGAGTGTAGACGAATAGTTTATGTGAGAATCAATGTATGCATGGAAGAAAATTTGGCGTGAACCTGTGTTTAGAAAGTGTTTTATTTTGCATAGAAGATATATTTTCTTGGAAATTGTTTTACAAAGAGTTTGCACATGGTTAGACCAAGATAAATTATTATCAATTAAGAACCCTAGTACTTTATGTGAGTTAACTTCTTTAATATTGTTGCCATTTATGTGCAAGGGGAGAGAACAGGAAAAAAGTTGTCGTTTTTGCCTAGTGGTGACAAGCATGAATTTAGTTTTGTTAGGATTTAGACTCATGTGGTTTAGTTCAGACCATTCTGTTAACTGATTGATACTTTCTTGCAATGCATGAACTATGTTTTTTACCTTGGAGTTGCTTGTATGGAGAGTAGTATCATCCGCGAACATGTCACAGAGAGCTTGAAAATTGAGAGGCAAATCATTAATATAAATTGAAAAGAGGATCGGGCCAAGGATTGACCCTTGAGGAATTCCATATTTTAAAGGGAGGAGAGAGGATTTTTTACCATTAGTGAAAACAAGTTGGTATCTTTCATCTAAGAATGATGACATTAATTCTCTGGTATTACTAGAGAGGCCGTATAATGTTAGCTTTTTTAAGAGCAACACATGATCAATCACGTCAAAAGCTTTAGCAAAGTCTATGAAAAGGACACCAGTAATTAAGTTATTATTTATATTGGATAGCCATTTATCGATTAAATTTGTAAGTGCAGAATGGCAGGAATGGTGTTTCCTAAAACCGGATTGATTAGGATGGAGCAAATTGAATCGCTCAAAATGAGCAAGGATGTGTTTTCTAAAGTGGTCTTCTAATGGTTTTGAGAGGGTAGATAGAAGAGAAATAGGTCGGTAGTTTGAAGGATTGTCTGGGTCACCTGATTTATAAATTGGTATTACTTTGGCTACTTTGAAAGCTTTGGGAATCTGATTCTTACTTAAGCAAAGATTATAGACATAAGTGAGGGTTTCGGAAATGATAGGGGCAGCAATTTTAAGAATTTTCCCATCGATTTCATCCAGACCACGGGAGCATGTTTGCTTTAAGTTGGAAAGAGCGGTGTAAACTTCATAAACTGACATTAATGGGATATTAAGTTCGGAAGTTATGTTTTTTGAGTCACAGAATTGTTTAAGGGGGTGTAAATCGTTTAAATGAGATTTATCATTGGGTACTGTTGACTGGGCAACTTCACTGAAATGTACATTGAGTTCTTCTGGAGATAGCTCTTTACTGACAGTTGATATATTGTTGACATGTTTGTTACTTAGTTGGTTAATACAATTCCAAATAGATTTGGTATTGGTATTCTCAGAAACAAGATTTTGAAAATACTCTTTTTTCGATGCACGTTTAAGATAGGTAACTTTATTTTTTTGTTTAGCAGTTTCTTCTTTATTACCTGTTGCTACACAAGAATCACGTAATTTCATTGCTTCCTCGACATCTTTAGAAAGCCATGGTAATTTGGGATTGTCGCGCACGCGTTTTGTTTTGAAAGGTGCATGTTTGTCATATATTGTTAAGAAACTATGGCACCACACTTCGAATGCTTCATCAGGATTTGTAAATTGATAAACCCAAGAAATGCAGGAATTTGATAAATCGTGCAAAAACGTTTCTTCGTTAAAGTGAGAGAAATGTCTATATCGAATGTATTTATGACTGCTTTTAGGGATTTTTATTCCTTTTTTATTCCAAGTAAAACATACTGGATAGTGATCACTGCAACCATATACTGGTGAGCACACTTCAACTATATTATTTTTATAGATGTTGTATAAATGTGGTCTAAAAGGGTTTTGCTTGTAGGGGTTACTCTTGTGGGTAGGTCAATTAATTGGTCAAAATTAAACGATTCATATGAACGGATCCAAGTCTTTGGACACTTTAGAAGATCGAGATTGAAGTCACCTAGGAGTATTATTTCATCAGTTAACATAGAAATGTCTTCCATTAAGAGAATAAAATTGTCAATCCATTCAGCGTGTTCGGCTGGCTTACGATAAATGAAGGCTAATATGATTGGTTTGGATCTTTTGAAATTAACTTGTATAAAGATAGATTCAATATGGTGAGAATCACGTGGTATAACTCTTTTAAATTTAATGCTCTTTTGAACATATACAATTAGACCTGTTTCTTTAGAACAGAGAGCATCCATTTCGAACAATTTCATATCCTGGAATCGTAATTTCTGGATCAAGACATATGATCGGTTAATTGGGATTCAGCAAATCCAAAAATGTGAAAATGGTTATCAGAATTCGTTAAAATATGTGAAACATCTGTAATTTTATTATACAAATGATTTATGTTCAAAAACCCGACTCTCAAGCCATCTTTTACTGGCCAGGTTCTTTGGGTATTGCACATGTTGAGAATTAAATGATAGTCTGAAAAGGTATTGATAAATAACTTGAGATAGGTTACTAGAAATACAGGTGTATACTAATACATGTAAAGGGTAATTAATTAGAAATAACAATAAAGCGCAAAAACAATCATGCTAATTATGAACACATACACATACAATCAAACAAATATTATATCAAAGAACAGAGAACAATACAAATAAAGTTCCCCCAAACAGAATTCGCAAGAAAATCCCTTGAACAGTTTCCAGATTGTCACAATATAGCAAATCAAATGTCTTTCTATCCAAATAAGTCCCTGTCCCTGTCCCTGTCTGTCAGAGAGAGAGAGAGAGAGAGAGAGAGAGAGAGAGAGAGAGAGAGAGAGAGAGAGAGAGAGAGAGAGAGAGAGAGAGAGAGAGAGAGAGAGAGAGAGATAGAGAGAGAGAGAGAGAGAGAGAGAGAGAGAGAGAGAGAGAGAGGAGAGAGAGAGTGAGAGAGAGAGTGAGAGACACTGAGAGAGAGAGACTTAGAGAGAGAGAGAGAGAGACTGAGAGAGAGTGAGAGAGAGTGAGAGATAGAGATATAGAGACTGAGAGAGAGTCAAGTCAAGTCAAGTCTAGTCAAACTGATCTTTAATGCCGATAAAAAAGGAATAAGCTACACAAAACTTTTTTTCATCCTGTCGTCATAAATAAATAAGAAATACAACTGAAGCAAACAAGATGAAAAACAAAAACTGTAAACAAAAAAATCAATTTACAATGAAAAATATGGAAACAATACACATATGTTCCGCAAGCACAATACCATAAGTGAGAGAGAGAGAAAGAGAGAGAGAGAGAGAGAGAGAGAGAGAGAGAGAGAGAGAGAGAGAGAGAGAGAGAGAGAGAGAGAGAGAGAGAGTATACTACACTTCAGAGTCATGCATACATCCAAACACAGACGAACAGACAGAGAGAAACAGCAAAATGGATGCGGAATTGATCAAAGGGATCGCCACCTGTTGCATCCTGTTAGACCTGATCACAGACAATGTTGACAGTTTGCTTTTATCTTAAGTTGTATGTACGTTACATTTTATCATTGCGTGTAAACAACACCCTACTCTGAACACATACGCATTAAACTATGCACGTAGCCTATGCGCACACATACACGTAGACACACACTCGCTTAAACACAGACAAGTACACGCACGCACATACAAGCGCACACACACATTTTCATGCACACAATACAGTGAGCATGTGTGTGTGTGTGTGTGTGTGTGTGTGTGTGTGTGTGTGTGTGTGTGTGTGTGTGTGTGAGAGAGAGAGAGAGAGAGAGAGAGAGAGAGAGAGAGAGAGAGAGAGAGAGAGAGAGAGAGAGAGAGGCCTCAGACTTCAGATGTTTTAATGTTCATAATTCATTAGACTCCTAACATTTGAGAGAGAGAGAGAGAGAGAGAGAGAGAGAGAGAGAGAGAGAGAGAGAGAGAGAGAGAGAGAGAGAGAAAGACAGACAGACAGACAGACAGACAGACAGACACAGACACAGAGACAGAGAGAGCAATTTAAAAACACTTCCATTTCAATTTCATTGTGACATCCTGGATTTTCTATGTTACAACAGGACTTCACCTGGCGTTACTGAGACATGTCTTCAAGGTGCAGTGCCACGTCAGAGAAACTTTGGACTTAGGCTTAGTATGCCGTGATGGTCAGGGGTAGGTGAACAGTGAAAATGGTCAGCCTAGGTCTGTTTATTGGCGTTGAAGTTAGCGAGTCTTCTCTTGTGTACTCAGGTGGGTGTTGACCGTACCCTTTTAAAACCTTGTGTGTAGTTCTTTAATACCCTTTCACCGCCAACGTCACATTTTTGCACCACAATGATTTAACACCCACGTCACTAAAATGCATCAAATCAGGGTCTGTTATCCAAAGACCCTATCGTCTTAGTTTTGGGAGTTAAGGATAGACCTTATTTTATGTATGTCACAGAACAACCCCCAATACTACAGATGGATTTTGTTCGCTACCCAGGTAAATTTAATGGAACATTTTGGCTGAAATATGGCTGGCGGTGAAAGGGTTTTAAATTAATACAGATGTTGCATCAGTATATTATTCGTGAATGGAAGATCGATGTCTATATTATCACGACAGGTGTAGTGTCTAAAAACAATAAGTGACATACTCTTTTACCATTGGGAGTACAAAGCATAAAACGTGTGATTGTTTTTACCGAAATGCTGTATGAGATAGCACTCAAAGCTGTGAAATCGTATACCACTGTCCAGAAAAGCTTTCGTAAGTGTTATGTGACAATGGACTGACGTGTTGGAAAATCCCGGAGCTGGGCATTTTGGTGACCAGCTTATGGCTATCTAATAACCCTCCATACTTCTTGCCTTATCCAGCGTGTGTATAATGACTAAGAGAATTGGTGTAGAAAGAAAGGGGAGTCCATTCGAGGGGCTCCTGCAGCTGCGCCAATCCTCCTGAAGATGAAGATGATGCTACTCAAACCTTCTCTTAAGCGGGATCAGAGACCCACACGAAGAATCCGTCCACGGTGTTGGTCACTATGTCAACATTCAATGATGCTGATCACGTGATGAAGTACCAGTTTTTGATTGGCTCCTACGTGTGAAATAATAATGTTGCTACGTGTCAGAGGAGACAGAACTGATCACGTGATTTGAGTACCAGGTTTTGGTTGGTTTGTCCAACGGGGTTAGGCTAAGTGGACGCGCAGTGTCGGCCACGTTACTTTTAGGTGTTAATTTGCGCTTGGCTTCAAACATTTCAGAATGAAGTTTCCGTAGGTCACAACTTTGTGCGTTTTCATTCAGAGATTCTTGTGATAGATTAACTTGTTGACTTTAGCTTTAATGAGCTGGATTAACTTGTTGACTTTAGCTTTAATGAGCTGGATTAACTTGTTGACTTTAGCTTTAATGAGCTGGATCTCTCAAATACTGTATTTTGTGTGCCGTCCATCATACATTATGAAATGTACATCAAAGTGACTATCCTTTGTAATCAGAATGACTGACAAACGTGTATGATCCGTTGACTCGCATTATAAGATTGAAAAATAAATGTTTCAGTTAACCTACACGTCCAAATGATGTAACAGAAGCTGTATTAAAGTAAATAACATCCGTAAACAACAGTTTTAACTACATTATAAGTTTGCAGATTGCAAACTTTAGTTAAAGTTCCCTTTTAAAAAATAGGAATTTTACAAGAACATATTGAAAAGGCCTTCAAACCATTCAACATTCTACGTTTGAGGATTGCCCGATATGTATTACTAAGTCACGAGATCTGTTCATACTCAGCTGAGAATGTTATACATGCGAAGCTACTGAAAGGATCTGTTCCATTGCAACTGTCTCGACGTGAACCATCAGACTTGCCTTTCAACTCCACACCTGACAAATCCTCCATGTCACACGCCTGAAAAGAAAAATGTTCCCTAAGGATGGGGACAGTCTTTGACGATGCGTGACGGTGTTCTCCAACAGTTGTGACGTAAAATAAGCTTTCTAGTGACGTCATCGCCATGGGCAACACGTTTTCCTGCACTAGCGCGCGGTCCTCGGACAACCTGAGATCCTCCGTGTCTGACCTCACCAAATCTCTGTGTGGGAAAGCAGAACAACAGCGGCTTGCCCTTCGTCGTTTTCCTCCTTCTCCTCCTCCTCCTCCTCCACGGCATTGCGGGTCTCCTGGAGGATACGCACCGGAGGAGGCCCCGCCCCTGCCCGAAAAGTCCCCTTTGATTGTCCCGGAGAGTGACGTCACCAAAGGTTCAATGACGTCACCGCTGATGCAGACGAAGATGACGGGGCGAAGTAGAAACTGCGGTAAGAGATTTGTTCGTGTTGGTGATGCTGGGTTTGGAGCTTTTGTTTCCTTTATTCGTCTCTGTCCTTGTGTGTATTTCAGTATTTGCTCGTGTAGGGGCCCGCACGCGCGTGTGTGTATGTATGTGTGTGAGTCTCTGTGTTTGTCTGTGTGTGCGTGTGGGTATGTATGTGTGTGAGTCTCTGTGTTTGTCTGTGTGTGCGTGTGTGTATGTATGTGTGTGAGTCTCTGTGTTTGTCTGTGTGTGCGTGTGTGTATGTACGTGTGTGAGTCTCTGTGTCTGTCTGTGTGTGCGTGTGTGTATGTATGTGTGTGAGTCTCTGTGTTTGTCTGTGTGTGTGTATGTATGTGTGTGAGTCTCTGTGTTTGTCTGTGTGTGTGTGCGTGTGTGTAAAATTGCAATATCTTGCTTCCTTTGCTTGTATCTGTGATTGCGTATGAAACTCTGTCTCAAGTCTGCTTATTCATCTTTCCCTTACATTACTGCTTGGAATATTGTTTGCGCATCGAGCTCTTTGGATGTCTGTAACTCCACTGTTGACGTTTAAGCTAAAGATTGACTTGCACTTGCTGTGTTACTGACTACACGAGTTTCAAAACATAGTCATACAGGCTAACGAGCAAGGTTTCACCGTGCTTCGTTATGTTTTCACGGTTCAAAGGGAAGTGTCATAATGAATAAGTAGTCCTATGAAATATTTACCTCTGCGCATGCGCATTAGAAGTAGTCCTAGCGTAGCCAATCAGAATCGTTTGTTTGTCCGCCATTGTGAATTTTACGGATTATGGATTTATGGACTTGTACATCGATTTATCGGCAAATATGTAGATTTACACCCTCCTGCTCTATTTTTTGGTTCTTTCCGTGGTTAGGGATAGGGTTAGGGTTAGGGTTAGATGGGTACAGTTCTCATGCGAGAGGTAGATATTTAATGACAGGTACTTATTTATCATAACAGAAGAATACTGTACGGTTATTAGATGTGGGCGTTATCTGCCTTAATCTAATCTTTATATATATATATACATATATAACCTACTGTACTTTGCTTTAATTGACTCTTCCAGTCTACGTTAGCACTCTAACCCTAATCAGTGTGCTCTTATGGCTACATTGCACTTCCGCCTTTAGCTGGGATACGGCAGAGAGGAATTAGGGGCCATCTTGTTTTTCTTCTTCTTCATAGATCACTCAGACAGATTCCTGTCAATTATGAGCGCAGATGCGTCATGCTGCCGTCATGCGCCTAACTAAAAAATAGTTAGGCCCAGCAAGTCCGACTTCGGCTGGAGGAAATGTTTTTGAAAGTGTTTCGTGAAAAAAAAGGCAGGAGAACGGACCGGTAAGGCAGAAAGATAGTAGATGACAGTAAGCAAAGGGAAAAGGCAGAGTCAAAAGAGTGACAGATTAGAGGAAGTTACAAGCACTGAACTTCCAGAAGGTGGGGGAACTATTTATACAAAAGGCCCCCCCGGTATCACCACGGGGGGATATCTTGTTCTATAGTCTCCCTCCTCCCCCCTCCCCCCTTCCCCCTCCCTCCACCCCTCCCCTAAAATGTTTGCATTGAGACTTTCCACTGAGAAGCAACATTCTGCCATTTTTGTCAAAATCACGGTTTTCACCGGTCACGGTCTTATAGCTAGTGAGAAATCTTAAGAAATCTTCCTAGCATAAGAGGGAATGTGACACGTGACGTGGGGGTTCTTTAAGTAAGGTCAGTCTAGAATTATTTTCATAAAACCGAAGGAACCAGACTTTGAGATGGAGGGTGTCGTAAACTCGAAGGGGGGGGGGGGGGGGGGGGGGGGGGGGGGGGGGGGGGGGGGGACTAAAATACTTCTTCTTCTTCTGCGATCCCAATTAAAATACAAGATTGCCGACTTTAGGTTTTGTTGTTACTATTGCTGTTTGCTGTTTCCCCTGGTTGTAGCGTTAAGGTTTGTTGTTACTATTGCTGTTTGCTGTTTCCCCTTGGTTGTAACGTTAAGGTTTGTTGTTACTATTGCTGTTTGCTGTTTCCCCTGGGTTGTAACGTTAAGGTTTGTTGTTACTATTGCTGTTTGCTGTTTCCCCCTGGTTGTAACGTTAAGGTTTGTTGTTACTATTGCTGTTTGCTGTTTCCCCTGGTTGTAACGTTAAGGTTTGTTGTTACTATTGCTGTTTGCTGTTTCCCCTTGGTTGTAACGTTAAGGTTTGTTGTTACTATTGCTGTTTCCCCCTTGGTTGTAACGTTAAGGTTTGTTGTTACTATTGCTGTTTGCTGTTTCCCCTTGGTTGTAACGTTAAGGTTTGTTGTTACTATTGCTGTTTGCTGTTTCCCCCTGGTTGTAACGTTAAGGTTTGTTGTTACTACAGTGTAACTCCCCTGGTTGTAACGTTAAGGTTTGTTATCCTGTTATAAGTAACTTTAAGGTTTGTTGTTACTAAAAATGTTTCCAAAATAAGGTTTGTCTTACTATTGCTGTTTGGGAGGGGTCTTATAAAGGGAGGTAATTTTAATACTTACAAAGAAGGGCAATGTCTCAGAAACGTAGGTTCTATTGCTGTTTATGGTTGAGGTTGAGTCTTGTAACGTTAAGGTTTGTTGTACTATTGGGTTTGCTGTTTCCCCCTGGTTGTAACGTTAAGGTTTGGTTACTATTGCTGTTTGCTGTTTCCCACTGGTTGTAACGTTAAGGTTTGTTGTTACTATTGCTGTTTGCTGTTTCCCCCTGGTTGTAACGTTAAGGTTTGTTGTTACTATTGCTGTTTCCCCCTGGTTGTAACGTTAAGGTTTGTTGTTACTATTGCTGTTTGCTGTTTCCCCCTGGTTGTAACGTTAAGGTTTGTTGTTACTATTGCTGTTTGCTGTTTCCCCTGGTTGTAACGTTAAGGTTTGTTGTTACTATTGCTGTTTGCTGTTTCCCCCTGGTTGTAACGTTAAGGTTTGTTGTTACTATTGCTGTTTGCTGTTTCCCCCTGGTTGTAACGTTAAGGTTTGTTGTTACTATTGCTGTTTGCTGTTTCCCCCTGGTTGTAACGTTAAGGTTTGTTGTTACTATTGCTGTTTGCTGTTTCCCCTGGTTGTAACGTTAAGGTTTGTTGTTACTATTGCTGTTTGCTGTTTCCCCTGGTTGTAACGTTAAGGTTTGTTGTTACTATTGCTGTTTGCTGTTTCCCCTGGTTGTAACGTTAAGGTTTGTTGTTACTATTGCTGTTTGCTGTTTCCCCTGGTTGTAACGTTAAGGTTTGTTGTTACTATTGCTGTTTGCTGTTTCCCCCTGGTTGTAACGTTAAGGTTTGTTGTTACTATTGCTGTTTGCTGTTTCCCCTGGTTGTAACGTTAAGGTTTGTTGTTACTATTGCTGTTTGCTGTTTCCCCTGGTTGTAACGTTAAGGTTTGTTGTTACTATTGCTGTTTGCTGTTTCCACTGGTTGTAACGTTAAGGTTTGTTGTTACTATTGCTGTTTGCTGTTTCCCCCTGGTTGTAACGTTTAAGGTTTGTTGTTACTATTGCTGTTTGCTGTTTCCCCTGGTTGTAACGTTAAGGTTTGTTGTTACTATTGCTGTTTGCTGTTTCCCCCTGGTTGTAACGTTAAGGTTTGTTGTTACTATTGCTGTTTGCTGTTTCCCCCTGGTTGTAACGTTAACTAATTCTTTGGCTGGTTGTAACAAAAAATTATGTTTGCCTCCTCCTCATTATCACGTTAAGGTTTGTTGTTAGCATTGCAACAGCAGCCACTGGTTGTTCTTATTTGTTTTGTCATTGCCTTCTGCTCTTCTGGTTGTCGTTAAGGTTTGTTGTTACTTGCTTCTTCTTTTCCACCTTGGTTCTTCGTTTTTTCTTCTTCTTCTGTTTTGGTTTCTTAATGTTTGTTCTTCTATTGCTGTTTGCTGTTTCTTCTGGTTGTAACGTTAAGGTTTGTTGTTGTTGCTGTTTGCTGTTTTGCTGGTTGTTGTTTGTTTGTTGTTACTTCTGCTTCTTCTGTTTCTTCTTCTTCTTAGCTTCTATTCTGTTTGCTGTTTCTGGTTCTTCTTCTTCTTCTATTCTTGTTTGCTTCTTCCCCTGTAACGTTAAGGTTTGTTGTTACTATTGCTTGTTTGCTGTTTCCCCTGGTTGTAGCGTTGTTTGTTGTTACTATTGCTGTTTGTTGTTTCTTCTTCTTGTTCTTTTTCTTCTTCTTCTTGCTGTTTCTTCTTCTTCTAACGTTAATGTTTGTTCTTACTATTGCTGTTTGCTGTTTCCCCCTTCTTGTAACGTTAAGCAATTCTTGGTTTCTATCTTCTCCTCCTCATTATCATCATTATCAGTTGTTGTTGTTGCCACTTGTTGATGTTGTTGTTGTTCCTTGTTGTTGTTGTTGTTCTTCTTCTTCTTCTTCTTCTTCTTCTTCTTCTTCTTCTTCTTCTTCTTCTTTTCCTTTTTCTTCTTCTCTTTTCTCTTGTGTTGTTGTTGTTCTTGTGTTTTTTCTTCTTCTTTTTTTTATTTTCTTTGCTCTTGTATTGTTTCCAAATCCATATCCATTACACTTTTATTTTCTTAAAACAAAGAAACTCATGTCAGTTTGCAAGAACATGATATAGAAACAAGACAATGCTGAAAAATATCAAAGCGTTTGGAATGCAGTTACAGGACTCCAGATTGTTGTTGTTGTTGTTGTTCTTCTTCTTCTTCTTCTTCTGTTTGCTTGGATCCTGTGTTTTCACAATTACATTGTTTAATGCGGCGTTGCTTTCTCCACAATCTCAAAGATGATTGGTTTGCTTTCTCCTCTCTACTTCTGACGAGAGTAATTGGTTGACGTCATCGGCCCCTGTTTCTGACGTCAGTCACTAGGTGACGTCATTGATGGCTGAAAGGAGACGACCCCTCCGTTGTAATGACTTCATGACCTCCTCCACCTCCACCTTCCATCACACCCCGTCCTCCACAGACAACCCAACAGTTAGGACGGAAAGAAGGGATGGTTTTCAGTGAGCGCACAATGGCGTCAAGATGGCAGTTTTCGTGGGGTTAACGTGCATATTCATATTACTAATGTCACCTATGTGTGTTATTTGTATGCATACACAGTCACAAATCAAAAGGTATGGGTG
>CM065687.1:23350124-23365124 GCA_017654935.2 Phymorhynchus buccinoides | reverse complement strand
AATCACGCTGTCAATCAATAGTGAGAATCGACGACTCCTTTTTTATTAAGCCTACATAGTTGGCGCAACAAAATGCATTCTCTCTGTCTCTCACTCTCTCGTGCGCGGCAAAATAGACTATGCCTTCTATTTGATCGTGGGGTGGTATAATAATAAGTCAGGAAAGTTATATTTCTTGCATAGTATAGGCCCGAGAAGGCAGTCTCCACGATAAACAAATTCTAGCCCAGCCCGCCGGAATAGCATCTGTCTCCCTCTTCTATCTGGCAGTCATGGTCGGAAACGACTGGCTGGCATACATACATACATGACAGACAGGCCCTACAGGACAGACAGGGTGATAATCACGCAGACCCTGAATCTGATGGAAAAGTAAGGTTGTTCATCAAGAAACGAGGATACAAAGAAGAGAGATCAGAGAGAGAGAGAGACCGATCAGAGAGAGAGATGTAAGAGATGAAGAGAGAGAGAGAGAGGGGAGGCGGGGCGAGGTAGGGGGTGACTCGGAGAGGGTCACGCGACGCGGAGAGCCGATCGGGAGCTAGAATGCGGGGTTAGAGGGGTAGGGAGGAATTGGGCGCGTGATTTGACCCCCGAGGGGAAGAGGAGAGGAGGAGAGAGACTCGGAGAGAGGAGGAGCGAGAGAGATGGGAAGAAATGACAAATTTCTGCCAATAGCAAAAAAACTACCATAATGGAGAGATGAGAGAGAGAGAGGAGAGAGACCGAGAGAGAGAGAGAGAACGACGATAGAGAGAGAGAGAGAGAGAGAGACGAGAGAGAGAGAGAGAGAGAGAGAGAGAGAGAGAGAGAGAATTGAATTGAATGCATTTTATTTATAGAGGGTAATATAATAAGCAACAACATGCTTTTTTACATCCATCCCTCTTGGGACAAATATTACAAATATAAAGGTGGAAATTAAAAAGGAAAATGAGCACAGAGAAAGAGTAAAGCAATATAAAGCAGCACAGAGAGAGTGGGAGAGAGAGAGAGACGAGAAGATGAGAGGGGAGTGGGACGAGAGAGAGAGAGATTGAGAGAGAGAGAGAGAGAGAGAGAGAGAGAGAGAGAGAGAGAGAGAGAGCGGTTAGGGGGGGATAACGTTGAGAGACTTGGACTGGGGGAGGTTTGTGGAGAGAGCAAACAGATGGCTAGATTACATGGCCCAAGGTCTTGCTGAAGTGAAACATGAACAAGCGCAAGTGGGCACAGCTCACGCATGACACACACGTACACACACACACACACACACGCGCGCGTACACACACACACACACACACACACACACTCTCTCTCTCTCTCTCTCTCTCCTCTCTCTCTCTCTCTCTCTCTCTCGCTCTCTCTCTTCTGGGAAAATACAAGTTTAAGTTTTCAAACGTGACATTTTCAAGTTTTCTCTCTCTCTCTCTCTCTCTCTCTCTCTCTCTCTCTCTCTCTCTCTCTCTCTCTCTCTCTCCTCTCTCTAATCTCGTGTTCAGTGTTCATTGTTCAGTGTTCTAGTGCACCCACCCCACTCCATCTATCATCACTGATGACTACGATGATTAAAGCGATGGACACGTCTGGCGTGAGGAAGAGGCAACATTAATTTTGTCTTCCTCCCTCCCCACTGGCAATCCCCGCAGGACTATCATCTCTGTGACTATCTGTGTGTGCTCTATCCTCTCTCTCGTCTCTCTCTCGTTCTCCTCTCTCTCTCTCTCTCTCTCTATCTCTCTCTCTCTCCTCTCTCTCTATCTCTCTCTCTCTCTCTCTATCTCCTCTCTCTATGTCTGCCCTCTGTGTGCCAGAGATAATGTAACAGTGTGAAACTATGCTGTGTCTGTCTCTCTGACACGAGTCTCTCTCTCTCTCTCTCCTCTCTCTCTTCTCTCCTCTCTCTCTCTCTCCTCTCTCTCTCTCTCTCTCTCTCTCTCTCTCTCTCTCTATCTCTCTCTACTCCTCTCCCTCTCTCTCTCACACCACACACACAAACACACAACACATACCACACACACACACACACACCACACACATACACACACACAACACACACCCACCACACACAAACACACACATTTTTTTTTTCAAACTTTTTTTTAATGAACGAATGAATCAAACACAAGCAAACATATACATGCAGTTTACATTTTAACATACATCCATTCATTCTTTTTTTTTTAACTTGATAAAGACAGGCAGATGAGCAATAAATAGATTATCCAATGAATAACTCATTCAATACAGATACAGAAATAGAATAATAAGAGGGGAAAAAACAACCAAAAAAACAAACAACAACAACACACACACACCAACAAAAACCCCCCCAAAAAACACACAACAACAACAACTCAAAAACAAACAAAGCAAAAACACACACACAACAACAACAACAACAACAAAAAGAAAAAAAAGGAAGAGGCATTGGATAAGCGTTATGAAAGACGTGAATATGTTATGTATATGCGAGAGGAGCACATATAAATGACAATTTTTGTACTTTATTTAATACATAAAAAAAAATTAAAAATAATGAGTGCTCATATATTTACCAAAGCATTAGCTCAAAGATTAAGACAGTTTGTCAACCACAACGGACACAAATGCCATACAAAAAACCCCCCCCATCTAAATTACACTGGTCTGAGAAAAAAGAAAAGAAAACGTATAATATATAATTATATTATTGTTGAAAAAGTTCGATACGCTTTTCCCCGGAGGTATTCCCCCTAGCAAAAACCTCAAGACCATAATCTTTCAATATCAAAGAAAAAAACAAGGGTTTGTATGGGTCCCAGAGTTGTTCAATCTGATCGACTTTCATTTGGATTCTGGCATTGTATTTTTCAACTGAAAACCTATATTTTAAAGTATGTGTAAATGGCATGAACAGTGGTGATTCTTTTTTTGTCTTGCATTTATAGATGTACGATTTTGCGAGCAAGATGATCAAATCTATAATCTCATCTGTGCGAACATTCTTTTCACAACCGAAAATTACTAAGTGTTCGCTAAATTTAAAATTCTGTGCGATTGAGCATTTTTGAGTAAGTTTTGTTTGAAATTCTTTCCAAAAAGTTTGAACAAATTGGCAGTGCCAGAAAAGGTGTTGAATATTTTCTTTTTCAATATTACAAAAAAGAGCATTTATTTGTTGCTTCACAATTCATGCTTTGAAGAATAATGTTAGTTCCGATAATTCTATGAACAATTCTAATTTGGGCCCACTTTAATTTAACTTCTTTAATTTTTTTAATTTTTCGAAATATGATCTTCCACGGCACATTCCTTGCAAGTCTACTATCCCAGTTCTGGCAACACCTTGGGTTTACTTCATTACTTACCAAATAATCATAAAACAGTCTTGCGCCTTTGGGAGAAGAGAGTAAGACAGACAGCACTTTATTTGTTGAAAATGAAGAAAAATTGCCATCAGTTAATTGTACTGCCTTTTTTTTTAGCATAATGTTTCACCCCATTTATGATTCCGAAGTAAGTAAGAATGTTTGTAGGAATGCCATACTTTAACAAAAACATATCATAAGACAAAAGCTTGCCATTTTCATCCAGCAAATGACTAATTTTATAAACATCTTTCTCAATCCATATTTTATAAAAGACGGGCTTCTGTGCTATTAGAATATTACAATTACAAAATAAAGGCTCAGATATCATTTCATCAGCGCCTTCAACCACAACCTTTTCTGCCAATTTATCATAAGCGTTAAACACATCACACCAAAACATATTTGTGTAGTTAGTAGTATTAATTACAGTGCCTATTTTTTTCTAGAAATGCGGCTCTTACGTTTAACTCTTTTACAATATGAGTCCATTTATGATTGCTCGAACATACTCTTTTTATCCATGTAACTTTAAGTGCACTCATATATTTACCAACATCTGGGATCCCTAAACCACCCTGTTCAATATGTTTGTGTGAAATTTTCCTACTTATTTTGTCGTTCTTTTTATCCCATACAAATTGATATATACTTTTCTGCAAACAGTTTACAATGTCATCTGGGGGATTAGGCAGCAATAACCACAGAAATATAATTTTTGATAAAATCAGGGATTTTAAAATGGCGATGCGTCCGAGGGGTGTTAACCTGTCTCTTTAGCCAAGCTTTATATAGTGCTTTGATTTCTCTGAATTTCTCATCAAAATTTATTTTTATGCAATCTTTTAAATCATTTGTCAGCCAAATGCCTAGTATTTTAAACTGCTCTGGGTTCCATTGCATGTTTAAATGAGGCATATATTTTACCTTTGAATTTTTTTTGTTTTCCCAGCCAAACTGCATAGCATTTATCCGCATTTAGTTTTAGACCTGACACATTACCAAAAATATCTATAGTTTTCATAGATTGTTCAAAGGATTGTCTGTCACCTTCTTGCAATAATTCCGTATCGTCGGCATATTGTGATATTTTATTTTCTATTCCTGCAATACCAATACCTTTTATCCAATTATTTTGCCTTATCATAATAGCCATTATCTCTACACAGAGAATAAACAAATAAGGCGAGACTGGGTCACCCTGTCTACAACCCCTTTGAATCTGAAACCATGGTGTTAGTGTGCTATTGACAGTGACTGTGGCTTTAATATTTTTGTACAGCGTCTCAATCCATTTACAAAATTCAGGGCCAAAATTAAAGGCTTTTAATGTTTTAAATATAAATGTCCTACTTAAAGAATCAAACGCCTTCTCAAAGTCCAAACAGATTATTAAACCCGGTTTATTAAAAGTGTCTACATAATGAATTAGGTCGTATATCAATCGTAAATTATCACCAATATATCTATTTTTAATAAATCCAGACTGATCTTCGTTAATGAGGGATGGTAAAACCTCTTTTAGTCTATTAGCAATACACGCTGATCCTATCTTGTAAACTACATTAAGTAATGAAATTGGTCTCCAGTTTTTAATATGTTCGCGTGGTTTGTTTCCCTTGGGAATACAAATAATAACCCCTTCCTTTTGAGTGGATGATAGCTCTCCCCTATGAAAACCTCCGTTAAGCGACCTTATTACAAAACTTCCAAGATCTTGCCAAAATTTTTTAAAGAACTCAACTGTGAAACCATCACTGCCTGGACTTTTTTCGGTTTTTCATATTCTTTAATGCTATAGTTGCTTCTTCCAGTGTGATTTTGCCTTCTAAAGTTTCCTTATCACAAGCTGATAAAGTGGGAATCTCATCAATAAGTTCTGAAATCTCGACATCTTCCACTTCTTTTTCCGAATAAAGATTTTTATAAAAATCATGGATTTCTCTAGCTATTTCTTTGCCTTCAGTAATTATGCTACCTTTCTTGTTAAGCTTAGAAATGTATTTGCTAACATAATTTCTTTTTTCTAAGCTGCAAAAGTATTTAGTAATTTTTTCGCCTTCAGTAATCCAACGTGTTCGAGAACGGAGCAAAAACCCCTTCCATCCTTTTGTCTCTAAGTGAAATCAATTCAGCTTTATAATAATCTAAGTCATTTTTCTCTGTATCTATTAGTGTTTCTTTCTTTTCTAGGTTTGAAATGTATTCTTCTAATTGTATTTCACGTTCATTTCTCATTCGTTTCACCATTGTAGCATAAGAAATTGTTTTAGCTCGAATTTTCATCAGCAAAGTGTCTAAAAAAAGTTGATCACTAATATGAAATTGAATTTCCTCTTTTGGTATTTGGTCAATATTTTCACGTGAATATGGTGACAGTGCATATTCACTGATAACGTTTTTCATTTCTTCCTTAATTTCCTTTGCATAGTCTTTTTCCTTCAAAAGAGAAGAGTTAAATTTCCATAGCGTTGATCTTTTCGGTTCTACTGAAGCCCCCAATTTTAATGTAATTATTGAATGGTCACTCCTATAACCTGGCATTATATCAGCTTTGACCGATTGATTAAACAATGTTTCAGACATCAAAAACATGTCCAATCGACTTTGCTGCAAGGGATTATTTCTTCTCCACGTATACATACATACATGTATTCATTTTATGTTGTGTCATGTTTTGTTACCTCCCTTGCATACAGGCCTGGTGGCCTTGCAGTAAACCATTTTCAATGTTCAGGAGTGTCTCTTCTCTCTCTAATCTCTCTCTCTCACTCTCTCTCATATCTCTCTCTATCTTCTCTCTCTCTCTCTCTCTCTCTCTCTGTCTTCTCGCTTCTCAACAAAATCCGACTCTCTCTCTCTTCTCTCTCTCTCTCTCTCTCATCTCTCTCTCTCTCTCTCTTTTTTTGTCTCTCTGTCTCGAACAAATCTCTCTCTCTCTCTCTCTCTGTCTATGTACACCTGTTTCTGTCTGCCTAGTACTCCAGAGAGAATGTATACAGAGTGTGAAACTATGCTGTGCTGGTCTCTCTGACACGAGTCCCTCTCTCTCTCTCTCTCTCTCTCTCTCTCTCTCTCTCTCTCTCTCTCTCTCTCTCTCTCTCTCTCTCTCTCTCTCTGAGAATCTCTCTCTCTCTCTCTCACGTCACCACACACACACTCACTCACACACACACACATGCACACACACACACACACACATGAACAAACACACACACACACACACACGGGCACACACACACGCACACACGCACGCACACACCACACACACGCACACACACGCACACACACACACACACACACACACACACACACACACAACAAACACACACACACACTTATTCATTTTATGTTGTGTCGTATTTTCTTACCTCCCTTGCATACAATGTCTCAGGCCCGGTGGCCTTGCAGTAAACCATTGTCAATGTTCAGAGCTCTCTCGGTCTCTCTCTCTCTCTCTCTCTTCTCTCTCTCTCTCTCTCTCTCTCTCTCTCTCTCTCTCTTCTCTCTCTCTCTCTCTCTCTCTCTCTCGCTCTCGTTGAGTGTGTAGCTAAGTGGAGACCGCAGTCACATTGATTATACTACCCGGGGGTTTTTTCCCCCACACGGACGTTCGGTCGACCAAGACAGCCATTAATTCCCTTTGATGCCGAATATGAGAACAAATCGGCTTCAGAAGGTGATAATAGCTTTTGAGGTTTTCTTGTTCTTGTTTCTTGTTCTTCTTCTTTCTTACTTGTTCTTTTCTTCTTCTTCTTCTTCTTCTTCTTCTTCTTCTTCTTCTTCTTTCTTCTTCTTCTTCTTCTTCTTCTTCTCCTTCTTCTTCCTCCTCCTCCTCCCCCCCCCCCCCTCCTCTTTTCCCCTCTTCCTCTTCTTCCTCACTCATTTTCCCTTCTTCTTCGCTTCAGTGCCACTTTAAATAGTTAGTCACAGTTCTTGTTTGGAAAACATACAGAATCATACTCATGCTCCATCAGGTTTTATCTAAAAGACCCTATTTTTGTTAATTTTGGGAGGTTAAGGATAGCCTTAATGTTATGCATGTCACAGAGGAATTCCCAATATTGCAGATTTTTTGTTCTCTACCCAGTTAAGTTTGATGGTGTATTTTGGCTAAAAAATGGCTGGCGGCGAAAGGGTTAAAGGATAATCGTAGGGGAAAACCCCACATAAGGTTTAAAACCCTTTCAACGCCAGCCATGTTTCAGCTAAAAGTTTCCATTAAACTTACCAGGCTTCTGTCTGCAATATTTGGGATTCCTCCATGACATGTGTGCAATAGGGCCTATCCTTACCTGTCAAAATGAAGAACATATTGGTCACTGGGTACCAGACCCTCATTTTGATGCCTTTCAGTGACATGTGTGCAATAGGGCCTATCCTTACCTGTCAAAATGAAGAACATATTGGTCACTGGATACCAGACCCTCATTTTGACGTTTTCAAAATGTAAATTTTTGCACATGGGTGCAATAGGGCCTATCCTTACCTGTCAAAATGAAGAACATATTGGTCACTGGATACCAGACCCTCATTTTGATGCCTTTCAGTGACATGGGTGTTAAATCATTGTGGTGCCAAGAGGCGACAGTGGCGATGAAAGGGTTACAAAAATGTGGTCAAGAAATTTAATAGTGTGTGTTATATATGTGCGCGTGCCGGCGTTCGTGCGTGTGTGTGTGTGCGTGTGCGTGCGTGTGCGTGTGTGTGTGTGTGCGTGTGTGTGTGCGTGTGTGTGTGCGCGTGCGTGCGTGCGTGCGTATGTGTGTGTGTGTGTGTGTGCGTGTGTGTGTGTGTGACAATGAGTGATCAAGTGGTATCTGTGGGACTGATATACCATTCATTGCCCTGTAATCGATGACTCAAGAACAGAAAAAAGAACGTTTTTGATGCTAGAATTGTGCCATAGCTGACACACTCTTTAAATAATTATGTCAGTAGAGAACTTCGTTTGAAGGTTTCGACCAGCCAAGGTTGCACCAAAAATCCTGAATATACAAAGAGGTCGCAGTCCGCAGCTGACTGAAGCCGTGTTTTTACTCCCACCCTTTCACCTACACTACAGGTGGGGATCATTGTGAACTCACTCACTGCCTCTGTTACCGTATTTAAAGACCCACCAGATCACGTGTCAAATTCACGGGTTTGACGTGTTTTCCCTCTTATAGCTAGTACGAAATCTTGTTTTGATCAGGTTTGACTCCCATACAAATGCCCCCAAATTCGAAACGAAACATCATTTTAAACAGCAGCCTCAATTTGAAGTTGGGGGAATTTGAATGTGGGTCACAGCTACCCAGAAAAAAACAAGGGACTTAATCGTGGTGGGTCAGTGTGCCTTTAACACTTTTCACCTTCCAGGTGGGAAGTGAAAAAGTTGGCTTCATTCTTTGCAAGGTTGGTAGGCTGCGTAGTAATGACTCTTTGTGATATTTAGGCTTTATGGATGCACTGAACCCGTTTCGATGGATAGGCCTAGTATCTTCAGGGTCCGATTTTACTTTTTCTGTGTTGCTGACTCATTCCAGGAGTTTCATTGATCTTGAGCTGAAGTTACTTGTTGCCACAGCAGGAGATGGAGAACACTTGTTGGCGAATTTTATTTGGTGTTTGCCTCTTCCTTTTTTTGGACCCTGTGTCATGAGAAGTAAGTACCTACGTGAAATAAATACCCTTCAAAAGCGCACTAGAGCCATTCTTTTTTCATGTGATAAATAAGTCAACTATTATTTAAAATATTGATATTTAAGTGCTCAATATACACAGAAAGAACCAAGAAATAGAGCGGGAGGGTGTAAATCTACATTTTTGCCGATAAATTGATAAACAAAGCCATGTCACTTAGTTTCGTATTTTTCAAAATGGCAGACGATAAAAACAACCGTCCGTGCAAAAGGAATTCAATAATAATAAATATTAGAAAAATATCCCTGACTTCTCAGTATTTAATGATGAATCTTCTGTTCTTCCTGCACGCCACAAGACGCCTCTGAATGTATTTAGGGGCGAATCTTTCCCAACCAGCAAACAATTTGAATGAGAAAAAGAGTATTTATTTCATGGGTAAAATATTTTATGCAACACCGGTTCTGGGATAGAAGGAAGTTGGCGTCATAAGAATGGGAATGGGAAGAACTGCACAGCAGAGATGCTTTCTTGACGACACCCCCCACCCCTTTCCGCCGACACCCCCACCCATTTCCCCCCCCCCCTTTCCATGCAAACTGCACGTGAACTTCGTAAACTCAAAATGGGACGGGAACACAACCAGATCATGATTACCGCGTGTCTTTTTTTCTGTATCACCTCTCTTTTCTAAATTTCCCCCACTCTTTCGAAAATCTTTGACCACCACTGTGACACTGCGAATAATCGCATCGTTATGTCACACTGTAGACCTGTTTCGAAACGATGTTTTATGAGGGTTTGAAATTCTGAATGTTCTACCATTTCAAGACTAATTTAAGGATAACATTATGTGAGTCAGCAGGGAGTCATAGCGACAGGCCTACGCTGGAGGTGCCCATTCCAATGATACAGTTGTTTTGCTTTTTTTCTAGGAGTGTGTTTTTAGAAATTCACGTGAAAGTGTTATGGACAAGCTCGGAGTAGTATGAAACACTGACAATGAACAACCGACAACCGACAGGTAAATTTGACATGGGTTGAGAGTGCATAATTTATGTTGGGCGGTGTGTGTGTGTCAGTGCGTGCGCGTGTGTGTGTGCGTGCACGTGTGTGTGTGTGTGTGTGTGTGCGAGCGCGCGCGTGTGCATGTGTGTGTGTGTGTGTGTGTGTGTGTGTGTGTACGCGTGTGTGTGTGTACGCGTGTGTGTGTGTGCGTTTAATCTGTGTGCGTGTAATATGTGTGTGTTTGTTTTGAGTGTGTGTGTGTGTGTGCGTGCGTGCGTGCGTGCGTGCGTGCGTGCGTGCATGTGTGATCTTTGTATATGTATGTATGCGTGCGCGCACGTGTATGTGTGTATGTCAAGTCAAGTCAAGTCAAGTCAAAATCATCTTTATTGAGGGTTAAAGAATAAGCTGACACAGTGACAGAGCTTTTTTTATGTGTGTGTGCGTGCGCGCGTGTGTGTGTGTGTGTGTGTGTGTGTGTGTGTGTGTGTGTGTGTGTGTGCGTGCGTGTGTGCGTGCGTGCGTGCGTGCGCGCACGTGCACGCAAGCATACAGTTGTATCTGCACTGGTGCACGTGTGTGTGAGCAATTGACTGAAAAACGCCTCTATATTCTATTTGAAACTCTTAGACTGGCAAAGGGTACCATTAATAATTATAATAATTAAGATCTGTCCGATACTGACACACGTACATACGCGCACCTCAGGCATAGTTAGTAGTAACATGCAAGCATAGGGCCCACGTTACGTAATACGCGTACACATATAAAGACATGCGCTCATATCAGCATGAATCCCATGTACGTATGCTGACAGAGATTGACACACTCACACACACTTTTCAATTTCACCATAGCTCACTTCTTCAAGAAGAACAAAAAAAGAACAATTATTGAAATGCACGAGTAATGCATGAGGTAGTAAACTGGAGAAGAGACAAAGACAAATAGTGAGAAAAGGAGAGAGGATAATCGTGAGTATCGCCCTGTAATTAACTCCCTTCACAAAAGTTATTTTCGGCACCAATTCACCCAGCAAAGCGTATAAGCAACAGCCACATTGAGACAGACGCCCATGTTCAAGCACACATTCTCTCCACCACTGTTGTTGTGTACTGTATAATATGTGATGGTCATATTGGCCACTGCAACGACCACCTTTTGCAAGAGTGAATGCCCTTGGTAGATGCTTGAGTACTGACCAAACAAGGCCATAACTCACCAATAACCCCATTTGAGGCCACTGAATGGCTGCCTTTTGCAAGAATGAATGCCCTTTTGGATACTGACCAACAAGGGCTTCACTCTCGCTGTCAAGGGCGTTAATAACCCTAGTTGCAGTGGCCAATAGGCAGGCCTGGGTGACCCTTTTTTGTTCGGATGAACCCGGGTCTGTTTCAGTGTGGCTGTTGCTTATGCTTTGCTAGGCGAATTGGTGCCGACAATAACTTTGGTGAAGGGAGTTAATTACAGAGAGATACCTTCCCTTACTTCACTATGGAGAAGAGACATTCTCACGATGACAATTGAATCCCACAGGTTTATTGTTCTGTGGAAACTTACCGCCCGGGGTTAAGTGCTCTGTGAATTGCATTGTCAGTGAATCACCCCCATGATACTTCAGCTGCCGCTTGGTGAATAATGACACTTGAGGATGGGTTGCACAGACAAACAAACACACTGCAATACATTGAATAGCGGGGGTAGCTAACGCTTCACACAGTCACAGATACAGCTACTGGAATTTTAAACGGACAGTGACAGGCAGTGCATCTTCTCTGGTAAGTTTGGGGATTGTGTGGTACCAGTGTTTTTGTGTATGTGTCGTTGTTTTTACTGTAATGTCTGTATTGTCTTGACTACTTATTGTATAGATGCTGATGTTCACGATCACCGATTGTGTCGTTTAAGGCGATTTGAATATGTACTTTTGCTAAAGATTTCAGTACAAGTTAGCGTTTTTTACTCTTCCCCCATGGCAACACAGTGATAGCCAATCATAAGATCACTTACACAATATAACGGTGTTGTTATAGGGAAAGAGTGCAGTCAGACACGGTTTAAATTTGTTTTATAAATACAATAAATATGTAGGCTGATGATGGTAAATAACATCATTTCACGGTGTGCCTGATGAACAGCTTTGGCAGTTTAGTGTCCCTGACATTTATTATTTACCATTTGGAAGCAGTTGCATGTCTCTGTTGTAAAGTGTTCAGCCTTTCCCCTATTTTATACTTTCCACCTACCACCCATGCTATTTTTGTTATGCTTAATTATTTCAACGGATTATACGTCTGTTATCACAAGGCGTTCTTGTAGACCAAAAGTTTGTGAATAATATGTATGGAATGGCTTTTGACTAACTACAAAGTCCAAGTATGAAAATGTCGCATTTCAAAATGCCCATCTATTCCGTTAAAAAACACCTTTCACCGCCAATGTCGCATTTATGCACCACAATGGTTTAACACCCATGTCCTTAAAAGGCATACAATCAGGGCCTGTTATCCAAAGACCCTATTTTTGTTAATTTGGGGAGGTAAGGCTAGGCCTAATGCCATACATGTTAAAGAGGAATTCACAATAATGCAGATTTTTGTCTCTACTCAGTTAAGTTTAGGGGGGGGGGGGGGGGGGGGGTGCTGAAAAATGTTTGACGGTGAAAGGGTTAAAAAATAAATGTGAGTGAAAAACGCAGAGAAACGTGTATGTTGTTGAACGTACGGCCATAAAGAGTGAAGTGACGGTTTAGTAAAGTGTCCTTTCTGAGGACCCCACACATTGCGAAAGAGTTGGACTCGAGCAGTATGACCGTGCTGGTTATACGGATGTGTGTACCTGTTACATAGAAAATTGCACTCTTTTTTCTAGTCTTCGAGTCTAAGAAAAGAAAGACACGGATACCTAGTGCAAATCTGTGAATAATGGAGAGTATTACTAGAAGACTCGTGAAGAGAACCTGAACGGTTAGTCACTACTAATTCTGATGGAGGTGGTTCTTTCTTTCTTTCTTTCTTTTCCTGCTTTCTTTCTTACTTTCTTCTGCTGTTTTCTTGTCTTCGTCTTCCCCCTCCTCCTTCTCTTCTTCTTCTTCTTCTAATTTGTAAAAAAGGCCATCAATATGCCTAAATCTTTACCCATTAAAAACGTTCAATCAAATCAATCAATCTTCTTCTCTTCTTCTTCTTCTTCTTCTTCTTCTTCTTCTTCTTCTTCTTCTTTCTTCTTCTTCTTCTTCTCTTTTTCCCCCCTTCTCTCTCTGTGTTTCTCTAGATTCTTTAATGTGTTTATGTTCATTTGTATGTACATCTAGTTTATGTGAACATCTATCTTTAGTATCCACTTTGTGTGTATTCTAATTAATTGCACAAGAAAATGCTGCACTAATGCTGTTACTGTGCAACACCCCCCACCCCTCCTCTGAAACCTCTGAGTGCGCGTGCGTTCTCTCTCTCTCTCTCTAACTCTCTCCCTCCTCTCTCTCTCTCTCTCGTGCTCTCTCTCTCTCTCTCTCTCTCTCTCTCTCTCTCTCTCTCTCTCTCTCTCTCTCTCTCTCTCTCTCTCTCTCTCTCTCTCTCTCGTGACAAAACCGAACTCATGTCTGCACATGTTGTAACTCCCCCCCCCACACCCCCCCCCCTTTCATACATTTGGTAAAGGTAAATATCCCCCCCCCCCCCCCCCCCTCCCCCCCGCATTTCTCGGTTAATTGTATTTTTCCGTTTTTGCCTTTCTTACCATACATAAAGCTGTATTTTAGGAACATTTTCAGCTAATTCTCTTTTTGGAATATACCTAACCCTAACCCTAACCCTAACCCTAGCCCTAAACCTAACCCTACCCCCCACTATGTACTGCAGTACACCGCGATTTGTCACAGTTGTGGTTCGTTGCGTTTTCCCGTCTTATAGGGTGGGGGGTAGGGTTAGGGATAGGGTTATTCCAAGAAGGTTATTAGCTAAAAGGTTCATAAAATACAGCTTTATGTATGGTAAGAAAGGCAAAAAAACGGAAAAAATACAATTAACCGAGAAATGTAGGGGGGGGTGGCACATCTTGATTGATTGATTTTATTACGATTTGTTGCACCAGTCTCATACAGAACAACCACCCAGACCGCGATAAATAACATAATTATATTAAAGAATAGTCGATTATTCTTTGTGGTGCCCCCGATGACCTGTACTTTCTCAACAGGTATTTATAGGTCGAGAAATTGGAAGCGTTGCTTAGAATTTTAATTTTAAAAATCGCATAGAAGCAAGCTCAAACCAATAGAAAAACGAACACAAAAACATTCAAGTTCAAAATGGATTTGTCTGAAAGATTTGTCCAAACATTCAGCGAACCGTTCTCGAGGCTTTTATAGCCTTGTGTGTAGGTCATTCACTTACTGACTCATTTGTTTTTCTTATATTAGTAAAAAACACACCAGATTTTAACCCTCTCGCCGACAAAGTTGCGTTTTAGCACCACAGTGATTTAACACCTAAAAGGCATCAAATTGGGGTCTATTATCCGAAGACCCTATTGTCTTAGTTTTGGGAAGTAAGGATAGACCTTATTTTATATATGTCACAGAAGAATCCCCAATACTGCAGATGGATTTTGTTCTCTACCCAGGTAAATTTAATGGACATTTTCGGCTGAAATATGGCTGTCGGCGAAAGGGTTAAAGAAAAGTGAAGTTTTCCAATTCAGTATTCAGTTACCCCCCCCCCCCCCCCCCCCTGCTGGAGGATGCCCAAAGTCTGTGGGTCATTCCCCTACTGACTCACCTCCTGGCTCTCTACTGGAAGTGATTCATCGATTGTTGACCGAAGGGGAAGCAGAGGTGTGATGGGGAGGGATGGGGGGACTTGGGAGTGGGGGATGGGGGTTGGCCGGAAAGGGAGCAACGGGGAGAGGGTGGGGGGGGTCGCAGGGGAAGAAACAGGGAGGGGGGGGGGGGGGGGGGGGGGGGTCTGTCTTCAGATTGCCAATAACCCTCCAATTCTCCGTTAACTTCTCCTCTGCAGCTCTCCTGTCCTGGGGT
>CM065687.1:23335124-23345124 GCA_017654935.2 Phymorhynchus buccinoides | reverse complement strand
GATGCTTGTTCATTGCTTGTGTGGTTGTCAGAAATGTTATGAATTATGAATCTCTCTCTTTCTGGTTGGTTTAACGTCTACTTAGCCGCAGCCTTTTATAGACAGTGTTCTTGAAGATTGGATCTTCTAAATTATGAATGCATCATCGTCAGTTTTATTTTTTCTAAGCATGATTCATCGTGCATTTGTTGTTTTGGTGGGTTTTTTAAAATAATATTTCGCCAATTTGTCTTTTTGGTTAATTGTTTTTAAAATTATTATTCAGGTCTGCGATATAATTTTAAAAAAACCCAAAAAACCTGCACGAGTGTTCTTGAGTGGACCTCTCATAAAGCAACGACGACAATTGCACCACCCCTTCCACACCCCATCTATTCTAGCCCCCCCCCCCCCCTCTCCCCCCCGGTATCTTTTCTCCATCAATATATTTTCCCCCAAACAAGTCTATTTCACGATTCAGTTTACAACACAGTCTTGTTTTGCGCAAAATAGGATCATAAGACCTCATTTCCCCAAAGAGTGTATCTGAAAGTGGATGCATGGCCGAACTATAATAGACCGGCTATAGAAATCAAGCGGTGCAGAAAATTGAGTAGAAAGAAGATGTTTATTTTTCAAACAAAAAACACACCCTTGTTTGGGGAAAATGATGTCGAAATTGCCTTATTTTGAAAGTGCCTGTCAAAGTCACAGAGCTTTCAAGACCAGGTCAACTGAAATGCTTGGTTACATGCACGCGTGCAAACGCGCGCACACGCACGCACACGCACACACACGCGCGCACGCACACGCACGCACACACACACACACACACACACACACACACACACACACACACACACAACTTGCGCGCGCTATCACAGGATTTATACAGGCACAGCTCGAATCCCATAAATATATTAAGTCCGAGTCTGAGTCATGCTTCGTGCAAGGTCTCAGAGAGAGAGAGAGAGAGAGAGAGAGAGAGAGAGAGAGAGAGAGAGAGAGAGAGAGAGAGAGAGAGAGAGAGAGAGAGAGAGAGAGAGAGAGAATACGAATACGAATGTTTTATTGAGGGTAAAAAGGATAAGCTACAATAGCTTCTTTGCACCTTGCACTCTCACTCACACATTCATGCCATGCACAAAGCAAGAACATTTGACATAAAATAATCAAGTCCTCCCCAATAAGGAACACAAATTGGCACATGAAATAATTGAAAAAGAATCAAAAATGGGAATTAAAAGCAAACATGACTAATAATTAACAATGGTGAACTTGAATTGTTGGTTTGAATTGATTACGAAAAAATGGGAAATAATTCTGAGACGAGAGAGAGAGAGAGAGAGAGAGAGAGAGAGAGAGAGAGAGAGAGAGAGAGAGAGAGAGAGAGAGAGAGAGAGAGAGAGAGAGAGAGACAGACAGACAGACAGACAGACAGACAGACAGACAGACAGACAGACAGACAGACAGACAGACAGACAGACAGACAGAGGAAATGGAACAAGATTGGGGAGACGATGGTGGACTTTTTTCCCCAAAAGAAAACAGACTACAAACACAGAAGGATGAAGGGATAAAGTGACAGCTTAATTGTTCATTACAGTAGGATTAAAGGTATTAAGGCAGTGGTTGGTCTGCAAAACTTATTATTGCGGCACATAACTGACATCTTAAGATATGAGAGCGAGCGAGAGAGAGAGAGAGAGAGAGAGAGGGGGGGGGGGGGGGGGGGAGGGAGGGAGGGAGATAGAGAGAGAGAGAGAGAGGGGGGGGGGGAGATAATGATGATTCAGAGAGAACGAATTTTCGTCATGTGCGTGCGTATATGCATGCCTCTGCGAGTGTATGTGTGTGTGTGTGCGTGTGCGTGTGTGTGTGCTTGTGTGTGTACATGTGTGTGTCAGTGTGTGGATGTGGGTGACACACACAAAGAGAATGTGTGTGTCTGTCAGTGTGTATGTGTGTTAGTGTGTGTGTGTGTGTGTGTGTGTGTGTGTGTGTGTGTGTGTGTGTGTGTGTGTGTGTGTGTGTGTGTGTATCACTGTGTGTGTGTGTGTATGTGTGTGTGTGTGTGTGTGTGTGTGTGTGTGTGTGTGTGATTGTGTGTGTGTGTATGTGTACGTGTATGTGTACGTGTGTCAGAGTGTCACGTGTGTGTGTGTGTGCGTGTGTGTGCGTGTGCGTGCGTGTGCGTGTGCGTGCGTGCGTGTGTGTGTATATGTGTGTGTGCGTGTGTGAGTGAGAGAAAGTCTGGCTGTCCGTCTGTCAGAGTCTTTCTATTTGTTTGTCTGTCTGTGTGCCCACGCGTATACAGAACAGATCCTGTTTGTCGGAGCGTCCCTCTCTGCATTCAGCCTACGTACTCATAGCCGTGTGTTTGTTAGTCTCCGTCACGTTTAGCGGAACTGTTATAATGTGCGATGAAAACCGTTAGTAGTGAACGGTCTACCTCCTGGGGACTATTAAATTGTCACAGACTCTGTCGTCTTCACCTTTACTCCATCAGACCTGGTATTGCAGTACCTCCAGGATCTGCTCAGAGCTTTGAACGATGGTTGGTTGATGGTTCGTCCCCATATGTGCTGTTGTGCAGCCCCGAGTGGGCGTAAAACCTAACTTTCATTCTTCTTCAGTTTTACTCCAGTTTTCTCTCTATCTCTTTGTTTGTCTCTCGCTCTCACTCTGTCTGTCTCTCTGACACTGTGACAGTCTCTCTGTATCTCTCTCTGTCTCTCTCTCTCTCTCTCTCTCTCTCTCTCTCTCTCTCTCTCTCTCTCTCTCTCTCTCTCTCTCTCTCTCTCTGTCTCTCTCTCTCTTTCTGTCTCTCTCTGTATCTCTCTCTGTCTGTCGTCTATCTCTATTTCTCCCCCCCCCTGTCTCTCTTTCTCTCTCCCTCCCCCCCTCTCTCTCTCTCTCTCTCTCTCTCTCTCTCCCTCTCTCTCTCTCTCTCTATCTCTCTCTCTCTCTCTGCATGTGCAATCAATGGAGGTACTCTCTCTCTCTCTCTCTCTCTCTCTCTCTCTCTCTCTCTCTCTCTCTCTCTCAGTCTCTCTCTCTCTTTCTGTCTCTCTCTGTATCTTTATGTCTGTCTGTCTGTCTCTCTTTCTCTCTCCCCCCCCCCCCCTCTCTCTCTCTCTCTCTCTCTCTCTCTCTCTCTGCATGTGCAATCAATGGAGGTACTCTCTCTCTCTCTCTCTCTCTCTCTCTCTCTCCTCTCCCTCTCTCTCTCTCTCTCTCTCTCTCTCTCTCTCTCTCTCTCTCTCTCTCTCTCTCTCTCTCTCTCTCTCTCTCTCTCTCTTCATCTCCTCTCTCTCTCTTCATTCATGTTAGTGGAAAAATGACTGAATCCAAACAAGACTTCAATCCTAGTTTTATCTCTGTCTGCCCCCCCCCCCCCCTCTCCCCCCCTCTCTCTCTCTTTTATTATTCCCACTGATACCTCGTAGGCGACCCTCTTCCACCCCCCCCCCCCCCACCCACCACCACCCCGATCCTTGCCCTATTAGATCCTTGCCACATAGTTATGCCCCACCCCCCACAGCACCTTCGTATTTCCGTGTAGCGTATCCTGTTATATCAAGCCTCTTTGTGGGGGGAAAAGGGATGGGAGGAAAGTAGTAGTCGATCACACTGAGGAGGCAAAGAAACAGATTAAAGGCAAAGAAAAAGTACACTTAGAACGACAGTTCAGAAGTTCTTTTTTTAATTTTTATTAATATTACTACTTGTATCCAGTATCCATATTGCCTTATGATCTTTGCCTTTCCTATTTACGCGCTCGCTGAAGGCAGATGCGCCCCCCCCCCCCCCCTCCCCACACACACACACACACCCCTTCCTTTGCTCTTTGCTGCCCTTGCACTGTGTTTTTCCGCGCACCCAGTTAGAAGTTTTTCGCTGACTGACTTGTTGCGTGAGTGAGAAGCCAAGTCAGTGATCTCGAGTTGACTCCGTTTTCCGCTGCTGCTGCGATGGGACAGAGACTGAGTGGGTTATTATTGTGTGTGTGTGTGTGAGATGCAAGTCAAGGAACTTGTGGCCTCGTTTGATGTTTGGTGGTGAATAGATGAGGATGACGTGCTGGGTCCTTTCAGTGTGCCAGTGCTGAGTTTTGCGATTAACCGATTGTAATTAGTGTAACATAGAGCCTGTTGTAAAGGGTTTATGTGCATCAATTATGGTGGAGATTGAAGTTTTGGCTGTTGAGTTAGGTCGGGTTCATGTTACACACGTGTATTATAGAGCCTGTTGTAAAGGGTTTATGTGCATCAATTATGGTGGAGATTGAAGTTTTGGCTGTTGAGTTAGGTCGGGTTCATGTTACACACGTGTATTATAGAGCCTGTTGTAAAGGGTTTATGTGCATCAATTATGGTGGAGATTGAAGTTTTGGCTGTTGAGTTAGGTCGGGTTCATCAGTGTTAGACGCGTGTAGTAAAGAGCCTATTGTATTGTAAAGGGTTTATGTGCATCAGTTAATATGGTGGAGATTGAAGTTTTAGACGCGTAAGTTCCGTACGGAAACCCCTAAATAAGTGGAAGAAAGAAGGATAAAAGTTTATGCATATAGGGGAAATTCGGACACGTGCGCAGATCTTTTCCCTGTTCTTTGTTCCACTTATTTTTTTTGTCTGGTCCGTCCGTCCGTCCGGTGTCCGTCCGGTGTCCGTCCGTCCGGCATGCCTCCGTCCGTCCGGCTATTCGTCCGTTTTTCTCAAAAACTATTCAGTGTATCATCATCAAATTTGGTATACTAGTTTGCCAAGATGCAAGCTATCCACTGATGTATTTAGTTTTACATTAAGGTCAAGGTCGCGCCAGTTACGGGGTTCAAACCCCGAAACACATAATCGCTAATATCTCGCGAAGTTTTGCATGTATTTCAATGCAGTTTTTTTCACATTTCTTGATGAATGGTCTATAACACAGTTGTCATGAATTTTTCTGTGCGCTCGTGTGCGCATGATCGCGCGCGCTCAAATCACGGGTCCGAACCCCAAGCTTTATGTACAACCGACACATTCCGATTTCGGAGTAGCTCGGCGATGCTGCGAGGGGACTTTGCAGCCGCTCGGCGCTGCACTTGTTTATGGATTGCGCACGGGTTTCCGCATGGAATATCCGCTTATGTGTGTACACGGCCTAAATCTAGTCAACATTAAATTGAAGTGAACCGCCTTATTTTGTTTTAGTAACTGGAACTTTTCCCTTCATATTATTGTGTTTGTTTTTTAAAACATCAATACCCACCACTCTTGAAATAAAACAAAATTTTGTTTAAATTAAAAAAAACTCAACCTATAATCGGCCTGTGTCTCGTTTGACTTGTTGACGCGTCTGGTGCTTGGTTTTGCAGACATAAATCTAATAATTATAAGTCATGATAGGTAACAGAAAAGGATCGTTTCCAGTTGCGGTTTGTGTTGGTACTCATTGTTGTATTTCCTGCTAACATTATTTAACTCGTAGGATACATAATAATAATAATAATAATTTCATTTACATAGCGGGATAAAAATCATGCTAAAAGCAAGCTCTCAGCGCTTTACAAACGTTGATGAAACCATATACATTTTTTAAAAACAAATTGACATGACTAAGTGACCGCCTCACTGACTGCATCGTCGCGCGGACAGCGCATACTAGTGAGTCTAGACAAAATAGCTATCAGACACAAAAAAAGAAAAAAAGAAACAAAACTATCATCCACGAAACATTTCCGCTTTAGTCAGCAAGTGTCACATCGTTTTGTCGTTACTTCAATGCCAACGTGGTGGTGGTGGTGATAAAATCAGCAACATTCCAACTCTCCACTGAAGCACATCCAACAAACAACCCACCTTTTTCCTGCTACATTATTAGGCCTATGGGCCTACCGTTTGGCTTTACTATTATCACCCCCAGCTGAGTAGAGGCTAGAAACGACAAGACTTTCAATGCTGCACTTGGTCATCTCCAAATATGGACAGTGACGCCATTCGCTTGACAATGGTCGGGTTTCAGCGAAACTTTAGAATGTGTATCTTTTAACCATTCCATCTGAAATTAAACAGGCTCTAGCCCTAACCCTAACCCTATCCCTAACCCTAACGAAAGCCTTAACCCGTCAAATACGTGTTCCGTGTTTGGAGATGACCAAATGCAGTCTTGAACGCTTAATCTAGAAACCAGCGCGGCAGGAGCTAGACCTTCTTCTTCTGGGACAAACGGCATAGACACCACTTGTTCTTGAAGCGGGGCATGAAGGAAGGAAACGCTTTGTGTGTGCACTGGAGGGAAGCAGCGCAAGAATAGAAGCAGGGGAAACGGGTGTGTTTTGGCGCTAACTTTACTGTGGGAAATCATGGGGGGAAAAGAGGGAAGGAGGGAAGAGTTGAACCCAGGACCAAGAGTCATCGGAGCCTGGGAACGGAAGCCGGAGAGGCAGTGGAGTGTGTGACAGACGGAAGGACAATGAACCTCTCCTCCCCCACCCGTGAGGCGACGGGAGATTAGATGGACAAAGCGGCATTTAATAGCTCCGATATCATTATACACGAGGTTGATGACCTCTCTGTAGTGTCATACAGTCGTGGTTAGCATACCTTGGCGTTACATTGAAACCGTCCACTCATGTTTATTTGCGATTATAGAGAGCCAGTGTGCTCGAGACGTAGTTTCGAAAGTACAAAACTGTAAGGATGTGGGTTATCTCGCCCTGTAAACAATGCGCAGTTTTGTACCCGATAGCGTGATATTTCTGCACTGGAAGAGACTTTAGATAGTGCTGAGAAACGAGTGATTGATTGATCATCTTCTGTAGGCCAGTTGAGTAGCACTTATCCTAATTAAGCCACGCCAATAATAATATGATCACTCGGAATATCGATCAGTAGAATGACCGCGTTGGCCCGATTTTACAAACAGAGGATCGAGCAAGTAACAAAAACTCTTCTAACTCATGGAAAGTTGAATGTGTTCTAATGTTTCAACAAAGTTCAATTGGTGGTGGTTTTAATTGCGTTATTTTAATGACTTTAGCTTTCTACCTCGGGTTGGTGATTACCGCAGTGAAGTGTTTATGACTTTAATTGCATTATTTTAATGACTTTAGCTTTCTATCTCGGGTTGGTGGTTTCTGCAGTTGAAGTGTTTATGACTTCAGAGTTGCAGTTTCTGCTGGGAGTCTGACAACTGACAAATAACTGAGGACGTCACCCATTTTCAGTTCATCGGTGCTACGTGAATTACATGAATGATGGATTTTTTTAAAGACTGCAGAGGCTTCGAGTTATGAAAGATTGAAATTACTTCCCGTGTTTATATAGTTTATTACTGATACGAGCAATCTAAGTTTTGTTGTGTGTTTTTTCTTCTAGTTCTTCCAGTTTTTAGAGCTTTCGCTAAAACGTTTCTGTGGGGTGCTTTTCTAACTGGCAAGAGTTGTTGGTGTGTGGCGTGTAGTCCCACGGGGAAGGTGGTCTCGTTGATATTTTATACTGGACCTTCGGAGTCCTGTGGAATCATGGAGTCCGCCATGAGCCTGGACAGAGGGCGAGCCAAGTTGCAGGATGCCATCACCCTCTTCAGAAAGCTGGTGTCTGGTGAGTGGGGATGACTCTCTCTCTCTCTCTCTCTCTCTCTCTCTCTCTCTCTCTCTCTCTCTCTCTCTCTCTCTCTCCTCTCTCTCTCTCTCTCTCTCTCTCTCTCTCTCTCTCTCTCTCTCTCTCTCTCTCTCTCTCTCTCTCATGTTAACAGCAAGTCTGAAAAATGGCTACTCCCTGCCAATACGTTTACTGTTGAAAAATAAAGGTCTCTCTCTCTCTCTCTCTCTCTCTCTCTCTCAGCTCTCTATTCTCTCTGGCTCTCTCTGCCAATCTCGTCTACTGTTCTCTCTCTCTCTCTCTCTCTCTCTCTCTCTCTCTCTCTCTCTCTCTCTCTCTCTCTCTCTCTCTCTCTCTCTCTCTCTCTCTCTCTCTCTCTCTCTTCTCTCTCTCGCACGGCACCGCCATGTTAACGAAGTTCGCTACCAACCAGTCCATGTTAACGAAGTAGTGTTTAAAAAAACAAAAACAAAAAAACTGACTTTTGTATCATTTCCCACGATTTTGTTTTCCTGTGGCTTTCGTTCTTAGCTTTCTTTTTCTCTGTCTTTATGTTTTAATTATTATTTCCCCCCCGAAGACAGTGTGGCTGCCCACGTGGCGGGGTAATCAAAAGCGGTCACACACGTAATGTTTTCACCCCTAGCTGAATGCATTTTGTACCTTAGTGTTCAAGTGCTTCTCGCTGTTGGGGTGATCCCTGGAGTCTTTTAGCCAGGGGTAAGCCAACCAACCAAACCAACCAATTATTCTTTTCTCTTCTCTTCTTTTACCTGTCATGTCAAAAAGACTCACGACACGCCGGGGGTTCTATTTTTGGGCAAAGTACATATATGTCCGCTTTTCAGTTTTCACTGGTCTCCCCGCTGCGTACAGCCGACACATTCCGATTTCGGAGGAGCTCAAAGGAGAACAGTTATTTGAAGATTTTTTTGAGAATTTGAAAAAAGGCAGAAAGAGTAATGACAGCCAGCAAAAGTCAGAAAGGCATAGTAGATGACAGTAAGCAAAGGGAAAAGGCAGAGTCAAAAGAGAGTGACAGATTAGAGGAAGTTACATGCACAGAACTTCCAGAATGTGGGGGAACTATTTATACAAAAGAACCCCCGGTATCCCCACGGGGGGAACGCTATCCATTACCCGATTAAATGCGAAACTTGCATGAAATTGGCGCAGATACTAGTATTAGGCTTAATAATGGTGTCTGTTTAGGATTTATCCCAATTTCTCTCTGTTCTCTCTCCTCTTTTCTTAGTCGTCTTCGTGCCTCCAACCCGGACTTCAGCTAACTTAGAAGGTCCAGGAATAGTGGAAGAGCTTCAGCGGGCCGGGAAAGTAAACAGCGGGCCGGGATCCAAGCGTTCACTTGATCTTTTAGTTTCTCGATAGGTGACGAACTGTGTGCATTCCACCTTGGGAAGTGATTCAGTTTCGCCTGTCAAACAAAATGCTAATCGTCTCCCCTATGTTTGAGTTTCCCCGCTCTCCCCATTTTACGTCACACTTTTAAAGGAGGACCCTGACGGATGAGATTTTGCAACAAAATACGTCGAGATCACCAGAAAGACAGCCTTTTCAAGGATCGGAAAACACTCACTTTGCTCTGGTTTCCTAGAAATTAAACCGTCAAAACGGCGATTCCTCCTTGGCGGAGGTGCCGGAGAGAGTAGCCATTTTGGATAGGGTGGGTGGATGTCACTCATTGTGGTTGAAGGGTTTTCTTTTTTTGTAGTGCAGTAAAAAAAGAAAAGAAAAAAGGAGCTATTTCCTTTGTTGTGAGCAAAACTCCTTTAGATAAACGGTATAGGATTAAAAAAGAAAAAAAGAAAAAAAGAACGCTTGTATTGCGAAAATTTCGTCCAAACGATTTGGCGGCCATTAGAAAAGAGACGGCACACGCTTTCTCTTTGGGTGAAATAATTTGACTTTCAGCACCTCCGCCAAGGAGGAATCGCCGATTTGACGGTTTGATTTCTAGGAAACCAGAGCAAAGTGTAAAGGGTGTTTTCCTGGTGATCTCGACATGTTTCTTACAAAAACTAATCCGTCAGGGTGCCCCTTTAACATTGTCGGCCTTGGTAGTTGTTTAGTTAGGCCTAGTCGAGCCCCTTCGCTATCATGCGAGGCATAGGGTTTCTTAGTAAAGGTCGAAAATTGCTGACATTCACTGGAACGTTTCTGTCTTTCACGCTCTTTTTCTTGTGATTCACATGATGTCATGCTTTGATGTGGGGGGGGGGGGGGGGGGGGGGGGGGGGGGGGGGGGGGGGGGGGGGGAGTGTTCGGGTATGGAAAATTGGGACGGGGTACTTGGGTATTAGCGCGTACGTTCCGTATTCGTTTAAGGTATGTATTTTATAAATAACCTCGAAACATAGTTGGGATCGCTTAGTACTTGTGTGTATTAGCGCGAAATTCTACAATATCGCCATCCT
>CM065687.1:23322624-23327624 GCA_017654935.2 Phymorhynchus buccinoides | reverse complement strand
ACGCACGCACGCACACGCGCACGCACGCACACACGCACGCACACGCACACAACACACACACACACTCACGCACTCACGCACGCACGAGAGAGAGAGAGAGAGAGAGAGAGAGAGAGAGAGAGAGAGAGAGAGAGTGAGTGAGTGTGTGTGTATGTGTGTGTGTGTAGGTGTAGGTGTAGGCGAGTGTGTGTGTGTGTGTGTGTGTGTGTGTGTGTGTGTGTGTGTGTGTGTGTGTGTGTGTGTGTGTGTATGTGTGCGCGCGCGAGTAGGTGAGAAGACAAGATTAAGACATCGACGTCTCGAAAAGTAAATACCCATGGTTTAGTTTCTCTGACTGGCTTGCTGATGAGAACAAGAACTCTGTGTTTGTTAAAGAGGGGAGGGGGGGTGGGGGGGGGGGGGGGGGGTGAAAGAAGATGGGGGAGGGGGGGGGGGGCTGAAAAGGGTCTGGCGGCGGGGGAAGAAAAACACAATTTTTGTATTATTTTGCTTACATCACTTGAAGAACGGCACTTCCTCAAACTTGTATTACACAGTGGCCTCTCCTGTTCTCAGGTTCTTCTTCTTTTGAAACTCTCTCTCTCTCTCTCTCTCTCTCTCTCTCTCTCTCTCTCTCTCTCTCTCTCTCTCTCTCTCTCTCTCTCTCTCTCTCTCTCTCTCTCTCTCTCTCTCTCTCTCTCTCTCTCTCTCACACACACACACACACACACATTTATGCACGCATGGGTGCAGCTTGTCCTGGTATACAAGGATTTCCTGTTTTTGAATTTTACCAGAAAAGGAATTTCCTTTTTGTTAAATGTGTCAAACAAGATCTTTGTGGGTCTACTGTATTTTTGAAACACTTTAAAATAAGCATTTGTATAAATTGTGGAAAAAGCAAACTGTAAACTTTTTTTCTTCAGCTGCAGGGGGACATTACCTCTAGACCCCGGCGGCTTTCAGGGTTTTTTTTCATTTCGTGTAGTTGCACTCATGTGCACGAGAGAAAGAGATAGATAGACGTATACATACAGTCAGACTGACTGATTCATTGACTGATTCATTGGCTGACAGACAGACAGACGGACAGCTACAAGAACCGATAACATTGTGATAAGTTGTAAATTTCATTATCCATAGTCAGTAGTCACATCGGGATGTTCACACGACCCCTACATTTTACGATTTTTGTTGTTGCTGAAGCTGTTTTCTTTAGCTAGAGAAGCACTCGTTGTGGGGCACAGCGCTACACCGCACGTGCAAAACGGAGAGCGTGGGAACCCATGTTCCCTGAGACACTACCTTGGAGAATAGGCCTATCTTCTTCTTCCTCTTCTTCTTGTGCGTTCCCAGGCCATATGGCCATAATGGGTAAGGTACACATGTGTCCGGTTTTCAGTTTTCACTGGTCTCCCCGCTGCGGACAGCCGACACATTCTGATTTCAGTTCGGAGGACCTCAAAGGAGAAACATAATTTGGGTGAAATTTTTTTTAAAGGCAGGAGAATGGACAAATAAGTCAGAAAGACAGTAGATGATAGAAAGCAAAGGGAAAAGGCAGAGTCAAAGAGAGTGGCAGATTAAAGGAAGTTACAAGCACAAAACTTCCAGACGGTGGGGGAACTATTTTTACGAAAGCCTTCCCGGTACACCCACGGGGAGTAGGCCTATCAAAGAGTAGAGGGTCTTTGGGCCTGTGGAGTAGGAGCTGTCACTGGCGAAAGTGTGAGACACTGATCTGATAGAGTGGTGGGCAGATGAACGACTGGCAATGGGGTTTGGGGGTATGACTGATAGGCATGGGGACAGGTAAGGTATGGGAGGTGGCGGATCCAAGAGGGAGAGAAGGGGGGGGGGGGGGGGTGTAGAAGACACGGGTAGGATCATGACGTAATGCAAAGGTAACGTTGAGGGTGACCTTGCCTCTCGATTTCACGGCTTAAAATATTCTCTGACATCAATCCTGTTGTATTTTCCCCGCTTTTTTGTGTCTTCTTCTTCTTCTTTTTCTTTTTCTTCTTCTTCTTCTTCTTCTTCTTCTTCTTCTTAAGTCCGACTTAGTGGTACTGTTTATTTTATAAAAAAAACCACAACAACACACAGTTGAAAAACTAGAAACGATATGACGCAAATCTGACCTAGTGCTAATGAAAATTGTTTAAAGACCCACAGAGCCGGCTGGATTAAGTCCCTTGGTTATTTCTGGGTCGGTGTGGCCCACATTCAGACTTATCTCGTATACGATCGAGGCTGCTCTTTAAAGTGATGTCTCGTTTTTGTGCAAGAGGCAATTTGTATGGGAGCAACACTTGGTCAAAATAAGATTTGTTACCAGCTATAAGAGGGAAAACACGTGACAAAGTTGCAGTTGCAGTTGCTTTTCTTGTGTGTGTACTGTCCCACATTTTCATTTTCTGTCTTCAATGTCTATCTGTTCCTGTCTCTCTCATATAGATCTATAAAATGCCTCCCTTAGGTAGGTCTGTCAGCCAGTTCAGTAGCACTGATTGAACCACCCTTTCATTACTCCTCGACAATATCAATTTTGTGCAGGCCGACTTACTCATTGACCGACTATGTTTCCCTCTGCAATCAAGGTCTCACGTTTCCGGTTTTTCTCGTCTCGTCCGCCAGGGGAGGCAACAGTTTCCGGTGTGATTAGCTGTTTAATGGAGTGATGGCCCCTGAGAGGTCAAACGGTGGATTCTTTTAAAAAAGAAAATGTCAGTTTGCAGTGTCGTCACTCGGTTGAAATGATGGTGGGGGAATTGGCCCACTCATATTTTAGTTAAGATGCGAAGTTAAATTATTTTGCTCTCTCAGTATCGTGTACTACTACTACCACTTGGTTGGACGTATAGTAAGCTGGTATTTATTATGTGTTATGATTTACCAGGTATTTTTTATTGTTACATTTGACTGTTACAGTAGGCGGAAAAAACTAGGGGAGAGCACTTCGTGAAAATTAGAGTTGTTTACCTCCATTACTCGGTCAAATACCATAGTAACAATGCAACAATGGCGTCGAAGCTTGAAACCGCAGGATGCGAGTCAGCGACTTGCAAACATTTTTTTGAAAAATTAGGGGTGGCCAGTGGCCACAGACTGATAAAACTTGCAAACTGTGACGTAAAAATATAAATGACATCAATTTTTAGAATGACGCACGGTGTTCTAAGTGCTGTATGTCTGCTCAAACACACGAGTCGATAGGCTACGATCGAGAGCTGGTGGTAGAGTGACTTCCCCTGTTTCACCGATTGAATTAGGCAATATCACTCCCACACACCATGAAATTACTCCCCTTAATTATTTCCGAACAATTCCTATTATGGCATTGTGAATCGTTTGAATATTACTGTTTTGTTATCATCATCATCAGTATATTATTATATTCTGCTATTATTTTGATTGTTATTATTGCTGTCGTTATTCTTCATGATGTTATTGATATTACTGTTTGTTCGTTCATTTATTAAATTGTCTTTTTTACTCGTTTATTATTTTCATTTGTTTGAGGACCTGATGAAAAGAAGTATTGTTGTGCTTATTCAGTTCATCCTCATTAAATCTCTCTCTCTCTCTCTCTCTCTCTCTCTCTCTCTCTCTCTCTCTCTCTCTCTCTCTCTCTCTCTCTCTCTCTCTCTCTCTCTCTCTCTCTCTCTCTCTCTCTCTCTCTCTCTCTCTCTCTCTCTCTCTCTCTCTCTCTCTGCACGCGCGTTCTCGTCATGTGCTTGTACATGCGGGTTTGCACGTGAGCACATGTGTTTAGTGTGACCATTAAGCCGGAGACAGACTATGTGACTGCCTCATGTGACTCGATCAGGTCGTAACGTTTCACCTCATTTGCATACTATCCTGCTTGATCAGTCTGACTCAGTCGGGCCCAGTCAGGTGACATGGCCGAATAGGGCGGGTTCTAAATTTCACTGATCGAGTCTGATCGAGTCAGATGGCTTGTGACCTCTTCTGTGCGGGAAACAAAATTTGGTCAACGTCACGACCTGATCGAGTCATGAGGCAGTCGCATAGTCTGTCTCCCGGCTTTAGGCAGCATAACCAGCGGATAGCAAAATGAACATGAATACATTTCAGTTGAGTACGATTCCTACATTCAAGGGTACTTGGGAAAAAGCTGCAACAAAGTGGCTATCGTTTTCAAACATGCATTTATTTTACGAGATCTATACAAAAGTCACGTTCTTAATAGTCTGTTATTGTGAGATACATGCACCCAGTCACCTCATCCCTCTGTGTGTGGGCTGGCACCCGGGATGCCGCAGGAGCAAGGGGGTGATGGGGGAGGGGGTGAAGTGTGGCGTGAAGTTTGGAAGATATGCGATGTGTCTGGAAGGTTACGTTACGTGTCCTGTTTCTCCCAGTGCAATCTACCACTGTAGTCTGTGTCCTGGTGAGAGAGCGTGAGAATTTATTATTTCACTTCAGTTTCCTGATTTATATTAGATCGACTGACTACCCTGGCTTTCCTGTATGCAAAACAAAGGGCACGTTTTACGGCTACTACTACTACTACCCCGACTGCTGCTGCTGCTGCTGCTGCTGCTGCTAGGCTACTAGGCTACTACTACTACTACTACTACTACTTCTCTGCTGCTGCTGCTACTACTACTACTACTACTACTTCTACCTACTACTAGGGCCTACTACTACTACTACTACTACCCCGACTGCTGCTGCTGCTACTGCTGCTACTACTACTGTTACTACTACTACTACTACTTCTACTGCTGCTGCTGCTACTACTACTACTTCTACCTACCACTAGGACCTACTACTACTACTACTACTACTACTACTACTACTACTACTACTACTACTACTACTACTACTACTACTACCAAAGAGTAGAGGCTCTTTGCTACTATTACTACTACTTTTGGTGCTGTTGCTGTGTGTCAGTGTGTGCGTGCGTGCGTCTGCGTGCGTGCGCGTGTAGGCCCTATGTGTGACGGTGCGAGCGTGCATCCGCGCGCGCGTGTGTGTATGCGTGTGCGTGC
>CM065687.1:23312624-23320124 GCA_017654935.2 Phymorhynchus buccinoides | reverse complement strand
CCTCGAAAGGGAGCAACAACACCCACAGTTCGTAAACGCAAACACAAATCAGCTTGACAAGGGTCTCAAATCCAACTACAATTCTGACTCTGAAAGGGAAAGCAAACGTACACCACAACAGGTACTAAGTGACTTACGTATTCCCAAAGAAAGCTCATCAGTCCTTGTAGGAGATTCTACAATAAGGTTCATAAATCCTAAGAGGCTGGGTTCACAAACGGATCCTTTATTCAAAATATGTGTTCCGGGATTAACAGTAGTAGATGTTACGCAATGGTTAGCCCAGTTAGAAACTCAGTCACATGTAAATACATTCATTCTTCATGTAGGAGTCAATGACTGCCCAGCCGGGCCCATCTCCTCTCAAACATGGAAAGAGCTGATCATTATGTGCAAAAACCGCTTTCCCTCTGCTTACGTAGCCATAAGCTCAATTGTGCCTGCTTTTGGACGCAATCAGTTAAATAACGCGATTGCCCCTTCTAACAGAAACTTGTATGACTGCTGTACCAACCTACAAGTAGACATGATAGATAACTTTAACTCATTCGTGACCCAAAAAGGGTACCCACGTAAAGCCCTGTATAAAGACATTATTCACCCCAGCGATAGGGGAACTGCCTGTCTTGCAATGAACTTTAAAGAAGTGCTTCCCCAAATCCAGCCCCCCATTAGAAACGATCCCACAGACTATAATTATTTATCGTCTAACTTAGCTTATGGTCACCGGGGTCCCACAAACCTGAGGAATGTACAGAGAAACTCTAACTTTCTTTCTAGAACCTCCACTCGCCAAACAAATGGCTCTGAATCTGTAGTCATCCCTCAGTTATTATCCACTACTGAGTTTCCTCTGCTATCATCAAATGCCACGCAGCCAGGATTGAACAACACAGATCACGCTGGGGTGAGTTCCTCTGTTGTAAGACAACCTCACTCTTTGAACGAGCCCAGTGGCGCAATGCCACAACCCCCACAAAATGTTCAGCCACAGGCTGGTGGTAATGCACGCGCTCCCTTTAGTTCCATCCCAGCATTTCCAACTTACCCACCACCCTTTCCTTTCTCAGGATATTCTGCTCCTGAGTCTTTTTTCCCCAGGCCCCCAGTTCCATACCCCTACCCCCCTCATGAAATCCAGCAGAGTGGAGACACTGCCCAGAGAGCAAACCAACTTACTCTAGGGTCAGCTCCCCAATGTTTTAACCCCATGCCACAGGGCCATAACTCAAATCCCTGTAGCTGGCCACAACCTGCATCAGCCGGGATGTGTGCTCAGCAGCTTATGTCCCTGGCTTCCCAATTAATGTCACAGAGTGAACATCAGAGGCCTAGTGGTAACTGGTAGTGTGTATGACCAGTATTCCATGACTGATGTTTTATGTTATATGTCATTTATTTAGTTGAATAAAGTGTCTGTTCCTTTGAAGATTGTGTTTGCATGTACATGCTATAATACATATTGCAGCAACATATCAGTTGCTCTGAATGATAGTCTTTGCATGTATTTGTGCAAAGAATGGCTACTGGTAATCTATGTGACCAGCAATGTGATTCAATCAAAATGCTCATGTTTTATATGTTATTCAATTTATTTTCACTTCAAAATCCAGTTGTTGGTGTGTTTTGTTTAGGAATATGTGTTGCGCATCTGTGTCTATTTTATATAATCTTGTATTCAACTTCTTGTTGATCTTCATGCAATTTGTGTTTGGCCGTATTATGCTTGGACTTGGGACCGAGAATGTTGGTCTTTTGAAAACATTTGAACTGAGGTCAATTATTTTGATTTTGGGCAATCTGTAAACGAATTTTGGTATCTCCATAGCTTAGTTTTCTCTATTTCACATTGATATTTTGCTTACTTGACTTTAATCTCTCGGTTTTTGATAGGTTTGATTGAATTAACGTGTTGTGTTGCTAGCGCTGCTAGTAACAGACTAAGTTTAATCTCTCAGTGTTTTTGTTTTTTAATAGATTTGATTGAATTATTGTGCTGTTGTGTTGCTAGCACTGCTAGTAGCGGGTGTGTCTGTGAATAGCCATAATACCTCTCAGTTATCTTGTGTCTTTGATAAATCATTACTTGTGTATTCGTTTGTTCTATGTTAATTCAGATTGTAAATTACATATTTGTTTTGCTTCATTGAAAAACACCATAATTGTTATCTTCTAGCATCATGGCTAAAAACTCAAATACACTTAAGTGGTTGACAAAAGGTGGCTTTAAGATAGGATATCTAAATGTTTGCAATCTGTTAAATAAATTATCAGACATCCCTTCTATTTTATCTAATTCAGATGATTGTTTTCATATCTTTGGTGTTTCTGAAAGTAGATTATCTGATGTGGTTTCTGATCACTTAGTTAGTGTTCCAGGATATAAACTAGTGCGCAAAGATGCTTCATGCAAATTAGAAACAGGCTTGGTGGCATACATCCATCAATCAGTGAATTTTAAGGAGCTTAATATGTTTGATAATCATTCTATAGAATGCATATGGTTAGAAGTACGTTTTAAAAAGAGCAAACCAATATTAATAGGAATGTTGTACAGAAACCCAGAAGAACGTGTCGAGTGGTTTGATCGTTTTGAGTTAATGATGAACGATGTATTAGATTATTCTAGTGAAATTATACTACTTGGTGATTTTAACATAGACTTACTTAAACCTTGCAACACATGGAAAAGGATTATAGACTCATACAACCTAACCCAACTAATAACTAACCCTACCCGAAAAACATCTACATCAGAAACATTGATCGACCATATTTATGTTACTAATACATCTAACATTGTTGAAACATCTGTACCTATTTTTGGACTGAGTGATCATTTTCCAATTTGTTTAACCTGGTGTAAAAAAGGTGTTAAAATTCCTAGATCCTACCATAAATACATTCATTATAGAAGTTATAAAGATTTTAACCCAGAAATGTTTTTGTCCGATCTGTGTAATACAGACTTTACAGAGGTCTATCAGCATAGTGACCCAGATGCAGCTCTGAGCGCATGGTATGATGCGTTTCTTGTGGTGTTCAATAAGCATGCACCATGCACAAAGAAACGAGTTAAACTTACAAGCAAACCACCGTGGATAAATGATGAAATAAGTGCAGCCATTACTATTCGTGAGTCACTGCTTAATGAAACAGGCAAAGATGAAAATTTTAAACAGCAGAGAAACAAGGTAAATTCAATGAAAAGGGCCGCTGAAAAGAAATACTTTAGTGAACTTATTGTTTCTAAGTCTGACACTAAATCTATATGGAAGGCAATAAATCAATTATCTGGCAAACATAACAAATCTTCAAATACTCCTTCTACAACTTTGTCTGTTGAAGATTTGAACAATCATTTTTCATCAGTTTGCAATAAAATCATTGAAGTTAACCACACTGACCAAAATGATTTACGATTACTTAAAGAATTTTGTGAATCTAAACATATAAAATCCTATCTTAATTTTAAGTTTCTTAGTGTTCACGAAGTGTATTGTGAATTGTGTTCTTTAGGTAAATCCAAATCCCGTGGTTTAGACGACATAGACAACGGAATACTTAAAACGGCAGCACCAATCATTGCTGAACATTTGACCTACATCTACAATTTGTGTATTGAAAAACATAACTTTCCTCAAGCTTTTAAGGATGCCAGGGTACTTCCGCTTTTTAAGTCTGGCGACCCAAATAATTCTTCCAACTATAGACCAATATCAATTCTATCTGTCTTATCTAAACCATTAGAAAAACATCTAAAAAATTCAATTCAATCGCATGTTGATCGAAATAATTTACTTCATCCAAATCAAAGTGGATTCAGAAAAGATCATTCATGTCACACTGCACTTTCAAACCTTATAGAGCAATGGCATTCAAATATAAACAATGATCTAATTACAGGGACAGTCTTTGTCGATTTTGCCAAAGCATTCGACACAATCGACCATAATCTCCTTTTAAGAAAACTGGCACTGTATGGTTTATCGCAGGAGTCTATGGATCTCATTTCATCTTTTCTAACTAACAGACAGCAATCAGTTTATCAGGACTGTAAAAAATCTTCTTTTAAGGTGATAAAATACGGTGTTCCCCAAGGTTCAGTCCTGGGGCCAATCCTGTTCTCCATATATATAAATGACCTTCCTTTACATGTCACATCAGATTGCGAACTGTTTGCTGATGACAGCACATTACATAATAAAAATAAAAATACTGACCTCGTGCTCACTGATATACAAAATGATCTCAACAAACTAGAAACATGGAGTGATCTTAATCATATGGCTCTTCATCCTCAAAAATCTAAGTTAATGATTATTACTACAAGACAGAAACGCCAGAATATCAAACCTGACTTGATTAAAATGAAAGTGCATGATAATGTTTTAGACGAGGTTGATTCACATAAACTGCTTGGTCTTGTAATTGACAACAATCTTTCATGGTCTCCCCATATTACTATCCTCATTCGTAAACTATCAAGAAAGTTATTTCAATTCAATAGAATAAAACATTTCCTCGACCAACATACCAGAAAACTATTTTTTCACGCCTATTTACAACCTGATTTCGATTATGCTTCCACGACTTGGGATCTGGCAAGTAAAAACTGCCTTAAACCTTTAGAAAGTATTTACAGGCGTTCTGTTAAACTTATACTTCTAAAATCATCTTCTTTACAAGATCTTGATTACAAAACACTTAAAATTCTTCCTTTTCCTTTAAGATGTCAATTTAATAAAGCCGTTTTCGTTTACAAGATTGTTAATGGACTCGCTCCTCTATATCTGCGTGAAAAGATATGTGAGACTAACATAAGAAACAAAAGTAGAATACAGCTCCCCCGTCCAAGAACTGATTTATACATGACATCTCTAACATATTCAGGTGGCAAACTCTGGAACGAAATTCCCGATCACATAAAAACAAAATGTACCTTGGCATCATTCAAAAGCGGCTATCATGATTACTTACTTCATCTGTTGTAATTATTTGTTCCCCTTTTGTTCCATACTTGTGAGGGTTATGCCTCTTTCGTGTTCGCTATTGCAATGCCAAATTATATACCATAATAAACTCATCCACCTCCCCCCCCCCCTTCTCTCTCTCTCTCTCTCTCTCTCTCTCTCTCTCTCTCTCTCTCTCTCTCTCTCTCTCTCTCTCTCTCTCTCTCACTCTCTCCCTCGCTCTCTCTCTAGTAGACTAACCTATGAGAGTATGTTTCTGAATGTATTTGCTGGTGCTTATACGTGCCATTTCAGTTTTAGTGTAGTATGATTTTGATGATGATGTCTAGATGTTGTTGCACATTTGCTGTGTATTTACATTATGTGTTTGAATGCTCTTTATAATTACATTTTTCCTTTTTCTTTTCTCATTTTTCTTTTTGTTTGATTAATATGTTTTTCTTTTTCTTTAGTTTCCTTTTCTTTGTGAGGGCATAGTGAAAAGAAGCTTTGTAGCTTATCTATTTTCCCTCAATAAAAAATCGTGAATCGTGAATCGTGAATCTCTCTCTCTCTCTCTCTGTGAGTGTGTCTTTGAGTGAAGTATTGAACGCGGCTTCTTACATGTATACATTTTGTTTGAGCTAAATCGCTATTGTCATGACTTTTCTTACGGAAAAGTTGACGAATAAGCAAAGCGAATCTGTAATAGCCTACATGTAGGCCTACATTGCAAAACATTTTCAGGATTCAAGCAGCCTATAGGGTCTATAGAGCCTTCGTTATTAGTCCCCGAGCCGAAGGTGCGGGGAGATATTCAGTGTTTTTGTCTGGTCCGTCCGGTGTCCGTCCTGCGTGCCTCCGTCCGTCCGGCTATTCGTCCGTTTTTCTCAAAAAACTATTCAGTGTATCATCATCAAATTTGGTATACTAGTTTGCCAAGATGCAAGCTATCCACTGATGTATTTAGTTTTACATTAAGGTCAAGGTCGCGCCAGTTACGGGTTTCAAACCCCAAAACACATAATCGCTAATATCTCGCGAGGTTTTGCATGTATTTCAATGCAGTTTTTTTCACAACATTTCTTGTTTGATTTGAAACGCCGAGTTTAGTGCTGACAGAAATAATTATGATATTTTTCCTTTGAAAAGAAACGAAATAATGATTAGTCGATTCTTTTCATAATTACATATGCACATATACATACACACACACACACACACACACACACACGCACGCACGCACGCACGCACGCACACACACGCACACACACACACGCACACACGCACACACACACACACACGCACACACACGCGCGCACGCACACACACACACACACACGCACACACACACACACACACACACACACACACACACACACACACACACACACACACACACACACACACACGCGCGCGCGCGCGCGCGCGCGTGCCGACCGAAAACAAAACAAAACAAGATGGGAACGCCATGTAAACGTACTCCCAGTGCCAGCAACACCCCCACACAAATACACACACAGAAGTGTATTATCTGCCTTGTCAAGGGAGTTAAGTTTTGATCATTAAGTCATTGGGTTTTTTGTTGTTGTTGAAAACATCCTGTATCGGTATGGTAATGCTGAGAAATTAAATATTTTACAAAAATAAGTTGGTAGGTGACATCTATTCACACTAGACCTACTTTGGTTTAAATCCATCCATTATCTTCGAAATAATCAGTCTTTTTAAATATTAAAAGTTTCCTCACTGGAATTACGTTGATATGGCTCGTCGTTCTGTGATGAATCTGACATAACGAGCAGCGTCTTATCACGCGGTGCCATAGCCGATTAGGTTTAACCGCTACAGCTATCTGTATTAATTTTAAAAAATCGGGACTTTACTGGTTTCGTACTGCCTCCGGGCATTGCCTCCAGTATTGTTCCCACCATATATTTGTATTTACAAATGTCCCATATGTGTCTGATTCGGACCAAGAGGACGTGAAACACCATTTTCGTCGACGAACAGCGTCAAACTGCTACACCTATCTGTATTGTTAAAAAAGCGGGATATTACTGGTGTTGCACTGCCTCCGGGCATTGCCTCCAGTATTTTTCCCACCATCTTTGTATCTACAAATGTCCCATATGTGTCTGTTCCAGACCGAGAGGACGTAAAACACCATTTTGTTTCAACGAGCAGCGTCTTTTATAGGAGCTAAAGTCTTGGGAAGGAAAAAAATAAACATATACCGACCATAAGGTTCTATGACCAATTGGACGATAATCTCACTATCTGGCGGTGAACAAATGTCCCACATGTACCTGGATGCAGGTCGGAGGACGTTAAGCAGATATTTCGTTCGTGCAGCATCTGCAAAGTCTAAGGAATCATTGTACCAAGCTTCATTACGGTCGATTCAGTGGTTTAGGCGCTATGGACTGGAACACATTTCCGTGCACGGACACACACACACACACACACACACACACACACACACACACACACACACACACACACACACGTGCGCGCGCGCGGACTAGACAACGCACAACTCTCGTCC
>CM065687.1:23259710-23294624 GCA_017654935.2 Phymorhynchus buccinoides | reverse complement strand
GCTGTCCAGCTCTGTGCCCCCCGCAAGATTTAATGAACCCCCCCCCCCCCCCCCCCCCCACCCACCCCCCCCCCCCCCCCCCCCCCCCCCCAAAGCTCAGTCCTTTGTTCCCGGACTAAAGCCGTGACTATTACACTCATTTGTTAGGGATTGTCCTCATATGCGTAACCAAAAACTGGACGTGGCCAGGCCTGCATAAAAAAAAGAGTCCTACTACTGCCGCCAAAACGGTACCAACGGACACATGTATCGAAAATTGCATTCCGCGATGCAACGGGTCAGATTGTAATGGTACATGGACCGATATTTAGCCAAAGTCTGGGACGAACGCTACAAGGCTAGCCAGTGTTACTTCTTCGAAGATTATCTTTGGATCTTTTTCTTCTTCGCTCGCTCAGACAGTTCCCTGTCCAATGGGGAGAGCAAATGCGTCATGCTGCCGTTATGCGCCTAACTAAGACAAATGACCCAGCAAGTCCCGACTTCGGCTGGAGGGAATGTTTGAAACGTTTCTTGTGAGAGAAAAAAAAAAAGGGCAGGAAATGACCCCCAGTAAGGCAGAGAAAGATAGTAGATGACAGTAAGCAAAGGGAAAAGGCAGAGTCAAAGAGAGTGACAGATTAGAGGAGTTACAAGCACAGAACTTCCAGAAGGCGGGGGAACTATTTATACATAAGACCCCCGGTATCCCCACGGGTGGTGGTGGGAATCTTTGGATCAAGATCTACGAATCCTCCCTCAAGAGTATTACTATTAACGCGAGTGCGAAACCTTCAATACCTATTTGTATGACAAAGCGTATGGAAATGCGACAATACTTATTGTCGGCTGAATACGGTTGCAAAAGGATGTCAACTCCCCTACATAATAATGGTACGAGCGGCGGTAGGTAAGAAAGCTAAAGGACCACACCTGGTATTGCAGTACCTCCATGATCTGCTCAGAGCATTGAATGATGATTAGTTGATGGTTCGTCCCATATTTTGCTGATGAATATACGATTGTAAAGACGCGTTGGCTCATTTTGAGGCTAAATGAGCTTATACAAAATGCACTATGTTATTATTATATGTTGCGGTTTGCAGCCTTAGTGGACGTAATAACCTACCCCTTCATTCAGTAAGGCAAGACTGTAGAACACAATATAATGCAGATACATTTGTACTAAAAAGTGTGCACTGTAAAGGTCTCTGTACGCGTGAACATTATTCACTCTTTCCCCATGGCCAACACACAGTGACAGGCCAGTCGTAACATGACTTACATTATCACTGTAGTTGTCATGAAGAAAGAGTGAAATATATTCACGTGTACAGAGACTTGGAGTAGAGAAGCTTTAGTTGAGTTACTTTGGTTTCATAGACAAACGCACTAATACAGACATGGTTACCCCCTACACAAGTCTAGAGTAGTCTGGATAGTTGAAATGAGTAGTTTTGGTGCAAAATGTGTAGCGGTAGTTTTACTCATTAAACCATCAAAACAATGTTCACTGAAAATGAGTAATAATCAAGAAAAAGCATTATCATCAATTTTGAAGAGTAGTAGAGGTCCAAATTGAGTAAGAATACTACTCGAAAAACAGTAGAGTAAAAAGGTCTCCGCCATAACCAGTAACAAACCAACCAACAAAAAGCAAAAGGCATAATCTCCTAGGCAGAAATGCCCTTTCAACAATAGTTGACACATAAATCATGACACGGAAGAGAAAAAACACACAAAAATAAGTTTAGATTTAACAGGGCACTTGAATTTTTTTTAAAACTAATATATAGTACAGCTTGGGTGGTTAGAAACGCAAACATTGTTGGGGTGATGGCACTGGTGCGAATCTTATGACTCTTCAGCAAACCCGGTAAAACTGTTCCAATTAGACGGTGCTCACGTGCGATGTTTACGTTAAAGAGTTAAACGTTCAGCGTTTAAGTGGCTCTGACAAAAAATTTTGTTCGTGCTCCCGCACGTTCTTCAAGAATGAAAGTACTTTACTATCCGTATGAGGTATCCCACATAACATCTGCACGGGTTTCCAGGGTTGGTGTAGGCCAGCTCTTGTGTTGGTAGGGCAGGTGGAGGCCAGTGCGTCTCTGGGTGGGCCCCATCAGCCCCTTCGGGTGTTTATTTTTCAATTTTCATTATCTTTCTGCCTGTCTGTGTATTGGCCACTGCAACTAGGGTTATTAACGCCCTTGACGGCAAGAGCTAAGCCCTTGGTTGATCAGTATCCAAACAGGGCATTCCACTCTTGCAAAAGGCAGCCATTAAAATAAGTGGCCTCAAATAGGGTTATTGGCGAGAGTTAATGTCCTTGTTTGGTCAGTACTCAACCGTCTTCCCCCACACCCACCAAGGGCATTCAACTCTTGCAAAAGGTGTTCTTTGCAGGGGTCAATAGAGACAATAACTTAGGAGTTCAAATCGGCACAACATAAACTACTGGCCCAAGCATAATGAACATTCGCAGAAGGAGATGCTCGTCATCTCAGTTAACCCAATGATCAGATATCTTAGGTGGTGTTTCCCGAATTAAACGTTTGTTGCAAACTTTTTTTCGCATCTTTTTTCTTCTTTTTTTGCTTCTTCTTCTTTTTTTTTTGGGGGGGGGGGATGGGAGGAGGGAGGAGGTAATGTAACACAATGGGGGGAGAGATGAGTTATGTGCAACAAGGTGTTTTGCTTATAGTAAAGTGAGATAATTATGTCAACATGTTGTTCTGGTTATACAGTGTAGTAAAATGAGATAGTTATGGAAACAAAACAAAAAAGTAACACAATGGTACAAATGATGTAAATTATATCATCTAGCATTACATGAATGGAACGATCTTGTTAATTCTTAAAAAGTGAAACAGCGAGGCCAAGGGAGGAGATAACGAAATTGAACTCTTTCTAATTAACTCCCTCCACCAAAGTTGATTACGGATACCAACCACCTAGCAGTGCGTGGGTCAGAACCAAAAATGAGACAAACAAAGCATCATAATCATCTAGTAAAAAAGCAAACTGTCCGGGGTGGGTGTGCGTGTGTGTGTGTGTGTGTGTGTGTGTGTGTGTGTGTGTGTGTGTGTGTGTGTGTGTGTGTGTGTGTGTGTGGTGTGTGTGTGTGTGTGGTGTGTGTGTGTGTGTCTGAAACACGAAACGGGCCTTATAACTCCGCGCTGTTTTTCGACCGAATCGCTTCAAATTTGCTGTGAGCCCTAACAGGCGAACCGTGTCATTTGCCGCAGTTCGGCAAATGCGCGAAACGCGCTTACGCCGGCCTCTCGGCGCCAGTATCTATGGTATTTCTGGACGGATTGCCTTCGATTTTGGAAGGTATTATGACCGGGGACGGTTACTATCGTTGTGCCAAACCGGAAGCGAATCAGTTCAGAAACGCGCGCGCTATACGCCGCTTCACCTTTTTCACGGCATAACTCCGCCATTTCTTAACCGAATAGCTTCAAATTTGCTGTTCTCAGTGCTTGCTATCGCCCGGGGCAACGCATTGTAGCAGCATAAATTTAAAGAGAATCGGGAGAACGCGTTCAATCTCAGAGCAGTCGCAAACAGGGGAACGGTGGGCCTTATAAAACTCCGCCGTTTCTTAACAGAATCCGCTTCCAAATTTGCTGTACTCAAGCGTTTTTACCAGTAATTGGCATTAACGTTAACTCGGCGTTACCGTTAAATGGTGCATTGCAATACTAGGCGTTGCGCTATGTTCTATATTAAAACAAGAGTTAATCTTGTTTTACATGGAATCTTTCACCAGATCTGCAGAGAGCATGCTGTTACTTCCACTTGACCATCCGCTCCTCTTGATCTGTTTACAACGCTTCCATTTTTGTCTCTTCTTTTTTGTGGTAACGGACCGGCAGTTCTTTTCCCCCGCTTCTATTTTCATTAAAAAAAAAAAAACATTTTTTTTTATATGGTTAGTGTTTAAAAATAAAAAACTGGGTTTTTTCTGTTTTGTGTGAAAAACGGAATTACGGACAAAGGGAGCCTTTACGGTCTGCCCTGGCCCGTAAGCCATATGGAGAACATTACTTTTTTATTCCACAAATTGGGGGGGGAAGGATAAACAAAAAAAAAAGGTGGGAGGCGGGATTAAAGTCTTTCGTTAAAAAAAAACGTTCTTATAAAGTATTTTTAAATACCAAGGTTTTTGATTTTAAGGTTTCTTTTAAAAAAAACAAAAAATGAAAATCTTTATTTTTTATAAATTATTTAATTTTGAGGTTTTTCTTTAAAAATTTTTTCATCAATTCATTGTTTTTTTTTAGTTGCTTCTATAAGTACGAGATAAGGACAATGTGGAGAAGTCTGACAGTAAATATTCCTGTTGTTCATCTGTGACGTTTTTGTGCGCGAGACAGTGGTCGGAATTCGTGAGCCGCTGTTGGCGTGGCAGGCTGTATGTCGTACTTGGTCTTCCTCTCTCTCTCGGTCACTGTTGCACATCTCCTCTCTCTCTAGCATGTTGTGTGTTGGCTGTGTGAAAATTGGTATTTATAAATATTTGTCATTCATGTATTGATCTGGGTTGGATTTCCTTTAATATTTCTTCTTTGGTGTTGGCGAGTTGTAAAACAAGCCTGTAATCTCGTCTCTTTTCGCTGTGCTCCGCGTTCTGTGTCGGTGCGTGCGCTTTGGTTTAGGTAATGAGTATTACACGCTTTGTTTACATACTCGCCAACAACATAAGAAGCAGAAATATAATATTTAGGTATGAGCAAATTCCAACCCCTCAGATTCAATAATGAATGACAAAATTCTTATAATACAATATTTCACACAGCCCACCACATACAGCTACATGGAGTTGACGTAGAGGTAAGAGAGAGAGAGAGTAGAAAGAGGAGTAGAAAAGACAAGGACAGACAGATGGCACTGCCAACGTCGCTACACAAACCACATTCCTCCCAAAAACGTCACAGGATGACAACAGGGAATATATTTTACTCGTCAGACTTTTCTCCACATTGCCCTTATCTAGTACTTATAAAAGCACTAAAAAAAATGATTGATAAAAATTTAAGAAACTCAAAAATAATAATTAAAATAAGGGAATTTTAATTTTGTTTAAAGAAATTAAAATAATAACTGTATTAAAATACAGATTTTTGATTAAGGAACCTTTTTACTTCTTAAAGAAGACTTAAAATCACCCCCCCCCCTTTTTTTTTTTTTCTTCCCCCCAATATAAATAAAAAGTAATGTTCATATGGCTACGCCGGGAAGGGACGTCTTAAAGTCTAATTTTCGTATCGTTTCACACAAAAAAACAGACAGTTATTTTAACAAATAACCAAAGCATATAAAAAAATGTTTTATGAAAAAATAAGAAGCGAAAAGGACTGCGGTTCGTTAACACAAAACGAAGAGACAAAAATGGAAGCGTTGTAAAAGATCAAAGAGGAGCGAGATGGGCAAAGTTGACGTAACAGGCCATGCTCTCTGCAGTCATCTGTGGAAAGAGCCATGAAAACTAGAATTTCGTTAACTTTTTCATTCTTTTTGTTTTTTTTATTTTATTGATTTTGTAACAAGCGCAGCGCTCTAGTACTGGCAATGCACCATACTGTAACACCTAGTAACGGAACAGGCACGTACTGGTAACGCTGAGTACCCCCCCCCCCCCCAGCAAATTTTGAAGCGGATTCGGTGTTAAGAAACGGCGGTGAGTTTTATTCAAGGGCCCCGTTTCTGAGCTGTATTGGCGCTGCTTCTGAGAGTGACGCGTTCTCCCGATTCTCATTTCAAATTTGCGTAGGCCGTTGCCCGGGAAAAAGCAAGCCTGACAGCAAATTTTTGATATCATTCGGTTAAGAAAACGGCGGAGTTATCCGCGTGAAAAAAGCGTGAAGCGCGGCGGTACAAGCGTGCGGCGTTTCTGAAACCGATATGGCGCTGTTTTCGGGTCAACCTACATTTTGGGAACAAACAATTAGTAACCGTTCCCCGGTCATCTGTACCTTTCCCAAATCCGAAGTGCAATTTCACGGCACCCAGAAACATCCGTGAGCTACGGTGGCGCGTCCGTAAGAATGGCCGTCGGTATTTTTTTTCTTGCGTTGTCGCTGGATTTGCCTTGTGAAACCGCGCACAATTCATAGACTCTGGTTGTCGTTTAGGGCTTCACAGACCAATTGAAGCGAATACGGTCGAAAACGGCGAGGTTTTATTAAGGCCCGTCTTTCGGTTCAACCACACACACACACACACACACACCACACACACCCTCCACACCACACACACACACACACCACAACACGTACACACACAGACCACACCGGAGCAGTTCGGCTTTTTTTCCTCCAATGCCAGTAATATGATGATGAGCTTTGTTTGTTCTCACTTTGGCTCTGAATCCACAGATTGCTAGAGAGTGGTATCGTATTAATCACTTTGGTGGAGGGGAGTAATTAGAAGAGTTCACAGGAATTTCGTTATCCTCCCATTGGCCTCGCGCGGTTTACTTTTAAGAATTAACAAGATGTTCCCATCATGTAAATGCTAGACTGATATAATTTACTCATTTGTACCATTGTGTTAATTTTGGTTTTGTTTCCATAAAACTATCTCATTTTAACTACACTGTATTAACACAGAACAACATGTTGACATAATCTATCTCGACTTTACTATAAGGCAAAAACACCTGTTGGAACTAACTATCTCCCCCATTGTGTTACATTTACTCTCTCCTCCCTCCCCCCCCCGCGTCCAAAAAAAAAGAAGAAGTAAGAACCAACATTCAAAGAAGAAAAAAAAGATGCGAAAAGAAAGGTTTTGCAATCAAACGTTTTTAATTCGGGAAACACCCCTAAAGATATCTGATCATCGGGCTTAACTGTACGATGACGAGCATCTCCTTCTGCGAATGTCATTATGCTTGGGCCTAGTAGTTTATGTTGCAGCGATTCTGAACTCCGAAGTTATTGTCTCTATTGACCACTGCAAAGAACACCTTTTGCAAAGAGTAATGCCCTTGGTGGGTGGGGGATAGATGGTTGAAGTACTTGACCAAACAAGGGGCATAAACGGACTCTGGGCTGAGCCAATTAACCTATTGTAGGCCACTAATGCGGCTGCCTTGTGTTGCAAGAGTGAAGTGCCCTTTTGGATACTGATGGTTGCCCCAAGGGCTTAGCTCTGCCGTCAAGGGTCGTTAATAAAACCTCTCGTATGTTTGCAGTGCCAATACATAGGACATGGCAGATTAAGCATAATGAAAATGAAAAATAAACACCGAAGGCTGATGGGGCCCACCCATTGAGGGACGCAGTGGCCCTACACCTCGCTCCTAACCAACACAAGGAGTGGCCTACACAACCCTGTGAAAAACCCCGTGCGAGTTATGTGGGATACCTCATACGGATAGTAAAGTACTTTTCATTGTTTGAAGACGTGCGGGAGCCACGAACAAAATTTTTTGTAAGAGCCACGTGTTAAACGATGAACGTTTACTCTTTAACGTAAACATCGCCACGTGGAGCACCGTCTAATTGGAACAGTTATTACCGGGTGCTGAACGAGTCATAATGATTTCGCACCAGTGCCAGCACCCAACAATGTTTTGCGTTTTCTAACCACCCAAGCTGTACTATCTTATAGTTTTAAAAAAAATTCAAAGTGCCCTGTTAAATCTAATAACTATTTTGTAGTGTTGTTTTTCTCTTCCGTGTCATGATTTATGTGTTCAAAGTTAGTGTTGAAGCGGCTAATTCTGGCACTAGGAGATTATGCTTTTGCTTTTGGTTGGTTTGGTTTGTTACTGTTACCAGACCTGTTTGCTCAAACTCTTTTCGAGTAGATTTCTACTCAATTTTGGGACCATCTACTACTATCAAAATTGAATAATAATGCCCTCTAATTATGTGTCATTTCAGTGACATTGTTTGATGGTGTTAATGAATATGATAACTAGCCCCGGTACACTATTTTGCACAAAACCTTTACTCACCCTTTCAACTTATCCAGACTACTCTAGCTTGGTAGGGGGGTAGACCAATGTCTGTATGTTTAGTCGTTTGTTCTATTGAAACCAAAGTAACTCACCTAAAGCTTCTGTACTCCAAGTCTCTGTACACGTGAATATATTCCCTTCACTATCTTTCTTCATTTTTTTCTTTTTTTTGGACAAAATACATGTGATAATGTATAGTCATGTTACGAACTGGCCTGTCACTGTGGTTGCCATGGGGAAAGAGTGTGTGAATAATGTTCACGCGTTAAGTAGACCTTGAACAGGGTGTCACACGTTGGGTTTTTAGTAACAATATGATCTGCATTATATCTTGCTGATTCTACAGCTTGCTTACTGAGATGTAGTAAGGTTAGGTTTTGGTCGCATAGGCTGCAAAAACAGCACATATACTAATAACCTAGTGGCATTTGTATAGCTCTTTACCTCAAATGAGCCCAAAGCGCTTTACAATCGAATATTCATCAGACGACAAATAATATTTGGGATGGAACCAATCAACCAAAACCATACATTCAATGCCTCTGAGCCAGATCGATGACGTACTTGCAATACCAGGGTGTGTGTCCTTTAGAAGCTTTCTTATGCCTACCGCGCTCGTCCCATTGTTATGTAGATGGGAGTTGACATCCTTTTGAAAACCGTATTCAGCCGACAATTAAGTATTTGTCGTCATTTTCCATACGTCTTGTCATACAAATAGGTATGAAGGTTTAGCGTACTCTGCGTTAATAGTTAATACTCTTGTGGAGGATTCGTAGATTTTCATTGATCCAAGATTCCCACACCACACCGTGGGGATACCGGGGGGTTATTTTATGTATGGATAGTCCCCCGCCTTCTGGAAGGTGTTCTGTTTGCTTGTGTCATTAAATGTTCCTCTAGTCTTGGTCAGCATCTCGTTGACTCCTGCCTTTTACCTTTGACTTACTTGTCATCTACCTATCTTCTGCGTACTGGTCCATTCTCCTGCCCTTTTTTTTTTTCTCTCAAGAAACGGTTTAAAAACAAAATTCCTCCAGCCGAAGTCGGGACTTGCTGCGGTCTATTTTCTTAGTTAGGCGCATAACGGCGCAGCATTGACGCAGTTGCTCTCCCCATTGACAGGAACTGTTCCCCCCTCTGAATCGGGGTGCGACTCGAATGTATAGAATGAATGAAGATCAAAGATAATTGCGAGAAAGTAACCATTGAGCTAGTTGTAGCGTTCGTCCCAGGGGATCTGTGTTAGCTACAATATCGGCATGTACAACAAGAGGACAAACGTTGCATCGTACGGAATGCATTTCGAGACTGTGTGTTGGATACCTTTCTTGGTGGGTCCGTAGGAGGACTCTTTTTATGCAGCTGGAGAATCTTCCAGTTTTTGTTACGCAAGATGAAGACAATCCCTAACAAAGAGTGTAATAGACCCGCATTTAGTCACGGGAACAAAGGACTGAGCTGTGGGGGGGGGCGGGGGGGGGGGGTGGGGGTGATGACAGGGTTGAACTCGCTTTGTGGGGTTCGTGCCTGTTTGTGACTCCTTTTTGTTGATGCTACGTCTTGGTCTTGTTGTAATAAAAAAATCTATTGAAAATATCCCAGGTTTACAAATCTAGGAATTAACCTGTTCCATTTCGTTTGGGCCTATAAAAGCCAACATAGTTTTGCAGCCTTGGATGAGCCTACTAGGGGTTCATTGGAAAAGGTAGTGCTGTAGACTTAACAGTAGGCGATTGGGCGATTATCTTGAAGGTGATGTTCAGTAGTAATATATAAAAACAAACAATATCTTAATAATAACGAGCGCTAGCGGGTGAAACGGGAGACACTTCAGTTGGATTCATCATTTTAAGGGAGAAAAAAAAGTTGTTGTGTTTTTTTAATTCCAAATCCCTAGTACTTGCAATTCCAACAAATGCCACACATCAAATCAGTTGGATCACACCAAGCTGATTTGGGGGTCGTTTTGAACTGGGTGGTTCTATCTTGGAAGTTTACCAAAGGCAATGTAATAGTATTTGCAAGGACTTATCAGACCGTCAGAAACTGTCTTTGTCTATCATCTTTAGCTGTTCTGTCTATCTTCGTAGTCTAATCTGCTGCGTTAACCTTGCCACGCCGCCCCCTGTGCTGTGAGCGACACATTGCTTACGCACAAGGAACTCCTGCCCCTGTTGTACCCTTGCCGGGGCTGGTCAGGGTTCCCTGGGACGCCCTTACTCTTGACGCTGCCTTGTCAGTCTGTTTTCGTTTTTGCACCAATTTGGGGGTTAATTGCACCCATGATGACTAGGAGGATTCAGAAAAGGTTATATACCTTGTATTCCTATTGAAGTATCTATGTTGATGTTGTGCTGGGGTTTGTCTCTTTTGTCTTGTTGTTTTCTCGTTGTCTGAAGTTTGTGTGTGGTGTTGTGTGTGTGTTTGTGTGCGCGCACCCGTGCGCAGAATGATGTGTGTTGCCTATGTTTTACGTTTTCCCCCCTTTATTTGATTAGACTGGAGGGTTTCGTCTGCACTTGGCAGCTGGTGTTTCTTGATGGAACATCTTGAAAAGCCTACGACTCCTCAAGCCCTCGTGTGCTCTCAGAGGAAGAGTCACTCCATCACTCCTGTTCCATCTACTATTCCGCTGTTCTCCGCCCCTTAATATCAAAAAGAAAAGGCTCTGAAAAACCAGTTTTCGTGAAGAAAGAATTCATCAGTGTACACTGTGCCAGTTGCTTTTTATGTAAACTGGATCAATCTTTCTGTGTTTGTCTGGTCTGTTTCTGTCCCCACACCTATTCCTCATCGAAACACCTCGTTCCCTTTTTCCCATTGGTCACACTTTCTGTTGTCCCATACTAGGGGCATGACATGGGACCAAACAAACTCCCCACAAAATGAGCATAACAACTGTGGCATTATTAAACAGCAGTATAGCGTTCTATCCTCTTCTCTCTTCTCTCTCTCTCTTCTCTCTCCTCCCCTCCCTCTCTCGCTCCTCACTGTCTCTGCTCTCTTCTCTCCTCTAGACTCTCTCTCTCCTCTCTCTCTTCCACCCCCCTCTACCCTTAGCCTTGTGCAACGCACTTCAATGTAATCCCCTATAACAATTAAGGCGTTCCTCGGGTACCGTACTACCACCTATTCACACACAACAAAAATATCTCCATTTCCCCATGGCAACACGAGTGTTGTTTAGGACACTCCATATGACTTACATCTCACTGTTGTTGCCATGGGGACAATAGAGATCATTTTGTGAATATATGTTGACGTGTACAGAGACATTTATCTTATGGAACAGAAACAAGCTACTGTAGTCGGAAATCAATCGCCTTTTTCTGAAATGTAGGAAATTACTACACGATGGGTTCTCTGTTTTTTACAAAAAACAAAGCTTTTGTTTGTCACTATTGTTATGGCCAGGGGCCAAAATGATTCTGACCCCTCTCTCTCTCTCTCTCTCTCTCTCTCTCTTCTCTCTCCTTTCTCTCTCTCTCTCTCTCTTCTCTCTCTCTCTCTCTCTCTCTCTCTCTCTCTCTCTCTCTTCTCTTCTCTCTCTCTCTCTGATTCTCTCTCTCCTCGCTCCTCTCTCTCCTCTCCCACTCTCACCTCTCCCCCTCCCTCCCTCCCTCCCTTCCTCCTCTCTCTCTCTCTCTCTCGCTCTCTCTCTCTCTCTCTCTTCTCTTCTCTCTCTCTCCTCCTCTCTGCTCCCTCTCATATGAGCATCAATAGAGAGAATACTGAACTAAAACCGTGTGTGAAACAATGTTTGTGGGCTGATGGAGTGACAAATGGCCACAATGTGGGAAGAGGTGCTTGAGCTTGTACTCCTTTACTTGGTTTTCTTCCCAACAGAACGTCAGTTGTTATAAATAAAAGGTTTCGGGGGTGTGATTTACTTTCTTGCGTACAAACGCCTGTTACGGTTTTGTCATTAGTTTGGACGTGTAAGTTTGTGTGAGGCGCGCAGTTCTCTGAAAAAAAACAGGTAGTTTCGACGCGCATAGGTAGAGAGAGAGAGAGAGGGAGGGAGGGATCGCGGGAGATGAGAGAGAGAGAGGGGGAGGAGAGAGAGAGAGAGACGAGAGAGATTAAATGTTGTATTCTCTGTTTCATTAACTCGATATTCAATCTGCATTGTGATCGTTTTGGATTTTTATCTATTTGTTTTTTTTTTAAGGGGGGGGGCAGGAAAAGTAAAAAGGCCTTCAATGTGCTAATTCCTTTACCCCAATCAATCATCAATCAACAATCTTCTTCTTCTTCCTTCGTTCTTCTTCTTTCTTCTTCTTCTCTTCTTCTTCTTCTTCTTCTTCTTCTTCGTGTGTGAAAACTAGTTCGGGTTCGATGACTTCAAGAGTGACTTCCTGTGATGCACAAGAAAAATAGTTTGATTTGATTTTAAAGATTCTGTATTAACAATCATTAAAAATAAAGTAGGCCTGTGATTGCACTCTATGATGCATGATGAAAACTGGTTGACGAACGTTAGTTTGGAATACTTTGTCTGTGGTGCAAGACTTTGAATATGATTTTTCAAGCTCAATTAGTATGGACGAATAAAATAAGCGACGGGGTGAATTTGCAGTGGCAACATAAGATCTCACAAGCTGTCAATGGACAGGGTTGTTGCGTATGCCGCACTGCTGTGGCTACCAGATATCTTCCAGTGATTTTGTTTCTCGCACGCTGTTGCTGACACGATTTCGTGGTTTGTTATGTGAATAAGAAGCAAACCCAGTTCGGTTTTGCGATGATGTCGACCGGCTTGGACAGGTAAAGAAGAACAAAATGGAGAACCTCGTGGGAAAACGGAATGGAGACACAGTAAATCCACAGCATGGAGATCAGTGCTGAAGAAGACTAAGATCGTTCAGAAGCGCCAAGAGCAGGACGGCCCTTTAACATACAATATCAAGGAAAAGACCCAAACTTTGAAAGAGTCACCAACTCAAAACATCCTTGGGGCCATTGTGACGGAATGAGGGGTCGAGGAAGAGGTCCTTAGGCAAGAACAGCACAAACAACAACAGTCGCCTGACAGAAAGCCGTGAAAACAGTATGGAAGGATAAGAACATCCGCAGCAATAAAAGATCCGATACTCCGTTCACTCTCGTCACATCAACCTCCTGTATGGTGTGAAAACATGGACCCTCACCACAGACTTGGTAAAAAGCAATACAAAGCATTCTAAAGGAGTGCTATGAGAAAAACATCCTGGGATTCACATTCAGAGATCGTGACTCCAAACGAAGAACTGCAGAACCGAGTTTTAAACGCAGCATTGGACCATAAATTATGATGACTTCTATTGTGAAAACTAGAAAAAATGACACCTGGTAAGACAGGGTGGCGCCAAGGGTAAACAAGATCATCCTGGCTCGCAAAACCATCCTTTCAAGGCACTGTACCAGGTGGGTGGAGAAGAAGAGGAAGACCAGGAAGCGTGTGGGGGGAAGGACAACAATCAGGGATTGACGGGTTTCTGACTTTTGACAGAACTTGAGGCTACTGATAAGACACATCAGCGGAGGACGGGTCTGTTTCCTTTTTCCCGAACTATGAGCGCTAGCTGCATACAACATCAGGGTTGGACGGGTTCTTCCTTTTCCGAACTATGAGGCTAGCTGAGGGCGCAGGGTCGGATGGAGAAGTTGTCAGATCATCGTGGTTGCCACTTCGGAGCCCCAGTTGGCTAATGGGCGGTAAGTAGGTAATAATACGAAGCGAGCTTTTCGGAGGTGCTATACATATAATAATGCATGCTGTCTGTCTTTCGTTTCGATATTGACTGCCAGGCAACAGAGTGGGCAGCTGCTGTTATTCGAAAAAAAAGAACTTTCGGAAAAAATTTACATTTCAGAATATGAAAGGAGACATGAGGATGATGGGGGATAACAAAAGATCATTATGAGTGAAATCCATTAGCTGACATTGCAGGTGGTTACAACGCAATTCTTCTCTTGCTAAACAAGGATCCCTCGACATTAAAATAAAAAAAAAAATGGTTTTTTAATTTATTGTATAGGGAGGTCGGCCATTACACGGTTGTAATACATTTGGAAAATACAAACTATGAATGGAAAAGATGAAAACATAAATGGCTATGAAATTGAGGTAAATATGACTATAATGAACATCAATTAGTAAATATGTCACCAAATACTTGTTCATGACAGGAACACGTTTTTGAAATGAAACGTTTGTAATTATTATAAGTCTATTGTATTGATCGAGCTATATGAAGAGTTGACAGAAAGTAGTAATGCTCAGAAGCTTTTTCCAAAGCAAACCACAAACCCCATTCTATTAATTAAATGTCTGTTAAATAAGTATAATTGAGATGCTAATTCACTAAAACGAAGTTGACAGCTGTATTATTTGTTTCAATTTCTATACCAAAATAATAATAACTATATTTCAGTTATACAGTTGCTTAAGAAATCTTAATATTCCAGAAGACAAAAACAAATAAGCACAAAGCGAAAGAGGGGCTCAACAAACTAGCGCTTATAGGTGTTCCTGAAATATTTCATGAAAAATATTTGGTGAATGGACAAGACTGTGTAAGTACACTTTATCAGTTTATAGTTTCTTTTTTGTTCATTTATTACCACCCACTACCCACCTTTCTCATCCGTGTTGTTTTGAAATTAATAGGGGAAGACGGGTAAAAAGGGCGCATGGCGGGTAAGCACACGCCACCCCAATATCTCATGAAATGAAGAAAAATTTCCGTCTCATTTGCAATGAGACGAGCGTGTTAATGTTTAGCATTCGTCTCATGGGCAAATTTGACTGAAATTTTCTTTATTTCATGAGATTAATGTGCGTGGGCTTCTTACCCGCCCATGCGCTTTTTACCCCGATCTTCCCCTATCTGTTGTGATGTGTTTAGACGTTCCACCTTTTTCCTTTTGTGGGCTATTTTTCTTTCTTTCTTTCTTTTATGAACTAAACAAGATTGCTTCACTCACTAGGCTTCAAGTTTTTTGACATAGTGGATGTGTTTCGAGATATGGATGGAATAGCGGAATGGTCATCGTTGTCAACACCGGTTCTGGTTTCGATACTGGAGCGAGAGGGAAAGGGATTTCTTTCATTTTTCTTTTTTCTCTTTCGTTCTCTCTTTATGAAATAAACAGACGGGCTTTTTCACTCACTAGGCTTCAAGTTTGTGGAAATAGTGGATGGTTTCTAGAATGGAGGATTAGGGAATGTCATCGTGTCAACACCAGGTTCTGGTTTCGATACTGGAAGAGGAGGAGGGAAAGGGATTCTTCTCTTTTTCTTCTTTCTTTTTTTCTTTCTTCTTTCTTTTATGAAATAAACAAGCTGGCTCTCACTCACTAGCTTCAAGTTTTTGAATAGAGTGATGTGTTTCTGATATGGCAGCGGATTAGGGAGCACATGGTCCCTCGTTGTCCAACACCAGTTCTGGCGCCGTCGATACTGAGAGGAGAGGGAACGGGGATTTCTTTCTCTTTTCTTCTTTTTTTTGGTGGAGGTGGGGGGTGTTGAAGGGGAAAGCTTGAGTGTATTGGTCTGCCACTCCATTGTTCCATGTTCGGCTTCCCCCCAAAAACAAAAAAGAGACACCGGGCATTAAAAATACACACAACGATTCTCTGGGATCGGGAATGTACAGAGGAAGAGATAAACTCTGTGGAAACGAAAAGAAAGAGAAGACTCTCGACATTGTCCGCGACACAGGCTGCTGTATAATCTATTCGTCTCAGCCTCTGCCACTTCATCCGTCTCTGTATAATCTATTCGTCCGCTTCTACCACACTGTCCGTCGTCTCTGTGCTCTGGTCTGTGTCTGGTCTCTTTGTATGTAGATCATTCTCCCCGTGGGATACCGGGGTCTTTCGTTAAAACACAGTTCACCCCCCTTCTGGAAGTTCCTGTGCTTGTAAACATTTTACTCGAATTCGCACTCTCGTTTGACTCTCCCTTTTGTACCTTTCCTCTCTGTCATCTGATATCTTTGCACACGCACTTATTGGCCCATTTCTCCTGTCCTTTAAAATAATAATCCTTCCAAATATTTTGGTGTGCTTCGAGCTCCTCCGAAATCCGAATGTTTCACGCTGTTACGCAGGCGTGCTGAGACCAGTGGAAAACTGAAGAACCTGGGACACATTGTACGTTACCTTACCCATATGGCAATGCCAGAAGAAGAAGTATGTAGTGCCTATGTGTGTTGTGTCTCTCTTCCCCGCACGCCCCCCCTTCTCTCTCTCTCTATCCTCTATCTCTCTCTCTCTCTCTCTCTCTCTCTCTCCTCTCTCGCTTCGTTTGCTCTCTACTCATCACGCTTTATCTCCCCCCCCCCCCGCGCTGTCTCTCGCTATTTATATACTTTCCCTGTTACAGAGAGTGTGTTAATAAATCGAACAATTTTGAGGCAATGGCAGGTGCATGCTCATTTCACGCAAAAAATTACCTTTCTTTCATGCACACGCTTACTAGAACTACGCAACACAACACACACACACACACACACCACACCACACACACACCACACACACACACACACACACACATCACACACACCACACACCACTGATACAGAGAGGTGAGGGTGGGGGGGGGGGTTAATAAGGAGAGAGAGAGATGACGAAAAGAATAGAGGACAAGGGCAACGCGAGGCCGGCTGCAAAGTCCCTCGCAGCAATCGCCTGAGCTACTCCGAAATCGGGAATGTGGTCGCTGTACACATACATAAAAAAACGCATCAAACAGCTCGTAACTACATAAAAACGCATCAAAAAGCCACGTAATCCTGAATAGCTTTTTAGATATAGCTCTTGCGGGTTTCGACCACGTGCCGTGATTTATAGCGCGCGCGCACAGAAAAAATTCATGCACTAACTACTGTTATAGACCCCAGTCAGTCAAGAAATGGTTGTGAAAAACACTGCATTAAAATACATGCAAAAACTTCGCGAGATATTAGCGACTGTGTGTTCAGGGTTTGAAACCCCGTTATAGCTGGCGCGACATTGACCTTATAATTGTAAAACCGTAATCCACTCAGTGGATAAGCCTTGTAATCTTGGCAAAACTAGTTACCAAAATTTGAGGATGATAGATTTGAATAGTTTTTTTGAGAAAAAAACGGACGACATAGCCGGACGCGACCGGAGGCCACGCCGGACGGACGCGGACACCGGGACGGAGAGGGACGGACAAGGGACCAGACCACATAAAACCAATAGCTCCACCGAAACCTTCTGTCGGGAACTTAAAACAGAAAGAGAAGAGTAACATACAAGAAAAACAGGAAGGGCAGCGTTACACAAAAGAGAAACCCACAAGCCAGAAGATGCGACAATGAGGACCCAACTGCGAGACAAGAACCAAGCCAAGAAATGTCCACAAAACAGAATACTCCCCTGTACCGGGTGGAAAAAGAGAATAAGTTAAAAAATTGGGGCGCGGGGGAAGGTCGTCGGGCGTGATGTACTTCCAGCGCGCAGGACTTTCACGGGCAGCATAGAGGCATGCACGTATGCCACGAACAGGCCCCCGACGTACCAGCTAGTAACTTTTAGCTAGTTAGCGCTGATCAACAGACGTGCATCTCGTACGAACTAACTACAGTGGAACCTCCTTATAAGACCTTTCAAAAAAGTCATCCCACAATGAGGTTCTCATAAGGGGAGAGGTCTATGAGGGGAGGTAATTTTTAATATCTGAGACAAGGAAGTAGACCTGTTTAACTCCACTCTTTTCGATAGTAGTAGTATACTCAATTTGGGTCTCTACTACTCTTCAAACCTGAACTATATATGCTAGACTTCTACTCATTTTCACTGTGAAACAGTGGTTTGATGGTTTATGAATAAAACTATACAGAATTGAACCACACAATACTCACTTCTGTGCTACCCAGGGACTAATCCAGAACTTGTGATAGGGGATATTAAACAGGTCTGAAGAAGGGCAACCAACGTCTCAGAGATAATAAGGTTGTGTTATGTGGGAGGGAGTCTTATAATGGGAGGTCTACTAAAGCGGAGGTTCCAACTTTGTACTACTATCTACTACTACTACTACTACTACTACTACTCCTACTACTACCTACTACTACCTGTTACTTATGCAGGTAATGCCGTCATAACTAGATGTGACTAAAAAAACAAACCCAACCAGTTGACTCATAAGCGCATGTGCCCAATACTTGCGTCGTAGAGAACTGAGGTAATGAAATGTGTCCTTGGATCTTTCTATCTTATGTGCGTGGTAGAATGGGACCGGAAAAAACATAGAAAGAAATCAAGTATTTATATATCACTTTTACTGATAATTATGTCATATAACACAACTGATAGACGGACACTCGCGCGCACTCCCCATTGCTCACCTGCGCATAAACCCACTTATTGCAAACCGGGGGGGGGGGGGGGGGGGGCATCTATTTACCAGTTAGTAATGATCAATCTGCTCAGGACAAACTCCATTGGGCGAAATGGCGCGGAACGCAGTCAGCTCCTGATATTCAGGTGGGAATTCCATCACGTCGATGTTTCTGCAAATGCGAGTGGCACACACACACTACACAACACATCCTCGCACGCACACGCACGCACGCACACACACACCCCCTTGTCACACGCACGCACGGCACACGCACGCACACGCAAACCACACATGACGCACGCAGGCCACCGTATATTATACACACACACTCGGAAGCGCGCAAGCTCACATTCATATTACATAATTAACAAGTGCGCACGCTTTGCATGCACATGCTTTCACGCACACCCATTATTTGGACAAGATGTTTTGAAAAAGAAAGAAAACAGGCGACGCAGGATGGAGATTGAGAGAGAGAGAGATAGACGGAGAGGAGAGAGAGAGAGATTTATAGTTGTGTTAAGACACAAGAGTCAGGAAAAAGGAAATCTGTGTGACTTGTTGCAGCGCACACAAAACATTTTAGTCCCCGAGCGAGTTCGGGCGCTATTGTTTTTGTCGGCCGTCTCCGTCTCGGTGTCCGTCCGTCGGCGGGACGTGCCTCCGGTCCGCCGGCTAATTTGTCCGTTTTTTGTCAAAAAAACTATTCAGTCTATCCATCATTGGTATACTAGTTTTCGCCAAGATGCAAAGCTATCCACTGATGTATTTAGTTTTACATTAAGATCAAGGTCGCGCCAGTTACGGCGTTTCAAAGCCGAAACACATAATCGCTTAATTATCTCGCGAAGTTTTGCAAGGTATTTAATGCAGGGTTTTTGGCACAAGCATTCTTGATGATGTCTTATACACAGTTTGTCATGTACTTTTATGTGTGTCGTATGATCGCGCGCGCTCAAATCACACGGGTCGAAACCCAAGCTATATAGTTAAAAACACGCATTCAGTTACGTGGCTGTTTGATGCGTTTTTATGTTGTTAAGTGCTGACTGTTTTGATGCGTTTACGTATTGATACAGCGTACACATTCCATTTCGGAGTAGCTCGGCGATGCTGCGAGGGGACTTTGCAGCGCTCCGGCGTGCACTTGTCATCTTGCGCTGGTGAAACGAAACAGAATAATTACAAAAAGTTTGAGGTTGGTGAACCAGAATTTTAAAGTTGTTCTTTATATTATTGTTGGTTTACCAGTCCGCGAAACGAACGAGAGCGAACCTGGCGTAATATTTTCAGAGCTGTCTGAAGCCATGTTGTGTATGTATGTATGTGTCCTCGATAGCGTGGAACGGAGGGACATAATTTATGATCATCAAAATTTTGCATTGGATCAGGGTAGGGGGGGGATCTTGGTCAAGTTTCGAAGGATGAAAGTTATTAGGCCAAAAGATCAAGGTTCACTGTGGAGCCGCAATTTCTTTGTTAGCATAATTTACACTAGAGAGAGAGAGATGAGAGAGAGAGAGAGATCGGAATCGGCTGTTCAGTTGCTATGTGCGAGCACTAAGCTGTTAGTTAGATCGCGTGGGAACCCCCCCCACACAATGGCCTCTCTGAAATAAACCGTCTTGCGTCTCTCTCTCTTCTCTCTCTCTCCTCTCTTCTCTCTCTCTCTCTCTCTCTCACTCTCTCTCTCTCTACCTCTATCTCTATTCTTATTATCACCGTTTGTGAAAATACAGGATTCCATTACAACCATGACACGAAATCGCGGCGAGGAAAAGCCTGGTTAATAGTATTCAAGCTGTCTGGTTTGTCTGGCCGGCGTGACAAGCATTACTATGATTAGCTTTGAACGGAGAATCGTTAGGGATGCCGATATTTTGGCAACAGGTAGGTAGTTGCATACAGTATGGCCATGTCAACAAGACCAACGGGCACTGGCAAAACGATACTCCAGGGAACGTTGAGGAGGGAACGAAGGGAAGACAAACGAAACGATGGTCTGACAACCATCGCAGTAGATGGACAGCGCCAAACTCATCGCAGTAGGACCCAGATTTGGCTAACGACCGACGGTGGCCTGAAGGAAGTTGGGTGAAAGGGATCTTCATTGTGTCGCCCCGTATGGACTCCTCACACGGTAAGGAAGGTAAGAAAAGAAGAAGAAATTGTAGTTAGGATGTTCCAAGGGGCATGTTGAAACGCGGTCGTCTAGTTCCCAAGGCGAAATCATGGACCGAAATGCTGCCGAGTGGCTGGTGATCTACCGTGTCACGCTCTAGTTTCTGCAGCAATTTACCAGGTGTTGTCTTTACAGCACCTCGACCCGCTTTGCTCCTTCAGTTTCCAGTTCTGTTTTGACGCAGAGAAAAACTTTACCTCCGGAGTAAAACATTGGTTCTGACTCCGGGACATTGTTTTTCTGTTTTATTTTATTTTTTTCATTAAAGAAAACGACCATGTAGCCCAAAGTGTTCTGCAACTTACATAAGTATACCAAAAAACAACAACAGTCCCATCAAAATGGGTCTTCATCTCCGGGCAATTTTCGCCAAGGAGGAGTCGCAACCCGGTTTTGACTGTTTTGATTCTAGGAAACCAGAGCAAAAAGTGAGTTGTTAAAAGCAAAACTACGCCCAAAGTGTTCGTTAAAACTTACCATATATCATTCTTCCAAAACACCCACCCCAATCCAAAATGGCTTCTCTTTTCTCTCATATTCTCCGCCATCTACAAGGAATGGACAATCCCGCGTTTTGGTTTGATTTGTCTGTAGGAAACCGAGAGTAAGCCGAGTGGTTTGTTTGGTAGAGTTCAATAAAACAAATAAGCCAAACCAGAGCAAAGTGAATGTTTAAGAAGTAGACAAATACGCCCAAAAGGTTCTGTTAATTACCATAGCATCCAAACAACACCACCCCACACCAAAAGGCTTCTCTCCTCGCCGGCACATCTCCGCCAAGGCAGAATCGCCGTTTGACCGGTTTTGATTTCTAGGAAACCAGAAACAAGCGAGTGTTCCGATCTTTGATCAAAGTATTGGATGTCTCTTCTGGTGATCTCGACGCAGTTTATTTTGCAAAACCGCATCAGTCAGGGTGCCCCCTAAGCGCTTATTCTCCTCCACTTTCATGGAGTTTTCAAAGAAAACACCAGGATTCATGAGGATTGCTGTTTGTGCCTCACTTTACAGGCCACACTACCTGTGTTAACTGTTTAGACGCAGTCGTGGTTACTGACCAGAGAGGCGGAAGCCACGAAAAACATATCCTCGTAGCCAGCACTCTGAAAGAAAGAAAAAGTTTAAATACTTAGCGTGCCAGCATATGGCCATTTCACGTAAAAAAAACATTTTAAAAACAAATAAACCAGAGGCAAAGCCTTCAAGGTCTATCTGGGTAGGGGCGTTGGGTTGGGGGTGTTAAAGCACCAAGCTTGCCAAGGAATAGTGACTTTGAGGTTTGAGGGTCGAAACATGAGTATGTATTGTGTGCTTAAGTACCAGATTGACAACAAAAATGACTTTGAGATTGAGGGTCGTAAACATTGGAGGGGGTGTTTAAAGTCAGATTGCACCAAATTAATGACTTGGAGATTGCCGGTCCGTAGCATGAGGGCGTGTTTTACTATAAAAGTACAAGATTGTCAACAAATAATGACGAGATGAGGGTAGTATAACATGAGGGGGTGTTTTAAGTACAATATTGCCAACAAATAAGACTCTGAGATGAGGGTAGTAAACCTGAGGGGGTGTTTTTACAGTTACAAGAATTGCCAACAATTTATAATTGACTTGAGATTCGAGGTTTAGTAAACCATGAGGGGTGTGGTTTAAGTACAAGATTGCCAAACAATAATGACTTTGAGATTGAGGCGTATGTAAAGCATGAGGGGGTGTTAAGTACAGGATTGACAAACAAATAATGCACTTGAGATTGAAGGCGTTGAAGAATGAGGAGGGGTGTTTAAATTAGTACAAATGATAATTATCGTTAATGATACAACTAAAAAAAAATATTTCAAAAAATAAAAAGTGCCTTTGCCATAGAATCGAACTCGGAACCTTGGCTATGAGAGACAGACACGCTCTACGCAATGAGCTATCCAGGATTTCAGGTTGCACGAGGTGTATTAAACTCGTGCTGCATGATGTGAATACTTTCTGGACCCACTAATATTAAAATTGTTATCTTGTTGTTATCTGTTTACTGTGTTGTTTTAAGTCTTTTATTATTCCCACATCCTATGTCGAAAAGCTTGCCCTAGAAACAATCTATATGGGCGCTAGTTTGATCATAGTGATCGCCTTTTAGTACTGATAATAAAGGCCAACGTTAAAGTTGCCGAGATGGGGCACAGTACATACACACACAAGTTACACACACGCATCACACCACACACAACGCACACACCAACGGCACGCGCGCGCGCGCATCACAGAGAGAGAGAGAGAGACCGGAAAAACGAAAGAAGCGTGAAAACCATAGACTCACTTTCGTGTCGTTGGGACACGAGTGAGCCAAACAGGTAATGAGGACGAGTTGTTTGTTACTGGTTTTTTTAAAGACCCTTGACCCGAAGAAACTTCTTTCTAAAAATGCATAGAGATCACTGAGAGAAATGGTTCTGCATACCGAAGCATACACGCAGTTTCCTTTTGGTCTACCACAAAATCGAGCGTCAAAGGTGGTTCATTTTCACTTCTGGACATATTATTTTTGGGCCAGTTGTTTGTCTTTAGAGAAAATGACCCAGTTTACAGATAATATTATTTGCATGCCTTAGGAAAGAATAGGAAAAAAAACTATACGTAAAAGATAATAACTCATAATGAGCGATGCCGATGACGGCGCAGATAGGAGGTCTGGAAATATGGAGCGTGGCGATGTGGATGATTCGGAACACGTGCGCACCCTGGATTCGCGAGTTAACGCTGTCTGTTGTGGGACATTCGAAACGAAATCCACGAGTTCAAGGTCTTGTCTAGAGCTAGAGTGGATTGTCAGATCGTATTGTCGCGGCGGGAGCGGAGGACTGAGCATTGTGATGAGAGGCAGCCAAAGGTCGCTTGCCTGGGTGCTCCCGTACAATCGCTTGGTTCTTGTTCGCTGGTTTTGGTAAGCAAAACCCCACTCCAAAGCTGTCTTCAGGACCACCGGGTGTACATGCTTATTATCGGGAACTCGATGTTCGTCGCATCGGGCAGGGGAAGGGAAGTGCGGTTCAGGTGGTAGGTCCTTCAGAGGGATTTTGTCCCCCCCCCCCCCCCCCCCGCCCCCCCCCCCCTCCCCCCCCCCCCTCCCCCCCCCTCAGTGAGTGGAATGGCGCTGTGCGACGCCCAATTACAGGCCAGAGTCCACTAGGGTTTTTCAAACGGGAAGACTTCGTCTTCGAGAACCATCGTCCATTAAGGGTCCCAACGAACCAATGTGACGCTAATTTCAAGTACATCTCCACTGCTGGGTGCCCGAATGCAGAGGTGATCCGAGTCGTCGTTCGTCGTCTGCCAGCCTTGTAGCAAAACAACCCAGCCCCACAATGACCCAGAGTTAAAAACTAATAATCTCCCCGGCTTTGCGTAATGCCAGTTTATATGGTTATGTCCCCTTGTTGGTTTGTTGTGGTGTTCTGTGCGCTTGCGCGCCGCGCGTGTGGTAGTGTCGATGTTGTGTCGTGTTGTGTTGTGCGTGGTTTTTTATTTTCTCGCTTTTTCCGTATTATTCTTGGCTTTCCCAAGCACCAGGGGTGGGGTTTTCCTTTAGTGTCATGACGGAATGTGAGACGTTGTGTTATTGTCCTGGGGGGCCCCGGTCTCTTTGATCCTCATTAGCAGTCAAACAGTCGGGCTTGGGATTTCCCCACGGACTAGGTCGATAGCTACAGGGTTCTTGTTTTTTTCTTTCTGAGAATCGGCGCTTAGTGTGTCTGGCGATTGTTATTGTTTAGTTAGGGTGTGTGTGTGTGTCGTGTCGTGTGTGTGTGTTGTGTGTGTGTGTGTGTGTGTCTGTGTCTGGGTCTGGGTCTGTTGTCTATGCGTCTATCGTGTGTGGCTGTTCTGTGTTAGGGGTAGTGGTTTAATTGACAAGGTGTGCACTTAGGCAAACACGTGTGTGTGCGTAGAGTGCTGTCGTGTGTGTGTGGTGTGAGTCTGTATGTCTCGTTTGCCTGTCGTTCTATGCGTTTATGTGTGTGGCCTGTCTTCTTGTGTTAGAGATAGTGGTATAGGTTGACTCGATGCACTCGGGCAAACATGTACGTCGTGTGTGTGTGTGTGTGTGTGTTGTGTGTTGTGTGTAAGGGGTGGTGGTGGGTAGGTTGATCGGTGCACTTTCGGCCAAAACATGTACGTACGGTGGTGTGTGTTGTTGAATCTGGTGTGTGTGTGTAAGGGCGTTGTGGGTGGTGTTGTAGGTTGACTCGGGCACTTCGGCAAACATGTACGTGTGGTGTGTTGTGTGTGTGTGTTGTGTGTGTGTTGTAAGGGGTGGGGTGGTGGTGGTGAGGTTTTGACTCGTCTGACTTCGGCAAGTTAGCTCTGCATGCTTGTTAGCTACACTGTTTGTCTTCCCGTGTGACCATTTTAGCGGTTGTTTCTTTTTCTGTCTCATGTCTGTCTGTCTGTACTGTTCTCTGGCCGTCTATGACAACGCACGCCATTATTGGCCGTGTCATCCTCTCCCCTAGCCCCCCCCCCCCCCCCCCCCTACCCCCCCCCCCCCCACCCCCCACCCCCCTTACACCCTGCAAGGATTTACAAGAGAGTGTGGAAAGACAGCCGCTTTGCGAGTACCTAGAACTTTAAAATTGTAGACGTTTTGCATTTCGTTTCGTTTTGTCTCACTTTTTCGATTTCCTGTTCTCATCCTTTCCATTTATTTTGTTTTTTAAGGACAAACAATTAAAAAAAAAGACCCACCACGTCGGTGTCAAATCATGGTTTTCACGTGTATTCCCCTCTGATAGCTGGTGGAAGAAATCTTAAGGGAAATCTTAAAAGCATAAGAGGTGATTGTGACACGGTGGGTTGGGGGGGGGGGGGTCTCTTTAAGATCACGCGTGAACAATTGTTTCTGTTACTGGCGTTTTAATGGCAAAAATCGCCTGCATTGCGATTCGGACTACTTTTAATTACTGGTTTTTTACAGGACCTCGTTTTGAGTGCTTTTCATGTGGAATGAAAACCGAAGGTCAAAACTGTTTTTTTATCTTTTATTTTTTACTTTTCTTTTTTCTCTTTTTTAAATTAAAAAAAAATCTTTGTCGGGTTGTCGTTTTATTACTTTATTTCCAAATGGAAAATGGTATGGACTGTTAGTCTGTTTCCTTTGCCCCTGTTGCGTTGGTCGTTGTCTTGAGGAAAAAGGGCGGAACCGAGGGGGGCGGGGGGGGGGGGGGACGGTGGTGACGTTGGTTGGGGGGTGTGGCGGGGATGGAGGGCGAAGGTTAGGGACACTAAAAATCAGTCCCAAAAGCCAACTTGGCTGTTTTGCACCTTTACATTACGACAGCCTGGAACGAGCGCGGGTGGAAACAAGGCAAGATGAAGTGACGGTCAGTTTAGCGTCCTGCCGACCTGCGGTACATTGTGGGGACATTAAAAAATATAAAGACAGTGGGACGATCCTGGAGTACCTGCCAATACAAGGAAAAGCCGCTCCCGTGATTTTTGAATTAGACACTACTGCCAACAAGCTTAGAGCAATTTGGAGAACAATGCACAAAAAGCTGTCGGGCCTCGTATTTGAAATGGGAAAATAAACGCCTCTCCTTTTCACCGAAAACGGAGGTTTTGCGAGGCAAAAAAAAGAAAGGAAAAAAAAAAGACGTTTTTTTTTAAACATCCTCTGAGCATAATGAATATTAATTGTGGGTCATGTTTATATATTTAAGGATAGTGAGTCGATCCTGGAGGCTTACTTGCAACAATGCCAGGTTACCCCCCCAAGGAGAAGAAGGAAGAAGGAAAAATACTTTGAAGAAAAATTTCATATTGGGAAACTAGCTCCCTCACTGTACATGATTATTACATTATCTTATATGTGCCCCAGACTCTCGCAATTTTTTTCTGTCTGTTGTTCCCACATCATCGGTGTCACCAAACCTTTACCTCCTACCACCCCACCACCACCCATTTCCCCTTCCCTTCCCTATTCAATTCCAAATGGCTTAGGGAGGGGGACGAGGGGGGGGGGGGGCGGGGGGGGTGGGGGGGGGGGGTCGTAAATAAGCTTATTCTAGGGAGCAAGGGGGTAGCCTGGGTTCATTGTTGTGTCGGTTCTGTTTTCTTTCTCGTGAGCATAGGTCTTGATTAATTTACTCCGTGATCTATGGAACATGGGCGGAATTCCGAAGGACAACTCAATGGTTTTTCGTCTTCTTCTTATTCTTCTTCTTGTCTTCTTCTTCTTCTTGTTCTTCTTATTTCTTCTCTCTTCGTCGTCTTCTTCGTCGTTTCTTCTATCTATTTTATTCTTATTATTCAATCTATCTTTTTCTCCTCTTCTTCTTCTTCTTCTTATTCTCTTCTGCGGTTCCCATGCCATTCATATGGTCATAATGGCTCAAAGCCACGTATATGTTCGTGTTTTTCAATGTTGTCATGGTGTCTCCGATGCATTCAAGCCGAAAACATTCGATTTCGGAGGAAGATTTTAAGCAGAAAAATAGGTTTTGACGATTTTGTGTTGCGTTGGGCGTTTTTTTTGGGGGGAAAACCGATGGCAGGATAAATGGGCCACTAAGTTAGAACAACAAAGATTAAAACAAGGCGTCGCCGAGCCGGCCTCAGACAGGTTCCGTCACCAGCAATGCAACGCCACTTGCGACAACCGTAGAGTGGCACATCCTGACCCAAACGGAAGGGATTTCTGTCTTCTAGTTCACGAGATACAGTGCTTCAGCTTGAAGGAAGAAAAACATATAGCGCAAAGAAGGACATTTCGGTTGTTCAAGGTCACACTTCAAGGTACAAGGTCCAGCATGTATGTATATATCTTAGCTCGGAAATCCTTCGGGACATACAGAAGGAAGGAAAAAAAGACCCTCCGATTTTCAGGCTCAGCGATCTTTTTACTTTGACCTTGACCTTGTCCGGTATGCCATCATCAGAACGGGCATAAGCCAAACCACCTTCATGCCAAGTTTCAACATCCTATTGGCGATCGGTTGCCCGGAGCAACGAGATATGGCTTTTTAAAATAATTTTCGGTTTTCAAGGTTTCGTCGATACTCAAGGTCAAGGTACGACGGTCCCAAAATGGTTTTGCGCGGGATCTTCTTCCTATTAAGAGGCACACATTAACACAAAAATTTGACGCGATGTCGGTCAATGCGGGTTCGGGAGTTATCCTGGGACAGACAAGAAAAAAACAAACCAAAACAAGGGCGTCGCCGGGCGGCAGACATTGTCCTCCGTCACACAGCAATGCCACGCACTTGCGACACCACGTTTAGAGTGTCACATACTGACACAAAATTGGAAGGGATTCTGTCTTCTAGTTCACGAGATTACAGCTGAAGAAGGGAATACATATAGCGCAAAAGAAGGAAATTTCGGTTTTCAAGGTCCACACTTCAAGGGTCAAGGTCAGCATGGTGATATTTATTGCCGGATGTTTTTCTTCTCAGGGTATACAGTACCACACACAATCCTGAAGCACGATTATTCAAGTACCAATGTGCAAAATATGGCCTCTCATTTATTTTCTTAAAAAAGCCAAATGTGTAGTACCTACCACTTTCAAGGCCTACGGATCGCAAGGAACCGTGACCCTTGACATTGATTCGGTTATTATGCCACCATCAGATATACTGGCGCATAAGCCAAAGTACCTTCATCGCAAATTTGAAAGACTCTAACACTAACGGTTTTCTATTGGGAGTTATGAGCCTTCTGAACGATTTTTTCGGTTTCAAGGTCGTACGCCTAAGGTCAATGTGCACTCTGAGGACGGCAATATGAGTTGGCTGGGGATGCCTTCCTTCCTTCCTCTCATTGTGGACACACCAGCCACAAACAATTGACTGTGGATTTATGTTCAAAACCGTTCGAAAGAAAAAGATATCCTTGGGACAGACAGAAGGAGAAAAAATGATCCCTCCGATTTTCACGGCTCCAGCGATCTTTTGACACTTGACCTTGGATCGGTATGCCATCCTCAGAACGGGCATAAGCCAAACCACCTTTCAGACAAGTTTAACATCAATGTTGATCGGTGCCCGAGATATGGCCTAAAAATAGATGTTCGGTTTTCAAGGTCGTGACGTCAAGGTTCAAGCGTCACGCGGCGCACAAAAAGGTTTCCCTTTGGCCCGATACTCTTCATAATTAAGGAGGCACACCTCACACAAAAATTTGACGCCGATTCGGCAAGCGGTTCGGGAGATATCCTTGGGACAGACAGAAAAAAAAAAAAAAAAAGAAAAAAAACCCAGCCATAGCAAATAGCGTCTTGGTGACGGACCAAAAACAACCAAAACAAACAAGGCGCGTGGCCGAGCGGCCAGACATGTCCAGTCACCAGCAATGCCCACGCACTTGCGCACCCCGTTTCGAGTGTCACATTCCTGACATCAAAATTGCAGGGATTCGTCTTCGAGTTCACGAGCCCTACAGCCATTTGAAGAAGAAAATAGAAATACATAGCGCAAAAAGACGGAAATTTCGGTTTAGTTTTTTTTTTAAGGTCAAACTGCAAGGCCTAAGTGTCAGATGAATCGCCGAATAATTTATGCTGGGATGTTTTTCCTACTCTAGGGTATTACACAGTACCACATTACAATCTGAAGCGCTTTCTGTCAAAAGCACAAATGGTGGAGAAAATTAATAGCTTAAAACCCATTTGTAGGTAACCCCTACACATTTCAAGGCTTACAAATCTCCCGGACCGTGACGGGGGACCTTGATCGGTACGCCACATAGAACAGGCATAAGCCAAAGTACATACATGCCACTTCGAAAAACATCTTAACACGAACGGTGGTGGGAGTTATGGCCCCGTAAAGAGTTTCGGTTTTCAATCGGGTCGTAAGCCAAGGTCAAGGTCCACGACGCGGCGAAACATTTTGCGGCTGGGCGCGGATGCGGTTCCTCTCATGGTGACACCACAGCCGACAACAATTTTGACGCGATTCGGTCAAGTGGTCGGGAAATATCCTTGGGACAGACAGAAAAAAATAAAAAAATAAAAAAAAATAAAATACAAAACCAACCCATGCAAAGTTCGATCACCTATTTTGACGGACAAATACAAACCATGACGACCACCAAAGTCCGATCACCTATGGTGACGAACAAAAACAAAAATACCCAAAACCAGACGACCTGCAAGTCGATCACCTACGGTGACGGGACAAATTATGATACGGCGTTGTCTATTGTCGCAGTGCTCCGGGGCATTGGTGGATACGGTCTGACGCTCGGCGACCGCCCTTGTTCGGGAGAGCGGTATAGTTTGGGGAGGGCAGGTTGGGGGGAGGGTAAAAAACCGCACACCTGTTCGACCGTTCCCTTATGGTGGTTGTAATCTTGGAGTCTTCTGTCGCCGCGTTCCTCTGGGTGGGCGCCTCTCTTGTGTATGTTTGTCTTGTCTCTCCCTGCTGTCTCTCTCTCTCGCTCTGTCTCTGTCCCCCCTCTCTCATCTCTGCCCCTTGTGGTAGGGCCTATGTCTAGCGTGTCTGTCTAGTCCTCTGTCTGTCTCCGCTCTATCTACTCTCTCTCTCTCTCTCCTCCTCGCTCTCTCTCCTTCTCTTCTCTCTCTGTTGTCTTGTCCTATCTCTCTCTGATGTGTATCATGTATCTGTTATGCCTATGTGTTCTCCTCTATCTGTCTGTCTATCGTCTCTCTCTTATCTCCATCTCTCTCTCTCTCTTCTCTTCTCTCTCTCTCTCTCTCTCTCTCCCTCTATCTCTTGTCTGCTCTGTTGCCTGATCCGGGGCAGGGAGGAGTAAACACATTTTCATTCAATCCAACTGGAACAGCAGTTTGTCCTCTTTCTTTGCTCTCTAACTGTCTATCGTCTCTCTGTCTGTCTTATCTTTCTTTGTGGGTGGACACCTGGACCAAAATGCACAGTGAATGTGAGTCCAACCTGGTATGAATTAGTGAAAGTAAAAATGGGGTAACATGCCGGTAAATGATGAAACACATGCGTTAATGCTATTACTATTATCTTAAGCCCTCTCAACAGACGACACGGAATAATTATGGCCGAAACCGTTACGTAACCTTTAAACTTGCTTACGATCTGCCGTCAGATTTGGGGACTGGCATACATATGCCATCGGAAGTCTCCATCAGCACTCATTTTTCATCCTCTGACAGCCATCAATGAATATGATTAAATTGGTGCCAATGGTATCCAACTTGAGTAATGCCCAATGCTTTTGTTAATGGAGATTTTTGGGGGGGACAAGGGGGAGGGAAAATCTACGCACCCAATGTTGGGGGTCAAATAAACGAGGATTGGGTAGGGGTTGGGGAGGTGGGTAGTTGGGTATAGAGAGGGGAGACAAAAAAACATTCACCCGATCGCCATAATCTGGGCTTGTGTTCCAAGGGTTTTGATGGCATCCGATTCTGAGGATGGTTTTTGGTGTGCTTTTGTGCTTTTTCCCTCCTGGATCCAAAGTGAGGTTTACTGCTGGAGTTCGGATTCATTAATCAATCGGGATTGCTGTGTTTGTTGTATTAGTAGCTTTTTTTTGCGTCGTAGGCCGGTGGGGAAATGAATGTCGTGAAGAGAGGAGAAGAGACGAGAGAGAAGAGAGCAAGAGAGAGAGAGAGAACACGGAACATGAATTTGAGGATGATTGCACGAGAGAGAGAGAGGAGAGGAGTGGGGAGAGAAGGAGAGGGAAGAGAGTTCTGCGGAGAGAGACGAGAGAGAGAGATTCGAGAGAGAGGAGAGAGAGAGAGAGAGAGACGAGAGAGAGATGCAGTGGAGAAGAGACAGACACACGGGACACAAAAGCAGAGAGAAGGGAAAAATCAGGACATGGGATTCTCTCCGAGGTTTGTCTTTGTCACTGTGTATGTATCTTTTTCATTAGTCGCAGACTGTCTGTGTCTGCCTGTCTGTGTCTCTCTCCAATCTTCCTCTCCCTCTCTCTACCCCCCCTCTCCTCTCTCTCCTCTCTCTCTCTCTCTCTTCTCTCTCTCTCTCTATCTCTTCTCTCTCTCTCACTCTCTATATCTACTATAACAAGTACCGGGCAAAATCCTTTTTTCTTCATTTTTATTGCTTAAAAACTCGTAACGTAACTCTTGGGGTGGTTGGTTAAATAAATAAAGAGTTGGGTTAATAAAGTGACAGGTAGAGGCGACAAGTTAGCCTTGACCAGCAAACCTTCACATTGTCAGCTGCCACTGATGATTATAACTGCAACAGGTGCAACAGGTATCACATGCTCATCAGTGCCTGTCTCTCCTCCTGCTTCTCTTCTCTCTCTCCTCTCTTCTACCTCTCTTCTCTCTTCTCTCTCCTCTCTCTCTCTCTCTTTTGTAGAGCTCTATCTGTGGTGAGTTATCTCTCGTCTCTCTCTCTCTCTCTCTCTCTCTCTACTCTCTCTCTCTCTATCTCTCTCTCTCTATTCCCTCTCTTTTCTTCTCTCTGTCTTCTCTCTCCTTCTCCTCTCTCCTCTACCATCTCTTTTTCTCTCTCTCTCCCCTCTCTCTCCCCCTCCACTTCCCCCCCCCCCCCCTTCTCTCTCTCTCTGTGAGCTACGCACGCTCGTGTAGTTAGATGATGGATGGGCTTGTATGTGATTGTTGTGTGTTGTGTGCGTGCGTTGTACGTGTAATCTGACACAAATGAGAAAAATAGAGAGAGACATTTTGTGGGAATGCGGTTACATATGGGACCTGGTGTTATCATCGGATGTGCAACTACAATAGCGGTTTGGTCGGAACAATTGTATGAGTAAAAATGATTTAGAGAGAAAGGATTTAGATCCCAGTGTTCAAGATCGTGTAGTGATTATGAGTTAACTTAAACAATTTTAGTTAAAGAGATATTGCACAAATGTTGATTTCTCCCCCCAACCCCCGACCCGACCCACACACACATAACACACCCGCGCTTAAAATCCTATTGCGCCTTTCGTACATTATCCCAAGAAACAGGTTGGTTATGCGCTTCTGTTATCATGAAACTAGCGAATCGCGCGTCATCCCGAAGGCAGCCTCTATCCTTAATGTCTGTTTTAATTATTAATCCTCCTGAGGTTTATCTGTGCTTCATGAAGGTGGTTCACTTAATTTGCCGAAGTTGAAAATGCATTATGGTGGCGCGCCACGTGTGTGTGTGTGTGTGTGCGCGGGCGTGTGTGCGCGCCTCTACTCGCCCTTCTAAACGGCTCGTTTTGTGTAGATTTTAACCCTTTCGCGCCCGCTTCTTTCTTTTTTTAGCCAAAAAAGTACTATAAATGAACAGGGTAAAAAAAAAATCTGCAGATTGGGAATTCTCTGTGAAAGCAAAACATTAGCATCCTTACCTTCACAAAATAAGAAATAAATCAAAGCCAGATTGATGCCTTTAGTAATGAGGTTAAAAACGTTCTTGGGCATAAATGCGACATTGGCGGTGGAAAGGGTACTTTTAACCCTTATCGACACTGTCGCCTCTTGGCACCACAATGATTTGACACCATGTCACTAAAAAGCATCAATCAAAGAGGGTTGTATCATTGACCTTATTGTCTTATTTGGAGGATAAGGATAGGCCCTATTTAGGCCATGCCACAGAGGAATCCCATACTTGAAGACAGAATATTTTCTCTACCCGGTTAGTTTTAATGGTAGATTTGGTCTGAGGAAATGGCTAGCGATGACCAAGGTTTTGTAACGCCTCGTATCATTCCAGCTAAACTGGAGCCAAAAGTTAAGCAACCCTTCCAGCAAGTAAAATATCCTGGGTGATGGCACAGCTTCGTAAATCAAACAAAATTTAGTCATATCTTACTTACAACTGCATGCATTAATGCACTTGTTGGCATGCAAAATTACTAGGTTATAGTCGGACACAGAGGTAACGCGTCGCTTGTGTCAAGTAAACGAGTTCGAACTGGGTACAGGGGATTTCTCACATTGACACTAGGCCTACGTCTAGGGTGAGAAGATAAACCGAGGTCCCGTGTGCCATGCACTTGGCACACGTTAAACCAAGTGGCAACAAAAAAGTTGTCATTTGGTCTCAAAATTTACTCCGCCACCCTTTCCTATCATCAGCACACACACAAAAATCGGGTGGCTGCGGAGCGCTCCCAGGTGGGCAACCCGAATTTACAGAGACGGACTCTGTGACTATAAGTACCTAATACCTAATAATACCTATTGCGTTTTGGGGACACCAACACAATGTTAGGGTACCATTTGTAAAAAGCAAGTTTGATGCATGTTCAAGGCTGCTCCCTAGGTCACATCAGACATATCAGAACCAGGAAAAAGTGATACAGATGTGGCAGAGATGGATTCAAGCAAGCAGTGTTATGTCAGCCATCACTGCCGTTATGGAAAGACAACGCGAGAAAGTCAGTCAATGTCACTGTGTGAGACAGGCTCTTTCAAGTGTTCAACAGTCCGATATGCTGCAAGCTGGCATTCAAAAACGCGAGCAGTATATCTGTAGCTTTTTAGTCGGTTTAGATTACAAGTCAAGCCGGCTTAGTCCAGATCGTCGCAGGCGAGAGAGAGAGAGAGAGAGGATACATCATTTTTAAACACATATTCAGTAAGTGGTTAAGGGTGGGGGGGAGAGAGAGAGAGAGAGAGAGAAGAGAGAGAGAGAGAGCGATAGAGAGAGAGAGAGCGAAGAGTGAGAGAGAGAGGAAAGAAATACGACTGTTTTTAAATTTTGGGGGAGGGTAAAAAGGATAAGCTACAATAGCTCTTTGCACCTGGCCCTTCTCTCAAAACCTCACACATGCTATTAGGCAATGAAAAATTGATATAAAAAACAAAAGTCAGAAAATGAAACAAAAATTGGCACATGAAATAATTAGACAGAGAATCAAATTTATACAGAGAGACATAAAAGATTTGCATATCTTGGCATAAGGATTTTATTATTTTTTATAGTAATAAAAAAAAGAATCCTCATTAAACAAACTGAGGACAAGATTGCCCATATACTTGTGATAAGATTTACGAAAGGAAGCTACGTAGTTTTATTTTTGAAATTATCAGGGATGTACGTTCCACAGTTACCAACCGAGTGAAACAGGGTTTTACGCCTCTCGCTTTCGGCCATGTGGGCATTGTCAAAATATAAAGAGGTGGGAAACAATACGGGGCAAATACCCGGAGGCAGTGTTAATACCAGTAAGTCCCGATTTTTTCAATACCGAGAAGGAGTGGGGGGGGGGGGGGGGGGGGGGAAACTGCACTTTACCACCGAGATATGGTAAGGGATGCTTATTAGATCTGTTCCGGGGCGGGGCAGTATTAATTTGTTGTGCTTAGAATTGTATGGACTTTAAATTTAGTAAGAAGATATTTTGGTGCTAGCTTATTTATTATCTTGTACATAAGGGTACCTTTGTTTAGAAGACATTTCAAATCAAATGGTAGAATGTTGAGTTCTTTACAGTCACTGGTTT
>CM065687.1:23242210-23254710 GCA_017654935.2 Phymorhynchus buccinoides | reverse complement strand
CTCAGCGTTACCAGTACTTGGCGTTACCGTTGCTAGGCGTTACCGTTACTCGGCGTTACCAGTACTCGGCGTTGCGCTAGTTATTATGAACTTAGTGGCCTTTTACCATTTTCATTGCTGCGTGTCTAGTGTGTGTATGTGTGTGTGTGTTTGTTCTCAAAGCAATCACCGAATATTGAACATGAAGTGATCTTAAATGTTGTGGAAATGGATTTGCGCGTGGATTATTGGTGTGTTGCGCGCGCGCGAGAGAGAGTATATAAAATGGGGCTGATGTTTGGAGCGAAAATCGGGGGGATTTAAGTTGTTTTTATATGTGTGTACGGAGTGTACGTTAAGAAAACAAAAGATATAAAGGGAAGGAGAGAGAGAGAGAGACGAGAGAGACACGAGATAGTGAATAAGGAGAGAGAGAGAGAGAGAGAGAGAGGAGAGAGAGAGAGAGAGAGAGAGAGAGAGAGAGAGAGAGAGAGAGAGAGAGAGGAGAGGGGTCTGAAGTTTTTATTTTTATTTTTATTGATTAGGCCTCTGTCCGTATCAGTACTCTTTACAAACATAAGTACATGTAAACGAATACAGATCATCAAGTCATGCACATACACATACTCTGAAAAATGAGAAAGAGTACTTAACGCAGAAGATAAGCGATTGACTTCGAAGAGAAAAAGCTTTTGTCGGAAAAAGGGAAAAAAAAGAAAAAAAAAAGAGAGAGGGGGGGGGGGGTTGGGTAGCGGGGCGGGAGGGGGGTGGTGGTTTGACAGACAAAGAAACACAGAGAGAGCCTTCGCAACTGTTGGAGACTTCGCTTGTTGTTTCTTAAACAGGGAGAGGGACAAACAGAAATCAACTTCAATACAATGATGCGCAAAAAAGAGGAACGCAGGCACACACACACACACACACACACACACACACACACACACACACGCACACACACACACGCGCACGCGCACACAGACACACACACACGCACGAATAGACGCAACGCACGCAAGGGCACGTAGACAGACGTACAGATCGGGTTTTACCACCAGTCTGGATGTTCATATCATTTGCCAAGGGTCCGTTGTCTGTATTTTTCTCTCCCCCTCTCTCTTTGTCTTACCACCAGTCTCTCTCTGTTCATATCATACTTTGCCAATGGTCCGTCTGTCTGTCTTCTCTTCTCTCCCCCCCCTCTCTCTCTCTCTCTCTCTCTCTCTCTTCTCTCTCTCTCTCTCTCTCTCTCTCTCTCTCTCTCTCTCTCTCTCTCTCTGACAGAATGGAATGGAAGACTAGGCCCAGCCTAAATTCTTTTCCTTGTAAAATAAAGTTTCTGAGCTCTCTCTCTCTCTCTCTCTCTCTCTCTCTCTCTCTCTCTCTCTCTCTCTCTCTCTCTCTCTCTCTCTCTCTCTCTCTCTCCCTCCCTCCCTCCCTCCCTTCTCTTGCCTAATATCACGTGTAGTCGATAGACGTTAACGTGAAAGACACACACACACACACAAACACACACACACACACACACACACACACACACACACACACACACACACACACACACACACACACACACACACAAACACGTGCATACAGACAGGGAAGAATAGACGGGGATTTGAAGGGATTTGTATTTCTGTCGTGATCTTTGTTTTACCACCAGTCTGGATGTTCACAGGGATTAGCCGCCTGTCCCTATCATACTTTTCTCTCTCTCTCTCTCTCTCTCTCTCTCTCTCTCTCTCTCTCTCTCTCTCTCTCTCTCTCTCTCTCTCTCTCTCTCTCTCTCTCTCTCTCTCTCTCTCTCTCTCTCTCTCTCTCTCTCTCTCTCTCTCTCTCTCTCTCTCTCTCTCTCTCCTCTTGGACTGGGTCTTTCTAACATTGGTCTTTGTTTCGTTCTTTTCTCTCTCTCTCTCTCTCTCTCTCTCTCTCTCTCTCTCTCTCTCTCTCTCTCTCTCTCTCTCTCTCTCTCTCTCTCTCTCTAATCATTAAAACAATCTCTCTCTCTCTCTCTCTCTCTCTCTCTCTCTCTCTCTCTCTCTCTCTCCTATCTGATCTGGGTGTATCTCTCCTAATCATCTCTCAATGTTCGCTCTGTCTCTCTCTCTCTCTCTCTCTCTCTCTCTCTCTCTCTCTCTCTCTCTCTCTCTCTCTCTCATGTGGATCTCTCCTCTCTTAAAACTGTGCTCTCTCTCTCTCTCTCTCTCTCTCTCTCTCTCTCTCTCTCTCTCTCTCTCTCTCCCCCCCCCCCCCCCCCTTCCCTTCCCTTCCCCACTCTCTCTATTCAAGAACTCTTCAACAACCTGATTGACAACAGATCTAATTGAGAAACAAACAAAAGTCACCATTAAAGTTGTTCTTTACACCATTGTTAACTGTAATTGGTTTTGTTTTAGCACACTCTGTCCTTATAACTGCTGTTGTCATTAACAACACTTTCAAACGACTCTCATTAGTAGCTAGCAAACCTACGTTTGCAAGACAAGAGTTGTCTTGGTAATTACGATGGCTTGGATTGAAAACGGACTCTCTTTAGATAGTCCATTGACGTATTATTGAACTTATTGCAAAAACTAAGAACTTGTATTTTTAGAAAAGACTGCAAATAATGTGAAAAGGGGGTTATGCTTTTTATATTTCTGCAGTCTTTTTTTTTTAATACAAGTTATTACTTTACATAAACAAAAATTCAATAATACGTGATTGGACTATCTAAAGATGGTCCGTTTTGACTTCGTAGATATTCTGAAAAGTTCTGATCGATGCCCCGTATCTCTTTCGCTGCTTTTGTTGCTTTTTTTCCCCTTTTCTTCTAATCAACGTTGTGTATGAACAGCAAAGATACTAGACAATTGAAGAAGTGGGTCATCTGCTATGTTGTTAAAGGTGGACCCTGACGGATGAGTTTTTTGCAAGAAACACGTCGAGATCACCAGAAAGAGCCTTATGAAGGATCGGAACACTCACTTTACTATGGTTTCCTAGAAATCAAAGCGGAGATGCCGGAAAGAGAAGCCATTTTGGATGGTGTGGATGGAGGCCACTTATTGTGGTTGAAGATTTGTCTTCTTTGTAGTGCAGTAAAAACAAAAACAAATTGGTGCTATTTCCTTTGTTGTGAGCAAAGCTCCTTTTGGTAAACTGCATAAAATTTAAAAGTGAGTAAATAAAAAGGCAGGTATTGTTGAAATTTCATGCAAACGATTTGGTCTAAACTCAGACGGCCATTAGAAAAGATAAGGCACATGCCTTCTCTTTCACTGAAATAATTTGACTTCCAGCACCTCCGCCAAGGAGGACGTTTTGATTTGTAGGAAACCAGAGCAAAGTGAGTGTTGCGATCTCAGTGAAGGGTGTTTTCCTGGTGATCTCGACGTGTTTGCTGCAAAACCTCATCCGTCAGGGTGCCCCTTTAAGCTATTTACGATGCCTTAGGGTCCAAACAGACCATCTCCCGATAGTCCATTGACTCGTTATTGAACGTGTTGCGAAAACTTGTATTAAATAAAAGACTGAAAATAATATAAAATGGGCATTATGCCATTTGTATTTCTTGTCTTTTTTTTTTAGTGCAAGTTAATAGTTTCCGCAATAAGTTCCATAATAAGTCAATTGGAGATGGTCCGTTATGACTCTTGGGTATGTTGGACCTAATATTTAGTAGAAACAAAAACAGTTGAGAGAGCTACGTTAAAAATTGAACAGGTGAAAGAGGAGAGGAGAAGAAGTTTATTGATTTCTGAAGGGGCAGTCTTGATTTTAAGGCTTTAAACCTGTTGCCACCAAAGTTGCATTTTAGCACCACAGTGATTTAACACCTATGTCACTAAAAGGCATCAGAATTGGGGTATATTATCCAAAGACCCTTTTGTCTTAGTTTGGGGAAGTAAGGATAGACCTTGTTTTATATATGTCACAGACGAATCCCCAATACTGCAGATGGATTTTGTTCTCTAACCCAGGTAAATTCAATGGACATTTTTTGGCTGAAATTTGGGTGGCGGTGAAAGGGTTAATTGAAACAATTAAGTTTCATTGCTTAATGAAACAAGTGGAAACAGGGTTCATAGGGGCCTTAAGTCCTTATAAGTCTTGATTGAGTAAGGCCTTAAGTGCTTACATTCATTCAAGGTCCTTACAAGTCCTGAGAATGCCCTGAACAGCAAGACCATACTCAAAATAGATTGCAGAAGCAGCACTTTTACGCTTGAGAAACATTCTCAGCACCTACTCCACCTTACCCCCCTCCCCCACCTTCCCGTTTCAACTTTAGCAGACAAACGATGCACCGCGAGTTGTCGAGAGAAATTGGACTGAAATCTCGTTCTTTATCCTGGCGGTGAAAGTGTTAAGATCGTGAAAAGATGAACAATTAACAGGTCCTTACAAGGTCCTTGCTTGAATGAAACCCTGGGAAGTGGGAAAGCTTATCACTCTTCCGTCTAAAGCAGAACAAGAGGGCTCTAGCTTAAGCAATGTTTTATCGCAGTTTCTTTTTTTTTCCCCGGGTTCTCTGTATTGATTTTCTGTAAGCTGTGGTTTCTGAACAAATATTATGGGTGCTCTGCTCTGCTCTCACTCTTCCCCTCGGTCACCACACCAATGCCCAGTAAGGTTTAACCGTTTTAGACTCATGATCTTGAGGAACAGTAGAGGGCTTTGTGGAAATAACTAATAGCTGACCACGGGTCATGAAAATGATTAGGCCAGGAAGCGATCACTGTGATGTTCCTTTCTTTATTAACAAGAGGCAAAGCCTTCAAGGCTCACTCGGGGTGGGGGGGGGGGGGGGGGGGTAAGTACAACATTGCCAACAGATAATGACTTTGAGATTGAGGGTCGTAAATATGAGGGGAGTGTTTAAAGTACAAATGAAATTATCGTTGATGGATACAACTTTTTTTTTTAAGTGCCTTTGGCGAGAATCGAACCCGGAACCATTGGCATGACAGACAGACGCTCTACGCAATGAGCTATCGAGGCTTTCGCTGATGATGACTCTCTTAACTCATGTTGCCTGTTGAATAGTCTCTAACCCACGAATCTAAAATGATGTCTGTTTGTTATCTGTTTTAAGTATTTAATTATTCAAATCATTAATGTTTGAAAGCTTGCATTATGTGCGCGCGCGCACGCACACGCGCACGCACGCACGCACACGCACGCACACGCACACACACACACACACACACACCACACACACACACACACACACGCACACACACGCACGCACACACACACACACACACACACACACACACACAAAAATCACTGATGTGACTCATGCAAGGATAGGCCTAAACCGCAAGCATTGATTTTGCTCCAGGCGTTCTCTGTACACGGTACTCGGAAAACCATATTCACCATACCCATATGCCAGTTTTGACTTCTGGGAACAATAATGCGAAAGCAAAATATTGGCCCAGTCCTTGCGAACACAAGCCGTCCCCGCGTTAGTCGTTTGGCCATTGGGCGGGCCCCACTAATCAGAAGTCTTTGTGTGTTTTGTCAACCAATAGCCGTGATTTGATTGTCACGGCCAGGCGCCGTAGCCGTGGCTTTCGTTGTTGGAACAGAGCGGATCGATTCCTGCCAGTAGGCCCGGTGTCATGAGAAATAAGTATCTACCGTGAAATAAGTACCCTTCAAAAGCGCACTAGAGACATTCTTCTTTCATGTGATAAGTCAACTATTATTTAATATATTGATATTTAAGTGCTCAATCTGCACGGAAAAGGACCAAGAAATAGAGCTGGAGGGTGTAAATTTACATTTTTGCCGGAAATCGATATGCAAAGCCATGTCACTTAGTTTCGTATTTTTTTCAAAATGGCGGACGATTTCTTGGGTAAAATATTTTATGCAACACCGGGTAGTGTATTGAACGATGGCTTTCTTTATCCTTTTTTGAGCTCCCGGTGTTGCATAAAATATTTTACCCATGAAATAAATACTCTTTAAGTGCTTTGTATTTTCGTGAATTTGTTTTTTTCTTTTTTTCTTTTTCTTTTTTTCTTTTTCTTTTTTCTTCTTTTTGTATTATTCCATAAGCTTTGCTTACTTATTATGGTTAAATATTTCTCTTTGAAATTGCGCCTTACAAGTCTTTTTTTGTCTGTGGAGAGACCCTGGGAGAAACGTTCCCTGCATGTTCTGCCCGCCCTGGCCATTTTCCTGTTCTCTGTACTGTTGAGTGCAGTGACCTAGATGGCAGTTGACCTGCATATGTATCATGCTAGGGTTGGCGGTTACTATGCTAAAACTTTATCAGCTAGTAGAAAACTAAGCTTTGTCAATGTGTTTAATGTTGTTCAGTATATTGCCTTATTGTGCCTACATTCTCCTTATAATGTTCAGTTAGCCTTATTTTTCCATTTTTTGATAATTGTTGTATTAATTACTCGTATTGTGGGAAATGTAAACGTTTTGTCAATTATGGCCATGCAAACTGTAAAAGAAGATATGAAGAATCTGCCCAAGCCAATAGTATGTTTTGTATTAAACGGTTAATCCTAATCCTATCAGGGGACATCGAACTTAACCCCGGTCCCAATTCTAACTCTGATCTTGGAATTATTCACGTAAATATTAGCAGTATCAGAAACAAAATGGACATTTTCGAAGCAGAATACAACAAATTTGATATTATCACTGTATCAGAAACATGGTTGTCACCTTCTGTTAGCAACAACTCTATAACTATGTCCAATTTCCACCCACCTGTCAGATGTGATAGACCAAATTTGATCCTCATGGTGGTGTTGCTATATATGTAAATAAATAATCTAGTCTGTAAACCTCGCCCTGATCTCCACGTTGACAACTTGGAAGCTGTTTGGGTTGAGACTAAACTTGACCAAACAAGCTTCTTAATTGGATCTTTCTATAGACCCCCAAGTTCCAACATTAACTATTGGAAACTCATTGATGAAAGCATCCACAAAGTTAATAACACTTCATTAAAGTTTATCATTCTTGGAGATTTTAATACTGATTTCCTAACCAATCCATCACTTCATCTACTTGAAATTATTAACCGATATCACCTAACTCAATTAATCGACACACCCACAAGGATTACTGACACAAGTAAGACTTGTTTGGATTTGATCCTCACACAGTGTCCTAATTTTGTGACCTCTAAAAACGTTTTGCCTGCAGTTTGCAGTGACCACAGCGTTCCTTGTGTTATTGTTAAAAACTATATAACTAAAAATAAGCCATATAAAAGAACAATATATGTTTATAATAAGTTAGACACACTGCGTTTCTGTGACTTGTTAGATAATGTAGACTGGGACAATGTCATCCTGGGCAGGTCTTTGGATGAAAGTGTGGCAATGTTTTCAGAAATAGTTATGGAAAAAGCTAAACTATGTATGCCAACTAAGACTGTCACTATTCGTCCGAATGACGTGCCTTGGATGACAGACGAGATCAGACTGTTGATTGAGGAGCGCATATCCATTCACAATGTAGCCAAACAGACTAATGATCCAAATGACTGGAACACTTTTCGTCAGTTCCGAAATTATGTAACGTCTAAAGAAAGGCAAAGACAACAAGATTATATAAGTGAACTGTATAATAAGGTTTCTAATTCCACTAACTTTGGTAACAAGGAATGGTGGAAACTTGTTAAATCCTTTTTAAACAAAAAAGGAATTGAGTCAAATGAGATCCCACCCATTCTTCATGAGGGTACAGTACACTATAGTAATAAAGAAAAAGCCAATGTTTTCAATGCATTCTTCATAGCCCAATCCACATTAGAAAATAGTAATGACGACGTTCCAGATGTTCCTTACCTTATTCCTGAAATTTCTGAAATTTCCTTAACACTTACTGATGTAAAGACTGTTATTGAGAATCTTAACACAAACAAGGCAGTTGGGCCTGATTTGATTCATAATAGATTATTAATCGCAGCTCTCCCTGTAATACTTTATCCTTTGACTTTCATTTTTAATAGGAGCTTGGCCGAAGGTAAATTTCCTGGTGCCTGGAAATTAGCTCACGTAAGCCCCTTACATAAAAAAGAATCTAAACATATTTGCAATAATTATCGACCAATTTCATTGTTGAGTTGTGTTGGAAAAGCACTGGAGAGATGCATCCATAAATATGTTAACAATTTTCTTATGTCAAATAATATCATCTCTCCCTCACAATCTGGCTTTATTACTGGTGACTCCACTGTCAATCAATTGTTGTGTATTTATAATGATTTGTGTTCTTCATTTGACAGTGGTGTTACAACTCAAGCAGTGTATTTTGACATTTCTAAAGCCTTTGACCGTGTTTGGCATAAAGGCCTCATCTGTAAACTTAATGGAATTGGTATTCGTGGGAAATTACTAGCTTGGTTTACCGATTATCTATCAAACCGTTATCAGGCAGTAGTAATCAAGGGTGAAACATCTGATTATATAAAGATCCCAGCAGGGGTTCCACAAGGTTCCGTTCTCGGACCACTTTTGTTTCTTATTTATATAAATGATATAGTTAATGGCATAGCATCTAACGTTAAACTTTTCGCTGACGACACCAGCATGTCCCTATCACTCAACAACCATGTTACTCGTACATAAATTATTAATGCTGACTTATTAAAGATCAACAGTTGGGCCATGCATTGGAAAGTTAAATTTAGTGAAGAAAAAACTGAACTGCTTAATTTTGTACGCGGAAATAATGTCGTTCTTCCCCTTACTTTTGGAACTGTTCAATTACACGATACTGACAAACATAAACACTTAGGACTTGTGCTCCAAAATAACTGTAAATGGGACGAGCATATACGCAGTATCGTTAACAAAGTCACCATGCTTCTCTCTTGCATGAAAAGTTATAAGTATAGAATTAGCCGAAAAGCTTTAGAAAGAATGTATAAATCTTTTGTACTACCTTACTTTGATTATGCTGATGTCGTCTGGGATAACTGTACTGAAACACAATCAAATTCACTTGAAGAATTACATTTAGAAGCCATAAGAACAATTGTTGGAGCAGTTCGTGGAACAAGTCATCAAAAGTTACATAAAGAATCTGGCTTTTCATTAAAGAAAAGAAGAGAAAGACATAAAATTATTTTTTATTATAAAATTATAAATGGTATGTGCCCTGATTATTTAACAAACATTCTACCTGGCCTTGTTGCAGACAGAAACCCATACCATAGACGAAGACTCTTAGAAAGAAATGTGCCTAGATGCAAAACAGAATTATATAAAAAGTCATTTGTCCCATCTACAACGCTCCTGTGGAACTCTTTGCCAAACAATATTAAAACATGCAACTCTTTAAGTACAATTAAGCGTTACTTGTCGGCAGATGATCCTGTTGTACCACCTCATTTCTATCTTGGCAAGAGGGAACAGCAGGTGATGCACTGCCGTCTCCGTCTTGGCATGAGCGACTTAAAGAATGATATGTTTAATCGTCATCTTGTCGATGACCCTTTTTGTGCTTGTGGTAACTGGGCGGAGACGGTGGAGCATTACTTGTTACATTGTATTCTCTTTAATGGAGCCCGTGCTCGTACAATTTCAACACTTCCAATAGAATATTGTATTGTCGAAACACTTCTCAAGGGTAACCCTACACTACACATTAATACAAACATTTTGATATTTGAAACTGTCCATGAATATATTTCCGAAACCAACAGGTTTTAAGTCATGTTTGTATTTATTTTATTTAACTATTTATTTATTTATCTTATTTATTAGCACTAGTAGTATTGAAATTTTAAAAAAGCAATACTGTCTGTATATCAGAAACGTGTACGAATTGTGCTATACTGGCTGATTCACAGTTCATGTTGTACTATGGATAAATTATTGTTTTGTTTCCCCTTGGTCTCTCCCAAATTTACAAATTTGTAAACATTGATTTATTATTATTATTATTATTATTATTATTATTATATTATTATTATTATTATTATTACTTTTGTTTTGTTCACACTTTTGTTTTGTTCAAAAACTCTTGTTTGTATTCACAGTTTATATTGGTTTAAACGCAGTCTCCATCTGTTCAATCAATTGTGCAATTATGATGTTAATTTAAGGAGCACGGTATAAGCTTCGAGCTTGTTGTTGCTCTAATTGTCTTTTTGTTTGATCGTTTCCGAGTGAGTGAATAAAGATTTGTTTAAACCAAATAAATACTCTTTTCCTCATTCCAGTTGTTTGCTGTTTGGGAAAGATTCGCCCCTAAATACATTCAGAGGCGTCTTGTGGCATGCAGGAAGAGAAGAAACGTATGTTTAAACGTCCTCCGGTCTGAAACAGACACATACGGGACATTAGTAGATATAAAGGTGGTGGGAACGATCCTGGAGGCAATGCCTGGAGGCACTGCAACATCAGGAAAGACCCGAATTTTTAACAATACAGACATTGTTGTGTTCCATGCAAGAAGAACAGAAGATTCATCATTAAATACTGAGAAGTCAGGGATAGGGGTTTTTTCTACTATTTATTATTATTTATTTTTGTTTGCACGGATGGTTGTTTATATCGTCCGCCATTTTGAAAAATATATAATACGAAAAATACGAAGCTAAGTGACATGGCTTTGTATATCGACTTCTCGTCAAAAATGTAGATTTACACCCTCCAGCTCTATTTCTTGGTTCTTTCCGTGTAGATTGAGCACTTAAATATCAATATTTAATAGTTGACTTATTTATCACATGATAGAAGAATGGCTCTAGTGCGCTTTTGAAGGGTACTTATTTCACAGTAGGTACTTATTTCTCATGACACCGGGTCTGTTAGCACAGGAGTACATTGGAATGGGAACGAGCGCATGTGCGTTGCTCTGTCTATCTGTGTATGTCACTATGTGTTCGTTCTTTAGTTTAACGTCTGTTCACCCGCAAGTGATATTAGACAACAACCAAAACAACAAAACAACAAAAAGTATTGAAGTGGAGTGTGTGTGTGAGTGCGTGGATGGTAGAATTATTATGTGTTTTCCGCACATCTATTCATACAAATTCAACTGAGTGCATAAACGATTACATTAACCAATATATAAGATGTAGGACCTCGGGGACATACAGTAACATTTCAAACTGACTTATGTAACATGAAGAGTTAAACAAGTGTGTCTGAATTTATAAATGAACAACAAAAAATATAATAACACAATTTAAACCAACAATTAATTAGTAACTCAAAGAAAAATACCAACAGGACTTATGTGCAGGATTTGTGTGTGTGTGTGTGTGTGTGCGCGCGCGTGTGTGATGAAAAGACAAAAGGGGTTTGTCGTAAAATATTTAATTTCTCAGTATTGCCTTACTGATGATACATGGATTTTTTTTTTTTACACAAAAACCCCCCACAGCGTCCTACAAAAAAGTACAAGTCGATAATTATTTCCCTTGGAGTTCGTCACTAATCAGTTTCAAGTTTCAAGGTTTATTTCCGAAAGCCCCTTGGGGGGTACATGGAATAAAAAAGAAAAATTGGAAGAAAATGAACGGGAAAAGAAACAACATTCAAAAAAGAAATGAAAAAAAGACAAACAACAAATTTCACAGAAAGGGCCGGCATAAGCAGCTGTCTTTGTTATGCCAGGCAATGCAGTTAATCACACCACGACATTACATATAAATCAAACAACAAGACTGCAGCACATCCTATAGCCCTTTCCCGAAACACCATCAATTAGCGTTATCTGCCCCTGCTCTGGTGTGTCGCAGGTGAGTTCCGGCAAAGTACTTGTTAAAGTGCACAAACTACCCACGGAAAACACGCAAACCATGACGGATTACGAGCTAGCGACTCGGACTTACCAACTGAGCTACAGCGGCTCCTCTTTCTCTTTACTGTCACAGTGGGTTCACAGTGTGTGTGTGTGGTGTGTGTGTGTGTTTGTGACCGGAACTCACCCGAGCACGCAAGGGACATCACTCGTCCGAACTTTCTTACCTGGTTGGAGGATAGGGCTTACAATTTCAAATGCCTCAAATGGCCCTTTGGCCCATAAGGCGTAAAATCTATAACTTTCTCTCTCTCGCAGCACATCCTACAACAACATCACCAGCCACACAAACTACAATACACAACTGGGAGTACAGTTTAGTATGGGTCTGACATCTTTTCTCCCCCCCCCCCCACCACCCCACCCACACCATTTTCTTGTGTAAACAGTGGAACCGTGTTCACAGTCACCTAAACGTGTTTTTGTCATGGAAGTGGTTCCGACAAAAGACCCGTCATCTGGGGGAGAGGGGGGGGGGGGGGGGGGGGGGTTGGGTAACCTGAATGACGTCATGTGGTCAATACTGACAGGGGTATGAGCTTGAAAAGGAAGATGGGGGAATGCTAGCTGCTTGTTAACGGTTAGGTTATGCTGATTTTGGAGGGAGATTGATAGACTGTACTTACTAAAGTTGTTTTTTTCTGCATCAGGTAATTAACCTTGCTTTGTAATCCCCACCCCACCCCCCAAACAAACAACCAACAACAACACAATTGTTTTAGATATTAAAAAAAAGTGTTTTGTAA
>CM065687.1:23237210-23239710 GCA_017654935.2 Phymorhynchus buccinoides | reverse complement strand
TCTCTAACCCTTTCACCGCCAATGTCGCATTTTAGCACCACAATGGTTTAACACCCATGTCACTACAAGGCATCAAATTAGGGCCTGTTATCCAATTACCCTTTTTTCTTAAATTTGGGAGGTAAGGGTAGGCCTAACGTTATATATGTCACTGAGGAATTTGCAACATTGCAGATATTTCTTTCTCTATACCCAGTTAAGTTTAATGGTATTTCTTGGCTGAAAAATGGCTGGCGGCGAAAGGGTTAAAGATACACTGACCCACCACGATTAAGTCCCTTGGGTTTTTTCTGGGTAGCTGTGACCCATATACAAATGCCCCCAACTTGAAATTGAGGCTGCTCTTTAAAATGATGTTTCGTTTTCAATTTGGGGGCATTGTGTATGGGAGTAAAACCTGGTCAAAACAAAGATTTCCTACCAGCTATAAGAGGGAAAACACGTGAAGCCCGTGATTTTGACACTATAAATAATGTTTTACGTCCTCCCGGCCTAAGCCATATGGGACATTTCTTTTTACTTTAGATTTTGGGAAGTAAGGGGGGAAGGGACATGAAGAAGAAAATATTTTATTATCTACTGTAGTTATTTCTTTTGATATTATAAATATTTATCTTGAATGAGGGTCAAGTTTGTTTTTAGGAGCCATGGCTCGCACGAGACTGCTCTAATTTATAATATATTACTTTTGATATAAAATATTAGATAAAAACTTCTAGCTGTACCTCTCTGAGCAAGAGCAAATGATTAAAATTTTCAGGACCACTTTTTTCAAAAAAGTTTAATAAAGATTTAAGATTCAAAGTAAGGTCTAAAGAGACAGGGGGGAAATATTTACATGTGTTTCTGTTATTCTTCAAAAATGTCTCGTTTAAAAGATTTCCGCTTGCTGCGGAAAACAATTTGTACACGTTAAAAGAACTTTTAGATTTGACATCGTTAAATGTTTTTCTAAGAATTAAATAAGTCAGGAGAAGCGAGGGTTCCTATATTAATCAAAATTTACAAACAAAAACGACCTCGGACTCAAAAGGGCGCTGAAACATATTTTGGCCGATTTTGACACGTGATCTGGTGGGTCTTTACAGGGCCAGCCACACTGCATACGATCCAGGCCCCAGTGCGATCGGATTGTGACATGTGTGAGGCATGATTCTCGTGAAATTCTACTGGCTAAATAGATTTGATTCAATCGTACTAGTTATGTTTGTAGTTCCCCGTACACGAATCTGATGAAATATCTGTATTTTATTGTATCAGACATTTTATGTGATTCGTGTATTGGGGTCTGCATGAGCATAGTGAGCGAAAATACTAGAATTATATTTGTAGACGGAAGTGTTTCACGTGAATCATGACTCACGGACATCGTCACAATCGCATCGCGTTGCTGTGCTCTGCGACCTTCATGGTTGATGCTGCTTTGTTACGTGATTGTTTATGACTAAATTTGTTTAACCCTTTCACCGCCAGCCTTATTTCAGCCAAAAATGTCCATTAAATTTACCTGGGTAGAGAACAAAATCCATCTGCAGTGTTGGGGATTCTTCTGTGACATATATAAAATAAGGTCTATCCTTACTTCCCAAAACTAAGACAATAGGGTCTTTGGATAACAGACCCCAATTTGATGCCTTTTAGTGACATGGGTGTTAAATCACTGTGGTGCTAAAATGCGACTTTGGTGGTGAAATGGTTAAGCCAATCGCATCGCATCGTATATTGCAGTGTGGCTGGCCCTTAATTAAAGCTCGTCTATTTCAGTATTGAAAGAGTTGGGTGTTTGTTTAATAAAAATAGATGAATGGACGTTGGTGGGTGGGGTGGGTGCATGCAGAGGAGGGGGTGATGTTAGTAAGTGAATGTTTGTCAGCCGCGAGGCGAAGCTGGTAATGTTTTCAGTGCTGTTTCTCTGTCTCTTCCTGGCTGGCTGGCTGGCTGACAATGCATGTGTGTATGTAATTTACCATGATAGCGTTTGAACCCACACATTGTGCATGCGGATAGTTATTTAGGATAATGATCTAGGTCATTGGACAAAGGTCAAGGCCATTGAAGTCGAAAATGCTGCTGCGCGCTGCTGATCAAGCGTTTTTACGCTTCTTTTTTTTAAATTAAATAAACACGTATTGATTTTTCTTAAGTTTTCAAAGCACACACTCTCCATGTTTCTGGTTGTGAATCTTTGAGATAGGACTAGGGGAAGAGACAGGGTCGGTAAGAAAGATAAGAAGACATTTGGGGTTGAACGAGTTTGGGTTTGTGTGTGTGTGTTTTGTTTTTTGTTGTTTTGTTTTGTTTGGGGGGGGGGGGGGGGGGTAAACAGGAGCTTGTGAAAAGATTGGAAAGCACTAAAGATCTCTATGAATGAGGGAAGGAAGGGGTGGAGTGAGAATGGAGGTGCGGATGGTCAGACTGAACGAACGAACGAACCTTTTTTAAAGAGGGAAAAGATAAGCACAATACAGGCTTGTTTACATCTAGCCCTCATTAAATGAGA
>CM065687.1:23222210-23232210 GCA_017654935.2 Phymorhynchus buccinoides | reverse complement strand
TTGTTATTATTATTAGTAGTAGTAGTAGGTATTAGATACTTTATAGTCACAGAGACGTCTCTGTAAATATTCGGGTTGCTCCCACCTGGGGAGCGCGTCACCAACCAGAGGCGCGCCACCCTTCTTCTTTTTTTTTTTGGCATGCGAATTTTTTGTGTGATATGATGAGGAAGGAAAGGGGTGGGTGGGGATGGGGGGTAAATTTTGACCAAATGACAACTTTTTCGTTGCCACTGGGTTTAGCGCGTGCTAAGTGCATGGGCACACGGGACCTCGGTTTATCGTCTCATCCGAAAGACTCCACGTTCAGACTAGTAAGGCCTAGTGCAAAGTGAGAGGAAAAATATTAAATCCCCTGTACCCCCCAGGTTCGAACTCGGGTTTACTTGACACAAGCGAACGTGTTACCTCTGTGCCACTCTACACACACCACCACACACCACCTTTCATCTTCGCTGTTCTATCCTCTACGGGATAAGGGCAGACAGGGTGGTGTGTGTGTGGGGGGGGGGGGGGGTGGAGATGGATGAAGGAAGAGACACAAGAAAGGGTCTGATGTTCTTTTTACTCCCTCTCGGTGGCTTTTTGCCATGTGCCCCCCCCCCCCCCCCCCCCCCCCCCTCCTTTCCCCCATCCTTTCTCCCGTTCTCTCCGGTGCAATGAACTGGTCTGTTTCCTCCTGGCTGTATGTGGGGGGGGGGGGGGGGGGGGGGGGGGGGGGGGGGGGGGGGGGGGGGGGGGGGGGGGGGGGGGGGGGGGGGAAAGAGAGAGAAAAGGTTAGAAAGGGGAGGGGGAGAAAAGCAGACAGACTGACAGATGTATAAAGGACGACGTAAGTTATGTCGTGTTGTGAAGACTTTCTTTAACCCTTTCACCGCCAGCCATTTCTCAGCCAAAAAATACCATTAAATTTAAGTGGGTAGAGAAAATAAAATATCTGCAATATTGCGAATTCCTCTGTGACATATATATAATAATTAGGCCTATCCTTACCTCCCAAAATTACGAAAAATAGGGTCTTTGGATAACAGGCCCTGATTTGATGCCTTTTAGTGACATGGGTGGTAAACCATTGTGGTGCTAAAATGCGACATTGGCGGCGTGGTGAAAGGGTTAAAGACCCACCAGATCACGTGTCAAAATCACGGGTTTCACGTGTTTTCCCTCTTAATAGCTGGTAAGAAATCTTGTTTTGACCAGGTTTGACTGCCATATAAGTGCCCTCCAAATTCAAAACAAAACATCATTTTAAAGAACAGCCTCAATTTAAGTTGGGGGAATTTGTGTGGGGGGTCACAGCTACCCAAAAAAAACCAAGGGACTTAATCGTGCTGGGTCAGTGGGTCTTTAACTTTCTTCGATTTGTATTGATTTGGTAATATTGGGGGGGGGGGGGGGGGGGGGGGGGGGGGGGGGGGGGGGGGGGGGGGGGGGGGGGGGGGGGGGTCGGTTTGAGGAACTGTCTGTAGTGCTTTGGAAATAAAATATATCTAACAGTAGATGCGTTAATTGTCAAAAGCTGTGTCTTACCTTCTAAATATTAGATGCATTGATTTGGGCGGCTTTTAGGGAGTGAAAAAATATAGAGAGAGAACAACGATAACTCTTGCAGTTTCAGTTCAGTGCATTAAATCCCAATAACATAACAACTAAAGATGAGAGCAAATGAAAATAATGAGTTGTTCAAAAAAGAAAAGTGTGGAAGGGTTTTGTTGGTGGGTGACTGATTTAATTTAATAGATCTGTGGATTGTCTATGAGCTTGTGGAAGTTCAGTTTAACGTCGCGTATCGGCTTTCGCCATGTACGACGGGCTGAACAAACCAACCAGGGTATAAACAAAAATGTATGTTCCTGAATCACTGTCTTAGCCAAGAGACTGAGAAGCGATCAGAATATGAACATAATAAATATAAAAAAAATATGAAAGATATGAGCTTTGACCAGTCATTGGTGTTATACCCCCCTCCCTCTCTCTCTCTCTCTCTCTCCCTCTCTCTCTCTCTCTCTCTCTCTCTCTCTCTCTCTCTCCTTCTCCTCCTCTCTCTATCTCTCCTCTCTCTCTCTCTCTCTCTCTCTCTCTCTCTCTCTCTCTCCTCTCTCTCTCTCTCTCTCTCTCTCTCTCTCTCTCTCTCTGTATCTCTCTCTCTCTCTCCCGCTCTACTCTTCTCCTTCGCTCTAAAAAACCACTCTGTACTCTCCTCCTCTCTCTCTCTCTCTCTCTCCCTCTCTCTCTCTCTCTCTCTCTGTATGTCCGTGCTCTTTTCTGTATGTCATTGTGTGTGTGTGTGTGTGTGTGAGAGAGAGAGAGAGACAGAGAGAGAGAGAATGAATCTTTAATTTAATGTCTTTTCACATGAATAGTGATTTTAGACAGGCAAAAATTGAACCAATTAAAATGTTTAAAAAAAAATTACAGCACACAAAGGAAAACATCTACAGTAAGCTTCCAATAGGCGTGGACAGCACTGATTTAGCAATTAAAGCAAAGCCAATTTATGTGTCACTTAAGATATCCTTAATATTATTGTACTTTTGAAAAAAAGTCCATATTGATCATTCGGTATTTAGAGAGCAACATTCGGTATTTAGAGGGCATTATAATAGTAAATGATGAATTGATAATCTCTGGGTGCACAGACAATTAATGTCTACGCATTTAGTTTTCAATGAATTTAGACGATCTTGTACACCAAACTAACGATGGATCTGCTATGCATCAAAATACTAGGTCTAAAGTCAGATGGATTGATACAAATAGATTTGTCCAACAAAGAGTAAATGTCATGTGTGGAACATAGAGAGAGACGGGGACACATAGAGACGGGAACATATAGAGAGACGGGGACATATAGAGAGACGGGGACGGGCACATAGAGACGGGGGCACATACATAGAGAGAGACGGGGACATATAGAGAGACGGGGGCACATAGAGACGGGAACATAGAGAGAGACGGGGACATATAGAGAGACGGGGGCACATAGAGACGGGAACATAGAGAGAGACGGGGACATATAGAGAGACGGGGGCACATAGAGACGGGAACATAGAGAGAGACGGGGACATATAGAGACGGGAACACATAGAGACGGGGAGACGGGGACACATAGATAGAGACGGGGACACATAGAGACGGGGACATAGAGACGGGGACACACAGAGACGGGAACATAGAGAGAGACGGGGACATATAGAGACGGGAACATAGAGAGAGACGGGAACACATAGAGACGGGAACATAGAGAGAGACGGGGACATATAGAGAGACGGGGGCACATAGAGACGGGAACATATAGAGAGACGGGGGCACATAGAGACGGGAACATATAGAGAGACGGGGGCACATAGAGACGGGAACATATAGAGAGACGGGGGCACATAGAGACGGGGACATATAGAGAGACGGGGGCACATAGAGACGGGGACATATAGAGAGACGGGGGCACATAGAGACGGGGACACATAGAGACGACGGTGGTGGCACATAGAGACGGGGGCATAAAAGGGCGAGGAAGGACAGGGGAGAGAGAGTGTATGGGCGATAGAAAGTCTAAGTGGGGGTGGAGGGCTACTGTGTACATCCAATAACAAGGCAGATGAAGACTGTCCGAGAACCCTTCAAACTGGGTGGAAAGAAAAGCTTCGTGTTTACAGTGGCAGCAAAGATTAGTTCCGTCTATTGATTGCGCGCGCGCGCGAGAGAGAGAGAGAGAGAGAGAGAGAGAGAGAGAGAGAGAGAGAGAGAGAGAGAGAGAGAGAGAGCGTGCGTGCGTTCGTGTGTGTGTGTGTGCGCGCGTGTATGTCTGTGTATGTCTGTGAGAGAGAGGAGAGAGAGAGAGAGAGAGAGAGAGAGAGAGAGAGAGAGAGAGAGAGAGACCATTAGTATTGTCGCAGGAAGAAAATCTTTCTCAGTACAAATCCATTGATCTTGTCCTCGGTCCTAGATGGAAAAAAAGGCTATTGATCTCCTGCCTTTTGGGGGACACGTAGAGACGGGGACATATTATAGAGACCTACCCATCCCTCCCCTACCCATCCTCTCCCATACCCATCCTCTCCCATACCCATCCTCTCCCATAGTGAGATGAGAACGAAGAGGGGTGGAGAGGGAAAACGTGACAATTTTCCTGCGTTTTTCTTTTGACGCGTCTTTGATAGTTTTCATGAGCTGTGATAGAAAATTGATGCAAGCAGCATCTTTGAGGTTCCATCTTTATGTCCATCACACACACGCACACGCACACGCACACACACACACACACACACACCACACACACACACACACACACACACACACACACACACACACACACACACACACACACACACACACACACACACACACACACACACCTTTTGTTCTGGAATGCTTGGAGCTTTTGATGTTCAATAATAGAGTTATGGGGTGACAAAGACTAGATGCTTTGAGAATCCCATCCGACGCACCCCCACTCCCCACCCCGGCTGCTTTTTAATATTTAACTGAAAAAGGTTTTTATGAGGTAGAGGTGTGGGGTGGTTTTTTTTTCATATTTCATTTGTTGTTTTTATGGTTTATTTCATAATTGTTACGACCCCCCCACCCCCACCCCTCCACTCTCCTACTGTGTCTTTTCTGCGTTTTACATCGGCCAATGTTATGTTGTATGTCTGTGAACTTCTTCTTCTTCTTCTTCTTCTTCTTCTTCTTCTTCTTCTTTCTTCTTCTTCTTCTTCTTCTTCTTCTTCTTCTTCTTCTTCTTCTTCTTCTTCTTCTTTCTTCTTCTTCTTCTTTCTTCTTTCTTCTTCTTCTTTATTCTTCTTCTTCTTCTTCTTTTTTCTTCTTCTTCTTCTTTATTCTTCTTCTTCTTCTTTTATTCTTCTTCTTCTTCTTCTCTTCTTTTCTTCTTCTTCTTCTTCTTCTTCTCCTTCTTCTTCTTCTTTTCTTCTTCTTCTGTATTCCTTGGCCAAGTGGCCATAAGGGTATGTATAATATGTCCGGTTTTCAGTTTTCACTGGTCTCCCCGCTACATTTACCTGACGCATTCCGATTTCGGAGGAGCTAGGTTCAATGCAGAAAATTTAGAAGATTGTTTAGGAGGGAAAAAAGGCAGGAAAATGGGCCAATAAGTCAGAAAGATAGCAGATACCAGTAAGCAAAATGGAAAAGGCAGAGTCAAAGAGAGAGAGAGATTAGAGGAAGTAACAAGCACAGAACTTCCTGAAGGTGGGGGAACTATTTTTACAAAAGGCCCCCCGGTATCCCCACGGGCTCCTCTCTGGCTACCAACTTTTCTTTTCTAGATTCTACCAGAGGTTTGGGATTTTTTTTTGATTTTTTTTTTCAGTTTAAAAAAAAAAACCTGTCAGCCAGGAGAAAAAAAACCTTCGATTTCCTTTAAGTTTCTTCCCTCTGAGCTAAAAGCCTTGTGCTTATGTATGCCTTGTTCCGACGACAGGGATAAAAGGAATGTACATCTTTATCTTCATCTTTCCTTTCTTCCTCCCGGTGTTTTTTTTTACTGGTTTTTTTTTAACCCTTTCGTCGCCAACGTCACATTTTTGCACCACAATGATTTAACACCCATGTCATTATAAACCTTGAATTCAGAGTGTGCTATTCAATGATTTTTGTTTTCTTGATTTTGGGAGGCCTTTTTTTTTTAAACATGTAGTAAAGGAATCCCCAATATTTCAGACAAAATCTTGTCTTTACTTATGTAAGTTTATTGGATCATTTTGGCTAAAAATTGGCTGGCGGCGAAAGGGTTAAGGGTATTCTTCTCTCTTTTGTCTCACCGTCTCTTCTATTATTCATAACCTCTGTTATCTTTTCCTCTACCCCCCCCCCCCCCCCCCCCCCCCCCCCCCCCCCCCCCCCCCCCCGCCCCCACCCCCCCCCCCCCCCCCCCCCCCCCACCCCCTGTCTCACCGTCCCTTCTATTATTCATAACTCCGTTATCTCCCTTTCATTTAACCTTCTTTAATAATCAATGTCACATTTTTGCACCACAATGATTTAACACCGATGTCATTAAACTCTTCAAATCAGGGTCTTTTATTTCTATGTTATTATTATTATTATTATTATTATTATTATTATATTGTGTTCCTAAATTTGGGTAGTAAGGATTGACCTATTCTAAATGTGCCACAGAGAAATCGCACGTTAACTTTATGAAATGTTCCGTGTTCACACACACACAAAAATAATAATAAAATTCTAAAATGTGCTGATTTACTTTTTCTCCCAATGGGGGAGGGACAGTGCCTTATGCAAAGACAGCTGTTTCGATCTGTGAAGATGTCATCAGTTTGCATGACTGGCCTGCAATTTGACTGTCCAGTGGATGTCAACTTGAGCCAGAAGACATTCTACAAGGTCTTCTTTGCACCAAATCGAAAATCCACAATAAAGGCAAACCAGCACAAAGTTAAGCCAGAAATAGTAAAAATCTTATGAAAATCTTATGTAAAATGAAGAAAATAATAATGTTCTGAAATTGTAATTTCAAAACCTAATAGACATGACTAGAGAGGGCCAACTACTGAGATGATATCCAAATTAAGGATACAAATAGTATGAAAGAGAAACCTCAGTGAATAGCTGAGCTCCGTACCCCTACTCTGAAGGACTGGAAAGTTGGTGCATTTGAAATGCAGAATAATTTGCCTTGATAAAACTTTTCTGTGTCCAATGTCTATATTTGTGAACCTCAGAAACAAAACCAGTGAACGTTAACTTTATGAAATGTTCCGTGTTCAAAAAAAATAAAATAATAATAATAATAAAATTATAAAAATGTGCTGATTTACATATATCTATATATCTATGCGCGCGCACACGGACACGCCGCATGTACGCCCCCCCCCCCCCCCCCCCCCCCCCACACACACACACACACACGATGCACGCGCACACACAGACAAAGGGTGAGAGACAGAAACACACAGACACAAGAGAGACGATGGGTGATCTGAGAAAGAAAACAGATGGCTAGTCCTAGAGATAGCAATATTATTGACTGATAGATAGAACAACTTGTCCCCCCCTCACTTGTCCCCCCCCCACCCCCCCCCCCCCCCCCCCCACCCCCCCCCCCCCCCCCCCCCCCCCCCCACACCCCCCCCCCCCCCCCCCCCCCCCCCCCCCCCCCCCCCCCCCCCCCCCCCCCCCCCCCCCCCCCCCCCCCCCCCCCCCCCCCACCCCCCCCCCCCCCCCCCCCCCCCACAACCCAGGTTACCCCCACCCCCACCCCCCCCCACCTACCCGAAAGGACTGACTAAACTGACTGGCCTGATAAGGCGGCCAGTGTTGACCATGATGGATGGGCCCCCACTATGTGGTTACCTCGTTTCCCCGTGGCCAGGGGCTGATAACGGGCTAACAATTGGCTGGGCTAACCTATATGTGGCCCAGCACCACGAAAGGGACATTAAGTGTCAGGCTGACAATTATCCAGTGTTCACCATGATGGATGGGCCCCCACTATGGTTGCCTCGTTTCCCCGTGGCCAGGGGCTGATAACAGGCTAACAAATGGCTGGGCTAACCTATATGTGGCCCAGCACCACGAAAGGGACATTAAGTGTCAAACTGACACTTCTCCGGTGTTGACCATGATGGATGGGCCCCCACTATGGTTGCCTCTTTTCCTCGTGGCCAGGGGCTGATAATAGGCTAACAAATGGCTGGGCTAGCCTATATCGTGACCCAGCACCACGAAAGGGACATTAAGTGTCAAACTGACAATTCTGACAAAATTATACATTTGGTTTAAACAAATCTATTCATTTGAAAACAATCAAACAGAAAGGCAATTATAGACAATTATACATTTGAAGACTTCCGACAATTATCTTTCTAATGATAGTGTACAAGTACCGTTCTTGTATCTTCTTTTTTTCCGTTCCAGAGTTATGAGCATTCAAAGTTAGTAGAGTAAGCGTCGGCCATTTTGAGCAATCACTGTCTAAAGTCTAGCCTAGCTGAAGAAAATGCATTGACCTACTCATTTTAAAACACTTATAAGACCATAAATGTAATAAATTTAAAAAAATAAAGGCAGGATTTCACAGTCTCAGGAAAATTTAACAATAAAGTGGTGGGTTGGGGAAATCCAAAACAATCAACTACAACAAAAATAAAAACAAAACCGACATTTCCGAGCATTTTAAAGATTATCCTTTACATATAGGAAAGATAAGATGTTAGAGAACAGAAAAATACCCATATCTCAAAATTGACCAAAAAATAAGATTTTTGACTTTGCAAGCCTGTTGTGAGAAACTAACCCAGCGACTTAATGTCCCTTTCGTGGTGCTGTTTAGTGTCAACACGGTGCTGACTCATCGAGCGATGTCAATAATGGGGAGTGTTGAGAACCGGAGTGACATTGTGGAATCCAAGCCTGTATTAGGTACTTTATAGAGGCGTCTCTGTGGAAATCCGGGTTGCTCCCACCTTGAGAGCGCGTCGCAGCCAGAGGCGCGCCACCCTTCTTTTTTTTTTTGCATGCAATTTTTGTGTGACTGATGAGGAAGGAAAGGGGGGGGGGGGGGTACATTTTGACCAAATGACAACTTTTCCGTTGCCACTGGGTTTGACGTGTACTAAGTGCATGGGCACACGGAACGTCGGGTTTATCGTCTCATCCGAAAGGCTCCACGTTCAGACCGTAAGGCCTAGTGCAAAGTGAGAGGAAAAAATCCCCTGTACTCAGGTTCGAACTCGGGTTTACTTGACACGAGGCGAACGCGTTACCTCAATGCCACTCTATACACCACTGTGGAATAATAGTGAAATCAAACTGTTACAAAATTACAGAGTTCACTTTGAAGAAAATGTGTTTAACGTCCTCCGGCCTGGTGCATGTACATTTTGTATACGTAAAGATAGTGGGTCGATCGTGGAGGTACTGCAATACTAGGAAATCCCCTATAAGAGTTTCGTGGATTGTTTTTTAGTTGTTTAGAACACGGTGAATGGCTATGGTCATAATCGGGACTGTCAGGTTCAAATTGTTTATCATATCCTAAATTTGTTTGTTGTTGTTTTCGATAGTAACTCACTAATATCTACCAGTTTTCGTTCGTTTGTTTGTTGTCTTTGTTTTTGTAAAGGTGGGGTGGGGGTGGGGGAATATTGAAGGATGCGTGGAAATGAAAACAGGCACTGGGGTAGGCCTTAACAACTGACTCAAATTTGATGAACTTGTGATTCGGCAAATCTCCATGCACCAAGAAATATTGTTGGGGGGGGGGGGGGGGGGGGGAGGAATCGGAGAGAAGAATAGTGACGGTGGTTGTGGTGGTGGTGGTGGTTTTCAAGTCCTTTATCGTGTTTGCCACAGTGATAAGCAGTTGTGGTTTTTCCCATGCCCTTGAGGCTCGAGGTCTCTGCCAACCAGTGACCTTCGACAGCATGAATGGATATGGAAGACAGTGGGTGGTGATGATGGTGATGAAGACGACGACGACGATGATAATGATGATGGTGATGGTGACACTAATGATGATGGTGGGGGTGGTGATGGCGACGACGACGATGATAATGATGGTGGTGGTGGTGATGGCGACGACGACAACATTAGGATTGCAGTCATGTTTTAAACTCAAGATTCCAGAGTAGCTGTCATGGAAAGTTCTGACACTAATAAAGACAATACAACCGAGTAACATACTGTTTTTGTTTCTCGGGTTTAACTTTGTACATTTTATTTATAAAGATGGCATTTTGTTAAATGAATGAGCATTGAAAGTGGAATCGTTCATGGGGAAAGAGTATTCAGTGTTTTGGGAGGGGGATGTATCTTTGGCCACCGCCTGATCAGGCACAACACAGGGCTGCCAACCGTCACCCCTAAGGGGTATTTGTCCCTGGAAACAGTCAAAAATGGCACCCTGTCCCTGGAATCCACTTTTCTGTCTGGTGTCCCTGGAAATTGAGTAGAATAAAAACAAATGTAGAACAATCACTTGTCTTGTTTGCTGGCCTTGCTATTGAACATGGGAACACCC
>CM065687.1:23172210-23217210 GCA_017654935.2 Phymorhynchus buccinoides | reverse complement strand
GACCTTAACAAAGATTGCCCTTTATAAATATGTAAATATGAAAGATGAGCTGTTAGAAAGCACAAACAATACACATAACTCAAAATTGATTGATTTATTTTTTAAACGAGATTTTGTTTTGACTTTGCAAGCCTGTTGTGTGAAACTAGCCCAGTGGCTTAATGTCCCTTTCGTGGTGCTGGGTCACATTTTCTTTCCTAGTCCCACCCCACCACCCCACCCCTTCACATCATTGAACACGCGACTTTGGTGAGGAGTGAAATAAGAGGATCCAGGAGCGCAGCTGCGCGGAAATGAATACCAACAACGTCTGTTTGCATAGTATAGCTGCGATGTGATTGTCTCCAATCCATCTATCCCTCCCTAGTCATGCCCTGGTGTCCCCCCCCCCCCCCCCCCCCCCGTCGCACGTTTGCGCAAACTTACTAAGCTGCCCACAAAAAGTTAAGAAGAAGAAAAAAATGAAGCAAATAAAATGAAAGAAGAAAAGTAGAAACCGGGGGAAAATCTACGCGCATTGAAGAAATATGTGTGTGTGTGTGCGTGCGCGCGATTGTGCGTGCGTGTATGTATGCGAGTAAGTACATGTGTGTTCGTGTACGTGTATGTATGTGCGCGCGCGTGCGTGTGTGTGTGACAAACGGCATTATAATTGATTGGGAGGTGTGCACACAGGCGGAATGTTTGTGGAGCATAATGTCAACAGCTGGCGCAAGGTTGCGTGAGATGAAACAGATCCTTTTATTGGATTACTCCTTCCTTCTTCTTCTTCTCCCCCCCTCTCTCTCTCTCTCTCTCTCTCTCTCTCTCTCTCTCTCTCTCTCTCTCTCTCTCTCTCTCTCTCTCTCTCTGTGGTTGACCTTGGCCCACTAAGTGATTATAGTTTAGGTGAGGTCAGGTTGGGACAGGTCATCGAGGTAATGAGGAAAAACGGCCTGTTGTGGATGAAACATTCAACAGCTGCGGTAATCACACAGCAACGAGGGCAGTGACACGTGTGTGTGTGTGTGTGTGTGTGTGCCGTGCGTGCGCGTGTGTGTGTGTGTGTGTGTGTGTGTGTGTGTGTGTGTGTGGTGGAGAGAGAGAGAGAGAGAGAGAGAGTGAGTGTGTGTGTTTGTGTGTGTGTGTAGGAGAGAGAGAGAGTGTGTGTGTGCGTGTGCGCGCACGCGCGTGTGTGTGTGTGTGTGTGTAGGAGAGAGAGAGATAGAGTGTGTGTGTGTGTGTGTCTGTGTGTGTGTGTGTGTGTGTGTAATAATTTGACCACATGCGTGTTTATGCATCTGTGCATCTCTCTCTCTCTCTCTCTCTCTCTCTCTCTCTCTCTCTCTCTCTCTCTCTCTCTCTCTCTCTCTCTCTCTCTCTCTCTCTGTCCTCCTCCTCCTCCTCCATTTCTTCTTCTTCTTTATCTCCTATAATCCTTCATTTACCGTATTATTGGTGTCCTTATCATTGGTGCCTGTTCCACATCATAAATATGTATCAACGCAGCACGACAAGGTCGTTTGAAGTATCTTCAGGTCACAAAGCGAACATTATAGACCAAGTTACAAGAGAGCGGGACTGGGCCAAGGGATACAACTGTGGATAGACGTTCACGTGGAATGATCAAAGTTGTGTCCCTTGTACATTGTGCAACTTGCTTTTTAAAGTGCGTGTGTGTGTGTGTGTGTGCAATTTCATGACTTCCTTATCATTACTTTTCAGAAATGTCTCAAAGATGCCTGTACCAGGCCGGAGGACGTGAAGCAAAATCTGTGTGTGTGTGTGTGTGCTTGCGTGCGTGAAAATAAGGATAATGGCTGGTGAGAATGTGTGAGTGTGTACTGAAATAATGCTGCTGGGTTCTGCTGCTGCTGCTAATTATGACGATGACAATGATGATGATAGTGGTGATGATGATGATTACATAACGCTGGACAAAAAAGGAAAAGCAGCCTTGGTGCCTTCAGAACAGTGCTGGATGGAATCATTGGAATTGGGCTTTGTGGTGATGAATATGATGACGGTGGTGATGATTAATGGTCAACTTAGGGCGCACATTTCACCTCCAGGGGGCAATCAAACCAGTAGGGGCTTAGCGCGTAATATTCTTAGTTGGGGGTAGTGAGAGAGAGAGGGAGATGAGCCACTCTCTCCCTCTCTCTCTCACTACCACCAACTAAGAATATCATGTGCTAAGACCCGACTGGTTTGACTGCCCCCTGGCGGTGAAATGTGCGCCCTAAGTTGACCATTATGATGATGATAAAGATGATGATGATGGTAATTGATTGTAATTCTAATTATGATGATGATCGTGATGATGACAACCATCATGATGATGATGGTGAAAATGAGGATTATGAAGACTATGGCAATCATGATAACTTTGATGGTGATGATGATGATGGCAATATTGACGATGGTGATGATGGCGTTAATGATGATGGTGATGAAGATGATGGTGATGACTTTGATGATGATGGCGATAATGAGGAGGATGATATGGTGATGATGATGATGATGTTGATGACTTTGATGATGATGGTGATGATGATGATAACGATGACGATAATGATGATGATGATGGCGATAATGATGATGATGATGATGATTATGGCGATAATGATAATGATGATGATGGCGATAATGATAATGATGATGATGATGATGACAGAACTCTGGACCAGAAGAAAGCGGTGGTTGTGCCTTCAGGGCATTGCTGGGTGGAAGGGGATCATCACGGCCGAAGTGTCGACAGCAATGTGTTCGGACCAGTGAGTTTATTTTTCCTGTTGAATGAATAAACATTGTGTGTGTGTGTGTGTGTGTGCTCGCACGGGTATGTGTGTGCATGCATGCGTGTGTCTGTTTATTAAACAACTTCTAATGCAGCTGCTGCATTACTTTTGCTAAACTGACCACTATTCAAACGTCTATTGGTAGTATTGGCATTATTATTCCTACTACTACTACAACCACTGACAGTATAGCTACTACTAATAGTACTGCTGCTGCTGCTAATAGTCCAGAAGGAAACCATCTTTAAATCGCCTAGAAAACGAGATTTTTCATTTTTGGTAATTTTTGAGATGGCTAAAATAATTCCAACTAGTATTGGTAGTATGATATTTAAGAAGTACTATAGTAAAACTGAACTGAAAACCTCACTACGCTACACATTAACACAAACAGGTGAAGATAGGAAAAGAAGCGAAGTAAAAAAAAAAAACCTAAATTTTCGTCTTAAAAAAGACTCTCCAAGGCAATGAGGCGATGTGTTTGTAAACAAAAGATGGGTTGAATGAATGAAGTATTATAGTAAAAAGAAAATCGCCACTTATATCCTGATCAACATGAAGATATAACCATTTAAAAATCAAATTTTACGTAAATTCTGTCTTTAAACGGTTATATATTTTACTATAATACTTCTTAAGCGTCATATCACCAATACCAGTTGTCATTTTTTTTTAGCCATCTCAAATAAGTAAGAAAATTAAACAATCTCGTGTTCAGGGCTTATTTAGAGACGGTTCCCTTCTGGACTCTATGAATACTTTGTCATCATGGTAAACTAAATCAATCTGTGGCGATGTGGCATCAAATGATGGCCTGATACAGTGGAGCCTCCCTTATAAATAAGACCCTAAAAAATCATCCAAAATGAGATGGCGACGACGAAAATGGAGTTTTACGTCCTCTTGGTCTGAATCAGACACATATGGGACATTTGTAAATACAAATATGGTGGGAACAATACTGGAGGCAATGCCCGGAGGCAGTACGAAACCAGTAAAGTCCCGATTTTGTATTAATGCAGATAGCTGTAGCGGTGACCACGCCTCGGTTAAACCTCATCGGCTATGGCACTGCCACAAGTTAGTATAATGATCCAAAATGAGATCTTATAAGGGAGGGGTATTATAAGGGAGGTAATTTTAGTACTTACAAAGAAGGGCAATGTCTCAGAGAAGTAGGTCTTACATGGGAGGGAGTCTTATAAGGGAGGTTTCACTGTACTTTGTGTCTACAGATTTCCACAGGCCTGATCACGGGCAAAGCCACCCACATAGTGTGGCCCCCTCACCGGTGGGGGCCCCTGGAAATTAAACCCCTGGACAAAAAGAGAGTCTCCCGCTCCAGAACCCGCTTCCGCTGATGACTTTGGAGCGACCCGGTGGCCTTGACCTCTGAGGGCTGTCTTTGACTCGGTACATTTAACTTGGACGCATCAGTTTTATTATTTGTATATTTTTTTAATTGTATGCATCTCATATTCTGATGGTGTGCTTGCAAACTTTGGTTTTGGTGATGTAATAGGCTGTGCAATCTGCTGGTGTGTGACTGAAACACTGTGTAAAGCAAAGAGCGAATGCTACAGTTTATTCATTTCTACAATACAGGATCTGCTAGTCATCTTCGAAGCGAGATTTAAAGGGGCACCCTGACGGATGAGTTTTTGCAAGAAACACGTCGAGATCACCAGGAAAACAAACTCTGGTTTCCTATAGATCAAACCGTCCAATCGGCGATTCCTCCTTGGCGGAGGGTGCTGGAAGTTAGATTCTTTCAGTGAAAGAGAATGGCCGCCTCAGTCGCTTAGACCAAATCACGAAATCTCCACAATACAAACCTTTTTATTTACAGTTTACCAAAAGGAGTTTCGCTCACAACAAAGGAAATAGCTCAATTTTTTTTTTCCTGCACTGCAAAGAAGAAAAATCTTCAACCACTCTCCTCCAACTACCCCTATCCAAAATGGCTTCTCTCTCCTGCAACTCCGCCAAGGAGGACTCGCCGCCTTGTCTGTTTGATTTCTAGGAAACCAGAGCAAAGTGAGTGTTCCGATCCTTGGAAAGACTGTCTTTCTGGTGATCCCGACGTGTTTCTTGCAACAACAAAAATCAATGGTCAGGGTGTCCCTTTAAGTGTGTATGTATGAGTTTTTCTTGTTCTTGTTCTTGTATTTTTGTTGTTGCTCTTGGTTTGAAGTTAACTGCTTGTATAGCTCAGGGCTTGGATTGTATGTTTTACTGTCCAACACTTTGTGTTCATGGGCAAACATTTTTTTTAGAGAGAAATATTCCCACTTACAGATCCACAATAAACAAGATTTTTGGTACAAATTACTGATTTTGTTTGGAATGTCAGTGATTCGTACATTACGGTGGCTTTGCCTTTGTTGAAATAGATTATATGGCCAGAAATAGCTTTAACTTATATAGGTGTATGAATACTTGTCGGTAACTATATGGGTTTTTTAATTTATTTTATCTGTAAATAGTGTGTTTGTACTGTACATAGTGTACCTGTATTGTGTACAGTTTATGTCCTTCAATGTAAATATTATTGCAATGCATCCATTATTTTGCTTTATATATATAAAATCCCTCAATCAAGCAGAGTGCATTGGTCTACTGACACTTTTTTTTAATAGCGCTTTCTCAGTTAAGCGTGTGTTTTTAAAAAATTCCTGTGGTTAGTCCATTGATCAGTCTATGCTTACGCTGCTATGACAATCAATACAGAAGAGTATTACTATTAGGGTTTCCTATTGTTTGAATATTCTACCTCTTAAATCCTGGTTTGTGGTCAAATGGTTTGATCATGGAGCTGATCCTTCTTCTTCTATGTTCCCAGGCCATATGGCCCTTAGTGGGTAAGGTAGGTTTGTGTCCGGTTTTCAGTTTTCACTGGTCTCCCTAGCTGCTGCATTCAGCCGACGCATTCCAATTTTGGAGGAGCTCAAAGCAGAAATTATTTGGAAGTTGTTTTTTGGTGTGTTTTTTAATAAATGACTTATAGTGGGCCAATAAGTCAGAAAAATAGTAGGTAGATGTTAGTAATCAAAGGCAAAGTCAACGAGAGTGATAAGTAAGGGAAGTTGCTAGCACAGAACCTCCACAGGGTGAGTGAACTATTTGAACTGACCTCCCCCCCCCCCCCCCCCCCAGGTGTCCCCACAAAGAGACTCAGGGAGGGGGTGGGGTCGTCCAGCTCCCAGAATGGGGGCACAGGGCATCCACTCACTGCCGCAATGAAGCTGATTGATACTCAGGGGCTCAAACCCAGCTGAAGTCAGATTTCTCCATCTTGAAAAATCCTCTAGTCTGTCTATGCAACGGTGAACCGGTATCCGATTCCATTCAGAAGATTAATGGGTGGTGATCTTTGAGTTTCCCTAATGCTGTCCCCTCAAGAATTTGGTGAAACCTTTCAGTTAAACAGTGGAAGAAGTTTAGATTAGCGTCCAATCATAGCTCCTCCTTCATTCGGACTGCCATGGAGTGGAACCAACTAAGTGAGGCCACTGTCACCGCAGGCTCTGTCACCGCATTTTCATCAGCGCTGACCAGATCACCATCACCACTAGCCTAATAGGACTTTTTTCTTTCTTTTTTTTGCTTGCTTCTGGAAGTGGGGCCTGGGCCCTTCCGGCTGAACTGGGGGGGGTTAATGGTCTTAACCCAGGGTAAGCAGTAGGTCTTTCTCCTATGTTTTCTATTAGGTTCATGCGCCCCCCAAGTTCCGTTGCGATTTATCGTCAGAAGTGGCGTCTGCGACATATCCAGACAGAAACGGAAACAATCGGTCGTAGACTCTTATGGACGATATTCCTGAAGACAGCAGGGTCTTCCCCGGGGTGATGGAGGGTTGAACAGTGCCAAAACAACCACTGGAATATCACAGCTTTATGTTTAGAGTTTGGCTGGGAGGACAAGATAACAGATTATTGTATTTATACACTGTTTTATCTGAGATCAAGAAAAACAAATTAAGCGCTTATGATGATGTAGAAAAAAGTTAACTTTTTTGATGCACGAGTGTTACCCTGTATTTCTTTTAGAAGCAGAATGTAACGATGGTTGGTTGATGGTTCATCCCACATGCTCTCTTTCCCGCCAAGCTGAACGTTAAACCCATATTTCATGCATAATATGTTTTTCTTTTAAAGATTGTTGGATTCGAGAATGAAAAAATAAAGTGTTCTCAGGTTCGCAAATAAATTGATTTTACCACAGCAGTTTTTTTAAGTCGGTGATTAATTGTGTGACATAAAATGCAAGTATAGCAGATGGACCAGTTCACTGGAACATTAACAGTCCTGTAATAATTAGTATTAGGTAAATACAAGTTCTCAAAGCTGCTTTGGAAAAAATTAGGTAGGGGTGGGGGATGGAAATCAAGGAGATAAACCCAAACAAGTGGTTCAAAATCTATCAGTATTTGACAGATTTCAATGGCACTTTTTTGTGTGTTTGTTTGTTTGTTTTTTAATATTGAACAAATAAAACACTGCAAGGATCAGAAAAGATTGTTCATAATGGGAAGAAGTTTGTGTCAGTTTCCTAGGATTTAGTTTAACCCTTTCACCGCCAATGTCGCATTTTAGCACCACAATGACCCATGCCACAAAGGTCTTAAACCAGGGTCTGTTATACAAAGAGCCTATTTTCATAATTTGGGGAGGTAAGGATAGGCCTTACTTTATGCATGTCATAGAAGGATCCCCACTATTGCAGATGATTTTGTTTCTCTGCCCAGTGAAGTTTAATGGATTGTTTTGCTGAAAAATGGCTGGCAGCGAAAGGGTTAAAGACCAAAGTTGTATCTTGATTTGATTTTTTTTAAGAAAAGGATTAATTAAACAATTTTTTTAAAAAGAAAAAAACCCCATGTATTAGGTAAGTGATATAATAACATAATTATGCAACTCGGGTTAAGAGCCATGTTGGGTTTTTTGCTGTAAAAGGTCAGTCCAATCAAGGTTTGTTCATGCTGTAAGGAGTGTTTATTTTTAGTTCCTGGGCGAAGCAGCGGAAACCATTGTTTTTGTGTTGTCCTTGTGGCGTCGGCCTTGACCTGCGAGGGAACTTTGCACTGCTCAGGTTCAGCCTTGGGCTGTTTTTTTTTTTATTATGGCAGCATATTATTAGGCTGATGAAGAACATCTTCCATTGTTTTTTTTATCATTGACTGCTTTCTGCTTTATGTTAAGACTGATTGCTATTTATCTAATTAACAGGAGTGCTTGTGCCATTGTGATGCCATGTGCTTTGGGTTTGTTTGGTTTCCTGGAAATGCCAGGGGATCTGCTTTCTTTTTGTATTTGTTTTTGTATTTCATATTCCTTTATGTTTTACTTATCTTATTATATCAGAATTTTGGTTTTGTTAATGCACAGAATAGTTGCTCCCTGAATAAGTGCAAAACAAAGTTACCAGCATTTTAGCTTTAAGGCCGTGTACACACATAAGCGGATATTCCATGCGGAAACCCGTGCACAATCCATAGATAAGTGAAACAAAGAAGGGAAAAGATTTGCGCACATGTCCGAATTTCCCCATATGCGTAAACTTTTATCCTTCTTTCTTTCACTTATTTAGGGTTTTCCGTACGGAACTTAAGCGTCTAATGTGAACCCGGCCTTAGACTAAATTCCTTGTTAGAAAGTTAATGCATATGCTTATGGGTTTTTTCAAGCATGAATTATAATACTTGTGCATTGATGATTTGATCCAAAGGGAGACACTATCATCTTTTTGGCTCACGTCGTTTTTTAAAACAAAGTGAGTCTATAGTATCGTACATGTTCGGTTGTGTGTCTGTGTGTATGTGTGTGTGTGTGTGTGTGTGTGTGTGTGTTGCGTCCGTGGCCCCGACCTTTAACCTTAACTCAAACCTTAACGTTGTCATTTTCTCTAAACATATAAGGCGTTAGAGGGTTAAAGTTAGCAGGATACTTGATTTTGACGTGAGCCTTCAAGTCACGACGATGAAAGCAGTCAGATACATTGATAAAGAACAAAATAAAGATAAGGTTGTGCAACCTTGAACCTTGACTCAGTCACACTCTTCAAACTAAAGACTCTCACTCTCCACTGAAACTTTAACGTTGTCATTTTCTCAAAAAAACATAAGATGATAGAGGGTTAAAGTTAGCAGGATACTTGATTTTGACGTGAGCCTTCAAGTCATGGCGATCAAAGCAGTCAGATACATCGGTAAGGAACAAAAGAAAGAAAATCATTTGTTGTAACTGTTGTGTTGTACCGAGTAGGAGATACATACTGGAAAGAAGACTCTCCATTAGATATACAAAAACGCTCTTTAAAAAGAAACACAAGACTTCAGGTGTGTACAAATAGGTACATTTTAACGTCGTCATCTTATATTTTCTGTAACAAATGGATGTACCGAGTGTGTGCGTTGACGGCCCGGTTGTTTAGCTTTTATTTGCGCCTTTGAGTAACGGTTGTTCGTGTTCATTTGCCCATCATCTCTGCGCACAACTTAGCCTACTGCACTTCCGGCAACAAGGCCTAGGCCTAGAGTCCATGCCTTTGTCATAATGAATAAGTAGTCCTATTAAATATTTACCTCTGCGCATGCGCATTAGAAGTAGTCCTAGCGTAGCCAATCAGAATCGTTTGTTTGTCCGCCATTGTGAATTTTACGGATTATGGATTTATGGACTTGTACATCGATTTATCGGCAAATATGTAGATTTACACCCTCCTGCTCTATTTTTTGGTTCTTTCCGTGGTTAGGGATAGGGTTAGGGTTAGGGTTAGATGGGTACAGTTCTCATGCGAGAGGTAGATATTTAATGACAGGTACTTATTTATCATAACAGAAGAATACTGTACGGTTATTAGATGTGGGCGTTATCTGCCTTAATCTAATCTTTATATATATATACATATATAACCTACTGTACTTTGCTTTAATTGACTCTTCCAGTCTACGTTAGCACTCTAACCCTAATCAGTGTGCTCTTATGGCTACATTGCACTTCCGCCTTTAGCTGGGATACGGCAGAGAGGAATTAGGGGCCATCTTGTTTTTCTTCTTCTTCATAGATCACTCAGACAGATTCCTGTCAATTATGAGCGCAGATGCGTCATGCTGCCGTCATGTACCTAACTAAAACAATTGGCCCAGCAAGTCCGACTTCGGCTGGAGGGAATGCTTTTGAAAGTGTTTCATGAAAAAAAAGCCAGGAGAACGGACCAGGTAAGGCAGAAAGATAGTAGATGTCAGTAAGCAAAGGGAAAAGACAGAGTGAAAGAAAGTGACAGATTAGAGGAAGTTACAAGCACTGAACTTCCAGAAGGTGGGGGAACTATTTATAAAAAAGGCCCCCCGGTATCACCACGGGGGGATATCTTGTTCTATAGTCTCCCTCCTCCCCCCTCCCCCCTTCCCCCTCCCTCCACCCCTCCCCTAAAATGTTTGCATTGAGACTATTGGTCACTATGGGTTTTTTCTGAAAGCTTGGTCAATATGCTTTTCAATTTTACTTGTTTGCCAAAAATAAAAATAGGGCTCCACTGTTACATGCGCATACATATAATTAAATTTTAAAGAAAGGGGTAGGGGTGCATAGAAATAATTTTAATTTACACAGTACAATAAAAATTAATTGTTTTCAGATGCACAAGTGTCTACATAACAGTATTCTCTCTATACAGGCATGGGAATTGTCATGGGAATTCCCATGCCTGCTATAGTAATAAAAATCAGACGTGAGCCTTGCAGGCTTTGCCTCTTGTTACATATAAAACTAGCATACAGATTACAAGCAGACCAATGAGAGTTCACAGTAACAGAAGATTCCTCAGTCGTGAGACGCTTTGCACAATATTGCTACATTCCAGTACAATGCACATGTTCATCATTTCTCGCAGTATTAGACCAAAGAACCAGGTTCTATAACAATATGCGCATGTGAACATAGCTGCCAACTTTTCCCAAACAAAATCCTGGAGGGGGGTGGGTTTGGGAGGGGGGGGATCCTGCCTCCCAGAGCGGGGGTCAGGGGGCACAGCCCCCTGAAGCTGAGAAACGTTTTTTGGTCAATTGTTTTGTATTCGTCTGAAAAGACGGTCTTCCATTTCTTCGTCTTCTCCTTTGCCTTCGGCATCGTGGCGAGGTTACTTCAATGGCGGCGTGAGACAGGCCTAAAGACCGCCAAAGGATTGCAGGAAGAAGTAGCCCCCACTTCCGACATGCGCAGTACGAACTCTGCTCCGCGAAGCTTCCTGAAACCAAGTTTCGGTTTTCGAGTTTTATAACTAATTTCTGAGGTCATCTAAGCTGGAAATGTTGAAATCCGGGAGTTTCACATTAATTCCGAAGACCGGGAGAGGTGACAAAATCCGGGAAGCTCCTGGATTTACCGGGAGGGTTGGCAGGTATGTGTGAATGTTCCAACTTCCTGGGGTGATGATTTCAGCCAGCATAACTGGTTGATGCTGGTATTGGCAGCATTGCCTGTCATGACTGTCTCAGTACCATGACATCAAGACCTGTCACAAGGACACAATTACAATTGTTTGTTTTGAATGAAAAACCCAATACTTTACTACAAGTAAACATTTATACAAATAGAGTGCATGCACCCGTTAAAGTAAATATATGGATTAATCAGTTCCAGTGTCTTAGTTAGTATGTCTCACATGCCTACAAAACTGAAAATAAATCTTACTAAAGTAAACATGCTATGTAGGATTAAAATACACAATGTTTTAAAAGTTGTCAACAAAAATGGGGGGGGGGAAGGAGGGCAATCCCCATTAATGATTGACCCCCAGACTCCCCACCCCCACCCACCCCACCACACCCCAACATGTTTTCTGATATTTAATAACCATCTTTAAATTTTCTTATGTTTATTTATAAGTTTTAAAATAATCAGACTTAATTTTCATGACATTTTTTTGTAAAGATGATGTGATATTATAATAAAGTGTCAAATTTTATTTCTGTGTGTTTAACGTTTGTGTGTGAGAGAGAGAGAGAGAGAGAGAGAGAGAGAGAGAGAGAGAGAGAGAGAGAGAGAGAGAGAGAGAGAGAGAGAGAGAGAGAGAGAGAGAGAGAGAGAGAGAGAGAGAGAGAGAGAGAGAGAGAGAGAGAGAGAGAGAGAGAGAGAGAGAGAGAGAGAGAGAGAGAGAGAGAGAGAGAGAGAGAGAGAGAGACAGAGACAGACAGAGGCAGACAGACAGAGGCAGACAGACAGACAGACAGACAGACAGACAGACAGAGAGAGAGAAGCTGTTATGTTCATATCAGGACAATATGAAGACATGGTTGTTAAAACATTCACAACAAATTTTGCACAAACGCATCGCACCATAATAAGTTTCATCACTTTAATTTTTCAAATTTGAATCACTTTTCAAGAACACAATTACACTCATATCGATTTCACATTCACATTTTGGAGTACAGCTTTCTTACAATTCAGCATAAACAGGAATTCTGGCATCTGTGTGTGTCACTACTGTGTGTGTGTGTGTGTGTGTGTGAATTCTGGACAAACTCAACACATAAATTCAAGAGAGGTAACTCTGGATATGAAAATGCAAGCAGTAAATATGTCATTTGCATGTAATTCATTTTTTTTACATCAAATTTAAAACTATGTAACATAATCCCTTAGTAACAGAGGTCACTCTGTTGTTAAAAGGGCTACCTAATGGATGAGTTTTTGCAAGAAACACTTCGAGGTCACCAGAAAGACAGCCTTTTGAAGGATCGGAACACTCACTTTGCTCTGGTTTCCTAGAAATCAAGCCGTCAAAACGGTGATTCCTCCTTGGCGGAGTTGCAAAGACAGAAGCCATTTTGGATGGGGTGGGTGGAGGACACTCAAGTGGTTGAAGCTTTTTCTTCTTTGTAATGCAGTAAAAAAAAAAAAGAAAAAAAAAAGAGCTATTTCCTTTGTTGTGAGCGAAACTCCTTTTGGTAAACTATTAAAAAAAAAAGGGCTTATATCGTGGAAATTTTGTGCAAACAATTTGGTCTAACTCAGGCGGCTACATGCCTTCTCTTTCACTGAAAGAATTTGACTCCCAGCACCTCCGCCAAGGAGGAATCAGCGATTTGACAGTTTGATTTCTATGAAATCAGAGCAAAGTGAGTGGTGCGATCTCTGTAAAGGGTGATTTCCTGGTAATCTCGACATGTTTCTTGCAAAAACTCATCCGTCAGGGTGCCCCTTTAAAGGACCGGTGAACACGACCATTTCAAGCACCCAAAACCCACAACTTCTTGTTTAACATTTCTCACATACATCGGTCATGGAACATAGCCTTCCATATAAAATAAAACTTTACCATGTCATAAAATCAAGTTGTCATTTTTTTGTCTGGTCATAACTGACTAGGCAGTTAATGGCACCAAATAGAAAGGCAAGGTTAAAGTCTGTTACCAGCAAATAATCAAATGGAAACAAAAATTATGATAATAATCTTTATCATCATTGTAATGCCCACACTGCAGTCTCAACTGCTCAATTAAAACAAGACCAGCACACACAAAATCATATACTGAACTTGTACACAATGTATATCACCAATACATTGACCACTTGTGGCCCTTAAAACTACAATAAACGTAATCAGGTCTCGGGGGAAAAAAAAAATGCTGAGGTTTAAATACAGTAAGATAAAGGGTCCTGCCAGGGATCATCATAAGGAACGGGGGGAGTAGGAGAGGGGGGGGGGGTAGGAGAGGGGGGGGGGGATATGCTTTTGTACATAAAAATTGATACCATAAAGCTTCAAAATCAGATGGTCACCCTGCCTGGTATTTTGAGTCATTTTGTTTATTGTTTAGTCCCATCAACAGCAATGGTTTTCTCAGGACTGTCACCACAGTAAACATCAAACACGTCAATGACACTTTGCAAACAAAAACAAAGTTCAAAAACCTAGAAACATCAAAATAAAATTATAGTACAATTCATAACATGACACTTCCCTCATTGCACCCTATAGCTTATAATTCCAGACAGTGCTGGAAACGTAAGCCATTCTACTCTATTTATTGAGTCCAGATTAAAAATAAAGTAAAAAGGATAACAAATACATACTACTACGCCAGTGTACAATAATTTTTAAAAAAACTGGCATGTCATAAATTGTAAAAAGGAAAATTGTGGAAGGGGTTTATAGACAAAAACGCAAAAGAATGGACATTCTCTCAGTATTTCGACTTCCCTGAACAAGAAATGAACAAAAACAAGATAGCTAACACATAAAAGCGTTCCCAGAACATCAATGGGCTCTGCGAGGTCAAACAAAATGAGACCAGTTTATATCGGCGGAAGGAAATTCCTCCGCTTCTGCTTAGAAGTCCTTCGTGCAAGTTTCTTAGCCTTTCTTATCTCCATTGTAGGTCTTTTTTTTCATGTAGGCTGTTTGTTGGAGCAAGACACCTCTTTTGGCTGAGCTCCACTGGCTTCCTGTCAAATTCCGCTGGTAGTTCAAGATGGCTACTTTCGCTTTTTGTCACTTTGACAAAACTCTTCCTCAGTCTCTTCTTCTCTCTGCACCTACCAAACCTCTCGCACTCTTCGTTCTTCTTCCCAGAAACTTCTTAAAGTTCCTAAGTGGGTTTTAGTGTGTTGTGTTATGATTATATGCAATGCATTCTCTAATGTATTCATTTTCATAGAGATGTATGGTGAGGATACGTGAACCAGTCTGTTAAAAATGTTTGTACGAATGGTGAGTGAAAAGCGCATTGAGTTGCTTTGCAAGATTATGCGCTATATAAGCATTATTAATTATTTATTATTGTTAATCATTGGTCCATTCAGTCATCTGGAACCATTCTGACAATTTTCATTTCAATCAGTCCATCACTTTAGGCAGTGATGATTGGAACACGTTTTATCTAACGCATGCACACACATGCACGCACAAATGTATGCACACTCGCGCGTACGCACACGCACACGCACACACACACACAGATATGCATATCCCCATTACGTTTCTCAACTTCAGTCAACGGTCATTGATTGTCGACAAACGAAACAAAGCCTGGGCATGACAAAAACAATCAACAATAAATACATGAGATCCTGTAACACCAATGTTGAGGTGTAGGCTGATTGTCCTATCGTTCCCCAATAAAGGGTCTTGGGTCACAACGGTAATCATCCTCACCATTTTAGCTAATCATGGCAATATTCAGGCATATCAACTACTACAACTATCCAGTTTACATACCGTCATTTTCGGACTACAAGGCGATATTTTGTTCTCCAATTTTGACCTATGCGCCTAATAATTGAGGGCGCCCTATTACTGAACAAAATCGTGAGAAGAGAGGCAATGATTGCCGTACTCAGTACAGCCTACTGTGAGTCACAACATCGAAAGTGGTAACGAGTCACTGATACGAACAATACTCGTGTTAAAATGCTTCAAAATCCCTATTATCATCCGAGATACCGTCCAACAGATGCCACAACCCTTCATTGGATGTAAAAAGCATCGTTGTAGAGTTTTAAATGCCATAATTCTACCAGTTTTCGCGAAGAAAAGTCCAAACACAACAACCAGAAGTCGCAAAAACGGAAGTTCGATTATTTGAGAAGGGAGCCAACTCTCGTTTATGACAGCCGTAATGGCGGTCGATAAACGTTTACAGGACATGTACGGGCTTCAAACTTCAACTTTCTTTTGTGAGGTGTGTATCGCCTTATAAACGAGGGCGCCTTTTACTTTAATTTTGTCAGATTTTTCTTGAAAATTGCCCTATTCGCCTTATACACAGCAGCGCCTAATGATCCGAAAGATATGGTACATGCCTGCATTCACAAATGATGCCCTTTAAACATAATTATGCGAGTTTGCACACAAAGCCAAGTGCATAATACTGATATAGCTAGATAGTTATACATATGAGAGAAGGGAGCCAACTCTCGTTTATGACAGCAGTAATGGCGGTCAGTAAGCGTTTACAGGACGTGTACGGGCTTCAAACTTCGACTTTCTTTTGCAAGGTGTGTATCGCATGGGAAAAACATACATAATGGAATTTTGTCATAAATTGAGATTTTAATTTTGTATGGTGGAGCAAACATTCCTTATCAATACACTGAAAACCGAATTGTGTTATCTTGTCTAGTTTTTATTTTAGAAGTATTTGAAGTTTGGCATTTGAAATAGATCATTTGCAGAAATCTTTGTTTCTATTGACTTGATTTAGAAAATGATCAAATAAACAAAGAAATCATTCGAAATTGTCTTTCATGTTGTGGATACTGATAGAACACATCAAAATAGACATAAATATGCCCTAAATAGATAATAGATATTTTGGGGGTTGTTGACTATTTGGGGCTTTTGCTAAAAACATTCTGAGCGACTTATGTAGGTTTTTCCCATGCACCATCACATATACTAAGACAAAAGTTTCTTTCTTTTTAAGGAAAAAGGTTGGTGTTCCACTCAAAAAGGAAAAAAAAACCCACATTTGAAGCACACTGGCTTCTTTCTAATTTTTATCAAGCAACATCCAAGGCTGGAAAAACCCACAGGTAGTGAGTGAGTGGACAGAAGAATCGCCTCTTTTGTACAAGGGGTATCATCGCCCATCCGGTTCGTCCCTACCCCACCCTCGATTCTGTCTGTCCCTGCCAAGCTGGACCGTCAAACGTCCAAACCCTGCAATCACCCCCATCCTTTAAATCGACTGTCATCAGCCAAGAGACTGTGACACAACATGGCACACTTTAAAAAAAAAAAAAAAAAAAATTTTTTAAAGCATTAAAAAAAAAAGACATTTCAAATGCACCTTTCGTTCTAGCACACTGTCTTCTGCCAACACAGCTACCATGCTTGGCAGCTTTTGGGGGGTTGGGTTGTTGTTGGTTTTTTGCTTTGTTGGGGTTTTTTTTAACCCTTTCGCCGCCAATGTCGCATTTTTGCACCACAATGATTTAACACCCATGTCATTAAAAACCTTGAATTCAAGGTCTGTTATCCAATGATTTTTGTGTTCTTGATTTTGGGAGTTAAGGATAGGCCTTTTTTCGAAACATGAAGTATGGAATCCCCAATATTTCAGACCAAATCTTTTCTTTACCCATGTAAGTTTATTGCATAATTTTGGCCCAAAACATGGCTGGCAGCGAAAGGGTTAATAGTAAAGCAATAACATAGTGTGTCATGAGGAAGCTGGCAGCTAAAGGGTTAATAGTAAAGCAATAACATAGTGTGTCATGAGGAAGCTGGCAGCTAAAGGGTTAATAGTAAAGCAATAACATAGTGTGTCATGAGGAATCTGGCGACGAAAGGGTTAATAGTAAAGCAATAACATAGTGTGTCATGAGGAAGCTGGCAGCTAAAGGGTTAATAGTAAAGCAATAACATAGTGTGTCATGAGGAATCTGGCGGTGAAAGGGTTAATAGTAAAGCAATAACATAGTGTGTCATGAGGAAGCTGGCGGCGAAAGGGTTAATAGTAAAGCAATAACATAGTGTGTCATGAGGAAGCTGGCGGTGAAAGGGTTAATAGTAAAGCAATAACATAGTGTGTCATGAGGAAGCTGGCAGCTAAAGGGTTAATAGTAAAGCAATAACATAGTGTGTCATGAGGAAGCTGGCAGCGAAAGGGTTAATAGTAAAGCAATAACATAGTGTGTCATGAGGAAGCTGGCAGCGAAAGGGTTAATAGTAAAGCAATAACATAGTGTGTCATGAGGAATCTGGCGGCGAAAGGGTTAATAGTAAAGCAATAACATAGTGTGTCATGAGGAATCTGGCGGTGAAAGGGTTAATAGTAAAGCAATAACATAGTGTGTCATGAGGAATCTGGCGGCGAAAGGGTTAATAGTAAAGCAATAACATAGTGTGTCATGAGGAAGCTGGCGGCGAAAGGGTTAATAGTAAAGCAATAACATAGTGTGTCATGAGGAAGCTGGCAGCGAAAGGGTTAATAGTAAAGCAATAACATAGTGTGTCATGAGGAAGCTGGCGGTGAAAGGGTTAATAGTAAAGCAATAACATAGTGTGTCATGAGGAAGCTGGCGGCGAAAGGGTTAATAGTAAAGCAATAACATAGTGTGTCATGAGGAAGCTGGCAGCTAAAGGGTTAATAGTAAAGCAATAACATAGTGTGTCATGAGGAAGCTGGCGGCGAAAGGGTTAATAGTAAAGCAATAACATAGTGTGTCATGAGGAAGCTGGCAGCTAAAGGGTTAATAGTAAAGCAATAACATAGTGTGTCATGAGGAATCTGGCGGCGAAAGGGTTAATAGTAAAGCAATAACATAGTGTGTCATGAGGAAGCTGGCAGCTAAAGGGTTAATAGTAAAGCAATAACATAGTGTGTCATGAGGAATCTGGCGGTGAAAGGGTTAATAGTAAAGCAATAACATAGTGTGTCATGAGGAAGCTGGCGGTGAAAGGGTTAATAGTAAAGCAATAACATAGTGTGTCATGAGGAATCTGGCGGCGAAAGGGTTAATAGTAAAGCAATAACATAGTGTGTCATGAGGAATCTGGCGGTGAAAGGGTTAATAGTAAAGCAATAACATAGTGTGTCATGAGGAAGCTGGCGGCGAAAGGGTTAATAGTAAAGCAATAACATAGTGTGTCATGAGGAAGCTGGCGGCGAAAGGGTTAATAGTAAAGCAATAACATAGTGTGTCATGAGGAATCTGGCGACGAAAGGGTTAATAGTAAAGCAATAACATAGTGTGTCATGAGGAAGCTGGCGGTGAAAGGGTTAATAGTAAAGCAATAACATAGTGTGTCATGAGGAAGCTGGCGGCGAAAGGGTTAATAGTAAAGCAATAACATAGTGTGTCATGAGGAAGCTGGCGGCGAAAGGGTTAATAGTAAAGCAATAACATAGTGTGTCATGAGGAATCTGGCGGCGAAAGGGTTAATAGTAAAGCAATAACATAGTGTGTCATGAGGAAGCTGGCAGCTAAAGGGTTAATAGTAAAGCAATAACATAGTGTGTCATGAGGAAGTCAAGCACCTGTCAAACCATAGAATATTATCACAACCCTGTGTCTCCATCTTTCTCAGAATTCAACTAAAAAAAGGTAGTACTCCCATTACGCTTCCCCATCATTTGCTGTAGAGTGGCACAGAGGTAACGCCTCGTGTCAAGTAAACCCGAGTTCGAACCTGGGTACGCTTTTTTTCCTCTCACTTTGCACTAGGCCTTACAGTCTGAACATGGAAGTATTTCGGATGAGACGATAAACCGAGGTCCCGTGTGCCCAAACACTAAGCACACGTTAAACCCACTGGCAACGAAAAGGTTGTCATTTGGTCAAAAGCTACTAACCCCCCCCCCCCCCCCCCCCCCTTTTTCCTCATCAGTGACACAAAAAATTGCATGCCAAAAAAAAAATGTGTCATGGCGGCCTCTGGCTGCGACGCGCTCTCCAGGTGGGAGCAACCCGAATTTCAGAGACGCCTCTGTGACAATAAAGTACCTACCGTATTTTACGGACTATAAGGCGATGCTTTTTTCCTGGACTGAGACCCCTGAGCCTTATAATGCGACTGATAATATAGTAAGACACTATAATAACAAAATCTCAATTTTGTGTCAAATTTGAGGGGTGCGCCTTATAATCAGGTGCGCCTTGTAGTCCGTGAAATACGGTAATACCTAATACTGTGTTACTCCATATACCCCCTTTTCATTTGATCTGCAAACCAACTTTGAGTAGCCACACTCCCTCCTGTGGGAAACATGACAACAGAATAGTACTCTGTCAACATCCAAACCACTTCACTCTTTTGCAGGAAACATGACAACAGAATAGTACTCTGTCAACATCCAAACCACTTCACTCTTTTGCAGGAAACATGACAACAGAATAGTACTCTGTCAACATCCAAACCACTTCACTCTTTTGCAGGAAACATGACAACAGAATAGTACTCTGTCAACATCCAAACCACTTCACTCTTTTGCAGGAAACATGACAACAGAATAGTACTCTGTCAACATCCAAACCACTTCACTCTTTTGCAGGAAACATGACAACAGAATAGTACTCTGTCAACATCCAAACCACTTCACTCTTTTGCAGGAAACATGACAACAGAATAGTACTCTGTCAACATCCAAACCACTTCACTCTTTTGCAGGAAACATGACAACAGAATAGTACTCTGTCAACATCCAAACCACTTCACTCTTTTGCAGGAAACATGACAACAGAATAGTACTCTGTCAACATCCAAACCACTTCACTCTTTTGCAGGAAACATGACAACAGAATAGTACTCTGTCAACATCCAAACCACTTCACTCTTTTGCAGGAAACATGACAACAGAATAGTACTCTGTCAACATCCAAACCACTTCACTCTTTTGCAGGAAACATGACAACAGAATAGTACTCTGTCAACATCCAAACCACTTCACTCTTTTGCAGGAAACATGACAACAGAATAGTACTCTGTCAACATCCAAACCACTTCACTCTTTTGCAGGAAACATGACAACAGAATAGTACTCTGTCAACATCCAAACCACTTCACTCTTTTGCAGGAAACATGACAACAGAATAGTACTCTGTCAACATCCAAACCACTTCACTCTTTTGCAGGAAACATGACAACAGAATAGTACTCTGTCAACATCCAAACCACTTCACTCTTTTGCAGGAAACATGACAACAGAATAGTACTCTGTCAACATCCAAACCACTTCACTCTTTTGCAGGAAACATGACAACAGAATAGTACTCTGTCAACATCCAAACCACTTCACTCTTTTGCAGGAAACATTTAGTGCATAAACATTTTCCTCAGTATTATTATAAGAATATACGTATAAGAATATATATATTTTCTGAACTGTAGCTCTGTGTCGAAATGGTTGTGTGTGCATGCGTGCGCGCATCTGCGCGCGCACCCGTGTGTGTGTGTGTCTGTCTGTCTGTGCGTTTGGTGTGTGTCTGTTTGGGAGTGCATATGCGCGTGTGCATGTGTGTTTGCGTGAGTGAGTGAGTGAGTGATGCAGTCTGGTTTGTTAGTTGTATATATTCGATGTGTGAATGGTGGTTTAGTGAAGTTTAAACCCGAAATGAAAGATTGTGAAAACCCTAAACCTCAATCTGAACTTCACAAAAACTTGTTGATGAAGAGGGGGGGGGGGGGGGGGGGGGGGGGGAAGAGCTGACCTCGAACCCAGAATATTCCCAAACTACAAAACTTTTGTTGAGCAGGGAAGAGAGAGAGGGGTATTGGGGGGAATACTGTTAATGTTTTGGCATAGTCACAGATTATATAGAGATACTTATCTCTGTGAAATTCAGGTTGCTCCCACCTGGAGAGCGTGCATCACCGTAAGCACAACGTCAACTTTTTTTCTTTCTTTTTTTTTTTGGGGGGGCAGATTCATGGACTACTCGCATTTCCTAAATAACATAAAGGCACTTTACTCTCCGAACCTTGCACATATTTTTTAGTCATATCACAAAACAGATCATTATTGCAATCGCACACAAATGTCAAGCATCAACAAAACCTAACGGCACAGCATAACATGCAATAAAATCCCCAAAACAACCCTGCAAAACACCGTTTTAACCATCAACAATCTTAATATCACCCTTGTAACCTTATTCACTCGCACCAACACAACACCCACAACCGTCGTTTCCTTCTTCATGGATGCAACTGGAGAAAATCACAAAACAGGCAAGGCAGCCGCTGTTGGGGGGTCAGGGGGTGTTTCCCCCTTGAAGCTGAAGAAAAAGCAAAATCATTACTCGATTTGAAGCTTATTCCAGGCTTGTAAAGTGAGAATTCAACACTTTGAACTTTGAATCAAATTTTTTTTTTTTTGGGGGGGTCAAAATTTTGAAAACCAGGCGCCGCCTCGTATCTGAGGCGATGTTGCATCCATGCTTCTTTCTCAACACACGCATACTGGGTCCTTAAAAATAGCGGCCAGCGTGGACGTCTATTGCGCTTTCTTCTCCCTCATCTTGGTCAAGTGGGAGAAGACCTCGGTGAACAGCAGGGTTCCGGAGAAGACGAGGGCCGCGCCGACCCAGTGCGCGGGGGTGAAGGGGTTGTGGAAGTAGAGGATGGAGACCAGGAGGCTGGTGAACTTGCGCAGGGTCACCACCAGGGTCACGGTCAGCGAGGTGCACTCCGTGGTCAGCACAAACACTGACCGGATGCAGATGTATCTGGGAGAAGGAGTTAAGGAGGGAGGGCTTCTAGGTGATTTTTCTGCTCTAAAGCAGGTCACGTTTGTTTCCAAGGGTGTTTTGCTATTTTTATTCACACACACACACTAAACCACACATACACATCTCATTCTATCACTTCCCACCCTCATCACCATCCACCCTTTCCAAGGCTGAGAGGAAGACACTTGGGGTTGATGCGCGTGCACACACACACAAACACCATTCCGTCACTTCGAACCCTCATCACCATCCACCCTTTCAAAGGTTAACAGGAAGACTTGAGTTGAAGTGCACACACACACAAATACACACACACACACATCCTATTCTGACACGTCCAACCTTCATCACCATTCACCTTTTCCAAGACTGACAGAGACTTGAGTTGAATCACACTCAAACACATAACCACACACACACACACACACACACACACACACACACACACACACACACACACACACACACACACACACACACACACACACACACACACACACACACACACACACACACACACACACACACACACACACACACACACACACACACACACACACACACACACACACACACACACACACACATACATACACATCCCATTCCGTCACTTCCAACCTTCATCACCATCCATCCGCCCTGTTCCAAGGCTGAGAGAAAGACCTGAGCTGAGGAAAAAGGATACTGTGTGAGGGTGTTGGCTGTCAGGACCAGCCAGGCCCGGGGCACGCTCCACCCCAGCACCGGTAACAGCACGGGCACTGCACACAGATGCATGGAAAGAATCGATTAAATACGTGCCATATCCTCCGAAGTCGGAGTGTGGCTGCCCACGTGGAGGGGGTAATTAAAAAACGGCCACACGCGTAATGTTCTCAGCCCTAGCTGGCGCATTTGTACCGTAGTATTCAAGTGCTTCGGCTGTTAGGATGCTCCCTGGAGTCTTTAAGCCAGGGTATGACAACAACAACAATAAGTACCATTGGAACCAGCGGAGAACTAAGCATAATCAGGCTCAAACATAAAAACTTGATCTTTTCGTTACCTTTTTTTGAAAAATGAAGGAATTCAACATACCTTTTTTTGTTTTTAATCACAACAATGAAGATAATGATGGCGATAAAGATAAAGATAATGACTAGTATGTAATATCAAATAGTTTTCCAAGGCTATGATGAGATCATTTCTTTCAGCTTGCGACTAAGTAATATTAAACAGTTTTACAAGGTTCTATATTATTTACACACTTGGGTTTTTTGGTGTGTTTTTTTGCATTTGCTTACAGAGATTAATACCCAATAGTCTACTATATATGTAGTTACTATGCCTGTCTGTCGTTTCTATGACTGCCTAATAGCAGAGAGCGAGGATGCTACTCCAGTCAGCTGGGAAAAAAACCTTTTTTATTGTGGAGATGCCTCTGTAGTTCTTGGTAAGTAACAACACCACTATGAAGACAGTATGAATTTAAATATCTGTTGAAGATGAACGGAATCCTCACAGGGAGAAAGGTGGCAGAGTGGCTAAGACGTTCGCCTGCCAAATGTAATGCGTGACTGCAGCGTGAGTGACCCGGGTTCGAATTCCGGCCTCGCCCTTTCGGATGGGGACTTAAAGCTAGTCTGACCCGTGCACTTTACGCACGTAAAAATCCCACGGTAGTTGAAAGTCGGTAAGAGCAGGGAGAAATCCCGCTGCCTGGCATGGCTGAATTGATAGCTAGGTTTTCCAAGTGTGCCTACACCCCTCCCCCCCCCAAATTTTTTTATAAAAAAATTGGGTAGGCACTGCACTTGCGGTGACGCGCTCTTCAGGGGAGAGCAGCCCAAATTTCACAGATAAGTCTCTGTGACTTGAATATACTAAATACCCACACACAAAAATACCACATATGCATTTTGATTTCTTTTAGACAATTTCATCACCAAATTCTTTCCAGTCAGTCCTTACATAGCGTAGGATTTACTGAGGATTCTGGAAATTTCTCTTGACGTTTGACCAAATAAAAACTTAATCCTCAAACAATATTGTTTCGAAAGACCTGTGTATACTATAAATCATATGCCATGAAAATGTAGGAAACATATTAATTCCATCACTTGTCCAAAACAAAACTTTGAATTTGTAAGAATCTTGGTGGAGCAGGTTTTTTGGGTTTTTTTTTAAATTTCAAAGTCATAGCTTTGATAGGAGCATTCAAAGCGTTTCAGTAGACCCAGCCCCACGAGTCCGGGCATATGGGAAAAGGTTTAAATGAACAGAAGATTTCAGCTGTTGATGCGTTTCATTTTATCCCCAGAAAAGCAGCCATTAATGAAGGGAAAAGATGCTACCCCTGACCCACCTGAGGAACTGTACAGAGCACTTTGGTTGTAGATGTCTTTGGCCAGAAGCAAGAAGCCAGGCAAGGGAAGTAAATGCTGCAACAAGCACGGACACATGCACCAACACATATCATGGGTGCAACTCCACAAAACGAAAAAAAAAACATGAAAGGCAGGGGTCCAGGGACCCATGGCCCCGGCAGGGTACAGGGGCAGAGCCCCGTCGGACGATTCAGGGGGGCAAGTTAAGAGAGAGAGAGATAACGAGATAGACAGACAGTTAAAATGATAGCCAGAAACAGCTTGAGTCTGATAAGCCTTGTAAAAGTATTACATTGCCTTTGTAAGCTTCCATGATAGAACCAAGTTCAAAATGCCCCAAATCGCTTGTGGTTTTTTTAAAAATTCAGTTTCTGGTAAAATAAAAAATACTGAAATCAGTGTAAAACTGAAAGAGTAGCACCCATAACATATTCACCGACAGCTCCTTGACGCCACTTAAATTATCTCACACACACACAAAATCATCTGCAATTTCAACAAACCGATCATATTAGTATTTCTTTCTCATGTTTTTTTACTTCAACTTCAATAAATTATCATAGGTGCATAACAACAATCACATCTTAGACTAGAATATACTGGAAGAAAATGTGACCCAGCACCACGAAAGGGCCATTAAGTGTCAAACTGATCATTCTCAGAAAATTATACACTTGAAAACTTCAGACAATTCTCTTTCTAATGGTACAAGAACCATTCTTGTATCATTTTCAGTTCCAGAGTTATGAGCATTTAAAGTTAGTAGGGTGAGCGTCAGCCATTTTGAGAAAACAGTTTAAAGTCTAGCCTAGCTGTAGAAAGTGCATTGACCTCCTAGTTTTAAAGTGCTTTTAAGAGCACTTAGAGAACATATTAAAGATTATCCTTTATAGATATGAAAGATAAGGTGTTAGAGAACACAAACATCCCCAAAACTCAAAATTGACCAAAAATGAGATTTTTAACTTTGCAAGCCTTTTGTGAGAAACTACCCCAGCTACTTAAAGACCCACCACGTCACGTGTAAAAATCACGGTTTTCACGTGCTTTCCGTCTTATAGGTGGTAAGAAATCCTAAGAAATATTCCTAGCATAAGAGGGAATGTGACATGACGGGTCACAAATCAGATACACAATGACAAAATATTGCTAAAGGCACAGCCGGGGTATAAAAAGAGCGAGTCGAGCTGTGTGGCCTCATTCTGCCTTCCTCCTCTTTATCCCTACCTTTTTCCCTGTAGCGCAAGGCAGCAAGTTGTCAGACTAGCGAGACACGATTCTTTGGATCAGCTGCTATGGTTTAATGTTTAGCATAAAACTCGCAGGAAATACATTTTTAATCAGGTTCGAAATGACAAGTTCATATCAACCTTGGCCAAACAGATTCGAGAAGCGCACTGAAATGATCTATAATGAAAACGATACATTTTCTCCCTAGCGGATTGGCTAGTTTCCCTGTCCCCTATTTGAATCATCTTGATCAAAATGTAATAGGAAATGTTCGCAAATAGCCAATGGACATAATTCCGCGGTTTACTTTTTCATGGGGAACAATCCGATTTAATGGTATAAAAAAGACATATACTGGTTTTCCCGAAAATTGTCTATTCTTCTACAGGTGTGATAAAAGTTGTTGACACACTCACGTTGTAGAACAGAGCCTCAGAGGGGTGTTTTCCAAACTTGGCGTATGTCTGCTCCTGAAAAATGCCCATCCTGGCTGAGAGGAAGAGGGACAGCACTAGCAGCGACACCCCTGTCAAACAGCGGTCATGGTCGTAATCATCAAAATCATCATCATCCTTAGCATCAACATAATTAGTATCAGGTAAAGGTCAAGATGTGCCACCCCCCCTACATTTCTCTGTTAATTCCACTTTTCCGTTTTTGCCTTTCTTACCAAACATGAAGCTGTATTTTATGAACATTTTCAGCCAATTATCTTTGTTCAATAATTAATTGCAGTCATAATAAAGGCCATTATCTAATAGGATCCCCCCCCCCCCCCCCCTATGTACTGCAGTACACCGCGGCATTTGTCACAGTCGTGGTTCATTACGTTTTTCCGTCTTATGGGGGGGGGGGGGGGGGGGTAGGGTTTATGGTTAGGGTTATTATTCCAAAAAGATAATTAGCTGAAAAGGTTCATAAAATACAGCTTTATGTTTGGTAAGAAAGGCAAAAACGGAAAACTGGAATTAACCGAGAAATGCAAGGGGGTTGGCACATCTTTACCTTTACCTTAGTATCATCATCGTTAACATCAACACATCAGGTTTTTATTAAAAGTTAGCCCAGCATTTGAACTATTTGGTTTAAACCATTTTATTAGGTCCACAGTACATGAACAAACATAGACAGTAAACATATCAGCAGCAACAAGCTAGAAGCTGATATTGTGCCATCTTTACACATAGGAAAATATGGTTTGACGACTGTTGAACACAGATAAATTAGTTAGAAACACCAATGTTGACTGACATCTGCCAATAGGGCATTTGCCACGCACCGGCGACTTTGAATTTCACTGAGTTGAATTTAGAGTGTTGAATTAGAAAGGTCAGCGTAACTCGGGCAGAACGAGCACAGGCAAATTAGTAATCTGGTATAGTGAACGAACACTCGTGGCAAACGCCCTATTGAATTGAAACGCAAACTATAGTAGAAAAGATAAGAAAACAAAAATAACTTGTTTCTCAAACAGCATTAAGAAATACAACAATACACAAATTTCAAAACATATTGTAGAAACACAGAATTACATGAATGATTAGAAAAGCAAACAAACAAATAATATAAAACAACAACAAAAAGAAGAACTATTTGAACTATTTGACAAATTGAAACTGAAGTGGACAACAAAAAACTTTCTTTCTGGGCGGCAGCCAGTTAGCTTGGCCAGTACTGTATGCCAGCTCGCCGGCATTTCCTCACAGCCGTTGCCGACAGCGTGATTTTGGCAACATTGTGACGTTCTTCTTCTTTTGTTCGGTTTGTTGAGCATGTGTGTTGGGGGAACTTCTTCTTCTTCTTTTGTTCAGATTGTTGAGCATGTGTGTTGGGGGAACTTCTTCTTTTCTTATTCTGCGTTCCCAGACCATATGGACATGGTAAGGTACGGTGGGTAAGGTACGTATATGTCCGGTTTTCAGTTTTCACTGGTCTCCCCGCTGCGTGCAGCCGAAACATTCCGATTTCGGAGGAGCTTGGACATTTTTGTTTTGTTTAAAGGCAGGAGAATGGGCCAATAAGTCGAAAAAATAGTAGATGATAGAAAGCAAAGGGAAAAGGCAGAGTCAAAGAGTGGCAGATTAGAGGAAGTTACAAGCACAGAACTTCCAGAAGGTGGGGGAACTATTTGCATGAAAGACCCCCCCGGTATGCCCCCCGGGGAGGTTGGGGGAACAAACTGATAATAGTGTATTTACAATGAAAAAAAGTGCATGTATGATGTCACACTGTGTCCTTGAACAAGTTTTTTATTTTGATGACAAAAATTCTGCAGGCAGTTAAGCTTTGTTGGTCTTCTGTTTTTTGGTGTATATTCAATAAGTAACAGTGTGTTGCCATACATCAATAACAATAACAAAACTTGAACTTTATAGTACTTACATTTTCAAAGGTGTTTTTAGTACTACTATTTCTTACACCGCAGTAGGGAAAACTAGGGATTTTTTTTAAAAATTCTAATAGTTCTCCGTAACCGCTGCGGCAACTGACCATAGCTGTAACAACGGTGACCAGCAAACAAACAGGCTACAAGTGGCAAGATCGCCGTCAGCTAGCACCTGCTTAGGCTAGAAAAGGTTAATGCATTGGACATTTAGAAAAAGCTTGTTGAATTACTGGTAGACTCACCTAGACACCAGATCCAGAAGTCATGGGCAGGGTCACCTGTGTTACCGGGACGGGAATCCTGAAATAGGACACAGAAATGCAAACACACACACACACAGGCGCACATGCATGCATGCCCACACACACACACACACACACACACACACACACACACACATGAACAAATGATTAATCTTAAACATAAATGATGCCTATTATTCAACTTTCATAGCCTTGTTTTCTCGTCTATCTTCTTCTTGGCGTACACACCTTGATCTACATGGTCTACACTGGACATTGAAACAAATACAATAGTGCTGTCTTGTCCAGTTCTCTTATTACAAAAATTGCTTTAAGCAGAGAATGAGGAAAAGTGCTAACTTTTAATTCTTCATGATCAGCAGAACAAAGATATATTTTGTCTAATACACTAACACAGTGCCTACTTCACAAAACAGTAACAATTGTAATTTGTGACCTAGCACCACGAAAGGGACATTAAGTCGCTGGGATAGTTTCTCACAACAGGCTTCCAAAGTCAAAAATCTCATTTTTTGTCTATTTTGAGTGATGGGTATTTTTGTGTTCTCTAACATCTTTTCTTTCATATTTATAAAGGATAATCTTTACTATGGTCTCTAAATGGTCTTATAAGTGTTTTAAAACGAGTAGGTCAATGCGTTTTCTACAGCTAGGCTAGAATTTAGACTGTTTTATCAAAATGACCGAATCTCACCCTATTAACTTTAAATGCTCATAACTCTGGAATGGGAAAATATACAAGAATGGTTCTTGTATCATTAGAAAGAGACTTGTCTGAAGTTTTCAAATGTATAATTTTCTCAGAATGGTCAGTTTGACACTTAATGTCCCTTTCGTGGTGCGGGGTCACATTTACACATTCTATGTACTATAAGCACAACTCGGAGCAGAAATTGCTAATTCACTCATGTCAAACTGCCTATTTTACAAATAAAGCACAATAAAGTTCCAGAGCCTTACATTTGCAAAAAAAAATTATGTGCATACTTATATCAATTTTATCAGGCCTATTAGGTCATTCATGGCCAATGCTTTAGTGAGCATCTTTCAGTCTTTCCAAATAATGTGACCCTTTCGTGAGTGTAGGTGAACATCAAAAATGACATGATTCACTCTTGTGAGAGGAGAATGTAATTTTGACAGTACTGCTCTGACATCAAAAACAAATCCCCATGTCAAGTTTTCACTGTAAAATTATTACAGTCGAAATTTTTCAAATATGGCATATTAAAAAAAAATCAACATTGAAGATAACACATTAACTTTAATCGTCAGAAATATACAAAATAAATATTCCAAAAGGAAACTACTCTCCAAAATATGAATAAAAGATAAAAGATAAATATAGTGCAACCTCCATCATAAGACCTCCCATTATAAGACTCCCTCCCATATAAGACCTACTTCTCTGAGACATTGCCATTCTTTGTAAGTATTAAAATTACCTCCATTATAAGACATCTCCCTTTTAAGACCTCATTTTGGATTATTTTGACGGTCTTATAATGGAGGTTCCACTGCACAATAACTGGAATTATACTTGCATTTTATATTTTGTATCTATGGAAAGAGATCAAGGTGGGATGTGCCCCCCCAAAGGGTCTTATTCTATTTAATTATAAGTGTTAACAGTCCTTACATTACTCTGTAAACTAAAGATAATGCACCTCAACACTGGCTTTTCACCACAGGCAAAGCTAAAACTATCAAGAAATCTCTATCAACCAGAGCTTCAGATTGTCAGCGGGCCCGGGTCATTGACCCGTATTGACGGTGATTTGACCCCTCATTTTGTGCACCCAGGGGTCATCCGACCCATGAACCTTGCAATGAAACGCAAGCGTGACACATCACTGGCCCCTTATTTTGGAAACTGACCCCTCAATTTCTACAATCGGGGGTCATATGACCCATGAAGTTTGAAAACAATCTGAAGGTTTGATCAACTAAGAACGAAGCACAATGTTCCACTACACTGTATATACTGGCAGACAAGGCATACTCACCACATGGGAAGCAGAAGCATAGGTGCAGATAACAACACCTAGCGTAATTATCAGCACAGAAAAGTATTTGGTGGTTTTGTATCTGCAAAGAAACAAATAGAGGAATTGATAAGCAAAAGTAAATTAAGAGTAAAGCTGTCACATTTATTAAATCTGGCCATGGTGTTTGCCTTTAAACTTCCATATCACATTCCCAACATTTTTCTTTTCTAGATTTCTGGTTTGTTTGTTTTTTACACACCATTCTCTCATTACCTAAAAAAAAAAAAAAAGAGAAATAGTGATATAACATAATTGTTCTTTTCTAGATTTCTTGATGGGTTTTTTACACAACAAGGTAAAGGTAAAGGTGTCCCATAGCCTATCGGCTGTAGGGGCAGTGAACTGTTAGAGGTTCACTGTGTCAACATCATGGAAGGCGGAGCCCACCTATCTCCTTCCAACGCCTTTTAACCTGCCCTGAACGAATCAGGTACCCATTAACTGCTGGGTGGATTCATTCATTCATTCATTCGTGGACAGATAGGGTTTTCAGGCCAGAAAAATCCAACTCCAAGCTGGACTCGAACCTGCGACCTTCCGCACTGCACAACATACTTTCATTTAAAAACAAAACAACAAAACTAGTGACTTTTTTTTTACAAAAATACATCAACAACCAGTACAACTATAGCATACTGCAATGAAAGGCTATATCACACAATCACTCTTTTTTTTAACCCAATCAAAACGAAACTATTCAACCATTACTTTTCAAAGAATCTTGTTAAATCACATAATTATGTACATTTTTTTAAATACAAAATAATAAATGAACAGTCAAGGGAATATAGAGCTTGATACTACAAACCACGCTGTAATACTAACAAATACAAGATGAGAAAGCAGCTAAAGCAATGGTACATGAGGTTTACCAAGTGCTCCCTGACTCACCTTCTGTGCAAGATGATGTAGCCCAGAACTAGATTGGCCACGAGGGATCCCTGAAACGGACACAGTTTATTTTATTAGATCAAAAACATTTCTTGTTTCTGAGCTCGGTACATCAAAGATCTGACAAAGCATTCAGTCTGGAGTGGAGAGAGAGAGAGAGAGAGAGAGAGAGAGAGAGAGAGAGAGAGAGAGAGAGAGAGAGAGAGAGAGAGAGAGAGAGAGAGAGAGAGAGAGATGAAATTACCCCCAGCAAAGGTCAGCTGGTCTGGGGGCGTTGTGAGTGTGAACAGCAGAGGCGGTCTGGAGCATCATGAATGCAAAAAGGTTAAAGTTATGAAGCAAATAGCTTCTCTTTTCAAATCAACGTCCCATTTATAGGATTCTTTTATCTTTTTTGTTTCCTGTATCAACTACCGTGTTTTACAGTACTACAAGGCACACCTGATTATAAGGTGCACCCCCCAAATACAAAAATCAGATTTTTGTTATTATAGTTTCTTACTACATTATCAGTCACATTATAAGGCGCAGGGGTCACAGCTACCCAGAAAAAAACAAGGGACTTAATCGTGGTGGGTCAGTGTATCTTTAAGGAAAGTTTTGTATGTTTTACAGCACACAAAAAATGCATCTGAGACTTATTCCTCTTCGTCTGATGATGTCACTGGTGGTGTCATCAAACATGTCATACATTAATGTGTCAGTCAGGGGGTTAAAAAGTATCGCCTTATAGTCCGTAAACTACGGCATCATGCATACGTGTACATGCCTGTCTGTCGTTTCAAACTACGACAGCCAGATAGCAGAGTGGGCAGCTGCTATTCTGGCGGCTGGGTTAAAATTTGTTTATAGTGGAGAAGCCTTGCCCAGGGTACATCCCCACTCTTTCAGCCAAAGGAATTTGAGGATAGACGGCATTAGGAAGGTCCCCAAAGGCCAACCAATCCGTTTGGCTGCAGCACCAGAAGCACGGCAAAGGCCCCCCCCGGTTTGAGAGTCATAGTCTTCCACAAAAGACTGAGCGGTACCATGATATTCCAATAGAATCGTTTATAATTTATTGTACAACTCTGATTTTCTTCTTCTTCTGCGTTGGACCCATAATGGGTAAGGTATGCATGTGTCCAGTTTTCAGTTTTCACTGGTCTTCCCGCCGCATACATCCGACACAATCTGATTTCGGAGGAGCTCAAAGGAGAAATTTATTTGGAAGATTTTTTTCTTAAAGGAAGGAGAATGGGCCAATAACCAGTCGAAAAGTAGATGACAGAAAGCAAAATTAATATGGATAAGGCAGAGTAAAAGAGAATGACAGATTAGAGAAAGTTACAAGCACAGAACTTGCAGAAGGTGGGGGGACTATTTGTATGAAAGACACACGCACACACCATATCCCCAAGGGGAGAGACTCATGGAAGGGTGGGGTCGGGCAGCTCCCCGTATATAGGCACAAGGCATCCACCCACTGCCCCATACAGCTCTCATTTACTATTGGCCCCTACTGCAGGCTATCATCCACCAGTGATAAAAGCCACTTGAGTAAAGGGCACATATACAAACGCAACATATATACATGAATGCAACTGGAGAAAATCCAAAAACAGGCAAGGCAGGGGTCCAGGGGCCGCCCAGGCCCCTGGCGAGGTACAGAGGCGAGGTCAGGGGGGCGTTGCACCCCTGAAGCTGAAAAAAAAGTAAAATCATACTCAATTTGAAGCTTATTCCAGGCTTGTAAAGTGAGAATTCAACACTTTTTCCCCTTGAACTTTGAATCAATTTTTTGTGTGGTCAAAATTTTGAAAAACAGGCGTCGCCTTGTATCCAAGGCAAGGTTGCATCCATGTATATAGTATTATGTGTAAACTCACTGAGCGGAATATCATCTGCAGTGGCATGGACACGTTCAGACTGAAGACGTAGTTGTTGAGGGTTTGGACCACGAAGAAGAGACCCACCATGGTCAGGTAATAACTGAAACAACAACAAAAAAGCCATGGTCTACAGTGTTGCAAACATGGCCTCATGGTAGATACTCTGTAGTAAAATACAGCTGTATATCCCGGAGTGGACACTATCCATCATGGTCAGGCAATAACTGAAACAACAACAGAAAAGCCATGGTCTACAGTGTTACAAACATGGCGTCATGGTAGATACTCTGTAGTAAAATACAGCTGTATATCCCGGAGTGGACACTATCCATCATGGTCAGGCAATAACTGAAACAACAACAGAAAAGCCATGGTCTACAGTGTTACAAACATGGCGTCATGGTAGATACTCTGTAGTAAAATACAGCTGTATATCCCGGAGTGGACACTATCCATCATGGTCAGATAATAACTGAAACAACAACAGAAAATCCATGGTCTACAGTGTTACAAACATGGCGTCATGGTAGATACTCTGTAGTACAATACTGTGTATCCTGGAGTGGACACTATCCATCATGGTCAGGCAATAACTGAAACAACAACAGAAAAGCCATGGTCTACAGTGTTGCAAACATGGCGTCATGGTAGATACTCTGTAGTAAAATACTGTGTATCCTGGAGTGGACACTATCCATCATGGTCAGGCAATAACTGAAACAACAACAGAAAAGCCATGGTCTACAGTGTTGCAAACATGGCGTCATGGTAGATACTCTGTAGTACAATACTGTGTATCCTGGAGTGGACACTATCCATCATGGTCAGGCAATAACTGAAACAACAACAGAAAAGCCATGGTCTACAGTGTTGCAAACATGGCGTCATGGTAGATACTCTGTAGTAAAATACTGTGTATCCTGGAGTGGACACTATCCATCATGGTCAGGCAATAACTGAAACAACAACAGAAAAGCCATGGTCTACAGTGTTACAAACATGGCGTCATGGTAGATACTCTGTAGTAAAATACAGCTGTATATCCCGGAGTGGACACTATCCATCATGGTCAGATAATAACTGAAACAACAACAGAAAATCCATGGTCTACAGTGTTACAAACATGGCGTCATGGTAGATACTCTGTAGTAAAATACTGTGTATCCTGGAGTGCACACTATCCATCATGGTCAGATAATAACTGAAACAACAACAGAAAATCCATGGTCTACAGTGTTACAAACATGGCGTCATGGTAGATACTCTGTAGTACAATACTGTGTATCCTGGAGTGGACACTATCCATCATGGTCAGATAATAACTGGTCCAAGCAACAAAGAAAATCCATGGTCTACAGTGTTACAAACATGGCGTCATGGTAGATACTCTGTAGTACAATACTGTGTATCCTGGAGTGCACACTACCCATCATGGTCAGATAATAACTGGTCCAAGCAACAAAGAAAATCCATGGTCTACAGTGTTACAAACATGGCGTCATGGTAGATACTCTGTAGTACAATACTGTGTATCCTGGAGTGCACACTATCCATCATGGTCAGATAATAACTGGTCCAAGCAACAAAGAAAATCCATGGTCTACAGTGTTACAAACATGGCGTCATGGTAGATACTCTGTAGTAAAATACTGTGTATCCTGGAGTGGACACTATCCATCATGGTCAGATAATAACTGGTCCAAGCAACAAAGAAAATCCATGGTCTACAGTGTTACAAACATGGCGTCATGGTAGATACTCTGTAGTAAAATACTGTGTATCCTGGAGTGCACACTATCCATCATGGTCAGATAATACCACTATTACCAGTAACACAAAAAAGTAAAGATAGCCCCTTGGGTGGTCTACAAAAGAAAATTTAATTAAACTTAAAGACCCACTAGATCATGTGTCAAAATCACGGGTTTCACGTGTTTTCCCTCTAGCTGGTAAGAAATCTTGTTTTGACCAGGTTTGACTCCCATACAAACGCCCCCAAATTGAAAATGAAACATCATTTTAAAGAGCAGCCTCAATTTCAAGTTGGGGGCATTTCTGTATGGGTCACAGCTACCCAGAAAAAAAACAAGGGACTTAATCGACTCTGAGATTTATTTCCCTTCGTCTGATGTCACTGGTGGCGTCATCAAACATGTCATACATTAATGTGTCACTGTCAGTCAGGGGGTTAACTTAACCTTTCAGTTTTCATGCATCACTGACTGTACAATAACATTTTATTAGAATTGCACGATAAAAAGATAACCGACCTTCAATGAGAATGAACCCCAAAATACTGTATCCCTATCGCAATGAATGAATTTAATAAATGTTCTACATTTGTAGTTTTTATACATGGAGTGTTTGATTCTCAAAAAGGGAAAATATAAATTTTCACTTTTTGAGAATCAAACAACGCAAAACTGCTTTCAAAATGAAGACGAATCAAATGACTATCACTGAAAGTGAAAGTAAAAAGCAATCCATTTCTTGCTTTGGGGGGATCTTGTAGTTGTATCTTCAATTTAAGTTGTGTACATATGTGAAGCATGCATTGTAAAAAATGGGTAAAAAATTAGATCTAAATGGTGGGTTTTTTAAAGACAATTGATGAACCGTTACCTACCTAATAGGTATGGCAGGCTTTTTGGTCAGGAATCGTGAGGTAAAGATGAACCCTTCCAGGGCGTTGAACAGAAAGGAAGTAAAAGTGATGAGGTTACCACTGTCTGGGAACTCTCTGCCAACATAGAACATTTATTCATTATGACATTTTTTTTTTTCCTTTTATTACTGTATGCCAAGATAACCATGTGTATCATACTATCAAATCAACAACAACAAAACGCTCTTCTGAAAATAGTTAACAATCTTCACTCTACTCTTGATTATGGTCAGATCTCTCTACTGTCGCCTTTTAGACCTGTCCTTTCCTGTTGACACTATCAATCACTGTATGCTTAAGCTACACTTGTAATTATACTGTATGTGTGCATGAGCTTGCATGTGAAGTAAGTCACTAGATTAAATGAGATCAACTGAGTATGTATCCATGTCACATTATTGTATGCAAGGGTGTGTTTATTGTTAAGGTATGTGTGTGTGTGTGTGTGTGTGTGTGTGTGTGTGTGTGTGTGTGTGTGTGTGTGTGTGTGTGTGTGTGTGTGTGTGTGTGTGTGTGTGTGTCAAGTCAAGTCAAGAAAATCATCTTTATTGAGGGTTAAAGAATAAGCTAACAAAGCTTTTTTTCATCCTGCCCTCTCTTTTCATCTTTTCATCCTGTGTGTGTGTGTGTGTGTGTGTGTGTGTGTGTGTGTGTGTGTGTGTGTGTGTGTGTGTGTGTGTGTGTCAAGTCAAGTCAAGATCATCTTTATTGAGGGTTAAAGAATAAGCTAACAAAGCTTTTTTTCATCCTGCCCTCTCTTTTCATCTTTTCATCCTGTGTGTGTGTGTGTGTGTGTGTGTGTGTGTGTGTGTGTGTGTGTGTGTGTGTGTGTGTGTGCGTGTGTGTGTGTGTGTGTTTGATTTGAATGTTCATGTATGTTTCTTTATGTGTGGACACTGTGTGTGTGTGTGTGTGTGTGTGAGTGTTCGCGCGCGCGTGTGTGTGTGTGTGTGACTGTGTGTGTGTCACTCTTTGTGTGCGTGTCACAGTGTGTGTGTGTGTGTGTGTGTGTGTGTGTGTGTGTGTGTGTGTGTGTGTGTGACAATTTGAGTGTGTGACTGTGTGTGTAATATTGTCAAGTGCTGATCAGTGTGTGTTTGTCACCTGTGTGGGGGGAGGTGAGAGAGAGAGAGAGCAAGTCTCTCTCTCTCTCTCTCTCTCTCTCTCTCTCACACACACACACACGTATATATACCCTCTCTTTCTCTCTCTCTAATCTTTCTAATGTTTTCCAGTTATTGGACTTCAATCACTTTATTATGGACTGGTCTACTCAGACTACTACTAGATCTACTCACTCAGTCTCAGACTACTGAAAACACTGTCTCACCTGACCAGTTCTTCCAAGAAAACTACATTGCTGCAGCAGCCAAGGAAGACAAATCCAATAGCCAAAGCCGAATGCATCTTGTTCTTCCAATGTTTTGCCGCTGCTTTAAGCGTATCATGTAAAAAGAGAGAATGTTAGAGAACAATGCATGAGCCAGGTTTTGTTTCACATTCGTTTGGATAACCCGGAACTGGAAACACGTCAGCTTGAGAGTTGTGACCTCGAGATGTCGAGATGTCATATTGATTCTAGGTCTAGAACTTTTTTGTCCCAAATATCTTATTTATACGATTAAAATTGGCATTAAGGAACACATTCATCAGATATATCAATAATAGCATAAAAACTACGCGCAGATTGTAAGGATTGCGAAAATGTTACTGGAACAATTGATGAGTAGTGTTAAGGATTACTGTGAGTGCAGGAATACACAGTTCGGATAGCAGACGACGACGTGGCAGAGAGCAGACGACAAATTTAGTGTCGCCAAACAGGGAGCACCTTCTTTGGGCCTACTTTTGACCACAGACTATGCTTTGACTGAGAACACAGAGAAAAAGGTCATACCTTTGAACTAAACAAAAAAAAGAAGAAAAAGGAGGAGTGTGAAAGTAGACATATACGTAATTGGGAAATAAGCAGAATTTCAACAAGAAGAAACAAAATAATAAAACTAGAAATGCATTGTGGCAATACAACCTAGCCAGAGTTATGTTCAACCATCCCCTCCACCACCCCTCCATGCGCCCCCCCCCGCCCCCCCCCCCCCCCCCCCCCCCCCCCCGCCCCACCTCACCCAAGATGTGCCACCCCCCCACCCCTACATTTCTCGGTTAATTCTATTTTTGCCTTTCTTAAAAAATACATACATAAAGCTGTATTTTATTAACCTTTTTAGCTAATAACATTTTTGGAATACTAACCCTAACCCTAAGCCCTACCCCCCCCCGTGACCCTATAAGACGGGGAAACGCAACGAACCACAACTGTGACAAATCGCGGTGTACTGCAGGGTTAGGTTTAGGGTCAGGGTTAGGGTTAGTATTCCAAAAAGAGAATTAGCTGAAAATGTTCCTAAAATACAGCTTTATGTAGGCCTATGGTAAGAAAGGCAAAAACGGAAAAATACAATTAACTGAGAAATGCAGGGGGGGGGGGGGGGGGGGGGGCACATCTTTACCTTTACCATATAACGCATAAAATCAGGAGCTCTCTCGATCTTGCATTTTATACAATGACAAAATTTAAAAGTAGCAATAAAAGTCTTCAATATTTATAATAGCACTCAATTTATAAATCAACGCATGCACACGCAGGTACGCACGTGCACAGACATGACCGATTATATCTACTCATCCTCCCACTTGCACAGTGACAACCATACCTATGAACACCTAGATACATGCTCCTGTTTGGTCCTGGTACGGCCGTGGTCGTGGGTGCGTCTTGGGCGGTTGATGCGGGTGGTGTGGTGTGGTACTGGATAGGCTGGCAGAACGACTGGCAGTTTGGTCTGGTTTGCACTTGATTTTGCTACCCGTGTTGGCTGACTGGGTCGCACTCATGATTTCGGTACTCGCATGAATGTCTATTCTGTGTGTCTGTGTGGGTGTGCTGTGCGCGCGCGCGCGCGCACATGTGAAGTATCGGATTTGCATTTAATATAATATATATCTGAATGTTTTGTGCTTATTACTATTGTTATTGTTGTTGTCTAAAGTTAACTTTGTAAGCGCCCTGAGCTCTTTGGAGAAAGAGCGCAAAAAATATCCATTATTATAATTATTTACATGCGCGCGCACGTATACACATACTGTGTGTGTGTGTGTGTGTGTGTGTGTGTGTGTGTGTGTGTGTGTGTGTGTGTGCGCGTGCGTGCGTGTGCGTGCGTGTGCGCGCGCACCTCATGCTTTTCTGTTCACACACACACACACACACACACACACACACACACACACACACACACACACACACACACACACACACACACACACACACACATATGACACACACACACCATGTTTGGCAGATATTGGCTAAGTTTGTAAATCTACACATTTTGTTGGGGTTAGTTTCGTTAAAACGACGCACCAAATAGAGAAAATGGCGGAATTTTACGAACATAAAAGTTAGCCCGTGCTCTTCAGTCTTGATTTTCGTTTTGTTTCTAATCATAAGAGCTATTCTGCTATTTGTGCTGCAACTATTTCTCCAAATGCTTATAAAAAGGGAAATAAAAAGGAAAAAACCGTATCATGTTTGAAATACCAGATGACGACGATTTGTTTAGCGAGGTGAGTGAGGGAGAGACTGAGACTCGTCTGGAAGTTGCACCACAGACTGAAGATAAACTCTCTGGTTGCACTCTCACGCTACACCTATCTGTATTAATAAAAAATCGGGACTTTACTGGTTTCGTACTGCCTCCGGGCATTGCCTCCAGTATTGTTCCCACCATATTTGTATCTACAAATGTCCCATATCATATGGCATATAGCATAGCATAGCATAAATGGCACTATAGTAGGGTGGTTATAAAATTTAAAAAAAATATTTACTTTTTGTCAAATCCTAATGAAATTTATGTCATTGGAAAGAGCCCGACAAGACCTTTAAAATGATACCCAAATTATCAAAATCGGTCGAAAATTGAGAAAGTTACGACGTTTTAAATGTTAGCTTTTTTTACATGAGCTATATAAGAAAAAGTTGATCAAGATTACCGGCCCTTACCGTATCAAGGTTTGGATGAATAAAACAGCCATAACTTTTTCTTTTTTTTACCAATAAACAAAACATTGGTACCAAAATAAAGCTTATTCAAAGGGGCAACATCAACCCCAAACATTAGACAGATTAGGCCTAAGCTTTTTGTGCGACTCACAAGATCGCAACATCAACATGCGCGTGACAGAAAACATGTCCGACAGTCTTCGACGTAACACCTCCCGACTTGTGGAGACCTTGAGCAGCATTGAGATTTATTCTAGATGCACCAAATTTGGTGTACTTGTAGAAAAATAATTAAATGTAACTGCGCATTTGTTTTAAAGAATTATATAATTACCGTTCAGAAATGATAAACGAATGAATTGGACCCAAATATTGGATCGCTTGTCTCTCGCGATCGGCCGTCTTAGCGTAAAAAAAGATCGTTCCCGAATGACCGAGTAGGTGTCTGCTTCCCGAAAGAAAGAAACTCGGATGGTCAGCGCCAAGAATAACCACCAATAAAAACAAGCAAAGGAAGTGACCGTTTGGCACATAGCCAAAATCGCGGTTCGGATTTTCAACGAGGAAAATCGCTGCGGCTTGACCTAATTCCGTCGTTCCTACACTATAGGCTATTTTGTTTAGCCTTTTGCCCTCTAAATATGTTTTTTGATTTTTATTTGGTTTGGCTTCATTCACTGATGACTACTAAGGCATCTGTGTTTTATTCCTTTAAATCTGTATATTAACTGAATACATTTTGTTTTGGAAAAACTTGTCTATGATATTTTTGAATGAATTTAATGACTTTGCATTAACTGCTTCATCGGGAAGGTTATTCCATGCATTTATTACTCTATTAGTAAAAAAGTTTTGTGCTAGTCTGGTGTTAGTATCTTTTTTGTACAGCTTAAAGTTATGGCCACGGGTTCTATCACCCTCACAAAGAGTTAGTAGGCTGTTAGTAGTGGAATAATCGTATAAATGGTGACATATTTTATAAACTTCAATCATATCACCCCTGAGCCTTCTCAGGTGTCTGATTCAGACCAAGAGGACGTAAAACACCATTTTCGTCGTCTCAGACACAGCATAAATGTTCAGACAACTGATCGCTTCTCAGCCTTTTGGCTAAGACAGTGATTCAGGAACATAAATTTTTGTTTATACCTGGTTGGTTTGTTCAGCCCGTCGTACATGGCGAAAGCCGATACGCGACGTTAAACTGAACTTCCATCTCAGACACAGTCCTTACACTTGTACACAACACAACACATGCACGCACGGACACATACACACACACACACAGCGGTGCAGGGGAATCATCGCCTTGCCCCCTCCAAGATTCTCACCAACCTGAATCATGGATTCCGTCGGGGCTTCTCCTGTGAGACCCAGCGGGTCACTACCGCACTACCCTCCATGACCTGTGTTCAAGCTTTGAGAAGAAGGTGCAGACGGACATCGCGATCCTGGACTTCTCCAAAGCATTTGATGCCGTGCCCCACTCAAAACTGCTGGAGAAACTGGAGAGTTATGGCATAAGATTAAGAGGCCCCCTCTACCAGTCTACCAGTGGCTCACCAACTTCCTCACCCAAAGGCGTATGAAGGTGGTGGTAGAAGGAAAATCGTCCGATCAAGTCACTGTGGAATCTGGCGTGCCCCAAGGCACCGTTCTTGGCCCCATACTATTCTTATATCAACGACCTCCCGGCCTCTGTCAAATCCAACATCAGGCTCTTTGCAGATGACTGCCTGCTCTACCGTGAAATAAGGACACAGGCAGACCATGAGACCCTGCAAGGCGACCTGAAGAGACTGGAAGCATGGGCTGAAGGGTGTGGCATGATATTCAACGTCAAGAAATGCTACATTATGAGTGTGCGGCATAGATCACTATACCTTGATACCAGCTGGGAAACCACATACTGCAACAGGTTGACACCTAGTGACCTACCCTTACCTGGAGTAGAGCTAAGTAATGACTTGTCCTGGACAGCCCACATAAACAAGATCGCCAAGAAAGCAAACGCCAGCCTGGGCATGCTTCGAAGGAATCTACGCTTCTGTCCTGAAAACTGCAGAAAGAACGCTTATTATGTCTCACTTGTTAGATCCCTCCTGGAGTATAGCTCCACGGTGTGGGACCCATACACGCAAGGCGAAATCAACAAGTTAGAAGGCATCCAGTGAAGGGCAGCCAGGTTCATCAAGCGAGATTACCGGTCCCGCAACCCAGGCTGTGTCACTGCCATGCTTCAAGACCTCAACCTGCCCCCGCTGCAAGAAAGGAGAAGGCAACAACGTTTAACCTTTCTATATAAGATCATTGAAGGGCACCTACCTAGCATCGATTAAGGCAGAAAAATACCTAACATCGGTACAAAACAAAAGACTCATCAATTCGATCAAACCAACAAGATCGGAAAACCACGAAAACAAAAACATTGTCAAACAATATGCAAGAAACAACAGGCGCTGCTACAACATCCAGCACTCAAAAACAACCGCGTTCAAAACAGCTTCTTTCCCAGAACAACCAGGGAATGGAATGCTCTAAACGACAGTGTTGTTTCCGCTGGGTTGGTGGAGGCTTTTAAGAACCTCCTCCACCAGACCCCCAACCAGATGTAAACAACACCCTTCCACCCCCTTCCTCAATCCCCACCCCGCACCCCATCCCCAATTTTCCTCCACCCCCACCCTATCGACAGAGCAACAAGATCTACAGAAATGCCTGAAGAAGGTGAAGACAGAAAAATTAAAAGACCAAGAGAAAAAGAATGGGGAATGAAAAATGAAATATTGAGAAAGGAAAACAAGAGGAAGGAAGAATGAAGAAGAAAGAAAGATCAGGAAAAGAACAAAAAGGAAATATCAAGAACAAGAAGGAAACCGCAAGAACAAAGAAGAAATATTAAGAGCAAAAAACTAATCAGATTAGGGAATAAGTACATAGGTGCTCTCCCCTAGTTTTCCGTCGATAAATTGCCACAAAAGTGGCCCTTTCGACTATTCTACAGAAACTGAAAACAGAAACACCTCCCCCACCCCCCTTCCTGGCTTCCTCCCCCACTCCCTCAACCCCTCTAGGCTCTACCCTGTTTCCAAGAACATACTGTATGTCATACAGTTAAATGTGGAAGACCAAAGTTCTCTCTGTTGACCTAGCATGTAAAGTTAAGCTGCTGATATTTGAGTCGGTTATTGTCAGTCCTATACTCAGTGTTTCTGTTTTTGTTTTTACTAAAATATTAACAATTTCGATATGTTGAATTTTGAAGGGGGGGGGGGGGGGGGGGGGGGGGTAAGCACAAATTTACATGATTGCCTATAATTCTGCATGTTTAAGCCGACCACTTCCAAATCGAGGCTGACACATGTAACAAACAGTCCCACACTTAAGCAATCATGTAAATTTGTGAGTAATGTTATATATAATGTCACAGAGGAATTCCCAATATTGCAGATAATTTTTTTTTTGTACATGTATACCTAGTTAAGTTAAATGGTATTTATTGGCTAACAAATGGCTGGCGGCAAAAGGGTTAACCCCCACCCCCACCCCCTTCAAGTTCAACATATCGAAATTGTGTGATTAAAACAAAAACAGAAACACTTATTTACTGACTCAAACTACGGAGTCAAAGATCGGCAGCCTAACTTTACAAGTAAAAGTTGAAGTAGGTCAACAGAGAGTTGGTCTTCTACATTTAACCGTATGTTTTCCAGGACGTGGCATCACGCTCAGAGCCAATCAGTGGGCGCGAGCTGGCTGGGTCACTAAAACTCAAACACCCAGGGCTTCTGAAAACGTAGAGATTGTGCGTATTTACGCACTGGAGCTCTCAGATCATCCTCTAGAATGTCCAGCCATGCTTGAGATTTAGTTTTACCCTTTAAAATTTGAAGTAGGGGGTGAGGTGACGCATTGAAACAATGATTTATGTGCACAGGACTCCCTTATTTTTCAGTAAGATTTATAACGATGTTGCTCATTTCAGTAGTCTGCTTGGCCAAACTAGGCAGCTGCCACAATGAGGAGTTGCTAACCTAGATAGATCTATGTAATTCTTAAAAGATTGCGCATATGATGCATACTATGTCAATTTGTGTCAGAATCCATCCCACCTACACGGCCTACTCGTACCGAATAGTTTACCCCTCCACACCCTGTTTCCAGGATGCAGCATCATGCTCAGACCCGAGCAACGGGCTGGCTGGGTCACTAAACCCGAACACCCCTATGTCCATGCAGCAGCTTAGGCCCTGTATCAGATGGAACCGACCCCCCTTTTTTCAGTCTTTTTTTCCCCTGAGGGTGCCAGAATGATCAATTTAATGATTGTGGGCCCCAAAGAAAAGAAGAGGAATAGTGGGATGGGCTTTAACGTATGCGCAAGATTTTATGTCATGAAATGATGAATGTGTTTGCACACGGGACCTTGGTTAATTGGAAAAGTCTCATCCGAAGGACCTTTTCCCCAACTGACATCAGGTACGGGTCCATTTAGTGATTTACACCTTGGTGGAGTGAGGAAAATAGGAGTAAAATAAATTTCCCAAGGACACACCACTGTAACGGGAGCTGGGTTCGAACCTGTTCGAACTCTAAGTCTAACCAACTGAGCCACAGCGGCTCCCGTAGTGAGTAAAATAAATGAGTATTGCTAATAAAAGTTTCTGCTTTTCACTTTCCCTTCATGCTCCTGTCCTTCCTCTGAAAACCTTCTGTTGTCCAGCTCTCCCAAGAGTTTCTAAGTTATTTACAATAATTGCTTAATCTGAATCTCAGGAAAATCTTGGAGACATCCTGCATGAAGTCAACAACAGCTACCCTGGGCCAGACCGACAGAAGCAGACTTCCAGTTTCAGCACTGCTGCGAATGTCAGCGATGCCCTTAATAAAGTTAAACCCTTTGGAGGCAGCCACATGGTGACAGCTGAGGGACAGGCAGAACACACAGGGAGTCCCAGGATGAAGAGAATGAGAGTGCTGACAGACGTCAACTGTCCTTCTTCAACCAGTAATACTAGCGGTAATCTCGACTATTTTAAATAAAATTTATAACTAATCTTAGTATTCTTACACTGGTTCACTGACTGAACAGGATTGTTAGGATAAAGATTAGGTGTAGCTGTCGTAATCAGGCATTGGTACAATGGTAGCCCAAATGACTTAGTGAGATAGTTTTGTATATAAATGTACTACTAATGTAGCTCTATCACTTGAAAGATGTACATTACTGTAACACTAATATAAGTAATAGCAAGA
>CM065687.1:23169795-23171710 GCA_017654935.2 Phymorhynchus buccinoides | reverse complement strand
TTTTTTGGGTTTGGTTGGTTTCTTTTTTGGGGGGGTTGTCACTATTGTTTTATAAAGGTAGGTGTGTTATATGTATGGTCCTAGAACTAGGAGTCAGTGCAGTAGCTTCACCCCTTCCTCTGTTTCGTTGAAAGTGTGGATAGTTTTCCCAAATCCTTCATTAGTTCATAGCAGAGAGAGAGACAGAGACAGACAGACAACTAAAATACAACTTATATATATATACATACGTTATTCTTCTTTTCTGCTTAAGAGAATTGTTTTGCACAACAATAGCATTTATTTCAATGATTGTGCTAAGCGAACTGGAAACGCACAGTAAATCAAAACAGAGAGAGAGAGGGAGGGAGGGAGGGAGGGAGGGAGAGAGAGACAGAGAGACAGAGAGAGAGAGAGAGCATGGTAATCTTCATGCTTTTGCTTTCTGTTGATAAAAAGTTATATCCGTTTTCTTGTATCCTTTGTGTTGGTTATTCTTGATCAGACACGGCTGACCAATATGTGTCACGACTTAACTGATAGAATAGCAAAGAAGTAACACTACTGCCATTAGTGATCGTTAGAAAAGGGCGGATCTGGGCTAGGGTGGATTAATAGACGATTTCGGGGGGGGGGGGGGGGGGGGGGGGGAACAACTAGGGGAGAGCACTTCGTGAAAATTAGAGTTGTTTACCTCCATTACTCGGTCAAATACCACAGCAACAATGGCGTCGAAGCTTGAAACCGCAGGATGCGAGTCAGCGACTTGCAAACTTTATTTTTATAGAAAAATTAGGGGTGACAAGTGGCCACAAACTGATAAACCTTGCAAAATATGACGTACAAATATAAATGACACGGTGTTCTAAGTGCTGTGTGTCTGCTCAAACGCACGAAGCGAGAGCTGATGGTAGAGTAACTTTCCCCTGTGTGACCGATTGAATTAGGCGAGATCACTCACACACACACACACCATGAAATTACTCCCCATTACTTATATTTCCGAACAATTCTTATTGATTTTTTTCAATGTTTTCGTTGTGGTGGTGACGTAATGCTGTGAGGCCGTTGCACGCACAGCTGCCCCCGGTTCACCCCGGGGGGGGTGGGTGGGGGGGGGGGGGGTGTAAAAGCAACAACAAAAACACAAAACATAAACAATGGAGTGTGACGGGCGTAGTAGTAGTAGTAGTAAGGCGGCAACGTAGCAGGGTATTGATTGGCCGAGCATTGCGCTATGGACCAATCGATATCCCGCTTACATCTCACATGAGTGAGGTGGGTGGGGGTGGGGGTGGGGGGGGGACGGATTTTTCCACTCTCCGGTCCCATGAAAAAAAAGAAGTGAGGGGGGGGGGGGGGGGGAAACTAGTATTACTATTGTGCTCATTGCTGCTGCTGCTACTACTACTACTACTACTACTACTACTACTACTACTACTACTACTACTTAGTCGTCTACTACTACTACTACTACTACTACTACTACTACTACTACTACTACTACTACTTAGTCGTCGTCTACTACTACTACTACTACTACTACTACTACTACTACAGACTGTTGTGTGCCCTGACCGAATTTATGTGCGCGTGTGCGTGTGTGTGTGTCAAGTAAAGTAAAAAATGATCTTTATTGACGATAAAGGAATAAGCTTGTGTGTGTGCGTGTGCGTGTGCGTGCGTGTGTGTGTGTGTGTGTGTGTGTGTGTGTGTGTGTGTGCGCTAGCGTGCGTGCGTGCGTGCGTGCGAGTCTGTGTGTGTTTAACCAGTTGAGAAAACCAGTCATCTGATATGTATTTCGCAGGGCTGCTTGTCAGACAATATGGTGTGTTGTTGCATGTACTACTAGCATATCAGCCCGGTCAATAGTGTTTTGTTTCTATACTTAGTTTGTCTCGTATGTATGGGTTACTCAGTAAGTGTTTTGTACGTG
>CM065687.1:23157295-23164795 GCA_017654935.2 Phymorhynchus buccinoides | reverse complement strand
GTGGTTACCGCTACACCTATCTGCACCGCTACACCTATCTGTATTATTAAACATAAATCGGGACTTTACTGGAGTTCCACTGCCTCTGGGCATTGCCTCAAGTATTGTTCCCACCATCTTTATATTTACAAATGTCCCATATGTGTCTGTTCCAGACCGAGAGGACGTAAAGCACCATTTTGCGTTCGTACGTTTCGCGAAATCATTAACGTCCATAAGGGTCGACGACCAATTGGACGATAATCTCACTAGCTGGAGCGAAATCCTCTGCAAAAGTAGGGACTTGACCTTGGTTTAAATTTTTTTTTAAATTCAGATCAACAGGGCACATAGGCCTATGCATCAATACATTAACTTCACCTTCATGTGGATCTCCTCCCATTCTGGCATACGTGGAAACGACAAAGCAGACAAAGCTGCTAAGTCCGCCATTGAGACCGGCAGACCCTTCGATCTCAAACTATCACTAACTGAAGTCGTGAACAACGTACGAGCATCTGCAAAGCTTTTCTGGCGAGAACGAGCACACACACACACACACACACACACACACACACACACACACACACGCACGCACACACACACAACACACGCACGCACATACACGCACGCACTTAAAGCATTCCATACAAGTTCCAGAGGACAATGAAAGTACAAAAACATCCAAGATCCAAGATGCAGTCATCAAAGGAGATATTCCAGCATATTTGACCGGTTTGCGCAAAAGCACATACATGATTAAAAACACAACATGTACAACACAATTCATCTCATGTAAACTGACATGTAAAATGTCAATGTTGTCCTTAAAATGACAACGATCTCACCAATGCGCTCTTATTAGCACCAAAAACACACATTCACGTGCGCTCTTTTTGGCATGAACACGCGCTCTTATTAGCATGCGAAATGCGCTGTTATAGACGCGCGCTTATTAGCGATGCGCTCTTTTCGATGTCTCCGGTTCCACTAGGCGAAAGTCAAAATAAACCTCCGATTCTACCCCCTCCCTCAGTGTGCCATCCCCTCCGTGACTCTCCCTACATAAAAACAGATAAACTTTATTTCTGTTTCTACCATTGATTTATATAAAACAAAACTTGAGTTAATTTTTTTTTTCTCACAAGCGTGGTACCATTACAAGATTGCAGATTGCGGGAGATGAGTACTACTCTTGTTTCTATTTTTCTTTGCAAGCCTTTGAGGTGTTTTTTTTAACGCTACCACGAGAGAGAGAGAGAGAGAGAGAAGAGAGAGAGAGAGAGAGAGAGAGAGAGAGATTGATTGATTTGGGGATTGATTTAGTAGAGCGAGGCACCCCAAAAAGCCGCCTCCGTCACCTGATTAGGCAGGGAGAGAGAGAGAGAGAGAGAGAGAGAGAGATTTTGGGATTGATTTAGGAGAGCGAGGCACCCCAAAAGCCGCTGCCGTCACCTGATTAGCAGGGAAAGAGAGAGAGAGAGAGAGAGAGAGAGAGAGAGAGAGAGAGAGATTTTGGGATTGATTTAGGAGAGCGAGGCACCTCAAAAGCCGCTGCCGTCACCTGATTAGCAGAAAGAGAGAGAAAGAGAGAGAGAGAGAGAGAGAGAGAGAGAGAGAGAGAGAGAGAGAGAGAGAGAGAGAGAGCGCTTACTCGAACTGGAATGTTTATTGAGGATAACCGAATAAGCACAAACAGAGCTTTTTTTCATCAGGTCCTCAGACAAAAAAAGAGAACAAGCAAACAAATAAATACCAAATAAACTATGAGCATGCAACACAAATGAAGGTTTGTAAAAGCGAACAAAATACAATCTCAGAGAGAGAGAGAGAGGTCAGGCGGGAAAAAAAATGCAGCTCAACTGAACAGCTCGTTCACGTACTCGCACATGAGAGAGAGAGAGAGAGAGAGAGAGAGAGAGAGGGGGGGCGTTTTTAGAGAAGGGGGTTAAAAGGGGTCAGGCGGATCCATCAGCAGCTCATTGAAGTGCTCTCCCCCCCACCCCCCCCCCCCCCCCCCCCCCGGGACCCTGGATGCCCACACCATCGTCTGTCATCGGCAGCGAGCATTGCGTGACAACTTCAAAGGGGCGAGTTAGGAACACCAGGCTGTTGACGGACACAGTGCCACAACCAGCCGCTTTGTCGTAATATTTACAGGACCTGTCTGATCCTCTCCCCGCATTTTCACACTTGCCTTTCTTACCAAACATTAAGCTGTATTGTATTCACCTTTTCAGCTAATTATCTTTGTTGAATAATTAATCGCAGTCATGATAAAGGCTATTATCTAATAGGCATGTACTGCAGTACACGCAACAGCCGCGGAGCATTTGCCACAGTCCTGGTTCATTGCGTTTTTCCGTCTTGCCTTTATCTTCTGCTATTATTGAATGCATGTGTTTAATTATGTAAATGGATGAAAATTAGTGTTAAATATAGCAAACGATAGAGGATGAAGTACTCAATCTGCAGTAAGAAAGGCAAGAACAGAAAAATGGAAACAACCGAGAAATGGAGGAGGGGGGGGGGGGGCATATTTACCTTTACCAAAATATTTTTAATGGAACTCGGGGTAGAGAACCCTCTTCTGAAATAAAGTGGTAAGAAGTCCTTTTTGAATTTTCACCACAAAAAAAGCAGTGAAATTACTCTTCAGCATGAAAACAATGGGTTTGTATGCCGGAAAACACAGTCCTTCAACCATCTTCCTTTGATCCTCCTGAATTGTTCTTTAAGAAAAACACACCAAAGGAGTGGGCAGATGTGTACTTTAGCCCTACCCCCACACTCCACCCTCTCCCATCTAATCCCCTAAACCCTCCCCCAGCCCACCTCTCCACGTGTTCTGGGTTTTCAAGCTCAATATTATATCGTTCTTTCCTCTTTTTTTTTAATGAAAATATTCTTAACGTAACCTGAGAATAGCAAAATGTTCCCTCTTAACGAATACTTTCAATGAGAGCATTTGATTTGTATACTCATTATCTTAGCTTCGATTTGTTGCCTTAAAAACAGTAACTAATCCATACACTTTGCATGCGAAAAGGGACATGTCGTTTTTAACATTTGGGCTGATTGTTACATTCGGGGCTGCTCACACCACCACTCGCGATTTCCTGCACTTAGAAGGGGAGGTGGGGGAGGTATCGAGTGGGCTCTGGGACTAGAGCGACAATATCATTAATGGAGAAGATTAAAAGGTGAGAGTGGGTCAGACACATCCATCAGCATCTCGTTGAACCGGGCTGCCCTCAAGCACGTTGATATGCCCACGGCAGACAATGCCGATGCATCATCGGCACACAACTGGGCAGGAAGGAGTGTCATCGGATCAGCATCCCCCCGTGGGGATACTGGGAGGTCTTTTGTATAAATAGTTCCTCCCACCTTCTGGAAGTTCTGTGCTTGTAACTTCCACTAATCTGTCACTCTCTTTGACTCTGCGTGTTCCCTTTGCTTGCTGTCATCTACTATCATTCTGCCTTGCCGTTCTATTCTCCTGCCCCTTTTTTTTTCTTCACGAAACACTTTCAAAAAGATTTCCTCCAGCCGAAGTCGGACTTGCTGGGCCTAACTATTTCTTAGTTAGGCGCATAACGGCAGCATGACGCATCTGTGCTCATAATTGACAGGAGACTGTCTGAGCGACCGAAGAAGAAGATCGGATCGATCCACAAAGGGTGGAATTAATAATGGACCTCATCTCTTTGTTTACCATGCCCTGTGTGCGCAGTATTATTGTCAAATCGAATCGGTTTTTTTATTTATTTATTTGTGTGTGTGTGTGTGTGTGTGTGATATGTGTGTGTTACTGTTAGGGGAGGGGTGTGGTGGTTGGACGTACTACTTTGCCGTGTTTGTTTTATGTTTATTTTATTTTACAACAATATGTGAATGCATGCACGCGCGCGTACGCACGCACTATCGCTCTCTCTCCTCTCTCTCTCTCTCTCTCTCTCTCTCTCTCTCTCTCTCTCTCTCTCTCTCTCTCTCTCTCTCTCTCTCTCTCTCTCTCTCTCTCTCTCTCTCATTAACAAGAATAGAAATAGTCGCATACGATGCTAACCTTGGCATTATAGTATATAGCCCATGCATGCGACGTGTCACTTTTAATTGGTTATTCTATCCAAACATCAGAATAAGGCTACTATTGCTATGTGGGCCACCGTTTTGTGATACGTATGGTGGTGTTGGTTGGAATGGCGTTCGAACAGTCAATTTGCAGGGTTGTTTTGACAATACAAACCGTCGCTTGCCAGTGCCCATGCAGAGTAATGTCGGAATGTTTTTGACCCTCAGCCAGTGTGGAACATCTTCCATACCCATACGGGTCTTCCCTGGTATTGCAGTAGTACCTCCAGGATTGGCCCACTATCTTTACTAATACACATATTTTCATCCCCATATCACCTCTTACCAATTTGGATTGGTCATTGAAACGGGATCACCGGATGTGCGGTCTGATTGGTTATAAAATCCTGAATTTGGGCACCAATTTGACAGTTCTGTTGCTATATGTGAATGTTGTCTCCCCCCATCTCTCTCTCTCTCTCTCTCCCTCTCTTTCTCTCTCTCTCCCTCTCTCTCTCTCTCCTCTCTTTTTCTCTCTCTCCCTCTCTCTCTCTCTCTCTCTCTCTCTCTCTCTCTCTCTCTCTCTCTCTCTCCTCTCTCTCTCTCTCTCTCTCTCTCTCTCTCTCTCTCTCTCTCTCTCTCCCTCTCTCTCTCTCTCTCTCCCTCTCTTTCTCTTCTCTCTCTCTCTCTCTCTTTCTCTCTCTCTCTCTCTCTCTCTCTCTCTCTCTCTCTCTCTCTCTCTCTCTCTCTCTCTCTCTCTCTCTCTCTCTCTCTCTCTCTCTCTCTCTCTCTCTCTCTCTCTCTCTCTCTCTCTCTCTCTCTCTCTCTCTCTCTCTCTCTCTCTCTCTCTCTCTCTCTCTCTCTCTCTCTCTCTCCTCTCCTCTCCCTCTCCCTCTCTCTCTCTCTCTCTCTCTCTCTCTCTCTCTCTCTCTCTCTCTCTGTGGGGATGTTGCATGGGTGCAACGTTTCCTGGTATACAAGGATTTCCTGTTTTTGAATTTTTCCAGAACAGGAATTTCCTTTTTTTTTTAAATTTGTCAAACAAGATCTTTGTGTGTCTACTGTATTTTTCAAACGCTTTCAAATAAGCATTTGTATAAATTGTGGAAAAAGCAAACTAAAATACCTTCATAAATCATGTTTTGCTTCAGCTGCATGGACCCCGGCCTTTCAGGGTGTTTTTTTTTTTCATTTTGTGTAGTTGCACCCATGATGCAGTGTGGCTATGCCTTTTCAGTAAAACTGTCAATGGATGGAAGTTCAGTTTAACGTCGTGTATCGGCTTACGCCATGTACGACGGGCTGAACAAACCAATCAGGGTATAAACAAAAATTTATGTTCCTGAATCACTGTCTTAGCCAAAAGGCCGAGAAGCGATCAGAATGTGAACTGTCAATAAGTTATCACCCAACTATATACCCCCCATTACTTTTTGTTATGACCATCCTGTCCATTTAACGAACGCTTTGAACAGTCGTGAACGTTTCAGATAGAAACCGGTGTTGGATAAGATCAAGAGACACGATAGCGGATGAGTACTATTTCTTCATCAGACCTTTTGCTATGCCATCTGGAAGCAGTTCTCTGTGAAGGTTGTGAAATGCATACAGTTCTGTGACGCCGTTGTCGGTCTGACAAGCAGTCAATGTTCTTTCTGTTGGCAATATAAACAACATAAATAACTATCTGGAGGGAAATGGAGGCAAGGGGGAGGGTATACGTGTACATGTTATTATTTACATTATGAGAGAGAGGGGGTGGGGGTGTTCGGGGGGGGGGGGGGGGTGTAATTAAATGGCAGGGTGATATTTTCTATCACCGATTCGCTTTTACCGACTCAACGAGACGCGACCCACCCCACCCCCCTTTTCTCGGCAATCGTGTACCCCCCCCACCCCCCCACCCCCCACCCCCCTCCCGCCTCCTAATGTCTCCCCCCCTTTCTCTTCTTTTCTGTACACATACGATTTACCAGTTTCTTAATCTTTACACACACGATTTACCAGTTTTAACAACTTGCCATCCCCTCCCCCCCCCCCTCTCTCTCCCTCATCCCCTTGCCCCTGTGGAGTTGCTAAAAAAGACACTCTCGCCACTCTTGTTTATTCCGCTGCTAGATATCCCCCCCCCCCTACCCCCCCCCCCCCCCCCCATTGCATCGCACTGATCCGTAACGCTCTGACACTAGATGAATAGACTTCTTCTTATCCCATGTGACAGCCTTTAAACAAGGATGGCACGCGTTTTCCTTTGACCGCCTAAGTTTGCTCTTTAATTAGTCCCCGAACCTTCGGCTATTGTTTTTGTCTGGTCCGTCCAGCGTCCGTCCGTCCGGCGTGCCTCCGTCCGGCTATTCGTCCGTTTTTCTCAAAAAACTATTCGGTCTATCATCATCAAATTTGGTATACTAGTTTTGCCAAGATGCAAGCTATCCACTGATGTATTTAGTTTTACATTAAGGTCAAGGTCGCGCCAGTTACGGGGTTCAAACCCCGAAACACATAATCGCTAATATCTCGCGAAGTTTTGCATGTATTTCAATGCAGTTTTTTCCCCACAACATTTCTTGATGAATGGTCTATAACACAGTTTTCATGAATTTGTCTGTGCGCTCGCGCGCGCTCAAATCACGGGTCCGAACCCCAAGGCTATATATAAAAAAACCTATTCAGTTACGTACTGTTTTGATGCGTTTTTAATGATTAGTGTGTAGTATAAAAAAAAAAAGCAGCACGCGCATCGCCAAGCGGCAGATAAGTTCCCGAGTCGCTAAACATGGGATAAGCCCGCTGTGCCCTAGGCCCTTTGTGTCACAGGCCCGATATTTCCCACTTCTTTCCGGCCGTCCATCCGTTCGTGCATGCGTCCTGTTTTCAGTTCTCAGTGGTCTCCCCGCTGTGTGTACAGCCGACACATTCCGATTTCGGATTAGCTCGGCGATGCTGCGAGGGGACTTTGCAGCCGCCCGGCGTTGCACTTGTTCTTGATTGTCACTCATTTTCAGTGAGAAGTGTTTGGTGGTTCTAATTAATAGGACTCACATAGTCTCATAGTCCGACTGCACGTTTCACACCAAAGCTACTCATTTCAGCTATCCAGACTACTCCAGACTTGTGTAGGGGGGTAACCAGGTCCGTAATGTCGTGTACACATGTATGCGAACATAGTCAGCCGGTCACAAACAAACAGGCAAGCACAGCACTGGAAACATTACTTGCTTCGCTTCACGGCGGGTAATCATCATCATCATCACCATCATCATCATTGTCATGTGGCACAACAACCCCCACCATTAAGCCTTTCTGCAAATCATTATGATTAGTATTACCTGATGGTGGCCTGTATTGTGTGCGTGGGCGTGTTGTTGGGTTCATGTCGCAAAAACCTCCGTTATTCCAGTCAGTGAAGACAGACATGGTCAGGATCTCTCTCTCTCTGTCTCTCTC
>CM065687.1:23144795-23154795 GCA_017654935.2 Phymorhynchus buccinoides | reverse complement strand
CGTTTTCTTCCCCTCAAACTAAAAACCCCAACTGAACTGGTGACTGGTGCGACATGGAACCCACAGCAGAAACCTGATCAGGCGAATTACGAGAGTTAAAAAAAAAAACCCAGTCATTTTTTGTTGGTCATAGCCGCCTAATTTGCCACCTCACTTGAAAGCAAAGTCTATGAGACCACCAAATTAAATGGGAAACGGGGAAGGCTGAAGGTTTGAACCACCTATCCACCACCCATACCCTCTCGTTGCTTCCCCCCCCCCCCCCCCTTGTCTGTTTCCCTCCACCTCTACGCCTACTCAATTGCTCTCTTCTGTCTTTCCTTATGCCCGCCTACACCCCTTTTATGACCCCCCCCCCCTCCTTCTCTCACCCCCCACCCCCCACCACCCACCACCACCCCCATTTCTTTTTCAAACTACCTGTCCCCTTTTGTATCCAGAAAATTGCCCGATCCCTATTCAGGAAACGGCTGTGTAAAGGGCCAGCCACATTGCATACGATTTGACCCCCGATACGATGCGATTGTGACGATGTTTGTGTGTCATGATTCACGTGAAATAACTCCCGTCTAAAAATAACTACTATTTTAGTTTGCTTTTAATTTATGAATAGTGCATTTAACTAAAGGGCTATCTTTATTGGTTTTATAGACATCACGGGTTTCACGGGTTTTCCCTCTTATAGCTGGAAAGAAATCTTGTTTTGGCCAGGTCTCACTAATGCCCCTAAACTCAAAGCGATACATCATTTTAAAGAGCAGCCTCAATTTGAACATGGGGGCATTTCTATATGGGTCACTGCTACCCAGAAACAAACCAAGGAACTTAATCGTGGCGCGTCTGTGTATCTTTAACTTACCTTGTGTGTGTGTGTGCGTGTGTGTGTGTGTGTGTGTGTGTGTGTGCGTGCGTGTGTGTGCGTGTGCGCGCGTGCGCGCGTGTGTGCGTGCTCCTGTTAACTTTCATTGTTCCATGTAATCTACGTGTGCCTATTGTTTGTGTAGAATTGTCTTGTTCAATGTATGTTGCGCAACTGACCAATTAATTAAATGTTTTTATTATTTATTCTGTATTTTATGCGCAAGCTGGGCAACAAATTTCTTCTGTTTGAAGACAATAAATTGATGTGATTGTCATTGATTTGATTGATTGATTGATATACTCATGTAGACCGCATTACACGAATCAAATGAAATGTCCCGATACAAAAATAAGATATTTTATCAGATTCGTGTACGGGAGGCTACAAATATAGTGAACATGACTAATGTACTTCATACATGTGGCGGTGCCATAGCCGATGAGGTTTAACCGAGGCGTGGTTACCGCTACACCTATCTGAATTGTTAAAAAATCGGGACTTTACTGGAGTTGCACTGCATGCCTCCGGGCATTGCCTCCAGTATCGTTCCCACCATCTTTGTATTTACAAATGTCCCATATGTGTCTGTTCCAGACCGAGAGGACGTGAAACACCATTTTTCATAGTAAGATGTCATCAGATTTATTCAGACAGTAGCATTTCACGTCAACAAAGACTGTATAGGGGAAGATAAGCATCCGGTCTCTTTTCCCTATATGAGTAGTGAGGACAGAAACACTGGTTATGTCCCTTTTAAACAGGACACATTTTACACGTCGATAGGCCAGTTGAATTCTCCGTTCAAGTTCCAGTCCGAGTTTTTGGATAGCCGTCACTGTGAATGGCGTACTGTCCCCACTAACGATAACTCTATCAGCCCGGTTCGCCGAGCTCTTAAGTAGTCCATCTTACCCTTTTAGAATATCTTTGACGTCAATCATGCCTCACAATCGGATCATAGTGAATCGAATCGTATGCAGTGTAGCCGGCCCTTGGGATTTCCCACGGGCTTTTCCCATCGTTGTTTCCCACGTGCGGCCCTATGTCGTCATCACTGTCATCATCGTAACCGTCCTCATCATCGTTCAGCCAAGGCATCTTTAAAGGGCCAGCCACACGTCAGTTAAAATCGCGCGACTGTACGATACGATTCGATCGCGTGATCTCGAAGCGCGACTCACATTTTGTTCTTGGAACCACGTGATCGAATCGTATCGTACAGTCGCACGATTTTAGTGGGCGTGTGGCTGGCCCTTTCCTCCCCCTCCCCACTGCTCCCTCCCTCCTCTTCCCTCCCTCTTTCATGTTGATTAATCCCTCTTCAGATAATGACAGGCATGGAAATTTTCAGCTTTTATGCAAATTTCAGCTTTTTTATTGCCATAAAGAACATTTTTTTAGGTAAAAAGAAAAAAAACCCGAAACAATTTAAAGAAACCAACAGAGAAACCAACCAAATTACTTCTTATGAGTGAATGCAAAAAGAACTAAGCATATCAGTTCTGTTTCTAATGCTGTTTTAAGCTTAGATTACGAAAGAAGCTTCAGCTTCAGGGGGATGTGTCCCCTGACACGCTTATCAGCTGCTTTTTTTCACGATTCCTCATTCCCAAGCCTGACTGACAAGAACTGAAGACAGCTTGGTCAATATACGGGGCTTCTGTTGGTTTAAATAAATGTTTATTCAGATCAACAGGGCACATAAAATGATGCATCAATTCATTGTCAACATAAATGAGCAGCAACAAGCTTGAAGCTTATAGTGTGCTCGCTATCTACATGTATATTACATATGACGACTGTTGAAAACAACCATAAACAAGTGCAACGTCGAGCGGCTGCAAAGTCCCCTCGCAGCATCGCCGAGCTACTCCGAAATCGGAATGTGTCGGTTGTACACATACATAAAAATGCATCAAAACAGCACGTAACTACATAAAAACGCATCAAAACAGCACGTAACTGAATAGTTTTTTTTATATATAGCCTTGGGGTTCGGACCCGTGATTTGAGCGCGCGCGATCATGCGCACACGCGCGCACAGACAAATTCATGACAACTGTGTTATAGACCATTCATCAAGAAATGTTGTGAAGAAAACTGCATTAAAATACATGCAAAACTTCGCGAGATATTAGCGATTATGTGTTTCGGGGTTTGAACCCCGTAACTGGCGCGACCTTGACCTTAATGTAAAACTAAATACATCAGTGGATAGCTTGGCTCTTGGCAAACTAGTATACTAAATTTGATGATGATAGACTGAATATTTTTTGAGAAAAACGGACGAATAGCCGGACGGACGGAGGCACGCCGGCCGGACGGACGGACACCGGACGGACCAGACAAAAACAATAGCTCCCCGAACCTTCGGCTCGGGGACTAATAAACAATGGCATAAGCAGTCAAAATAAGTTAACAAAGAACAACTGTTACAAGTAAGATAATAATGTTCATGAGCAATTGGAAACGTGAATAACAAAGTTAGTAATATTTTTACATCAAAGTTATCAAGCTAACTTCAAATATCGAAACTTGAATAATAAAATACATTAAATATTACAAATCTGATAATCAGTCAAGTTTTGTTTAGAAGAAAATCAACAACAACAATAATACACAAACAAAGAAAGAATAAGAGAAGAAAAGAATAAAGGGCTTCTGTTATTATTGATAGTTTTATCTTATTGCCTCGCCTCTGCTGTTCGATGGTGATTGTGACAAATGTGACCCAGCACCACGAAAGGGACATTAAGTGTCAAACTGACCATTCTGAGACAAAAATATACATTTGAAAACTTCAGACGATTCTCTTTCTAATGAAAGAAGAACCATTCTTGCATCTTTTTCCGTTCCAGAGTTATGAGCATTTAATGTTAGTAGGGTGAGCATTGGCCGTTTTGAGAAAACGCTCTCTAAAGTCTAGCCTAGCTGAAGAAAATGCTTTGACCTACTCGTTTTAAAACACCTATAAGACCATTTAGAGACCATATTAAAGATTATCCTTTATAAATATGAAAGATAAGATGTTAAAGAACACAAAAACACCCATAACTCAAAATTGACAAATATTAAGAATTTTGACTTTTCAAACCTGTTGTGAGAAGCTAGCCCAGCGACTTGATGTCCCTTTCGTAGTGCTGGCTCACATAATGTGGTCTGAAACGTACGTCTATTGCATACGCATCGAACAATATTAGTATGTGTGATTAAAGACTGAAATGGTGAGGCTACGAAAGAAGGCAGCGAGAATAAAGGTGGATAGCTCTCAATTACCAAAGCTTCCTATGGCATCACCGCCTAGCCCTGTAAGGATAAAGGGCACATAAGAACAAACCCAGAAACTCCGGTAGTAGTAGTAGTAGTAGTAGTAGTAATCGTAGTAGTAGTAGTCGTAGTAGTAGTAATAGTGGTAGTAATACTAGTAGTATTGTGAACATTTTCTACAGGATCAAAATAGCTATTATGCATTATGCTTATGCTAACATTATCTACAGTATCAAAATAGCTATTATGCATTATGCTTATGCTAACATTATCTACAGTATCAAAATAGCTATTATGCATTATGCTTATGCTAACATTATCTACAGGATCAAAATAGCTATTATGCATTATGCTTATGCTAACATTATCTAGAGGATCAAAATAGCTATTATGCATTATGCTTATGCTAACATTATCTACAGTATCAAAATAGCTATTATGCATTATGCTTATGCTAACATTATCTACAGGATCAAAATAGCTATTATGCATTATGCTTATGCTAACATTATCTACAGGATCAAAATAGCTATTATGCATTATGCTTATGCTAACATTATCTACAGGATCAAAATAGCTATTATGCATTATGCTTATGCTAACATTATCTAGAGGATCAAAATAGCTATTATGCATTATGCTTATGCTAACATTATCTAGAGGATCAAAATAGCTATTATGCATTATGCTTATGCTAACATTATCTAGAGGATCAAAATAGCTATTATGCATTATGCTTATGCTAACATTATCTACAGGATCAAAATAGCTATTATGCATTATGCTTATGCTAACATTATCTACAGGATCAAAATAGCTATTATGCATTATGCTTATGCTAACATTATCTACAGGATCAAAATAGCTATTATGCATTATGCTTATGCTAACATTATCTACAGTATCAAAATAGCTATTATGCATTATGCTTATGCTAACATTATCTACAGGATCAAAATAGCTATTATGCATTATGCTTATGCTAACATTATCTACAGGATCAAAATAGCTATTATGCATTATGCTTATGCTAACATTATCTAGAGGATCAAAATAGCTATTATGCATTATGCTTATGCTAACATTATCTACAGGATCAAAATAGCTATTATGCATTATGCTTATGCTAACATTATCTAGAGGATCAAAATAGCTATTATGCATTATGCTTATGCTAACATTATCTAGAGGATCAAAATAGCTATTATGCATTATGCTTATGCTAACATTATCTACAGGATCAAAATAGCTATTATGCATTATGCTTATGCTAACATTATCTACAGGATCAAAATAGCTATTATGCATTATGCTTATGCTAACATTATCTACAGGATCAAAATAGCTATTATGCATTATGCTTATGCTAACATTATCTAGAGGATCAAAATAGCTATTATGCATTATGCTTATGCTAACATTATCTACAGGATCAAAATAGCTATTATGCATTATGCTTATGCTAACATTATCTACAGGATCAAAATAGCTATTATGCATTATGCTTATGCTAACATTATCTACAGGATCAAAATAGCTATTATGCATTATGCTTATGCTAACATTATCTACAGTATCAAAATAGCTATTATGCATTATGCTTATGCTAACATTATCTACAGGATCAAAATAGCTATTATGCATTATGCTTATGCTAACATTATCTAGAGGATCAAAATAGCTATTATGCATTATGCTTATGCTAACATTATCTAGAGGATCAAAATAGCTATTATGCATTATGCTTATGCTAACATTATCTACAGTATCAAAATAGCTATTATGCATTATGCTTATGCTAACATTATCTACAGTATCAAAATAGCTATTATGCATTATGCTTATGCTAACATTATCTACAGTATCAAAATAGCTATTATGCATTATGCTTATGCTAACATTATCTAGAGGATCAAAATAGCTATTATGCATTATGCTTATGCTAACATTATCTACAGTATCAAAATAGCTATTATGCATTATGCTTATGCTAACATTATCTACAGTATCAAAATAGCTATTATGCATTATGCTTATGCTAACATTATCTAGAGGATCAAAATAGCTATTATGCATTATGCTTATGCTAACATTATCTACAGTATCAAAATAGCTATTATGCATTATGCTTATGCTAACATTATCTAGAGGATCAAAATAGCTATTATGCATTATGCTTATGCTAACATTATCTACAGTATCAAAATAGCTATTATGCATTATGCTTATGCTAACATTATCTACAGTATCAAAATAGCTATTATGCATTATGCTTATGCTAACATTATCTAGAGGATCAAAATAGCTATTATGCATTATGCTTATGCTAACATTATCTACAGGATCAAAATAGCTATTATGCATTATGCTTATGCTAACATTATCTACAGGATCAAAATAGCTATTATGCATTATGCTTATGCTAACATTATCTACAGGATCAAAATAGCTATTATGCATTATGCTTATGCTAACATTATCTACAGGATCAAAATAGCTATTATGCATTATGCTTATGCTAACATTATCTACAGTATCAAAATAGCTATTATGCATTATGCTTATGCTAACATTATCTAGAGGATCAAAATAGCTATTATGCATTATGCTTATGCTAACATTATCTACAGGATCAAAATAGCTATTATGCATTATGCTTATGCTAACATTATCTACAGTATCAAAATAGCTATTATGCATTATGCTTATGCTAACATTATCTAGAGGATCAAAATAGCTATTATGCATTATGCTTATGCTAACATTATCTACAGTATCAAAATAGCTATTATGCATTATGCTTATGCTAACATTATCTACAGGATCAAAATAGCTATTATGCATTATGCTTATGCTAACATTATCTACAGTATCAAAATAGCTATTATGCATTATGCTTATGCTAACATTATCTAGAGGATCAAAATAGCTATTATGCATTATGCTTATGCTAACATTATCTACAGGATCAAAATAGCTATTATGCATTATGCTTATGCTAACATTATCTAGAGGATCAAAATAGCTATTATGCATTATGCTTATGCTAACATTATCTAGAGGATCAAAATAGCTATTATGCATTATGCTTATGCTAACATTATCTACAGGATCAAAATAGCTATTATGCATTATGCTTATGCTAACATTATCTACAGTATCAAAATAGCTATTATGCATTATGCTTATGCTAACATTATCTACAGTATCAAAATAGCTATTATGCATTATGCTTATGCTAACATTATCTACAGTATCAAAATAGCTATTATGCATTATGCTTATGCTAACATTATCTACAGTATCAAAATAGCTATTATGCATTATGCTTATGCTAACATTATCTAGAGGATCAAAATAGCTATTATGCATTATGCTTATGCTAACATTATCTACAGTATCAAAATAGCTATTATGCATTATGCTTATGCTAACATTATCTACAGTATCAAAATAGCTATTATGCATTATGCTTATGCTAACATTATCTAGAGGATCAAAATAGCTATTATGCATTATGCTTATGCTAACATTATCTACAGGATCAAAATAGCTATTATGCATTATGCTTATGCTAACATTATCTACAGGATCAAAATAGCTATTATGCATTATGCTTATGCTAACATTATCTACAGGATCAAAATAGCTATTATGCATTATGCTTATGCTAACATTATCTACAGGATCAAAATAGCTATTATGCATTATGCTTATGCTAACATTATCTACAGTATCAAAATAGCTATTATGCATTATGCTTATGCTAACATTATCTAGAGGATCAAAATAGCTATTATGCATTATGCTTATGCTAACATTATCTACAGTATCAAAATAGCTATTATGCATTATGCTTATGCTAACATTATCTACAGTATCAAAATAGCTATTATGCATTATGCTTATGCTAACATTATCTACAGTATCAAAATAGCTATTATGCATTATGCTTATGCTAACATTATCTAGAGGATCAAAATAGCTATTATGCATTATGCTTATGCTAACATTATCTACAGGATCAAAATAGCTATTATGCATTATGCTTATGCTAACATTATCTAGAGGATCAAAATAGCTATTATGCATTATGCTTATGCTAACATTATCTAGAGGATCAAAATAGCTATTATGCATTATGCTTATGCTAACATTATCTACAGGATCAAAATAGCTATTATGCATTATGCTTATGCTAACATTATCTACAGGATCAAAATAGCTATTATGCATTATGCTTATGCTAACATTATCTACAGTATCAAAATAGCTATTATGCATTATGCTTATGCTAACATTATCTAGAGGATCAAAATAGCTATTATGCATTATGCTTATGCTAACATTATCTACAGGATCAAAATAGCTATTATGCATTATGCTTATGCTAACATTATCTACAGGATCAAAATAGCTATTATGCATTATGCTTATGCTAACATTATCTACAGTATCAAAATAGCTATTATGCATTATGCTTATGCTAACATTATCTACAGTATCAAAATAGCTATTATGCATTATGCTTATGCTAACATTATCTACAGTATCAAAATAGCTATTATGCATTATGCTTATGCTAACATTATCTACAGTATCAAAATAGCTATTATGCATTATGCTTATGCTAACATTATCTACAGTATCAAAATAGCTATTATGCATTATGCTTATGCTAACATTATCTACAGTATCAAAATAGCTATTATGCATTATGCTTATGCTAACATTATCTACAGTATCAAAATAGCTATTATGCATTATGCTTATGCTAACATTATCTACAGGATCAAAATAGCTATTATGCATTATGCTTATGCTAACATTATCTAGAGGATCAAAATAGCTATTATGCATTATGCTTATGCTAACATTATCTACAGGATCAAAATAGCTATTATGCATTATGCTTATGCTAACATTATCTAGAGGATCAAAATAGCTATTATGCATTATGCTTATGCTAACATTATCTACAGTATCAAAATGTACTTGTTCGCAGTTATGTGTGCTAAAATAAACCCCTCTTTTTTTATTACTTTGTTGCCATGTTATGTACCTGTTTTAGCGGCAATCTACCCATCATCAAAGTCCATCGTCATTTCCACTGCTGTGCTTACTCGTGACACAGTCATGACATAAGCATCAGCCACAGCTGTCTCGCCTTATGTCATCCATCGATTTTTTGAATTTCATCTTTATTGGCCTGTTAACGTCAAATCAAGAAAATTGCCGGTGCGGGTAACTTGGAAAGAGGGTATGTGAAGGTGAAGGGGAGCCCACACGTCCAATGTCAGTCGTATGTTTATCGTGTCAAGTAAACCCGAGTTCGAACCTGGATACAGGGGATTTTCTCACTCTGCACTAGGCCTTACGGTCTGAACGTGGAGTCTTTCGGATGAGACGATACACCGAGGTCCCGTGTGCCCATGCACTTAGCATTAGTTAAACCCAATGGCAACGAAAAAGTTGTCATTTGGTCAAAATTTACCCCCCCCCCCCCCCCCCCCCCCCTTTCCTTCCTCATCAGTCGCACAAAAATCGCATGCCCAAAAATGTAAGAAAAAAAAAAAAGAGTGGCGCGCCTCTGGCTGCGACGCGCTCTCCAGGTGGGAGCAACCCGAATTTCACAGAAACGCCTCTGTGACTATGCAGTACCTAATGCCAACAAGGACGTCTGTGAGGCATGAATCTGATGAAATACTACTGTCTGCGTGAATCTGATGAAACCCTACCAGTGTTGTTCACTATGTTCATGTAGACCCAGAACCTAGTAGGATTTCAGGTAAAGGTCAAGATGTGCCACCCCCCCTACCTATCTCGGTTAATTGTATTTTTCCGTTATTGCCTTTCTTACCATACATAAAG
>CM065687.1:23132295-23139795 GCA_017654935.2 Phymorhynchus buccinoides | reverse complement strand
TGTTCTGAAAAAATCAGATTCAATTTAAGTGGTTTCTTCTGTTCAGAAACGTAGCTTTGTGATCATTTTATTCAGACCTGGTTTCAATGTTGTCCCTCTCTATTTCTCTGGGGTATTTTGATGGCTAGGTATCATGGTTTTCAGAAGATTGAACTTCAAACTATCGCGATGCCTGAAGCGTTACAATCGATACTGTACGCAATAAGGTTTAAGATATGACTTTTTAACTAGTCTATAACACTCACTCTCTCTCTCTCTCTCTCTCTCTCTCTCTCTCTCTCTCTCTCTCTCTCTCTCTCTCTCTCTCTCTCTCTCTCTCTCTCTCTCTCTCTCTCTCTCTCTCTCTCTCTCCCCTATATGTTTAACATGGTCAGAAAAAGGCGTCAAAATCCCTAAATGCTCTCATAGTGTGTATCATTTCGTAGCTACAAATCCTTTAACCCTGAGCATTTCTTATACGATCTATGTACGACCGACTTTTCCACTGTGTTTCAGTACACTGACCCCAATAAAGCCCTTGAAAAATGGTATAATACCTTCATCCAAATATACGATAAACATGCCCCTTTTATAGCCAAACGTGTCAAGCCTGAAGGTAAACCCCCCATGGTTAAACGATAATATAAATGCGGAAATAAAGACTCGTGAAAGTTTAGTACAAACAACTGGTAAGGACGTGGCTTTTAAAACGCAGCGAAACAAAATAACAAATATGAAGCGAGTTGCAAAGAAAGTATTTTGGTGATCTTATTCAATCTAAAAAAGACTCAAAATCTATCTGGAAAGCAATTAACCAATTATCCTGTACATTTTCAACACATAGTGCGCCCTTGGCAAACGATCTCTCTGTAGAAGAACTCAACAATCATTTCTGTACCATAGCCGATAAAACTATACTAGCCGACCGAACTAGTTCTAATGATCTATTGTTACTGAAGGAGTACTGTCACTCCAAAAAACTAGGTCCTAATCTCAGTTTTCAGTATATGGCTTGTACATGAGGTGTACCAAGAATTACTTCAACTCAAGCATTCTAAATGTTGCGGCTTAGATCATATTGATAATTATATCTTAAAGTTATCTGCGCCTATTATCACTGACTGTCTTACCTATATCTATAACCTTTGCATTGAGAAAGGCTGTTATCTCCAATTATTTAAAGACGCCAAGGTGATACCACTTTATAAATCTGGTGACCCCCAAGATCCGTCAAACTACCGACCTATATCTATCTTGTCTAACCTCTCCAAACCTCTAGAAAAGCACTTAAAGCGTAATCTTCAGACATACTTTACTACACATGATCTTTTCAATTGTAACCAAAGTGGCTTTAGAGAAAATCATTCCTGCCAAACTGTACTCACTAATCTAGTCGAATACTAATATTAATAATTACCTTCTCACCGGTGCTATTTTCGTTGACTTTGCTAAAGCTTTTGATGTTATTGACCATGCCCTTTTATTTAAAAAAAAAACTATCATTGTACGGTTTAACCCAAGATTATATCGCCCTCGTTTCGTCCTTTCTATCTGACAGACGACAAACCGTCTCCAAAGATATTATTACATCTTCATTGCAATCAGTCAATTATGGAGTTCCCCAAGGCTCTGTCTTAGGACCTATCGTATTCACCTTTTATATAAATGACCTCCCGCTCCATCTTACTTCACCGTGTGAACATTTTGCAGACGACACCACAATCCATAAAAACAAAACGGTTATAATGCTGACTCAATCTGTTCTGAATTTGCAGAGTGACAGTAATAATTTAGTTGACTGGTCAGAGCAAAATCATATGGCATTACATCCAAACAAATCTAAATTCATGTCAATCACAAGACAAAAGAGGCAACACTTTAAAAATCAATTAAGTACACCAACTATCTATGAAAAGTCTCTAGAAGAAGTTACTTCACACATATTACTCGGCCTATACATTGACAACTTATCATGGTCAAAACACATGCAAATACTGGCCAAGAAAATCTCAAAAAAAGTATTCCAGCTCAATAGAATAAAGCACTTTTTGGATCAACATACCCGTAAACTTTTTTTCCATGCCTATATTCAGCCTGACATTGATTAGAGTATACATCAACATGTTGGGATTCAGCTAGTAAAAACACACTCAAACACGTTGAAAGATTATATAAACGTTCACTTAAACTAATACTCCTTAAATCGTCCTCCCTTGAAACCAATGACTATAAAGAACTCAACATTCTACCATTTGATTTGAAATGTCTACTAAACAAAGGTACCCTTATGTACAAGATCATAAATAAGTTAGTACCAAAATATCTTATTACTAAATTTAAAGTCCATGCAATTCGAAGCAAAACCAAATTAATAATGCCCCGCCCCAGAACAGATCTATATAAAGCATCCCTTACATACTCAGGTGGTAAACTGTGGAACGACATCCCTGATAATTTCAAAAAATAAAACTAGCGTATCTTCCTTTCGCAAATCTTATCACAAGTACATAATGGACAATCTTGTCCATCAGGTATGTTAATGACTTTTACTACAAATATCAACTTATGCCAAGATTCTTGTAAATCTTTTATGTCTCTCTGTATATCTGTTTAATGTCCCAATCTGATTCTCTGTCAATTATTTCATGTGCCAATTTTTGTTTCATTTTCTTGACTTGATTGTTTTTATGTCAATTTTTCATTGCCTGATGCAGTGTGTGAGTGAGAGGGCCAGGTGCAAAGAAGCTATTGTAGCTTATCCTTTTTACCCTCAATAAAACATTCGTATTTCGTATTTGTCCTCTGTGTGTGTGTGTGTGTGTGTGTGTGTGTGTGTGTGTATGTGGCATAAGAGAAAGGTCTGTTTAGAGAGAAAGGTCCCCCTTTAATGTCAGTGTAAGGTAAGGTAGATTCGGGCTTGTTTTACAGGTATTGCCTGACAGACATTTTAGGGGGGAACCAGTTTTTGAGCGATGGGACGGATGGGGGGGGGGGAGGTAGAGGAAGAGGGGTGGAAAGGGGGGGTGGGTTGGGGTGGAGATGGGGTATGCATAGTAGAGGCCATGAGAGTGGAGTCGGAGAGGTGGGGGTCAGGACAGGGTGTGTGTGTGTGGGGGGGGGGGGCATGTGATAGTTAAGTGGGCGTAAGGGACTATCATCGTGTCTTTGTGTTTCGCCATGTTGCAAGACAGGTCGGTTTTACCTGCCTTTTTTTGTTGCTGGGCCGGGGGGTGGGGGGAGCGTGAGTGCGGGGGGCGGGGGGTGGGGAGCACTGCATGGAAGAGGAAGAGGTGGCGTGGGGGAGGGAGGGGGGGGGCTTACTTCTAAAGAAAAAATGTAACACTGTGTGGGTGGTGGTGAATTTCGAAGTTAGCTTCTGTGTCTATCTTTTCTTTGGTTGCTTGGCGTCTATTTTCTCTACACTCTCTCTCTCTCTCTCTCTCTCTCTCTCTCTCTCTCTCTCTCTCTCTCTCTCTCTCTCTCTCTCTCTCTCTCTCTCTCTCTCTCTCTCTCTCTCTCTCTCTCTCTCTCCTCCCCTCTCTCTCTCTCTCTCTCTCTCTCTCTCTCTCTCTCTCTCTCTCTCTCATGATCTCTCACTCTCTCTCTCTCTCTCTCTCTCTCTCACCTAGGCATCTCTCTCTCTTCTCTCTCTCTGGTGGATTCCAGTGGTGGGAACGACTCTCTTCTTCTTCTATGACCCACCCATCTCCATCGTGGGGATACCGGAGGTGGGGGATGGGGGGTCTTTTGTATTAATAGTTCCCCCACCTTCTGGAAGTCCTCTGTGCTTGTAACTTCATCTAATCTGTCACTCTATTTGACTCTGCCTTTTCCCTTTGCTTACTGTCATCTTCTAATCTTTCTGCCTTACTGCGGGTCCATTCTCCTGCCTTTTGTTTCAAGAAAGACTTTCAAAAAGATTTCCTCCAGCCGAAGTCGGGCTTGCTGGTGGGCCTAACTATTTCTTACTGCATCTGCGCTCATAATTGACAGGAAACTGTCTGAGCGATCGAAGAAGAAGAAAAGAAGAAACACGTTACATTTTGTCTTCACTACTGCTTTTACCAACGGTCAAGAAAGAAATAGAAACAAACAAGAGACAGACAGACAGACAAAAAGGCAGAGAGACATAGAGATAGACAGACAGACAGACAGATAGATAGGTACAGACAAACAGACACACTCAAACACAGACAGTCAGACAGTTCAGAGACACTCGTATAGAGGTCACGCGGACGTATAGACGCCCGGACATATAGACACGCGGACACATAGGCATGATCCCATACAGAAACAAGGGCATCGCCGAGCGGCAGCAACGCATTGTGACAATGCAAACCCGGCCAGAGGTATGTCCTGTCCCCCCCCCCCCCACCCCCCAATAAACACACCACTTTCCACCCTTACAGAACGCATAAAATACATAGCCCAAAATTTGAAGCGATTCTGTTCAGTAGTTCACGAGATACAGCTGAACTTTTATGCAAACTTCCTTGCACCGAGTGATGTCCTCGCCCCCCCCCCCCCCCCCCCCCCCCCCCCCCCCCCCAATAAACACACCACTTTCCACCCTTACAGAACGCATAAAATACATAGCCCAAAATTTGAAGCGATTCTGTTCAGTAGTTCACGAGATACAGCTGAACTTTTATACACACTTCCTTGCACCATGGTACACCACCACACAAAATTTGAAGCGATTCTGTTCACTAGTTCACAAAATAAAGCTGGGGGGAAATTACATAGCCCAAAGAAGGAAATTTCGGTTTTCAAGGTCAAACTTCAAGGTCAAGGTCAGCACGGTGTTGATTAACGAAAGGAAGCTTCCTTTTGAAGCTGTCTACCCCTCTGCCAATTTTAATCAAAATCCAAACAGTAATTTTTAAGATAATCGATACACAGACAGACACACACACACAGACAGACAGACACACATACACACAAACCGATCGCAATACCTCGGCCTCTGGCCGGGTAAAAATGGAGTCAGTAGTGGTGAGCGATTGTGATGTATAATATTAGATCATTGTGGGTGGTGGTGGTGCGGGAGATATGAAGAGGCAAGTCGAGGGGTAAGATAAATGCACGCAGCACCCCGTGTTTGAATTGAATGGCTGGGGCGGAAAGAATGGCTTCATCGGGAGGAGAGCACTTAGGAAGTAACTAACAATCAGACTCTTCATGAACAAAAAATATATATATATAACTGTTTTAGAGTGTTATAGAGCTAGCTGTGTCGTTACGTTTTGTGTTTCTATGCAGGTGGGCTGCTCTGTGCTGGTTGGCTGCAGTGAACCGCTGCTCTGTGTGTGTGTGTGTGTGTGTGTGTGTTGTGCGTGTGTGTGTGTGTGTCATAAGTCATAAGTTTCTTGGCATTTTGCAACGCACATGGAAGCTTGTCTTTCACCGTGTAAAATAAAAATATTAAATAAAATTATGAAACATATATTTACATAACAAATATGTAATTCTCACACCACACCCAATCATTCATCCGCTCTCCGCTATCTTGCTCACTCATCATGCAACCCACCACCACTTCCGCCTTCATTTTTAACCCTGTGTGTGTGTGTGTGTGTGTGTGTGTGTGTGTGTCTGCCTGTCTGTTTGTCTATGTCTATGTCTGGGTACGCATCTGTATCCGTTGTCTGGGCATGTGTCTGTCTGTATCTGTGTTTGTTTGTGTGTACGCGAGAGAAGAGAGACGTCTACACCAGTAGCCATGCAGTCTGTTGAACATGGAAAATGGTAAACAAAAATAGCATTCCGTGTACTGTTATATCAACACTATCTGTAATTTAGAAACATTTTTGGTTCATATTGCATTGCACACACACTAATCTGTTTATCCAATACGCGTTTAACTAGCGTAGCTTCAAATCGGGCAAACTTTTCCCAGTTGTTTTCGCATAAACATTCTTTAGACCTACAATACTGCGATGGCTTGGAGTCGAAATGGACTATTATTGGATTTATTACGAAAACTAATAACTTGTATCAAACAATGACTGCATAAATATAAAAAGGGGGTTTTGCTTTTTATATTTCTTTTTTTATATATACAATTTATTAGTTTTCGTAATAAGTTCAATAATATGTCAATGGACTATCTAAAGTCTCTGGTTCTTTTAGAAGCTCAAGGAGGGAAAATAAAGACAATATATTAATGCCAAGCAATGGTAGTTTGTTAGTTAGTTAGTTAGTCAGGTACGCCAATGGTTGTGTCAAGTAAGTTACAGCAATAATTCTATGAAACACTACGCTCCCGTTTTCGTTCGCTCGCACGTGCGGCTTGTCTGATCAATCCCATCCATATTATAAGAGAGGAATGCTGCCTCTCCCCAGGCGAGTTGCCCCGCGCCAGAGCTGTCAGCTATCCTGGTTTCCCCATGGCCTGTCACAGCCAACTTGAAGCTGCAATGAGCACCACGACAGCTGAAGGTGACAGGAAGGAATGTCTGGGAGATGATGGAATTGGATTAGGTAGAACGAGAGGTGATTGTGTTAGCTTTCAGCTGACAGTAGCTTTGCCACCCTGAGAGCTTTATTATTTTAAAAATTCTTCTCTGCATAGAAAGTCTGGCAAACTGGTGTCTTGGCAGCCTGTTATATTTTTGAAGGAATACTCAGTATTTTCTGGTTGTTGCTGTTGGTATGTTTGTTTGTTTGTTTGTGTATTTTTTGTGTGGAAAAAGCACATTACCATTACAAGAGAACATATTGAAGAATATAAAATTGGGATAATGTGTAATGAAATCAGATGTTGTTCATATTTGTAAACAGCATAGCAAATAGTGCAGGCAGAGGTGGTTGTTGTTTTTTCTTTAACGAGGCAAACTTTGTTGGCCTATAATATAGTCAGCGTTTGTTTTAGACGCCATTGTTTTTAATAAAACGAACACACGGTGGATTAAATAATGCACATATTGCACCAATAAGTGGGAATCAGTATCCTGCTTTATGTTCGGTGAAAAGGATTGAGAGTGAGGATCATTGATGTTTCAATATTCTGTAATTACCTGCAAAAGGACAGGACCTCGGCATTGATTTGTGGAAAATATGCAGGATGATTCGAAATTACTGTAAGAGTATTCCCTGGAATCCACTTTTCTGTCTGATATTTCTGGAAACTGAGTGGAATAAACAAAATATGTGGAGTAGTCACTTGTCTTGTTAGCTAACCTTACTATTGCACACAGAAACACCCCAAAATAACGGACATTGTTGACGTTTTCTTAGCAGACATGCTACACATAGTTACTATGTTGAATGTTCAAGCACACTGGCACTGAAAAGCATCAAGAAACTATCCCAAAATGAAATTCATTTGCAGTCATTTTTCCAGATCACAAAATAATCGACAGTTATTAAGAGAGTGTTCGTTTTGACCCTGATGCGTGACATTGTGATGTTTGTCCCTGGAAATAAGTCTCTGTCCCTGGTTTTTAAGCAGTTTGTCCCTGGAAATAAGTATCTGTTCCTGGTTTTTAAGCAGTTTTTAAGCAGTTTGTCCCTGGAAAT
>CM065687.1:23097295-23127295 GCA_017654935.2 Phymorhynchus buccinoides | reverse complement strand
GTTCCATATGGCTACGGCCGGGAGGACGTAAAGCTAACTTTTCGTATCGTTTCACACAAAAACAGACAGTTATTTTAACAACTAAGCATATAAAAAAATGTTTTAATGAAAAAATAAGAAGCGGGGAAAGACTGCGGTCGTTAACACAAAAAGAAGAGACAAAAATGGAAGCGTTGTAAAAGATCAAAGAGGAGCGAGATGGCAAGTTGAAGTAACAGCCATGCTCTCTGCAGATCTGTGAAAGATGCCATGAAAACAAGAATTAACTCTTGTTTTATATAGAACTAGCGCAACGCCTAGTACTGGCAATGCACCATACTGGTAACACCTAGTAACGGTAACGGCAAGTACTGGTAACGCTGAGTACAGCAAATTTGAAGCGATTCGGTTAAGAAACGGCGGAGTTATAAGGCCCCGTTTCCCGTTGGCGCTGCTCTGAGAGTGACGCGTTCTCCCGATTCTCTTCAAATTTGCTGCTAGGCGTTGCCCGGGCCATAGCAAGCCTGACAGCAAATTTGAATCAATTCGGTTAAGAAACGGCGGAGTTATGCGTGAAAAGGTGAAGCGGCGTATAGCGCGCGCGTTTCTGAACCGATTCGCTTCCGGTTTGGCACAACGATAGTAACCGTCCCCGGTCATCTACCTGCCAAATCCGAAGGCAATCGGCCCAGAAACACCGGAGCTACGGGCGCCGAAAGGCCGTCGGATGCGCGTTTCGCGCATTTGCCGAACCGCGCAAATGACACGGTTGTCGTTAGGGCTCACAGCAAATTTGAAGCGAATCGGTCGAAAAACGGCGGAGTTATAAGGCCCGTTTCGTGTTTCAGACACACACACACACACACACACACACACACACACACACACACACACACACACACACACACACACACACACACACACACACACACACACACACACACACACACACACACACACACACACGGACAGTTGGCTTTTTACTATATGATGATGATGCTTTGTTTGTCTCACTTTGGCTCTGATCCACGCATTGCTAGATGATTGGTATCGTAATCAACTTTGGTGGAGGGGAGTTAATTAGAAAGAGTTCAATTTCGTTATCTCCTCCCTTGGCCTCGCTGTTTCACTTTTTAAGAATTAACAAGATCGTTCCATTCATGTAATGCTAGATGATATAATTTACATCATTTGTACCATTGTGTTACTTTTTTGTTTTGTTTCCATAACTATCTCATTTTACTACACTGTATAACCAGAACAACATGTTGACATAATTATCTCACTTTACTATAAGCAAAACACCTTGTTGAACATAACTATCTCCCCCATTGTGTTACATTACCTCCTCCCTCCTCCCTCCCCCCCCCCCAAAAAAAAAAGAAGAAGAAGAAAAAAAAAAAAAAAAAAAGATGCGAAAAAAAGTTTGCAACAAACGTTTAATTCGGGAAACACCACCTAAGATATCTGATCATTGGGTTAACTGAGATGACGAGCATCTCCTTCTGCGAATGTTCATTATGCTTGGGCCAGTAGTTTATGTTGTGCCGATTTGAACTCCTAAGTTATTGTCTCTATTGACCACTGCAAAGAACACCTTTTGCAAGAGTGAATGCCCTTGGTGGGTGGGGGAAGATGGTTGAGTACTGACCAAACAAGGGCATAACTCTCGCCAATAACCCTATTTTAGGCCACTTAATGGCTGCCTTTTGCAAGAGTGAATGCCCTTTTGGATACTGATCACCAAGGGCTTAGCTCTTGCCGTCAAGGGCGTTAATAACCCTAGTTGCAGTGGCCAATACAAGACAGGCAGAAAGATAATGAAAATGAAAAATAAACACCCGAAGGGGCTGATGGGGCCCACCCAGAGACGCACTGGCCTCCACCTGCCCTACCAACACAAGAGCTGGCCTACACCAACCCTGGAAACCCGTGCAGATGTTATGTGGGATACCTCATACGGATAGTAAAGTACTTTCATTCTTGAAGAACGTGCGGGAGCACGAACAAAAAATTTTTTGTCAGAGCCACTTAAACGCTGAACGTTTAACTCTTTAACGTAAACATCGCACGTGAGCACCGTCTAATTGGAACAGTTTTACCGGGTTTGCTGAAGAGTCATAAGATTCGCACCAGTGCCATCACCCCAACAATGTTTGCGTTTCTAACCACCCAAGCTGTACTATATATTAGTTTTAAAAAAAATTCAAGTGCCCTGTTAAATCTAAACTTATTTTTGTGTGTTTTTTCTCTTCCGTGTCATGATTTATGTGTCAACTATTGTTGAAAGGGCATTTCTGCCTAGGAGATTATGCTTTTGCTTTTTGTTGGTTGGTTTGTTACTGTTACCAGACCTGTTTGCTCAACTCTTTTCGAGTAGTATTCTACTCAATTTGGACCTCTACTACTCTTCAAAATTGAAAATAATGCTCTAATTACTCATTTTCAGTGAACATTGTTTGATGGTTTAATGAATAAAACTGCCCGGTACACATTTTGCACCAAAACTACTCATTTCAACTATCCAGACTACTCTAGACTTGTGTAGGGGGTAACCATGTCTGTATTAGTGCGTTTGTCTATGAAACCAAAGTAACTCAACTAAAGCTTCTCTACTCCAAGTCTCTGTACACGTGAATATATTTCACTCTTTCTTCATGACAACTACAGTGATAATGTAAGTCATGTTACGACTGGCCTGTCACTGTGTTGCCATGGGGAAAGAGTGAATAATGTTCACGCGTACAGAGACCTTTACAGTGCACACGTTTTAGTACAAATGTATCTGCATTATATTGTGTTCTACAGCTTGCTTACTGAATGAAGGTTAGGTTTTACGTCCACTAGGCTGCAAAACAGCACATATAATAATAACAATAGTGCATTTGTATAGCTCTTTACCTCAAATGAGCCCAAAGCGCTTTACAATCGAATATTCATCAGCAAAAATATGGGACGAACCATCAACCAACCATCATTCAATGCTCTGAGCAGATCATGGAGGTACTGCAATACCAGGTGTGGTCCTTTAGCTTTCTTACCTACCGCCGCTCGTACCATTATTATGTAGGGGAGTTGACATCCTTTTGCAACCGTATTCAGCCGACAATAAGTATTGTCGCATTTCCATACGCTTTGTCATACAAATAGGTATTGAAGGTTTCGCACTCGCGTTAATAGTAATACTCTTGAGGGAGGATTCGTAGATCTTGATCCAAAGATTCCCACCACCACCCGTGGGGATACCGGGGGGTATTTTATGTAGATAGTTCCCCCGCCTTCTGGAAGTTCTGTGCTTGTAACTTCCTCTAATCTGTCACTCTCTTTGACTCTGCCTTTTCCCTTTGCTTACTGTCATCTACTATCTTTCTGCCTTACTGGTCCATTCTCCTGCCCTTTTTTTTTTCTCTCCAAGAAACGGTTTCAAAAAAAATTTCCTCCAGCCGAAGTCGGGACTTGCTGGGTCTATTTTCTTAGTTAGGCGCATAACGGCAGCATGACGCATTTGCTCTCCCCATTGACAGGAAACTGTCTGAGCGATCGAAGAAGAAGAAGAAGATCCAAAGATAATCTGCGAAGAAAGTAACACTGGCTAGCTTGTAGCGTTCGTCCCAGACTGTGGCTAAATATCGGTCCATGTACATACAATCGGACACCGTTGCATCGCGGAATGCATTTTCGATACTGTGTCGTTGGTACCTTTTGGTGGCAGTAGTAGGACTCTTTTTTTATGCAGCTGGAAACTCCAGTTTTTGTTACGCAGATGAAGACAATCCCTAACAAAGAGTGTAATAGTACCCGGCTTTAGTCACGGGAACAAAGGACTGAGCTGGGGGGGGGGGGGGGGGGGGGGGGGGGGGACAGTGAACTGCTGTCTGTATAGTACAATAGTAACTTAATTCAGACTTATGACATGGGTGCTACTCTTTCATTTTTGCACTGATTTCAGTATTTATAATTTTACCAGAAACGGAACTTCAGGGTGTTTTTTTAATTCATCAACAACAAAAATTGACCACAAGCGATTTGGGGCGTTTTGAACTGGGTGGTTCTATCTTGGAAGTTTACAAAGGCAATGTAATAATATTGCAAGGCTTATCAGACTCAAACTGTCTTTGTCTATCATTTTAGCTGTCTGTCTATCTCGTTATATCTCTCTCTTAACTTGCCCCCCTGAATTGTCCGACGGGGCTCTGCCCCTGTACCCTGCCGGGGTCATGGGTCCCTGGACCCCTGCCTTTCAGTTTGTTTTCATTTTGGGGAGTTAATTGCACCCATGAGACTAGGATTTCAGAAAAGGTTATATACCTTGTCTCTATCTGAGTCTCTATGTTCTTTGGTTGGTTTGTCTTTTGTTTTGTTTCTCTGTCAAGTTTGTGTGTGTGTGTGTGTGTGTGTGTGCGCGCACGTGCGCGCATGTATGTGTGTTGACTATGTTACCGTTTCCCCCCTTATTTATAGACTGGAGGTGTTCTTGAACATCTTGAAAAGTCGACTCCTCTGTGTCTCAGAAGAGTCACTCCATCACTCTGTTCCATCTACTATTCCGCTTTCTCCGCCCTTTAAACAAAAAAAAAGGCTGCAAACAGTTTTCGTGAAGAAAGAATTCATCAGTGTCACCACTGTGCCAGTTGCTTTTTATGTTAAACTGCTCACTCTTTCTGTGTTTGTCTGTCTGTCTGTCCCCCCTCTATCTCTCGATTTCCCATTGTTACATCTTCCCACATGACATGGGCACATGGCCTGGTCATTAAGCAGTTCATCCCCTCTCTCTCTCTCTCTCTCTCTCTCTCTCTCTCTCTCTCTCTCTCTCTCTCTCTCTCTCTCTCTCTCTCTCTCTCTCTCTCTCTCTCTCTCTCTCTCTCTCTCTCTCTTAGCTTGTGCAAGCACTCAAGTAATTATAACAATTAAGGTCTCGGTACACGTTTACACTATTCACAAAATATCTCCATTTCCCCATGGCAACACAGTGTTGTTAGGCCACTCATATGACTTACATCTCACTGTGTTGCCATGGGGAAATAGAGATATTTTGTGAATATATGTTGACGTGTACAGAGACATTTATCTATGAACATAAACAAAGCTCTTGTAGTCGGAAATCAATGCCTTTTCTGAAATGTAGAAATTACACGATGTGTTTCTTTAAAAAGCTTTTGTTTGTCACTATTGTTATGGGCCAGGGGCCAAACTGATTCTGACCCCTCTCTCTCTCTCTCTCTCTCTCTCTCTCTCTCTCTCTCTCTCTCTCTCTCTCTCTCTCTCTCTCTCTCTCTCTCTCTTCTCCTCTCTCTCTCTCTCTCTCTCTCTCTCCCTCCCTCCCTCTCTCCCCCTCCCTCTCTCTCCTCTCCTCTCCCCCCTCCCTCCCTCCCTCCCTCCCTCCCTCCCTCCCTCTCTCTCTCTCTCTCTCTCTCTCTCTCTCTCTCTCTCTCTCTCTCTCTCTCTCTCTCTCTCTCTCTCGCTCCCTCCCTCATATGAGATCAATAGAGAGAATACTGAACTAAACACCGTGGTGAACAATGTTTGTGGCTGCATGGAGTGACAAATGGCCACAATGTTGGAAGAGCTGCTTTGATGCTTGCTACTCCTTTACTTGGTTTTCTTCCCAACAGAACGTCAGTTGGTTATAAATAAAATGTTTCGGGGTGATTTACTTTGTTGCGTACAAACGCCTGTACTGGTTAGAATTAGTTTGGAAGTGTAGTTTGTGTGAGGCGCGCAGTTCTGAAAATAAAAGGTAGTTTTCGCACGCGAGAGAGAGAGAGAGAGAGAGAGAGAGAGAGAGAGGGAGAGAGGGAGAGAGGGAGGGAGGGAGGGGAGGGAGGGAGGGAGGGAGGGAGGGAGAGAGAGAGAGAGAGAGAGAGAGAGAGAGAGAGATTAAATATGTATTCTCTGTTTCATTAACTCGATATTCAATCTGCATGTGATTCGTTTTTGGATTTTTTCAAATTTCCTTGTTAGAGTTTTTTGTTTTTTTTTTTTTAAGGGGGGGGGGGGGGGCGGCAGAAATGTAAAAAGGCCTTCAATGTGCCTATTCCTTTACCCAAATCAATCAATCAATCAATCAATCTTCTTCTTCTTCTTCTTCTTCTTCTTCTTCTTCTTCTTCTTCTTCTTCTTCTTCTTCTTCCGTTGTGAAAATAGTTCGAGTTCGATGACTTCAAGAGTGACTTCCTGTGATGCACCAAGAAAAATAGTGTGATTTTGATTTTAAAAGATTCTGTAATACAATCATTAAAAATCAATTAGGGTGATTCTCTATGATGCATGATGAAACTGGTTTGACGAAAGTAGTTTGGACTACTTTGTCTGTGGTGCAAGTTTGAATATGATTTTCAAGCTACAATTAGTATGACGAAAATAGTGTGTGGGTGATTTTTGCAGTGGGAACATAAGATCTCACCAAGCGTCAATGGACAGGTTGTTGCTGTGCCTCCTGCTGTTGGTACAGATCAGTGATTTTGTTCTGCACGCTGTTGCTACGATTTCGTGGTTTTAGTTCTTGTGAATAAGAAGCAAACCTTCGTTTTGCCGATGATGTCGACGGCTTGGCAGGTAAAGAAGAAAAACTGGAGAACCTCGTGAAAACGCTGGACACAACATCCACAGCATGGAGATCAGTGCTGAGAAGACTAAGATCGTGTCAAGCAAAGCAGACGGCCTTAACATCAATATCAAGGAAAAGACCAAACTCTTGAAAGAGTCACCAACTTCAAATATCTTGGGGCCATTGTGACGGATGAGGGGTCGAGGAAGGAGGTCCTAGCAAGAATAGCACAAGCAACAACAGCGCTGACAAAGCTGAAAACAGAACATCAGCAGCAAATAAAAGATCCGACTACTCCGTTCTCTCGTCACATCAACCTTCCTGTATTGGTGTGAAACATGGACCCTCACCACAGACTTGGTAAAAGAATACAAGCATTCTAAATGAGATGCTATAGAAACATCCTGGGCATCACATTCAGAGATCGACTCACAAACGAAGAAGTGCGGAACCGAGTTAAAGCAGCCATTGGACCATAATTATGATGACCTTTCTATTGTTGAAACTAGAAAAATGAAATGGTAAGGCCACGTAACAAGATCATCCTGGCTCGCCAAAACCATCCTTCAAGGCACTGTACCAGGTGGGAGGAGAAGAAGAGGAAGACCAAGGAAGCGCTGGGAGGACAACATCAGGGATTGGACGGGTCTGCCTTTTGACAGAACTATGAGGCTAGCTGAGGACAACATCAGGGATTGGACGGGTCTGCCTTTTGCCAGAACTATGAGGCTAGCTGAGGACAGGGTCGGATCAGGGATTGTCAGATCATCAGGGTCTTGGCTAATGGGCTTTAATAATACAGATACTATGAGGCTAGCTGAGGAGTGGGCAGCTGGTCGGAGCTGGACAAGGTTTGTTGTACCCAGATCATCAGTGGTGTCCCAAAGAATTTTAAAAGCCCCAGTTGGCTAAAATCCAGGGCTAAGTAAGTAATAATACGAGAGCGTGTGACCTTTTACCCCGCCACGTGGGCAACAAGGGTATAATAATGCGGGTGGTGTAATGGGGCCTGTCTCGGCGACACACTCTTTCGTTTCCGATATTGACTGCCAGGCAACACAAGCTTAAAGCTTATACTGTGGGCAGCATGCTGTTATTAAACCTGATCTAAACATTATCAAAGAAAAATTAATAAAGAAGAAAAAATTTACATTCAAAATATGAAAGAGACAAACTTTGTGATATACACAAAACACAGAAAGTAAAGGATGAATAAAATGGGGGAATACAAAAGATTCATTATGAAGTGAATGATGGGGGATACAAAAGATAATTACTAATTGCATTGGTTACAAAGCATCTTACTTGCTAAACAAGGATCCCTGTACATTAAAAAATTATTTTGTTATTATTATGTATAGGGAAGGTCGGCCATACACTGGTGTAATACATTGAAAATACAAACTATGAATGGAAAAGATGATAAACATAAATGGCTATGAATATTGACATGGTAAATATGACTATTAATGAACATCAATTAGTAAATATGTCACCAAATACTTGCGACAGAAACGTTTTTGAATGAACGTTTGTAATCTATTATATAGTCTATTGTATTTGATCGAGCTATATGAAAGAGTTGACAGGAAAGTAGGTAATGCTCAGAAGTTTCCAAAGCAACACCACAACCACATTTATTAATTAAATGTCTGTTAAATAAGTCATAATTGAGATTGCTAATTCCTAAACGAAGTTGACAGTGTATTATTTGTTCATTTCTATTACCAAAATAATAATAATATATTTCAGTTTATCAGTTGCTTTAAGCAAATCTTTAATATTTCCAAACAACACAAATAACACAAAGCGAAAGAGAGCATCAACAAACTAGCGCTTATAGCGTGTTCCTGAAATATTTCATGAAAAATATTTGGTGAATGACAAGACTGTGTAAGTACAATTTATCAGTTTATAGTTTCTTTTTTTTTCATATTCCACCCACCTACCCACCCTTTCCCATCCGTTTTTTTAAATTATAGGGGAAGACGGGGTAAAAAAAGCGCATGGGCGGGTAAGAAGCCCACCCCAATTATCTCATGAAATGAAGCAAATTTCAGTCTCATTTTGCCCATGAGACGAGCGTTAATGTCTAGCATTCGTCTCATGGGCAAATTTGACTGAAATTTTCTTTATTTCATGAGATAATTGTGGTGGGCTTCTTACCCGCCCATGCGCTTTTTACCCCGTCTTCCCCTATCTGTTGTGATGTGTTTAGACGTTCCCCCTTTTCCTTTTGTTGGGCTCTTTTTCTTTCTTTCTTTCTTTTATGAACTAAACAAGCTGGCTTCACTCACTAGGCTTCAAGTTTTTTGACATAGTGATGTGTTTCTAGATATGGATGGACTAGGGAATGGTCATCGTTGTCAACACCAGGTTCTGGTTTCGATACTGGAAGAGGAGAGGGAAAGGGATTTCTTTCTCTTTTCTTTTCTTTCGAAGGTCTTTCTTTCTTTTTTTCTTTGAAAATAAACAAGCTGGCTTCACTCACTAGGCTTCAAGTTTGTTGACATAGTGATGTGTTTCTAGATATGGATGGATTAGGGAATGGTCATCGTTGTCAACACCAGGTTCTGGTTTCGATACTGGAAGAGGAGAGGGAAAGGGATTTCTTTCTCTTTTCTTTCTTTCTTTTTTTCTTTCTTTCTTTCTTTTATGAAATAAACAAGCTGGCTTCACTCACTAGGCTTCAAGTTTTTTGACATAGTGATGTGTTTCTAGATATGGATGGATTAGGGAATGGTCATCGTTGTCAACACCAGGTTCTGGTTTCGATACTGGAAGAGGAGAGGGAAAGGGATTTCTTTCTCTTTTTTTCTTCTTTTTTTTTGGTGGAGGTGGGGGGTGTTGAAGGGGAAAGCTGAGTGTATTGTCTGCCACTCCATTGTTCCATGTTCTGCTTCCCCCCCAAAAAAAAAAAGAAGACACGGGATTAAAAATACAACAACATCTCTGGGATCGGGAATGACAGAGAAGATAAACTCTGGGAACGAAAGAAGAGAAGACTCTTCGACATTGTCAGCGACTCGTCTGCTGTATAATCTATTCGTCTCAGCCTCTCCCACTGTCCATCCGTCTCTGTATAATCTATTCGTCTCAGCCTCTCCCACTGTCCGTTCGTCTCTGTGTTGGTCTGTGTCTGGTCTCTTTGTATGTAGGCCTCTTCTGGAAGTCTGTGCTTGTAGCTTCCTCTAATCTGCCACTCTCTTTGACTCTGCCTTTTCCCTTTGCTTTCTGTCATCTACTATCTTTCTGACTTATTGGCCCATTTCCTGCCTTTAAAAAAAAATCTTCCAAATATTAATTTTTTGCTTCGAGCTCCTCCGAAATGGAATGTTTCGGCTGTACGCAGCGTGGAGACCAGTGAAAACTGAAAATCTGACACATACGTACCTACCCATTATGGAAATGCAGAAGAAGAAGTATGTAGGCCTATGTGTGTGTGTCTCTCTTCCCCCTCCCCCTCTCCCTCTCTGTCTCTCTCTCTCTCTCTCTCTCTGACTCTCTTCTCCTCTCTCTCTCTGTCTCTCTCTCCTCTCTCTCTCTCTCTCTCTCTCTCAAATCTCTCTCTCTTTCTCCTCTTCTCTCTCCTCTTCTCTCCTCTCTCTCCTCTCCTCTCTCTACTCTCTCTCTCTCCTCTCTCTCTCTCTCTCTCTCTCTCTCTCTCTCTCTCACTCTCTCTCGTCTCTTACCCATTCTCTCTCTGCTCTCTCTCTCTCTCTAGGCTCTCTCTCTCTCTCTCTCTCTCTCTCTCTCTCTCTCTCTCTCTCTCTCTCCTCTCTCTCTCTCTCTCTCTCTCTCTCTCTCTCTCTCTCTCTCTCTCTCTCTCTCTCTCTCTCTCTCTCTCTCTCTCTCTCTCTCTCTCTCTCTCTCTCTCTCTCTCTCTCTCCTCTCTCTCCCCCCCCCCGCGTGTCTCTCGCTATTTCTATCTCCCCTGTTACAGAGAGTGTTTTAATAAATCAACATATGCAGCAGGTGCATGCTCATTCACGCAAAATTACATTCTTTCATGCACACGCTTACTAGACACTCGCAACACACACACACACACACACACACACACACACACACACACACACACACACACACACACACACACACACACACACACACACACACACACACACACACACACACACACACACACACTGATACAGAGAGAGGGGGGGGGGGGGGGTATAAGGAGAGAGAGAGATGACGAAAAGAAGAGACAAGTGCAACGCCGAGCGGCTGCAAAGTCCCCTCGCAGCATCGCCGAGCTACTCCGAAATCGGAATGTGTCGGCTGTACACATACATAAAAACGCATCAAAACAGCTCGTAACTACATAAAAACGCATCAAAACAGCACGTAACTGAATAGCTTTTTATATATAGCCTTGGGGTTCGGACCCGTGATTTATAGCGCGCGCGCACAGAAAAATTCATGATAACTATGTTATAGACCATTCATCAAGAAATGTTGTGAAAAACACTGCATTAAAATACATGCAAAACTTCGCGAGATATTAGCGACTGTGTGTTTCAGGGTTTGAACCCCGTAACTGGCGCGACCTTGACCTTAATGTAAAACTAAATACATCAGTGGATAGCTTGCATCTTGGCAAACTAGTATACCAAATTTGATGATGATAGACTGAATAGTTTTTTGAGAAAAACGGACGAATAGCCGGACGGACGGAGGCACGCCGGACGGACGGACACCGGACGGACGGACGGAAGGACCAGACAAAAACAATAGCTCCCCGAACCTTCTGCTCGGGAACTAAAAACAGAAAGAGGAAGAGTAACATACAAGAAACAGGAAGGGCAAGCGTTACACAAAAACGAAACAGAGAAAGAGACAATGAGAGACAGAACCAAGCCCAGAAATGTCCACAAAACAGAATACTCTTGTACGGTGTAAAAGAGAATAAGTAAAAATGGGGCGGGGGGCAGGTGTCGGGGTGATTACTCCAGCGCAGGACTTCAGGGAGCATAGAGGCATGCATTATGCACGGAACAGCCCCGACGTACCGCTAGTACTTTAGCTGTTAGCGCTATCAACAGACGTCATCCGACAACTAACTACAGTGGAACCTCCCTTATAAGACCTTCAAAAGTCATCCCAAATGAGGTCTCATAAGGGAGAGGTCTTATGAGGGAGGTAATTTTAATACTGACAAAGAAGTAGACCTGTTTACTCTACTCTTTTCGAGTAGTAGTCTACTCAATTTGGGTCTCTACTACTCTTCAAACCTGAAAATAATGCTAGATTCTACTCATTTTCAGTGAACATTGTTTGATGGTTTAATGAATAAAACTATACATTTCGCACCAAAACTACTCATTTCAGCTACCCAGACTACTCCAGACTTGTGTAGGGGATAAACAGGTCTGAAGAAGGGCAACGTCTCAGAGAACTAGGTCTTATGTGGGAGGGAGTCTTATAATGGGAGGTCTTATAAGGGAGGTTCCACTGTACTACTACTACTACTACTACTACTACTACTACTACTACTACTACTACTACTACTACTACTACTGCAGGTAATGCCGTCATAACTAGAGTGACTAAAAAACACACCCAACCAGTTGACTCATAAGCGCATTCCCAATACTTTGTGTGTAAGAGAACGAGGTAATGAAAGTTGTCCTTTTGGATCTTTCTATCTATGTGCGTGGTAGAATGGGACCCGGGAACATACATAGAAAGAAACAGTATATACCTACATAATTATGCAAAACACATACTGATTAGACGGACACTCGCGCGCACACATGCACACGCGCATAAACCCATTATGCAAACCGAGGGGGGGGGGGGGGGGGGGGGCTTCCTATTTACCAGTAATGATAATCTGCTCAGGACAACTCCATTGGGGCGAAATGGGCGGAACAGTCAGCCTCCTGAATATTCATGTGGGAATCCATCACGTCGATGTTTTCTGCAAATGCGAGTGCACACACACACACACATACACACTCGCACGCACACGCACGCACGCACACACGCACACACACACACGCACACGCACGCACGCACACGCACGCACACGCACACACACACATGCACGCACGCAGGCGCACGTATATTATACACACACACACGGAAGCGCGCAAGCTCACATTCATACATATTAACAAGTGCGCACGCTTGCATGCACATGCTTTCACGCACACATTATTTTGACAAATGTTGAAAAGAAAGAAACAGGGACGCAGTGATGAGAGAGAGAGAGAGAGAGAGAGAGAGAGAGAGAGAGAGAGAGAGAGAGAGAGAGAGAGAGATTTATGTTGTGTTAAGACACAAGAGTCAGGAAAAGAATCTGTGTGACTTGTGCAGCGCACACAAAACATTTTTAGTCCCCGAGCCGAAGGTTCGGGGAGCTATTGTTTTTGTCTGGTCCGTCCGTCCGGTGTCCGTCCGTCCGGCGGCGTGCCTCCGTCCGTCCGGCTATTTGTCCGTTTTTTGTCAAAAACTATTCAGTCTATCATCATGGTATACTAGTTTTGCCAAGATGCAAGCTATCCACTGATGTATTTAGTTTTACATTAAGATCAAGGTCGCGCCAGTTACGGGGTTCAAACCCCGAAACACATAATCGCTAATATCTCGCGAAGTTTTGCATGTATTTTAATGCAGGGTTTTTTCACAACATTTCTTGATGAATGGTCTATAACACAGTTGTCATGACTTTTTCTGTGTGCGCATGATCGCGCGCGCTCAAATCACGGGTCCGAACCCCAAGGCTATATATAAAAACACTATTCAGTTACGTGCTGTTTTGATGCGTTTTTATGTTGTTACGTGCTGTTTTGATGCGTTTTTACGTATGTGATACAGCCGACACATTCCGATTTCGGAGTAGCTCGGCGATGCTGCGAGGGGACTTTGCAGCCGCTCGGCGTTGCACTTGTCATCTTTGCGCTGAAACGAAACAGAAAATTAAAAAATGTTTGAGGTTGAACCAGAATTAAAAGTTGTCTTTATTATTATTGTTGGTTACCAGCCGCGAACGAAGAGAGCGAACCTGGTAATATTTTCAGAGCTGTCTGAAGCCATGTGTGTATGTATGTATGTGTCCTCGATAGCGTCTGAACGGAGGGACATAATTTATGATCATCAAATTTTGCATGTGGATAGGTAGGTGGGGGATCTTGGTCAAGTTCGAAGATGAAGGTTATTGGCCAAAGATCAAGGTCACTGGAGCCGACAATTATTTTGTTAGCATATTTACACTAGGAGAGAGAGAGAGAGAGAGAGAGAGATGGATGGCTGTTCAGTTGGCTAGGCGAGCCTAAGCTGTTAGTTAGATCGCGTGACCACACAATGGCCTCTCTGAATAAACCGTCTTGCGTCTCTCTCTCTCTCTCTCTCTCTCTCTCTCTCTCTCTCTCTCTCTCTCTCTCTCTCTCTCTCTCTCTCTCTATCTCTATCTCTCTATCACCGTTGTGAAATACAGATTCATTACCAACCATGAGCGAAATCGCGGCGAGGGAAAGCTGGTTAATGTATTCAAGTCTGTCTGTTTGTTCCTGGCCGGCTGACAAGCCATCGTACCATGATAGCTTTTGAACGGAGAACGTAGGATGCCGATATTTTGCATACAGGTAGGTAGTTGCATACAGTATGGCCATGTAACAAGATCCAACGGCCTTGGCAAAACGATACTCCAGGGAACTGTTGAGGGAGGGAGACGGAAGGGAAGACAAAACGAAACGATGGTCTGACAACATCACAGAATGGACAGCAAAATCATTCGCAGAGACCCAGACTCTGGCTCACGACCGACAGGGCTGAAGGAAGTTGGGTGAAGACTTCATTGTGTCGCCCCGAGGACTCCTCACAGAGTTAAGGGAAGGAAGAAGAAGAAGAAGAATTGTAGTTAGGATGTCAAGGGCATGTTTGAACGCGGTCGTTAGTCCAAGGTCGAAATCACTGGACCCGAAAATGCTGCCGCGTGGCTGGTGATCTACCGTGTCACGCTCTAGTTTTGCAATGCATTTACCAGGTGTTGTCTTTACAGCACCTCGACCCGCTTGCTCCTTCAGTTCCAGTTCCTGTTTGACTGCAGAGAAACTTTACCTCCGGAGTTCAAACATTGGTTCTGACTCCGGACATTGTTTTCTGTTTTATTTTATTTTTTTCATTAAAGAAACGAAATAAGCCCAAAGTGTTCTGCAACTTACCATAAGATCCAAAAACACCCACCCCATCCAAAATGGCTTCTCTCTCCGGCATTTTCGCCAAGGAGGAGTCGCCGTTTTGACTGTTTGATTTCTAGGAAACCAGAGCAAAGTGAGTGTTAAAAGAAAAATACGCCCAAAGTGTTCTGTAACTTACCATAACATCCAAAACACCCACCCCATCCAAAATGGCTTTTTTTTCTCCAATATCTCCGCCAAGGAGGAATCGCCGTTTTGCGGTTTGATTTCTAGGAAACCAGAGTAAAGCGAGTGTTAAGAAACAAAATAAGCCCAAACCAGAGCAAAGTGAATGTTAAGAAACCAAATACGCCCAAAGTGTTCTGTAACTTACCATAGCATCCAAAACACCCACCCCATCCAAAATGGCTTCTCTCTCCGGCATCTCCGCCAAGGAGGAATCGCCGTTTTGACGGTTTGATTTCTAGGAAACCAGAACAAAGCGAGTGTTCCGATCCTTGAAAAAGGATGTCTTTCTGGTGATCTCGACGCGTTTCTTGCAAAACCTCATCCGTCAGGGTGCCCCCTTAAGTGCTTCTTCCTCTTTTCATGGGAGTTTTCAAAGAAAACACCAGGTATTCATGAGATTGGCTGTTTGTGCTCATTTACATGTCACTACCTGTGTTAACTGTTTAAGACGCAGTCGTGGTTACTGCACCAGAGATGGGCGGAAGCCACGAAAACATATCCTCAGTAGGCCGCACTCTGAAGGAAAGAAACGTAAACTTAGCTGCCAGCATATGGCATTCCGTTAAAAAAAACATTTTAAAAAAATAAACAAGAGGCAAAGCCTTCAAGGCTCTCTCTGGGTGGGGGTGGGTTGGGGGTGTTTAAGCACAAGATTGCCAAGGAATAGTGACTTTGAGTTTGAGGGTCGTAAACATGAGGATGTGTGTGCTTAAGTACAAGATTGACAACAAAAATGACTTTGAGATTGAGGGTCGTAAACATGAGAGGGGTGTTTAAAGTACAAGATTGCCAACAAATAATGACTTTGAGATTGACGGTCGTAAGCATGAGGGGGTGTTTAAAGTACAAGATTGTCAACAAATAATGACTGAGATTGAGGGTAGTAAACATGAGGGGGGTGTTTAAGTACAATATTGCCAACAAATAATGACTTTGAGATTGAGGGTAGTAAACATGAGGGGGTGTTTAAGTACAAGATTGCCAACAAATAATGACTTTGAGATTGAGGGTAGTAAACATGAGGGGGTGTTTAAGTACAAGATTGCCAACAAATAATGACTTTGAGATTGAGGGTTGTAAGCATGAGGGGGTGTTTAAGTACAAGATTGCCAACAAATAATGACTTTGAGATTGAGGGTTGTAAGCATGAGGGGGGTGTTTAAAGTACAAATGAAATTATCGTTAATGGATACAACTAAAAAAAAATATTTAAAAAAATAAAAAGTGCCTTTGCCAAGAATCGAACTCGGAACCATTGGCATGAGAGACAGACGCTCTACGCAATGAGCTATCCAGGATTTCAGTGTTGATGAGTTTCTTAACTCGTGTTGCCTGATGTTGAATACTTTCTGACCCACTAATCTAAAATGTTATCTGTTTGTTATCTGTTTACTGTGTTGTTTTAAGTATTTTATTATTCACATCATTATTGTTCGAAAGCTTGCCTAAACATCTATATGTGTGCTAGGTTTGATCGATGATCGCCTTTTAGATACTGATAAAAAGCCAACGTTAAAGTTACCACAGATGGGGGCACACACACACACACACACACACACACACACACACACACACACACACACACACACACACACACACACACACACACGCACGCGCGCGCGCGCATACACAGAGAGAGAGAGAGAGACCCGGAAAAACGAAGAAGCGTGAAAACATAGACTCACTTTCGTGTCGTTGACACGAGTGAGCCAAACAGTATGAGGACGAGTTGTTGTTACTGGTTTTATAAAGACCCCTTGACCCGAAGAACTTTCTTTCTAAAAATGCATAGAGATCACTGAGAGAAATCGTTCTGCATAAACCGCATCACGCAGTTTCCTTTGGTTACCCACAAATCGAGCGTCAAAGGTGGTCATTTTCACCTGGACATATTATTTTGGGCCAGGTTTGTCTTTAGAGAAAATGACCAAGTTTACAGATAATCATTATTTGCATGCCTTAGGTAAAGAATGCAAACTATACGTAAAGAACTCATAAGAGACGATGCGATGACGGCGAGATAGGAGTCTGGAATCTGGACGTGGCAGCATGTGGATGATTCCGGAACACGTTGCGCACCCTGGATTCGCGAGTAACGCTGTCTGTTGTGGAACATTCGAACGAAATCCGAGTCAAGGTCTGTCTAGATGCTAGAGTGGAGTCAGCATCTATGTCGCGGCGGGAGACTTGAGCATTGTGAGAGAGACAGCCAAAGGTTGCCTGGGTGCTCCGTAAAATCCGCTTGTGTTGTCGCTGGTTTTGGTAAGCAAACCCCCACTCCAAAGGCTGTATTCAGGACCACCGGGTGACCTGCTTCTTATCGGGGAATCGATGTCGTCGCATACGGGCAGGGGAAGTGCGGTCAGGTGTGGTCCTTCAAGAGGGATCCCCCCCCCCCCCCCCCCCCCCCCCCCCCCCCCCCCCCCCCCCCCCCCCCCCCCATCAGTGAGTGGATGGCGCTGTGCGACCCGCCCAAACACAGCCAGAGTCCACTACTTGGGGTTTTCAACGGGAAGACTTCGTCTTCGAGAACATCGTCCATAAGGGTCCCCGACCAATTGGACGCTAATCTCATCATCTCCACTGCTTGGGTGCCCCGATCTGCAGAGTTGATCCGAGTCGTCGTTCGTCGTCCTGCCAGCCTTGTAGCAAAAAACCCAGCCCCACAATGACCCAAGAGTTAAAAAATAATAATCTCCCCTGGCTTTGGTAATGACAGTTTATATGGTTATGTCACCTTGTTGGTTTTGTGTGTGTGTGTGCGCGCGCGCGCGCGTGTGGTGTGCGTGTGTGTGTGTGTGTGTGTGCGTGCGTGTTTTATTTTTCTCGCTTCGATTTCTTGGCTTTCCCAATGCACAGTGGTGGGGGTTTTCCTTAGTGTCACTGACGACATGTTGATGACGTTGTGTTGATTGTCCTGGCGGTCTCTTTGATCCTCATTAGCAGTCAACAGCCGGGCTGGGATTTCCCCACGACTAGGTCGATAGCTACAGGGTTCTTGTTTTTTTCTTTCTGAGAATCTCGCTTTAGTGTTCTGTGCGATTGTTATTGTTTAGGTGTGTGTGTGTGTGTGTGTGTGTGTGTGTGTGTGTGTGTGTGTGTGTGTGTGTGTGTCTGTGTCTGTGTCTATGCGTCTATGTGTGTGGCTGTCTCTGTGTTAGGGGTAGTGGTTTACTTTGACAAGGTGCACTTCGGCAAACACGTGTGTGCGTGTGCGTGTGTGTGTGTGTGTGTGAGTCTGTATGTCTGTCTGTGTATCTATGCGTTTATGTGTGTGGCTGTCTCTGTGTTAGAGATAGTGGTATAGGTGACTCGGTGCACTTCGGCAAACATGTACGTGTGTGTGTGTGTGTGTGTGTGTGTGTGTGTGTAAGGGGTGGTGGTGGTGTAGGTTGACTCGGTGCACTTCGGCAAACATGTACGTGTGTGTGTGTGTGTGTGTGTGTGTGTGTAAGGGGTGGTGGTGGTGTAGGTTGACTCGGTGCACTTCGGCAAACATGTACGTGTGTGTGTGTGTGTGTGTGTGTGTGTAAGGGGTGGTGGTGGTGTAGGTTGACTCGGTGCACTTCGGCAGTTGTCTGCATGCTTGTTTAGCTCCACTTGTTTGTCTTCCCGTGTGACATTTTAGCGTCTGTTTCTTTTTCTGTCTCATGTTTGTCTGTCTGTCTGTCTCTCTGTCCGTCTATGACAACGCATTGTGCCTGTGTCCTCCTCTCCCCCTACCCCCCCCCCCCCCCACCCCCCACCCCCCTTACACCCTGAAGATTTAAGAAGTGTGAAAGACAGCCGCTTTCGGAGTACTAGACCTAAAATTGTAGACGTTTGCATTTCGTTTCGTCTTGTCTCACTTTGTCGATTTCCTGTTCTATCCTTTCCCATTTATTTTTGTTAAGACCCACCACGTCGCGTGTCAAAATCATGGTTTTTACACGTGTTTCCCCTCTTATAGCTGGTAAGAAATCTTAAGAAATCTTCCAAGCATAAGAGGGATTGTGACACGTGGGGTTGGGGGGGGGGGGGGGGGGTCTTTAAGATCACGCGTGAACAATTGTTTCGTTACTGGCGTTTATAAGGCAAAAATCGCTGCATTGGATTCGTGACTTCTTTTAATTACTGGTTTTACAGACCTCGTTTTGAGTGCTTTTCATAGTGAATGAAAACAGAAGTCAAACCTGTTTTTGATCTTTTATTTGTTTACTTTTCTTTTTTCTCTTTTTTTAAATAAAAAAAAAATCTATTTCGGTTGTCGTTATTACTTTATTTCCAAATGGAAATGTATGGAATGTTAGTCTTTGCCCCCTGTTGCTGTTGGTGTTGTCTTGAGGAAGGGACGGGGGGGGGGGGGGGGGGGGGGGGGGGGGGGGGGGAGGTGACGTTGGTGGGGGGGGGGGGGGGGATGGAGGGGAGGGTAGACACTAAAAATCAGTCCAGCACACTTTGCTTTTGCACCTTTACATTACGAAGCTGAACGAGCGCGGGTGGAAACAGCAAGATGAGTGACGGTCCGTTTAGCGTCCTCCGACCTGGTACATGTGGGACATTAAAAAATATAAAGACAGTGGGACGATCCTGGAGGTACTGCAATACCAGGAAAGCCGCTCCCGGTGATTTTTGAATAGACACTACTTGCCAACAAGCTAGAGCAATTTTAGAAACAGCACAAAGATGTCGTGTCCTCGTATTTGAAATGGAAAATAAACGCCTCTCCTTTTCCACCGAAACGGAGGTTTTGCGAGAAAAAAGAAAGAAAAAAAAGACGTTTAAACATCCCCTGAGCATAATGAATATTAATGTGGGTCATTTATATATTTAAGGATAGTGAGTCGATCCTGGAGGTACTGCAATGCCAGGTCAACCCCCCAAGAGAAGAAGAAAAAATACTTTGAAGAAACTTTATATGTGGAAAAGGCTCACTGCATGATTATTACATATATTATGTGCCCATACTCTCGCATTTTTTCTGTCTGTTGTTCCCACATCGATCGGTGTCACCAAACCTTCTACCTCCTACCCACCCACCACCACCCATTCCCTTCCCCTTCCCTATTCAATCTCCAAATGGCTTAGGGAGGGGGGGGGGGGGGGGGGGGGGGTCGTAAATTACAGCTTATTCTAGGGAGCCAGGGAGCCTGGTGTCATTGTTGTGTGTGAGCATGGGTCTTGATTATTTACTCCGTGATTCTCTGAAATGGGGGAATTCGAAGACAACTCAATGGTTCTTCTTCTTCTTCTTCTTCTTCTTCGTCTTCTTCTTCTTCTTCTTCTTTTTCTTCTTCTTCTTCTTCTTCTTCTTCGTCGTCTTCTTCGTCGTCTTCTTCTTATTCTTATTCTTATTCTTATTCTTCTTCTACTTCTTTTTCTCCTTCTTCTTCTTCTTCTTCTTATTCTTCTTCTGCGTTCCCATGCCATATGGTCATAATGGCTAAAGCACGTATATGTCCGGTTTTCAATTTTCACTGGTCTCTCCGCTGCATTCAGCCGACACATTCCGATTTCGGAGGAGATTTAAGCAGAAAATGGTTTTGAAGATTTTGTTGTTGTTGGGTTTTTTTTTGGGGGGAAACGAGGCAGGATAATGGGCCAATAAGTTAGAACAACAGAAGATAAAACAAGGGCGTCGCCGAGCGGCAGACATGTCCGTCACCAGCAATGCCACGCACTTGCGACACCCCGTAGAGTGTCACATCCTGACACAAAATTGGAAGGGATTCTGTCTTCTAGTTCACGAGATACAGCTTCAGCTTGAAGAAGAAACATATAGCGCAAAGAAGGACATTTCGGTTTTCAAGGTCACACTTCAAGGTCAAGGTCAGCATGGTGATAATCTATGCTCGGAAATCCTTGGGACATACAGAAGGAGAAAAAATGACCCTCCGATTTTCAGGCTCCAGCGATCTTTTTTACTTTGACCTTGACCTTGATCGGTATGCCATCATCAGAACGGGCATAAGCCAAACCACCTTCATGCCAAGTTTCAACATCCTATGTCGATCGGTGCCCGAGATATGGCTTAAAATAGATTTTCGGTTTTCAAGGTCGTACGTCAAGGTCAAGGTCACGACGGCAAAATGGTTTGCGCGGATCTCTTCCTATTAAGGAGGCACACATTAACACAAAATTTGACGCGATTCGGTCAAGCGGTTCGGGAGTTATCCTTGGGACAGACAGAAAAACAAACCAAAACAAGGGCGTCGCCGGGCGGCAGACATGTCCGTCACCAGCAATGCCACGCACTTGCGACACCCCGTAGAGTGTCACATCCTGACACAAAATTGGAAGGGATTCTGTCTTCTAGTTCACGAGATACAGCTTGAAGAAGAAACATATAGCGCAAAGAAGGAAATTTCGGTTTTCAAGGTCACACTTCAAGGTCAAGGTCAGCATGGTGATAATTTATGCTCGGATGTTTTCTTCTCTAGGGTATACAGTACCACACACAATCTGAAGCGCTTCTGTCAAGTACCAATGTGGAAAATATGGCTTAAAACCCAATGTGTAGACCCCTACCACTTTCAAGGCCTACGGATCGCCCGGACCGTGACCTTGACCTTGATCGGTATGCCACCATCAGAACGGGCATAAGCCAAAGTACCTTCATGCCAAATTTGAAGACTCTAACACTAACGGTGTGGGAGTTATGGCCCCTGAAAGATTTTCGGTTTTCAAGGTCGTACGCCAAGGTCAAGGTGACGACGGCAATATGGTTTGCGCGGATGCCTTCCTCTCATTGGTGACACACCAGCACACAAAATTTGACGTGATTCTGTCAACCCGTTCGAAAGATATCCTTGGGACAGACAGAAGGAGAAAAAAATGACCCTCCGATTTTCAGGCTCCAGCGATCTTTTTGACCTTGACCTTGATCGGTATGCCATCATCAGAACGGGCATAAGCCAAACCACCTTCATACCAAGTTTCAACATCCTATGTTGATCGGTGCCCGAGATATGGCTAAAAATAGATTTTCGGTTTTCAAGGTCGTACGTCAAGGTCAAGGTCACGACGGCAAAATGGTTTGCGCCGATCTCTTCCTATTAAGGAGGCACACCTTCACACAAAATTTGACGCGATTCGGTCAAGCGGTTCGGGAGATATCCTTGGGGACAGACAGAAAAAAAAAAAGAAAAAAACCCAGCCCATCGCAATAGTCCGTCTTGGTGACGGACTAAAAACAAACAAAAAACAAACAAGGGCGTCGCCGAGCGGCAGACATGTCCGTCACCAGCAATGCCACGCACTTGCGACACCCCGTCGAGTGTCACATCCTGACACAAAATTGCAAGGGATTCTGTCTTCTAGTTCACGAGATACAGCTTGAAGAAGAAATACATAGCGCAAAGAAGGAAATTTCGGTTTTTAAGGTCAAACTTCAAGGTCAAGGTCAGCATGGCGATAATTTATGCTGGGATGTTTTCTACTCTAGGGTATACAGTACCACATACAATCTGAAGCGCTTCTGTCAAGCACAAATGTGGAAAATATGGCTTAAAACCCAATTTGTAGACCCCTACCACATTCAAGGCCTACAAATCTCCCGGACCGTGACGTTGACCTTGATCGGTATGCCACCATCAGAACAGGCATAAGCCAAAGTACCTACATGCCAAATTCGAAGACTCTAACACGAACGGTGTGGGAGTTATGGCCCCTTAAAGATTTTCGGTTTTCAAGGTCGTAAGCCAAGGTCAAGGTCACGACGGCGAAACATTTTGCGCGGATGCGTTCCTCTCATGGTGACACACCAGCCGACAAAATTTGACGCGATTCGGTCAAGTGGTTCGGGAAATATCCTTGGGACAGACAGAAAAAAATAAAAAATAAAAAAAATAAAATACAAACCAACCCATGCAAAGTCCGATCACCTATTTTGACGGACAAATACAAACCAGACGACCACAAAGTCCGATCACCTATGGTGACGGACAAAAACAAAAATACAAACCAGACGACTGCAAAGTCCGATCACCTACGGTGACGGACAATTATGCTACGGCGTGTCGCAAGTGCGTGGCATTGCTGGTGACGGACATGTCTGCCGCTCGGCGACGCCCTTGTTCGGGAGAGCGGTATAGTTGGGGAGGGGGGGGGGGGGGTAAAACCGAACGTTGCCCGTTCCCGGTGGTGTAATTTGATCTTCTGTCGCCGCGTTCCTCTGGGTGGGCTCTCTGTGTATGTTTGTCTGTCTGTGTCTCTCTCTCTCGCTTTCTGTCTCTGTCCCCCCCCCCCTCTCTCTCTCTGCCCTTGTCTGTAGGGCCTATGTCTCGCTGTCTGTCTGTCTCTGTCTGTCTCTCTCTCTCTCTCTCTCTCTCTCTCTCTCTCTCTCTCTCTCTCTCTCTCTCTCTCTCTGTGTCTTTGTCTATCTCTCTCTATGTGTCTCATGTATCTGTATGCCTATGTGTCTCTCTCTCTGTCTGTCTATCTGTCTCTCTCTCTCTCTCTCTCTCTCTCTCTCTCTCTCTCTCTCTCTCTCTCTCTCTCTCTCTCTCTCTCTCTCTCTGTCTGCCTCTGTGCCTGCTCCGGGGCGGAGGACGTTAAACACATTTTCATTCATCCAACTGGAACAGCAGTTGTCCTCTTTGCTCTCTGTCTATGTCTCTCTGTCTGTCTTTCTTTCTTTGTGTGTGACACGAGACCAAAATGCACAGTGAATGTGTCCAACCTTGTATGAATAGTGAAAGTAAAATGGGGTAAATGCGTAAATGAACACATGCGTAATGCTATTACTATTTATATTAAGCTCTCACAGACGACACCTTGAATAATTATGTCCGAACCGTAACCCTTTAAAACTTGCTTACGATCTGCCGTCAGATTTGGGACTGGCATACAGTATGCCATCTGGGTCCCATCAGCACCTTCATTTTTCATCTCTGACAGCCATCAATGATATGATAAATTGGGCCTAATTGTTCCAACTTGAGTAATGCCCAATGCTTTTGTAATGGAGATTTTGGGGGGACAAGGAAAATCTACGCACCCACTGTTGGGGGTCATAAACGAGGAGGGTAGGGGTGGGGGTAGTTGGGTAGAGGGGAGACAAAAAAACATTCACCGAGTCGCCATAACTCTGGGCTTTGTTCCAAGGGTTTTATGGGCATCGATTCTGAGGGGTTTTTGTGTGTGCTTTTGTGCTTTTCCTCCTGGATCCAGTGATGGTTTACTGCTGGAGTTCCGGATTCATTAATCAATCGGGATTGCTGTGTTGTATTAGTGCTTTTTTTTTGGTCGGTGGAGTGAATGTGTGAAAAGAGAGAGAGAGAGAGAGAGAGAGAGAGAGAACACGAACATGAATTTGAAGAAGAGAGAGAGAGAGAGAGAGAGAGAGAGAGAGAGAGAGAGAGAGAGAGAGAGAGAGAGAGAGAGAGAGAGAGAGAGAGAGACGAGAGGAGAGAGAGAGTGGGAGAGACAGACACACGGACACAAAAGCAGAGAGAAGGGAAAATCAGGACATGGATTCTCTCCGAGGTTGTCTTTGTCACTGTTTATGTCTCTTTTTCATTGTCTCAGACTGTCTGTCTGTCTGCCTGTCTGTGTCTCTCTCTCATTCTCTCTCTCTCTCTCTCTACCCCCCTCTCTCTCTCTCTCCCTCTCTCTCTCTCTCTCTCTCTCTCTCTCTCTCTCTCTCTCTCTCCTCTCTCTCTCTCTCTATCTATAACAAGTACCTGGCAAAATCTTTTTTCTTCATTTTCTTAAAAACCGTAACGTAACCTCTTGGATGGTGGTAAAATAAAAAAAGAGTTGGTAATAAGTGACAGGAGAGCGACAAGTTAGCTGACAGCAAACCTTCACATTGTCAGCTGCCACTGATGATTATACTGCAACAGGTATCACCATGCTCATCAGTGCCTGTCTCTCTCTCTCTCTCTCTCTCTCTCTCTCTCTCTCTCTCTCTCTCTCTCTCTCTCTCTCTCTCTCTCTCTCTCTCTCTCTTGTGATCTCTCTCTCTCTGGTCTCTCTCTATCTCTCTGTCTCTCTCTCTCTCTCTCTCTCTCTCTCTCTCTCTCTCTCTCTCTCTCTCTCTCTCTCTCTCCTCTCTCTTCTTTTCTCTCTCTCTCTCTCTCTCTCTCTCTCTCTCTCTCTCTCTCCATCTCTCTTCTTTTTCTCTCTCTCTCTCCTCTCTCTCCCCCTCACTCCCCCCCCCCCTCTCTCTCTCTCGTGTGAGCTACGCACGCTCGTGTAGTTATATATCAGATGGGCTTGTATGTGTATTTGTGTGTGCGTGCGCGTACGTGTATCTGACACAAATAGAGAAATGGAGAGAGACATTTTGTGGGAATAGCGGTATATATGGGACTGGTCGTATCATGGATGTGCGACTACACTAGCGGTTTGTCGGAACAATTGTATGAGAAAAAATGATTTAGAGAGAAATGGATTTAGATCAGTTTCAAGATCGTGTAAGTGATTATGAGTTAACTTAAACAATTTTGTTAAAGAGATATTGCACAAATGTTGATTTTCTCCCCCCCCCAACCCCCGCCCGCCCCACACACACATACACACACCCGCGCTTATAATATCCCTATGCGCGCTTTCGTACATATCCCAAAGAAACAGGTTGGTTATGCGCTTTCTTGTTATCATGAAACTTAGCGAATCGCGAGTCCTCCTCGAATGGCAGCCTCTATCCTTAATGTCTTGTTTTTAATTATTAATCCTCCTGAGTGTTTCTCTGTGCTTTCATGAAGGTGGTTCACTTCATTGCCGAAGTTGAAAATGCATTTATGGTTGGGCGCGCACGTGTGTGTGTGTGTGTGTGTGCGCGCGTGCGTGTGTGCGCGCCTCTCTCTCCCTCTCTAACCTGCTTCGTTTTGTGTAGATTTTAACCCTTTCGCCGCCAGCTTTCTTTCTTTTTTTAGCCAAAAAAGTACTATTAAATTGAACAGGGTAGAAAAAAAAAATTCTGCAGTATTGGGAATTTCTCTGTGAAAGGCATAACATTAGGCCTATCCTTACCTCCCAAAATTAAGAAAATAATAACAGGCCCTGATTTGATGCCTTTTAGTAACATGAGTGTTAAACTGTTTTTGGTGCATAAATGCGACATTGGCGGTGAAAGGGTTACTTTTAACCCTTTAATCGCCACTGTCGCCTCTTGGCACCACAATGATTTGACACCCATGTCACTAAAAAGGCATCAATCAAATGAGGGTCTGGTATCCATTGACCTTATGTTCTTCATTTTGGGAGGTAAGGATAGGCCCTATTTTAGGCATGCCACAGAGGAATCCCCACTATTGCAGACAGAATATTTTCTCTACCCGGGTAAGTTTAATGGTAGATTTTGGCTGAGGAATGGCTAGCGATGAAAAGGTTTTGTACGCTCTTTATTCATTCCAGCTAAACTGGAGCCAAAAAGTTAAGCAACCTTTTCCAGTCAAGGTAAAATATTTCTCTGGGTGATTGGCACAGCTTTCGTAAATCAATACAAATTTAGCCTATTTACTTACCAACCTGCATGCATAATTTCACTTTGTTTGCATGCAAATTACTAGGTGTATAGTGGCACAGAGGTAACGCGTTCGCTTTGTGTCAAGTAAACCCGAGTTCGAACCTGGGTACAGGGGATTTTCCCTCTCACTTTGCACTAGGCCTTACGGTCTTTCGGGTGAGACGATAAACCGAGGTCCCGTGTGCCCATGCACTTAGCACACGTTAAACCCAGTGGCAACAAAAAAGTTGTCATTTGGTCAAAATTTACTCCCCCACCCCTTTCCTTCCTCATCAGTCACACACACACAAAAATCGGGTGGCTGCGACGCGCTCACCAGGTGGGGGCAACCCGAATTTCACAGAGACGCCTCTGTGACTATAAAGTACCTAATACCTAATAATACCTATTTGCGTTGTGGGTGACACCCACACCAATGTTAGGGTACCCTTTGTAAAAAGTCAAGTTTGATGCACATGTTCAAGGCTGCTCCCTCGTCACATCAGACATATCAGAACCAGGAAAAAGTGATACAGATGTGGCAGAGATTGTGTTCATGCAAGGCAGTTATGGTCAGCCATCATTGCTCGTTTTGGAACGGCAACGCAAGAAAGTCAGTCATTGGCACTGTGTGAGACAGGCTCTTTCAAGTGTTCAACAGTCCGATACGCTGCAAGCTGGCATTCAAAAACGCGAGCATTATTATCTGTAGCTTTTTAGTACGTGTTTAGATTACAAGTTCAAGCGCTTATTCCAGAGCGTCGCAGAGAGAGAGAGAGAGAGAGAGAGAGATAATCATTTTTAACACATTTCAGTAAGTGGTTAAGGGGGGGGGGGGGGAGAGAGAGAGAGAGAGAGAGAGAGAGAGAGAGAGAGAGAGAGAGAGAGAGAGAGAGAGAGAGAGAGAGAACGAAATACGAATGTTTTATTGAGGGTAAAAAGGATAAGCTACAATAGCTTCTTTGCACCTGGCCCTCTCTCTCACACACTCACACCATGCATCAGGCAATGAAAAATTGATATAAAAACAAAGTCAAGAAAATGAAACAAAAATTGGCACATGAAATAATTGACAGAGAATCAAATTTATACAGAGAGACATAAAAGATTTGCATAATCTTGGCATAAGTTGATTTTTATTATTTTTTATAGTAAAGCTCATTAACATAACTGATGGACAAGATTGTCCATTATGTACTTGTGATAAGATTTACGAAAGGAAGATACGCTAGTTTTATTTTTGAAATTATCAGGGATGTCGTTCCACAGTTTACCACCTGAGTGAAAACAGGGTTTTACGCCCTCTTCGGCCTTTCGGCCATGTGGGGCATTTGTAAATATAAAGATGGTGGGAACAATACTGGGGGCAATACCCGGAGGCAGTGCTTAACCAGTAAAGTCCCGATTTTTTTTTCCAATACAGATACGAAGGAGTGGGGGGGGGGGGGGGGGGGGGGAATGCACTTTACCACCTGAGTATGTAAGGGATGCTTTATATAGATCTGTTCCGGGGCGGGGCATTATTAATTTGGTTTTGCTTCGAATTGCATGGACTTTAAATTTAGTAATAAGATATTTTGGTACTAACTTATTTATGATCTTGTACATAAGGGTACCTTTGTTTAGTAGACATTTCAAATCAAATGGTAGAATGTTGAGTTCTTTATAGTCATTGGTTTCAAGGGAGGACGATTTAAGGAGTATGAGTTTAAGAGAACGTCTATATAATCTTTCAACGTGTTTGAGTGTGTTTTACTAGCTGAATCCCAACATGTTGATGCATAATCAATGTCAGGCTGAATATAGGCATGGAAAAAAAAGTTTACGGGTATGTTGATCCAAAAAGTGCTTTATTCTATTGAGCTGGAATACTTTTTTGGAGATTTTCTTGGCCAGTATTTGCATGTGTTTTGACCATGATAAGTTGTTGTCAATATATAGGCCGAGTAATTTGTGTGAAGTAACTTCTTCTAGAGACTTTTCATAGATAGTTGGTGTACTTAATTGATTTTTAAAGTTTTGCCTCTTTTGTCTTGTTGTGATTAACATGAATTTAGACTTTTTTTGATGTAATGCCATATGATTTTGCTCTGACCAGTCAACTAAATTATTTATGTCACTCTTTTTGCAATTCAGAACAGATCGAATCAGCATTATAACGTTTTTATGGACTGTGGAGAGAGAGAGAGAGAGAGAGCAGAGAGAGGAGAGAGAGAGAGAGAGAGAGAGAGAGAGAGAGAGAGAGAGAGAAGACGTGCGTGAGAGAAAGTGTCAAGTCAGTGTGGTGTGTCGGAGAGAGGTGCGGGAGGGGGGGGGGGGGGGAGGGGAGACAGAAAGAAAGAGTGTTCAAGGAAACACAAAACGATGCCAAGGTGTCAAGTTCCTGGTCCAAAAAAGCTTTACTTTTTTTTTGTATTAACGAGGTAGCTTTTTGAAGGGCTTTTCGCATCAAGCTAACGAAGCAAATTTGTTTGCCAAGCTGCTTGGAACAAAATCTCTCTCTCTCCTCTCGCTCTCTCTTCTCTCTCTCTCTCTCTCTCTCTCTCTCTCCTCTCTCGATCGATCTCTCTCTCTCTCTCTCTCTCTCTCTCTCCATCTCTCTTCTCTCGCTCGATCTCTCTCTCCCTGTCCCCCCTCTCAGCCCACCCCCTCTTACTCCAATTATTGAAAATGTGTTTTGATGTTGAAACATGTCAACTCAGATATGGGCAAAGGGACTGATTCATTAAAAACATTCGCATTCTCTCTCTCTCTCTCTCTCTCTCCCCCGTCTCTCTCTCGCCTAAAAAAAATCTCATCCTGTCAAATAAAGTTTTAAAGTGTCAAGTCTCTCTTCTCTCTCTATCTCTCTCTCTCTCGCTCTCTATCTCTCCTCTCTCTCTCTCCTCTCTCTCTCTCTCTCTCTCTCTCTCTCTCTCTTCTCTGCTCTGTAGCCATGTTACCCCCACCCCCTTCTACGTCTCTCTTGGCTGGCCTTACAAAAATCAATACCGGTGTCGTCCTGAGTTGACCCTCTGTTTTTCTTCCTGTCCCTCTTTCTGCCGACTCAAGATGCATGCCCTTTCTTCTTCTTCTTCTTCTTCTTATTCTTCTTCTTCGTTCGCTCAAACAGCAGAATCCCTGTCATATGAGCGTAGATGCGTCATGCTGCCGTTATGCGCCTAACTAAGAAATAGTTAGGCCCAGCATGTCCGACTTTACGGCTGGTGAAATCTTTGTAAGAATTTATATAGAGACAAAAAAGGCAGGAGAATGGACCAGTAAGATGAAAAAATAGCCGATGACAGTAAGCAAAACGGAAAAGGCAAACAGAGTGACAGATTAGAGGAAATTACAAACACAAAACTTCCAGAAGGTTGGGGGAATATTTGTACGAAAGACCCCCCCCCCCCCCCCCCGCGGGTATCCCCACGGGGGGAATGCCCTTTCTATTCGGAGGTTTGTGCGATTTTTTGTTTTGTTCTTTCTCGCTGTTCTTCCAACAGTCTGCCTGCATGCCTTCTTTCTGTTCATTATTTTAGTTGCCACAGTCACAGAAGGAAACTTATGTTCACTTACTGAAAAGGGGAATCTCGGAAGAAGCATGCTTTTGAATAACAAAAAAAGGATTCCTGTATATTTGTAATTTTGCATGAGATATGCGAGAAATAGAGGAATGCTGACATCTT
>CM065687.1:23094629-23096795 GCA_017654935.2 Phymorhynchus buccinoides | reverse complement strand
CAAATCTGTTTTTTAGTAGATTAAAGTCACGTAGTTATAATGTATGTAATGAACTCTAATATTCATGATTTTATTTCGGGAGCTGTTCTTGATGTTGAAGCTGTTTTTCTTCATTATTTTATTTTGATAGTGAAAGTTGGACTCGTTGAAAACTGGCACGGTAGATAACCTGCATTGTATAACCTGCAAGTCGCTAACAGTACTGTCCCTTACTATTGAACACGCCCATTCATTCGTAAAGGAGGAGGCGGAGGTGTGTCTTCAATCCCAACTTTATCAAAAAGAAAATATAACTAAATTTAACGAAATGTCCCATATGGCTTCGGCCGGGAGGACGTAAAACAAACTTTCGTTCGTGTGTCTTCAATCTTCAATTTTTTTAGTCACGCCGTCTAAAAAGACTAGAAGTGACTTGAGGTTGCGCAATATGCTTCCTAATTTTTATTAGGAACAAAAAAAGAAGTCTATTTACTCCTAACTCTAATCGCGCGCGCGCGCGCGGTGTGTGTGTGTGTGTGTGTGTGTGTGTGTGTGTGTGTGTGTGTGTGTGTGTGTGTGTGTGTGTAAATATGCATATTTATGGACCATAGACCTGTGTCAGTTTCGCAGTATCCAGGCAAAACCAACCCGGCTACCGTAGCGGTCCCCGGGGGCAAGCCCCGACCGGCACAGCTCTTGCCCTTCATTTACCACTACTTTGATCTATGGCCCCCCCCCCCCCCCCCCCATAACCCTACCTTGAATTTTTAAAATGACATGTTGTTGAGCTCCCTCTTGAATGATGCCAAAGAGGGAGCCTCAGCTGCTGCAGCCGGGATATAATTCCACACAGCAGGAATGGTCCTAGGGAAAAAACTGTACTTGGGTGTGTTTGTCATTGTTGATATTTGTTGGAATTTAAGGGCGTGGTTTGATCTTGTGCGGGTGTTTCCTGGAAGGAGGTATTTCTCGGCCGGGATGTCAACAAGGGCGTTCACGATCTCAGTTATACATCATGATGGTCTGATGTTTGGTACGCCTTGATTCTAGGGATTCCCACTGAAGGTTGGTGATCATAGCTGTGACGCTGCTGGTGTAGTCATAGCAGCCGGTTACACATCTTGCTGCTCTTCGCTGCACAGCTTCAACTTTCTTAGTCATTTTTTGGTGCGGGGATTCCATATTGTAGAACAATACTCGAGATGGGGACGCACAAGAGAGTTATATGCGTTTGATTTTGTTGTTCTGTTCGATGTTTTTAGATTTCTTTGAAGGAATCCCACCATGCTGTTAGCCTTCTTCGTGATCGTATTTACGTGGGCTTTCCAGCTAAGATCAAAAGAAATCTCCACTCCAAGATACTTGGTGCTGGCGTTTTTCTCTAGGCAGTAACCTTTTAGGTGGTAGTCTAAGGTCTCTGGCTTGCAGGACCGGGAGCAAGTTATGCTGAAACACTGATTTCTGTGGATGGAATTCCATGCCCCGGGCCATCGTTTCTCCCAAGTAGCTAAGGTGCTTAGATCTTCTTGGAGGGTTCTACAGTCGTCTTAAAGGCACGGCTGGACTATAAAAGAGGGGAGGCGCTCAGCGCCCCTTAATTGGTCTCTGATCAACTGGGCGCTAATCTTGCCTTCTCTAGCGCGCCGCATTTGAATCACAGCTGGCGAGAGAGACGGTTCGCCCTTCTTTGTTCTCTGTTGTGCGAGCCACCGCGAGGCAGAGCTTTTCTGGCGAGAACGACCCGATCCCCGTTTTCCTTTAACGCAGAAGAAGAAGAAGTGTTGTGTGTGTGTGTGTGTGTGTGTGTGTGTGTGTGTGTGTGTGTGTGTGTGTGTGTGTGTGTGTGTGTGTGTGTGTGTGTGTGTGTGTGTGTGTGTGTGAGTGTGTGTGAGTGTACTTATCTTCAATATTTCTTAGTCACGCCGTCTCAGTAGACATTCCAGTGATTTAAGAGGTTGCACAATGCCAAAAATAAAATAATTAGAAAACTATATTTGGGCATAGTGTGTGTGAGGGAGGGAGAAAAAAAAAGTGTGTGTATATGTTGTGTGAGTGGGGAAGGGGTGGGGGTGGGGGTGGGCCATAGACCTTTTCACAGTATTCAGGCAAGACCAATCCGGCTACCGTAGCGGTCCCCGGGGGCAAACCCCGACTGGCACAGCTCCTGCCCTTCATTTATCGCTACTT
>CM065687.1:23084629-23089629 GCA_017654935.2 Phymorhynchus buccinoides | reverse complement strand
ACGCACGCACGCGCGCGCACGCACGCGCACGCACGCGCACACACACCAGACACACACACACAGACACACACACACACACACACACACACACACACACACACACACACCAGACACACACACACCAGACACACACACACACACACACACCAGACACACACACACACACACGCACGCGCGCAAGCACCCACGCGCGCAAGCACCCACGCATGCACGCACGCACCCACCCACCCACACACGCATACACAGACACAGACACAGACACACACACACACACACACACACACACACATGCAAGTACACAAGCACATATTCACCTTTATGCATACCCTCTCTCTTTTTTGTTCAGTTGTTTTGTTGTTTTGTCTAATCTCACGTGTAGTGGGTAGACGTTCAATGAAACACGTACGCACGCGCGCGCGCACGCGCACGCACACGCACACACACACACACACACACACACACACACATGCGACCCCACCCCACCCCCCACCCTCCACCCCCACCCCCACACACTCCAGAATACAAATCAAGACACGCTGTATCGTCGTCTCTTCACGGAGGGCAGCCTAACCCCGGAATGAAACCGCCCGTAGCGCGCCTTCCACAGCAGGATGGTGAACCAGAGGCAGAACACCCCCCCGGCAAGGCACAGGGACCCCGTCACCAGCAGGAAGAGCTTCACCTCGCAGAACACCTGCAGGCAGCTCTGCACCCCCAGGGTACGTCAGGATCCGCGGCAAGCCGCCACCGCTCTCCTCGTCTTCTTCCGCCGGAAGCGGAAGGAAGCAGCGGCAATCCACTTCCGTCTTCTTGCAGGAAACGTAGCTGAAGATGCGGGCCAGGTGGATGCTGATGAAGATGGCGGCCGTGGTGCACAGGATGGTGCTGAGCACGGAGAATACGGAGCACAGGATCTGTTTTGTTGGGGGGGGGGGGGGGGGGGGGGGGGGGGGGGGGGGGGGGGGGGTGGGGGGGGGGGGAACTCAATGAAGAGAGACAGAGAGAGAGAACAATGAACAATGAGCAACAGACAAAAAACTGCTACATCCTTTCATATTTTTGGCGAGCACGCAAATTGCGTATCGTATTTCCGGTGCGTGGGAAAACATGGATTAGGAAAGGAATCTCGCGCGAGAAAGAACATCGTTTTTTGCCCACTCGCATTTGGCGGGTGAAGTGAATTATAAACTCGCCCAGAAAATGTGTCACTCGCCACTTTCAGGGCTGATTTACAATGAACAATGTTTTATTGCCATTAGCAATAGCCCTCTTGGCAAGGGGGATACAAACTGTTTGAATCAGTTAAAATAATATGGCACCCACTCACACATGTAATCATACACAACTCACTCACACACCAGCACACACACCCCACACATAATTAGTGCATACATAGAACATACATATAACTCAATTTCTTTGACTATCAGAAACTATAAATGCAAAGTAGAAATCAAAACCAAATACCTCTTACTTAGTTGACTAAACAGTTATTGAATCATTTTCTTTTTTTCCTGAAATCACTAGCTTTTGCTATATACTTAGCTAATGATACAATATATTTTTTGATCCTCTGAGAGAGAGAGAGAGAGAGAGAGAGAGAGAGAGAGAGAGAGAGAGAGAGAGAGAGAGAGAGAGAGAGAGAGAGAGAGAGACTGGACACTGGAAGAGAGAGAGAGAGAGAGAGAGAGAGAGAGAGAGAGAGAGAGAGAGAGAGAGAGAGAGAGAGAGAGAGAGAGAGAGAATATTTATAGTAGCAAGAATTATCTTCTGTTTAGCCGTCACGGAAACGAAGTTTTAAAAATACATGATGAAATATTCCTTGAAGCAAACAGGAGAAAAACATTGATAAAAAGAAGGATGACTTATAGGCTAATTCATTATCTATCGAAAGAACCATTGTCACAAGATTAAGTCCTTTTTTTTCTTCTTTTTCTGGGTAGCTGTAGCTGGGTCTTTTGTATAAATAGTTTCCCCACCTTCTGGAATTTCTGTGCTTGTTACTTCCTCCAATCCGTCACTCTCTTTGACTCTGCCTTTTCCCTTTGCTTACTGTCATCTACTATCTTTCTGCCTTTCCTGTCCATTCTCCTGCCCTTTTTATTTTATTTTAAAGAAACACTTTCAAAAAGATTTCCTCCAGCCGAAGTCGGACATGCTGGGCCTAATTATTTCTTACTTAGGCGCATAACGGCAGCATGAAGCATCTGCGCTCATCATTGACAGGAAATTGTCTGAGCGATCGAAGAAGAAAACGAAAGTTATACCGGACACTCATTTAGTAATAAATATGAAGAAAACAAAATTACAGACATAAAAACTGTGCACGTTAACATCGTTCACAAAATATGTCTATTTCCCATGGCAACACAATGTTAGGCCTCTCATAATATACTACTCAACCAAAGTTAAGTACCACCTCGCTCACAAGCGCATAAAACAACGACGCACAAAACCAAGACTCGTAGCTAGCCAAACTCGTTTTATATTTTGACAATGTCTAACTCAATTGTTATTAAACAAAAGTCTTGATTTTGATTAGAAATCGCTTCATTACTTTAGAAGCCCAACAAGCAACGCACGTTGTTAAGAAGCGGTACTTAACTTTTGTTGAGCAGTATATGACTTACAACTCACCGTGTTGCCATGGGGAAAATCGTTATGATATTTTCACGATGTCTAATTCAATTGTTATTAAACAAAAGGATTTTGATTACAATTGCTTCATTACCTTCGAAGCAATAGCTCAACAAGCAACTCACCGTGTTGCCATGGGGAAAATAGTGATATTTCGTGAATATGTTAACGCGTACACAGACGTTTACTGGTATGCCCGCGAAAACAGGGTGCGCTGTACTGTGGAAAAATCACACAGGAAGTAAAGGGAGGTCACCATATAATACTTCCTGTAAGGGAAACTACGTCCCTTTGCTTTTGTTTATCTATTGCTAGGGTAATGGTTTCCAACTTGGGGAAAGTGTTATGCTATTGTTAAGCGTCAATCAATCAAGATCAATCAAATCATTTATTGTCCTTTTAAAACAGTGCATACAAGGACATTTTGCTACGTGTATTAAAAGTGACAGTGCATGGGACAACCAGACATAATGGAATTTTGGCATAAATTGAGATTTTAATTTTTCATGGTGGAGCAAAGATTCCTTGTTAATACGCAGAAAACCGAATTGATTTATCTTGTCTAGTTTTTATTTTATCATTATTTGAAGTTTGGCATTTGAAATAGAACATTTGCCGAAATCGCTCATAGAAGATACAATTTTGCCTCTTTGTTTCTATTGAGAAAATGATCAAATAAACAAAGAAATCATTCAAAATTGTCTTTTATGTTGTGGATACTGGTAGAATACATAAAGATAGACATAAATATGCCCTAAATAGAATATTGATTTCGGGTGTGTGTGTGTGTGTGTGGGGGGGGGGGGGGGGGGGGGGGGGGGTGACTATTTTTGGCTTTTGCTCAAAACATTCTGAGCGACTTATGTAGGTTATTCCCATGCACCATTATTATCTTAATTGAGTTAGAATAGATAGTAGATATTAATAGAAATCTATCATTTTGTTGATGCTGTTTACCTTGAAGACAAAGGCGACGGCGGAGCTGTCTCGACAGCGGCTGACGCAGAAGCAGAATCCCAGGATACCGGTCAGCAACAGCTGGAACCACACAGACAAAAACAGAGAACAAAGTAAACGTTCCGTAAAGCTCGGTATCCATCTGTGTTCTACCGGGGACCCAGCATGCTTGACAATCGTGTGACAGGTAGCACACGCCTTGCTGCTTTTGACTTTCTGACAGGTTAGACACACAGGCAGGCCTGCTTCTTTTGGTCTCCCTTCCTCAAGACCCAAACAACATGGGCGACAGCGGACCAAATGCGTACACAACGCACGGCCAGTCGGTGTGAATGACATGGCAGCAGGTGTGAGAAAAACACAGAATGTAACAAAGCAGACGCTTTGTATTAGCCAGGACATGAGATGTACACCGAGCCTAATAGATAGGAGGAACATGGGAACAGAATTAAGACGTTGAAAAGAACACACACACACACACACACACACACACACAAGCGCGCGCGCGCATACACAAACGCGTACGAGCGCGTGCACACACACACCACACACGCGCGCGGGCGCGCAAAGAGAGAGAGAGAGAGAGAGAGAGAGAGAGAGAGAGAGAGAGAGAGAGAGAGAGAGAGAGACCTCAAACTAAAAAAAAAACCACAAAAATAATTTCGTTTTACAAGGCTTCCAATGACAAGATTTGACAGGGGGCCTATGATATACAGCTAGAGTAAGAGAAGAGAGAGAAGAAGGGAGAGAGAGAGAGAGAGAGAGAGAGAGAGAGAGAGAGAGAGAGAGAGAGAGAGAGAGAGAGAGAGAGAGAGAAAGAGGGGGAGACAGTCAGATACACATATGCAGACAGATGGACATACAGACACATATACATAGAGAAACAAACAGAAATACAATGCGATATTTTTGTATATATATTTTTTTACAATGCGATGGTTAGACCTGTTAAAAATGTTAATAGTTACAAGGAAGAAAAGAAACATCAATTAGAAAAGAAACATCAATTAGAGAAAGAAACAACCACATGGGGATACTGGGGGGTCTGTTGTACAAATAGTTCCCCCACTTTCTTGAAGTTCTGTGCTTGTAACCTCCTCTAATCTGCTACCCTCTTTGATTCTGCCTTTCCCCTTGGCTTACTGCCATCTACTATAATTCTGTCTTAGTAGGTAACTCTTTACTGATCCATTCTCCTGACATTACTGTAAAATGTCTTACAGAGATTTTCTCCAGCCGAAATCCGCGGACATGCTGGGCCTAACTAGTTCTGTTTAGTTAGGCGCATAACGGCCGGCAGTATGAATCATCTGCGCTCATATGACAGGAAACTGTCCGATCGAGCGAACGAATCCGATCGAGCGAACGAAGAAGAAGTACAGAATGAAGAAGAAGTAGGAGAAGAA
>CM065687.1:23077129-23079629 GCA_017654935.2 Phymorhynchus buccinoides | reverse complement strand
ACACACAAAAAACAACAACAGATTTGGACTGAATCTTTGGGGCTAATATTGTAATGGAAAGCACACGTAGAGGATAAGCGACAAATCCTCCTAGTTCTATCGGTGTGGCCAAGAAACACACTTGTTGGCAAGAAACCATGCTTTTGTAAAAAAAACAGCAACACAAAAACACGAAAAAAAGAGTTTGAGAGACTGGTATGTTGGTAATGACATCAATTCCTTATGTTTTCGCCACAGAGAGAGAGAGAGAGAGAGAGAGAGAGAGAGAGAGAGAGAGAGAGAGAGAGAGAGAGAGAGAGAGAGAGAGAGAGAGAGAGAGAGACTGACTTTGAAGTCCCTGAATTAAAAAACAACACCGCAATAGTCCAATGGAGACATTAACATTATACTTTACAGACACTATGTTGAAGGCTGGTTGGGTCTTACATAGTATATGGACAGTAAAGGATGATGGCACACACACACACACACACACACACACACACACATATATATATATATATACAACTACACACACACACACACACACGCACGCACGCACGCACGCACGCACACACACAACACACACACACACACACACGCACGCACGCACACACACACATACACCACACACACACACACACACACACACACACACACACACACACACACACACACACGTCTAATATCACGAGTAGTAGATAGATGTTAAATGAATGACACACACATACACACACACAACACACACACACACACACACACACACACACACACACACACACGTACAATTAACACACACAAGCACACACACAAGAAACCCACCCCCCAAAACCCACCACACACACAAGCACGCACGCGCGCACACATACGCACACACACACACGCGCGCGCGCGCGCACACACAAACACATATATTACCCCCCCCCCCCACACACACACACACACACAGCGTCCTCTACCAACATCAACAACGTCTGGTACCATCAGCACTATTACCAGCATTTTTTAAATATTGTTTTTATACTTCTTCATAATGTTTTGTAATAATGTTTTTCTTCTTGATTGTTTTCTCTCGTAATGTTTGTAAAACGCTCTGAGGATGATTGTTTTTTCCATCGAAGAGCGCTATAGAAGCTTTTTTTTTTTTTAATTGATTATTATTATCACCAATACAAAGAGCGTACAATGTACTGCAACAAAGTAGGCTACAAATCACCAGGAAGCCTCTGACATTGTAAAACGCTAACACAAATCAGGAAGAAGCTTGGCGTGGGGCAAGTTACTCTGATATAGTAGTGATAGTGGCCACACACAATTAATCATGACAAGCGGAAGTCAGATGATAAATGGTTGCTTTCCATCAACGACTATTATTTAACGAAAGAAAAATGGAAGGATCCCTAAACAACAAAACCCACCCACACACAAAAAACAAAAAGAAGAAAACATCCTGTCATATAAAGGTACTCCCACCGAGTGATGTGGAAGATTACAGCAGGGAACGTTTGTGTCTGGGTTCTGACTTTTTAGTTAGATTTGTTGTTGTTGTGTTTTTTTCCCCTTCTTTTTACAATATCATACATAATATTTGACTTAGATAATTATCGCCACCCCGAAATTATTAATATAACAATCAAGTGCTAAATAAAATGGTACTAGTGCAAAATGCTTGACAGAGTTTGACTTTAGCTCGATAGCTCGATATCTGATACGCTCCCCCCCCCCCCCCCCCCCCCCCCCCCCCCGGAGCTTCGATGATCAAACTGAGGTGCATAAAATTCTTAACAAGTTTTGTGATCCTAACACAACTAAAACTTTTCTAACTCTAACTCTAGTAACTGATGAGGAAAGAACATGAGGGCATAATTTCAAACTAACAAAAAAAACCTAAATAACAGTCGTTCAGTTCTAAGCGTTTATACTAACAGAGTAATAACTGCATGGAACAATCTTTCTGATGAAACTGCAAATGCATCATCACTAAATATGTTCAAAAATCTTATTGACAAAAAAATGTAATACTGTACTCCACAAATTTGGAGAAAAAAACAAAAAACAACACAAAATCCAAAGTAATTCACGGGCAAAAAGAAAATATATAAATGTATACTACATTATGAAAAATCTCTAGAGGGCAAAAGACTTCAAACAGCCTACAGAGCCTAAATTGATATATGATATGATGTCTGTAGGACGGCGAACAGACACCACGGACTGACCTAGTATTGCATGCAGTACCCCCAAGTTCGACCCACGTAGTTTGAAGACCATCACTGTACAAAGCACTCTGTGTGTTCCTATTATCGTCAATTCTGTACCCCCAAGTTCGACCCACGTAGTTTGAAGACAATTCCTGTACAAAGCATTCTATGTGTTCCTATTATCGTCAATTCTGTACCCCCAAGTTCGACCCACGTAGTTTGAAGACCATCACTGTACAAAGCATTCTGTGCGTTCTTCTTATATTATTATTGTCCATTCTGGGTATATAATGGCCATTGGAAATGGTGTAACATTTTCT
>CM065687.1:23064629-23067129 GCA_017654935.2 Phymorhynchus buccinoides | reverse complement strand
CTCCTCGATCAGAAGCTGACGATAATTTGAATGTAAAAGATAGCAAAGAAGGCTTCTCCTGGGAAGGAAAAAAGGTAACAATCTGGCTTGAAATGACATTGAGGTCATGGATCCCCTCTCCCCCCCCCCCCCCCTCCTCTATTTTCTTTCGTTCTTGTTTTCATGTTTATTTTTCATGGGGAAGTGGGAGTGTTCCGGAATCACGGAAACCCCTACCCTCTTCCCTCTAGATCCGCCTCTGTACCATAAGAAACTATGATTCTTCTCTCGAGTAAAAACTAGAAGGTACTGGGAGTGTTCCGGAGCCCCGGAAGCCCCCCTCCTCCTTCCTCTAGATCCGCCTCTGTGCCATAAGAAACTATGATTCTTCTCTCGAGTAAAAACTAGAAGGTACTGGGAGTGTTCCGGAGCCCCGGAAGCCCCCCTCCTCCTCCCTCTAGATCCGCCTCTGTACCATAAGAAACTATATACTATATACTCTGTACGAGTAAAAGCTATAAGGTACTATCACAACAGGGATCAGAGAAGGTTGATAGTACTGCATAGCTTTTAAACCAACAAGAATCATATTTATTTGCTGGCATTTTAAACCTCCAATGTTTGTTTTTCACACTTCCCGATTGAGTCTTCCATTTTGTTTTTTTGGCACGTGCAGCGTTAGACCATAGCCGCCTCCGGCATGAAAGAGTCAAGCGCTCTGCTGAGCTTCACGCAGTCATATCTGCAATCTAAGTTTAGTTTTCCAGTCTCTCTCTCTCTCTCTCTCTCTCTCTCTCTCTCTCTCTCTCTCTCTCTCTCTCTCTCTCTCTCTCTCTCTCTGGGTCTCTAAATGGTCTTATAAGTGTTTTAAAACGAGTAGGTCAATGCATTTTCACCAACTAGGCTAGACTTTAGACAGTGTTTTCTGAAAATGGCCAACACTCACCCTACTAACTTTAATTTAAATGTGCATTACTCTGGAACGAAAACAGTTACAAGATTGATTCTTGTATCACGAGAAAGAGAATTGTCTGAAGTTTTCAAATGTAAAATGTTCTCAGAATGGTCAGCTTGACACTTAATGTCCCTTTCGTGGAGCTGGGTCACAAATGGATAGTCATATATTTGTTGAGCGTATGGGTCCAAGGGATAAAACAAATAATGCTTGTATTTGGACAATTAACCTAAATGCTAATGGGTTACTCCTAATAAGCGTTTGCATTAACCACCCACAAGGTTTTATAAAAAATCCATTGTTACTTTGTCAACTCAAAAATAGAAAATGATTATATACATAATTATAAGCTTATATTACAAATTCTACATCTCTGAATAATATTGAAGTTAAACTAATAAAAATATCCATTATTGGGGATAAAGCATAATGTTTTACAAACTTTGCAAGCACACACACACGCGCGCGCACACACGCATACGCACACACACGCACGCACGCACACACGCACGCGCGCACGCACGCACGCACACACACACATCGTTCATATTTTTTGCAGTAACGATGTTCACAAAATACATTAGAACATACAGACAGGTAGACAGACAACAGGCAGATACACACAGATCTAGACAAATAATCAAAAAACAACAACACAGGCCTTCATACAGTGGGTTTGTGGGGTTCTCGATGGTTTTACAGTGGAGAAGCCTTGCCCAAGGTACATCCTCACCCGTTCGGTCCAAGGGATTTAGGACAGATGGCGTTGGGGAAGGTCCCCAAAGGTCAACCTTTGGCTGCAGGACTAAAGCCAGTAGAAATGGCTCCTAGTTTGAGAGTCATGTGGGGCAGTGGGTGGATGCCTCGTGCCTCCATACGGGGAGCTGGACGACCCCGACCCTTCAACGAGTCTCCCCCCGTAAGGATACCGGGGGGTCTTTCGTAAAAAATAGTTCCCCCACTTTCTGGAATGTATGTGCTTGTAACTTCCTCTAATCTCCCCCTCTCTTTGACTCTGCCTTTTCCCTTTGTTTTCTATCATCTACTATCTTTCTGACTTATTGGCCCATTCTCCTGCCTCTTTTCAAAAACAAAAATATTTCAAATAAATGTTCTCTTTTGAGCTGCTCCGAAATCGGAATGTGTCGGTTGTACGCAGCAGGGAGACCAATGAACACTGAAAACCGGACACATACATACGTACCTTGCCCATTATGGCCATTATGACCTGGGAACAGAAGAAGAAGAAGAAGAAGAAGAAGAAGAAGAAGAAGAAGAAGAAGAAGAAGAAGAAGAAGAAGAAGAAGAAGAAGAAGAGAAGAAGAAGAAGAAGAAGAAAAGAAGAAGAAGAAGAAGAAGAAGAAGAAGAAGAAGAAGAAGAAAGAAGAAAGAAGAAGAAGAAGAAGAAGAAGAAGAAGAAGAAGAAGAAGAAGAAGAAGAAGAAGAAGAAGAAGAAGAAGAAGAAGAAGAAGAAGAAGAAGAAGAAGAAGAAGAAGAAGAAGAAGAAGAAGAGAAGAAGAAGAAGAAGAAGAAGAAGAAGAAGAAGAAGAAGAAGAAGAAAGAAGA
>CM065687.1:23037129-23047129 GCA_017654935.2 Phymorhynchus buccinoides | reverse complement strand
CTCTCTCACTACGCCCAAGTAAGAAAATCGCGTGATAAGCCCCTAGTGCATTGACTGCCCTCTGGCGTGAAAAATATCGCCATAGGTTGACCATTGCAGTGAGAATATTTAGTGGGGGCAAGCAGAGCTTAACCTTTGCAAGTACTGAAAATAGCAGCTTTGAGAAAGCCGAATGTAGTCACTTATTCAGCATTATGTGTGTGTGTATGAGTGTTCCGAGTTACTGTTGATATTACTATCATCAGTAATATTGTTGACGATGGTGATGGCGATCTCGATGATAGGGATGATGAGGATGATTGCAGTGTTACTGTTATTGTTTGTGGCTCAAGCCACAAATCTATAACTCACTTTGTCGGTCGGTCGGTCGGTCGGTCTGTCGGTCGGTCCAAAATTGTCGCACATTTTGACAAAATGTCGCACTTCAAATCGAGGCTACACTTCAAATTGAGGCCGCTCTTTAACATGATGTATTTTAAAAGCGTACAAAATAATAAACATACGTAATACAGACACTACAACAGACACGACGAGTATGCGGTGCTTCTTTTGATGAGTATAAGTAGGAAAGATAGTTTTAAATGTTTTCCAAAGGATATAAAAAGTTACGAAATGGTGCAGAGATAACATTCTGGTTTACAGATTAAAATTATTGAAAAGCCAGGGGAGGTAACTCATGGTTGGAGTGGTAAAAATAGACCGCATGCCACAAACTATTGCGATTTCGCGCTTGTTAATTATCAAGTATGATAATAATGCCTGCCATTTCTGTTGCCTTCGCGGTTGTCCGTTCTACAACAATTATTAGTGTTGTCACTATTTGTATTATTATCTTTATTTTTTTATCATAAGAATTCATAATTGTTGTCATTGTCATCGTCATCATTGTTGTTGCTACTACCATTATTATTACTGTGGTTGTTGCTACGCATCATACTACAGTCGCTTTCATTCATTATTATTATTATTATTATTATTATTATTATTGTTATTATTATTATTATTATTAATATTATTATTATCATTATCATTATTATTTTTGTTCTTATTGCTATTGTCCTTATGTCCATTGAGTGGTGTTTGGTGATTATTGTCTTTGGTGTTGCTTTCAAAACAGTCACTATATTCTGTGTGGGCATGTGTATGTTTTTTGCTTAACTTGTAAAATGTAAAAAAAAAGAGTTCAATAATCAAAAAAAGAAAATAGCAGTTTTGAGCCAACCAATCAAACTGATGCATGATCACTGTAGTTAGGGTTGTGTCTATTCACTCATAAGATAAATATACAGAAGAACACCCCCACCCCCCCCCCCCCCCCCCATATTGCATTGTATCACATTCAATTGAATTCGACTGGATCGAACAAACTTGTGTTAGAATGAATGAAAAATGGTGCTTTACGTCCTCTCGGTCTGGAACAGACACATATGGGACATTTGTAAATACAAAGATGGTGGGAACAATATTGGAGGCAATGCCCGGAGGCAGTGCAACTCCAGTAAAGTCCCGATGTTATTAGCAATACAGATAGGTGTAGCGGTAACCACGCCTCGGTTAAACCTCATCGGCTATGGACCGCCACAAGTATAATGATTCGTTAATAAAATTTGTGTTAGTACAACCACTATTAAACTTCAACCCTAGCAAGGTCTCGTTTCATTGAAGTAGGCCTTAACCCTTTCACCGCCAAAGTCGCATTTTAGCACCACAGTTATTTAACACATATGTCACTAAACGGCATGAAATTGGGGTCTATTATCCAAATACCCTATTGTCTTAGTTTTGGGAAGCAATGATAGACCTTATTTTATATATGTCACAGAACAATCCCCAATACTGCAGATGGATTTTGATCTATACCCAGGTAAATTTAACGGAGATTTTTGGATGAAAAATGGCTGGCGGTGAAAGGGTTAATTGTACAGTTTGTCCCTGTTGCATTTCGGATTCAAAGCTTTAGAATGCATGATGAAAAGATTTCTGATTAGGATTCACCTCTTATATAGAGGAGAATCCTATTGGTTTCGTATTTATATAAATTCTTCTTCATCTTCTTCGTTCGCTCAGACAGTTTCCTGTCATATCAGCATAGATGCGTCATGCTGCCGTTATGCGCCTAACTAAGAAATAGTTAGGCCCAGCATGTCCGACTTCGGCTGAAGAAATCTTTATTAAGAATTCATAGAAAAAAAAGGCAGGAGAATGGGACCAGTAAGACAGAAAGATAGTAGATGACAGTAAGCAAAGGGAAAAGGCAGAGCCAAAGAGAGTGACAGATTAGAGGAAGCTACAAGCACATAACTTCCAGAAGGTGGAGGAACTATTTGTACGAAAGAATCCCTGGTATCCCCACGGGGGAGTATACATTCTACTTTCTTTCTTTCTTTTTATTTTTCCATTTGCAAAGAGGTAAGCAAGGATACACACGCTTTATTGCAGGCCAACTTCCAAGGATGAATCTTTTTTGTTTTTGTTTCCAAGGATGAATCACAAAATGTGTTGTTCAACCGCGAAGCGAAGCTCATAATGTTTTCAGTGACATTTGTCGGTTTGTTCCTGGCTGGCTGGCTGACTGGCTGGCTGACTGGCTGACTATCTAACTATGTATGTATGTCAACACACAAACGTTTGAACGGAGGGACCTAGGACTTTAAACTTTTGCATGCGCCTGGGTATTTAGCATATCTAGGCCAGGTACTGAAAGGTCAGATACTGCATGTGTCTTGAGAGGCGAGTCAGCCTTTGAATGTGATCCCATTGATGCCACCTCAAGACATCTTATTTCCCATGACACGCAAGACAGCACTGGGTATGCCCAGTGCACACCGACACCTGGCTAAAAGCTAAACCCACAAGTTATGCACAGTTTCTATGGTGCGCCAAATTGACAAATCTCTCTATAGGTGTTCGATGGTGTTTGGAAACTGTAGATAACAGTCCGACTTAGTTTTATAACCCTACCTATGTGTTCGATAGAGTTTTACAGTCCAGAGTTGTATAGCTCTATCGAACAGATAGGTAGTAGATATTTAACTTAATCGAACCGAGAAGTAGGGTTTCCACAAAATAATTATATCGAGCTACAGTTTTTATATGGTGATTTCGGATTGGTACATGGTTAGCAGACAATTTTCTTGCCTTAGCAGATGACCCTGAACTTTTAACGCAACACTGCTAGACAATGTTAATCAAACATGGCTACCGATCGTCTTCAACTAGCGAATCTACCGGGCGTCGTACGTAGTACATCGACCACAGCTGTTGCTGCGACTGGGAGTCGCACTCGTAATAGTTTTCACACTACATTGTGTGATTTCGTGCATTTCACATGAAGACACAAGCACTTTCTACCAATGAAATGCTCAGTTAGAAGAAAATCACAGTGGCGGGATCGATAGAATTCTCTGATCACAAACTTTGTCGAGTACCGAGAGAGAGTTTTAAAACTCTATCTAACCACTAGCTAGAGTATTGAAACTGCACCCAGCAGTTCAACAAGGTTTCCAAACTCTATCGAACACCTAGAGAGAGATTTGTCAAGTTGGCGCACCATACGTTTCAAGCCTCCAGTACCTAAATTCCGTACTAGCAAATCCATGGAAGCAGAGAAGACAAATAAGACGGGGCGGAAAATAAATAAATAAAGTTGCAGAGGAATGAAGAAAGGAGAAACACTATCATGGATTGTTCTTTGCGAAAACACATTGGCCCCAATTACCAAGAATCCGTTCAAGAAATACTGACCATACATCAACCAGCACACACTCACCTTTCGCATGTACCCACGCACATTTGCGCGCGCATACGAACATACATACACACACACGCACGCACGCACGCACGCACACACACGCACGCACACACTCACACACACACTACCGCACTCACCGGAGCTCCAGCCCAGATGGGCGTGTCCCGGAGGATGAAGACCCCCGGCAGGAAGAGGAGCATGTACACCGACAGCCCGACCACCCCCACCCCCACCATCAACTGCATCACCACCAGGAACAACCGCAACGTGCAGCACCCCCCTCCACCACCACCACCACCACCACCACCACAGCAACAACTCCCACAACACCCACAACAGCAACAACCTCTTCTCTCTCCTTCTCCTTCTCCTCCTCGCTCTCCTCCTTCTTGAACCACTCTTTCTCTCCCTATGGTGGACAGGGACACTCGACTGCCCATCTTCCCTCGCTTTCGTCGCGGCTTGTGCCTGGAGCCCAGGTCCGAAGGGTTGAGGTTCTGGGGCACCGTGGTCTCCAGCCCTACCAACATGGAGCGGAGTTCCGGGCTGCTGACGGACAGTTTCTTACTAGAAGGTCCAGCAGTTGTTCCAGAGATTCCAGAAGAGTTCAGCACGGCAGCTGTGGCTGTGACGGAGTGGCGGAATTGTTGCGCTTTAGCTGCTGCTGCTGCAAGGTCTTCTTCTCCCCCGAGAAGAACCTGGTTTACTTTGATGGAAGACGCCGAGTGCGCTCGTGGGCGACTGGTGATCACCATGGCTGCGGCTTTCCCCGCCCCTTCTATTTATCTTCCTCCTTTTTGTGTGCCTTTGTTCTTCTATTTTTCTTTCCCTTATCAGTCAGCAGCTGGCTTTTGCTCAAGGGGGGATTAACAAAAACCTATGTTTACTTTCTTTCGTTTTCCTTTTCAGGGGCCTCTATGATGAATTCCACCTGTTGATTGATCTTGGCACGGGATTTAGCCTCTTTTAAAAAACACACCTGCTGCCTCCTTGCTACAGCAACAGGTAAAGAGTGTAGGCCTATAGCACGAGGCTGGGTGGGTGAAAGTTTTATTATAGTAAAGGGCAGCCGGGGATGTACTGGGGAAGAAAGAACACAAAAAGTGGTAGTAAATCCGGGCTACCTGGGAATTTCCTCCCCCCCCTGAGACAGAGACAAACGGGGAGATAATAGACAGTCTTTTGGCGCCTCTTGTCGGAGCGGAAGAGCAGATTGTTAGCAGGAAAGGCCGACACGCGCATGCGCCAGGTGTGTGGTATGATGATGATGATGATGATGATGGCCGTGGTGCCCTCGTCTGTCTTGTGAAAGTGTCGGGAAGTCAAGGGGAGGACAATTCGATAAACGGGAACAGGCGAATGTAAATCGTGGAGAATTACTGCCTTTATATTATCCCCAACGCGCCTGTTTTCACCTTGTGTTTTTGACACTCGTCCAAACTGAATAGTTTATAACTTGTCTTCTTCTACTCATTGATGCTGGGGTGGGTTTTCTGCTGTTGCTATTATCACTGCTGTTTCTGCTGCTGCTGTTTCTGCTGCTGCTGTTTCTGCTGCTGCTGTTTCTGCTGCTGCTGTTTCTGCTGCTGCTGTTTCTACTGCTGCTGTTTCTGCTGCTGCTGTTTCTACTGCTGCTGTTTCTGCTGCTGCTGTTTCTACTGCTGCTGTTTCTGCTGCTGCTGTTTCTACTGCTGCTGTTTCTACTGCTGCTGTTTCTACTGCTGCTGTTTCTGCTGCTGCTGTTTCTACTGCTGCTGTTTCTGCTGCTGCTGTTTCTGCTGCTGCTGCTGTTTCTACTGCTGCTGTTTCTGCTGCTGCTGTTTCTGCTGCTGCTGTTGTGTTTCTTCTTCGTCTTCTTTCCCAGTTTCTTTCTCCTTTGTTTCTTTCTTTCGTTCTGTCCTTCCTTATTGTCTTTGTCTTGTTGTTCTTCTTCTTCTCTGTTCGTTTAACTGTTTTAACTGTCTAATATTTGGAGAAACTCTTCCTTAAGCCTTACATTCTAACCAGTGTATGTTTATCTACAACTCCACGTTTTTTTTAAACAACAGATGGCGGTGCTTTACTACATAATATTTCCTCTTCCTGTTCGTTTCAGGTTTGGTTTGTTGTTGTTTTTCCTCTCAAACCTTCCTGAAAAATCGTTCTACTTCTAGTTCTTGTTTTAAGCCAGCTGGGGTTCGACGTTTCTTTCTCCACACAAAAAACACACACTCACACACACAAAAACAAACAACACTACATACTACTAACTCGTGGGAATCCACTCAATCACTTCACACCTGGTCTTTGTTTAAGTTTGGAGTTTTTGTGTGAAAAAATTGTTTTGTATGAAAAAGTCACATCTTTTGACAGCGTGAGAGTTTCTTCCGTTTCAGCGGTGGTGCCGTTTTCGGTCAACACAAAGAACGTTACAAGTCGAATCAAACGTATAGGCAAGGTTCTCCCAACTATACAGCTTTACTTCTCTCGTTCGTATCTCTTCCTGTCTTTTATTTTCCCATTTAAAGGGACACACTGATGGATTAAATTTTGCAAGAAACACGTCGAGGTCACCCAAAAGACAGCCTTTTCAAGGATCGGAACACTCACTTTGCTCTGGTTTCTTAGAAATCAAACCATCAAAACGGCGATTCCTCCTTCTTGGCGGAGTTACCGGTGAGAGAAGCCATTTTGAACGGGGAGGGTGGAGGCCAATGAGAGTGTGGTGGAAGCTTTTTCTTTTTTGTAGTGCAGTAAAAAAAAAAAAGGAGCTATTTCCTTTGTTGTGGGCGAAACTCTTTCGTAAGCTAGTATACAGACTGTATAAAAAGGCTTGTATTGCCAAACTTTCGTGCAAACGATTTGGTCTAACTCAGGCGGTCATTTGAATTTGACTCCCAGCACCTCCGCCAAGGAGGAACAGCCGATTTGACGGTTTGATTTCCAGGAAACCTGAGCAAAGTGAGAGTTGCGATCTCTGTAAAGGGTGTTTTCCTGGTGATCTCAACGTGTTTCTTGCGAAAACTGACCCGTCAGAGTGCTCCTTTAACACCGTTCGTCAGCACGAGACAGACACGGAGATAAACGATGCGTTTGAAACAGAGAGAACAACTGTTCAACGGTGATACGTTTGCTAAGATTGTCTCCTTTTCCCTTCTGTCTTTCTGTCTTTCTTTCTTTCTCTCCAGTCCATCTGAATTTCAGAGTCATTGGGTGTAGTGGCGGGGTCGTTTATCTGCGGTTGGATTTCCTATAAGGAGAAGAAAAAACAAACAGCTGAAGTTATAAGTATAGCAAGCCATATAGACGTATCCCAAGAAGAAGAAGAAGAAGAAGAAAAGAAGAAGAAGAAGAAGAGAAGAAGAAGAAGAAGAAGAAGAAGAAAGAAGAAGAAAGAAGAAGAAGAAGAAGAAGAAGAAGAAGAAGAAGAAGAAGAAGAAGAAGAAGAAAGAAAAAAAAAGAAAGAAGAAGAAGAAGAAGAAGAAGAAGAAGAAGAAGAAGAAGAAGAAGAAGAAGTAGTAGCAGTAGTAGTAGTAGTAGTAGTAAGAAGAAGAAGAAGAAGAAGAAGAAGAAGAAGAAGAAGAAGAAGAAGACGAAGAAGAAGAAGAAGAAGAAGAAGAAGAAGAAGAAGAAGAAGAAGAAGAAGAAGAAGAAGAAGAAGAAGAAGAAGAAGAAGAAGAAGAAGAAGAAATAGTAGTAGTAGAGAAGAAGAAGAAGAAGAAGAAGAAGAAGAAGAAGAAGAAGAAGAAGAAGAAGAAAAAGAAGAAGAAGAAGAAGAAGAAGAAAGAAGAAGAAGGAGAAGAAGAAGACAGAAGAAGAAGAAGAAGAAGAAGAAGAAAGAAGAAGAAGAAGAAGTAAGTAGTAGTAGTAGTAGTAGTAGTAGTAGTAGTAGTAGTAGTAGTAGTAGTAGTAGTAGTAGTAGAAGAAGAAGAAGAAGAAGAAGAAGAAGAAGAAGAAGAAGAAGAAGAAGAACAACAACAACAACAACAACAACAACAACAACAAAAACAAGAAGAAGTAGTAGAAGAAGTAGTAGAAGAAGAAGAAGAAGAAGAAGAAGAAGAAGAAGAAGAAGAAGAACAACAACAACAACAACAACAACAACAACAACAACAACAACAACAACAACAACAACAACAACTACAGAAGCACTGTCAACATTAATTGTTCAACACAGCACTTACAAATTACGCAGCGCAGCGGATATAGTGCAGCAGTGCGAATGACAAGAAACACAGGAAAACAACAACAACATCATTATGAATGAGGGGCAACAGCAACTGACCTGCTCTGCTTTTGACACCTGTATTAAATTTGACCATAGGTCATGCATGCGTGGGGCAAACGACTGGTCAGGAGGGATTATTCGAACGACACCGCGCCAGCACCATCATCACACCTTTGGCCTGCTTGCCTCACCTATCCCTTATGATTATTGATAACTATCTGATTTGGATTCTTCTCCCCCCCCCTGCCCCACCCCCTCCCTCTCGGGTTATCCTGCTCTCTGTTACCGCATCCAAAAGGTGACCTCTTAATTGCGTCTATTTGAAAATTAATCCTAAGAATTGCGCCTTTCGGGATAATTATGTGCATCCGTTGCAGAAATCAGGCGCAATTATAATTAGGTATTAGGTACTTTATAGTCACAGAGGCGTCTCTGTGAAATTCGGGTTGCTCCCACCTGGAAAGGGCGTCGCAGCCAGAGGCGCGCCACCCAATTTTGTTTTTTTGCATGCAATATTTGTGTGACTGATGAGGAAGGAAATGGGGGTGGGGTGGTGGTGGTAGGGGGAGGTAAGTTTTGAGCAAATGACACATTTTTCGTTGCCACTGGGCTTAACGCATGGGCGCACGGGACCTCGGTTTATTGTCTCATCCGAACGTTCAGATCGTAAGGCCTAGTGCAAAGTGAGAGGGAATCCCCTGTACCCAGGTTCGAACTCGGGTTTATTTGACACAAGGCGAACGCGTTACCTCTGTGCCACTCTACACCTCGGCTACCGAAGCGTGTCAAACACTCGATGCACAGACTCGATACTTTTCGAAAAGTATCGATACAAAACAACGCTCAATTCCATATGGAACGATCCGTTGAAAAAAGGATCGATCCTTTCCGCGAAAGTATGGCTACTTTGTGAAAAGGATCGCGCACTTTCAAAAAGTATCCACACTTTCAGTAATCATTGCGAAAGCATGGATCCTTTTTGAGTTAACGTATCCATACTTTGAATCAAGAAACGAACTCTCCCGACGAGTCGCATAAAAAACAATGCTCGGATACGAAACGAAACGGAACATGAAACTATGTTGTTGTTTTTTTCCAACATGATTTTGCATGAAAATACTCCTCGATCATGTCTAATGCCCTTCTCGTCGCTTCCTCGGCCATGCTGTCCGTTGTTTTGATTCCCACCAACCAAATAATTTGTACTGCTTTGGTAAGAGCAGTTTCAGTCAAATTCCGATTCCAAATTTACATGTGTTCATTTCGAGATACTCGTCGGAATCTCTCGATCCTTTTGCGTCGATCCTTTTGGGAGCGAGCCATACTGAGTAGGGATAATGTTTGGAAAGCATGGATACTTTTCCAAAAGAAGTATCGATTCTTTGTCATAAAGGTGAACTTGGCACATTCGTTTTGAGAATGATGCTTTGTTTGTCTCCCTTTGGCTCTGACCCACGCATTGCTAGACGATTGGTATGGTAATCAACTTGGGTGGAGGGGAGTTGACTAGAAAGAGAGTTATCCCCATTTTGTTCAATTTCGTTATCGATTCTTTGCATCGAGCGTTTGACAAGTTTCGTAAGCCATACGCAAATTAATCATCAATGATGTGTCTGAGAAGCTAAACATCAGATGACTGGAAAACTGGAAAAGCTTTACCAATTCTGTTTTCGGTATCTTTATACATAATATTCACTCTATGTTCTAAGACGGGGTAAAAAGCCCATGGGCGGGTAAGAAGCCCATGCCAATTGTCTCATGAAATAAAGCAAATTTCAGTCACATTTGGCCCATGAGACGAGTGTTAATGTTTTTCATTCGTCTGATGGCCACATTTGACTGAAATGTTCTTTACTTCATGAGATAATTGGCATGGGCTTCTTACGGCGTTTTACCCCGTCTTCCCCAATCAATTTTTGCGAAATGTCCATCATGTCCAGATTTGTCATGAAGCGTTTCAACGGGCGCAATTGATGTCTACAATGGGCAGAATTGATGTCTACAATGGGCGCAATTGATGTCTACAATGGGCGCAATTGATG
>CM065687.1:23014629-23027129 GCA_017654935.2 Phymorhynchus buccinoides | reverse complement strand
TCGCGAACGAGCGCGCGCCCAACAGATGCGAGCAGCTGTGGGGTGTATGGTGTATGTAGCAATGCAAAGCAGACAGCGTGCTTGCTTGCTCGCAGGGTGGCGCTGTGTAGGAAGTAGCTTGGTTGTTGAGTTGTGAGTAGGGCCTAGCTTTCCAGCAGCATTGACAGACAACCTGTTCCACTCTTCTCTTCAACAACATCTGTTTTGGGGCTATAAACTACATATTAATAGCTTTATTTGTAATCCCAATTATTATTGGCCTGCTAGGCTACTTCTGACAGCAATGGCATATAATAGTATATTTACTTGCTTGATCCAGCCTCTGACCGCCTCCACCGTAACACACACACACGCACGCACGTACGCATGCACACAAACACGCGCGCGCGCGCGCACACGCACACGCACACACACACACACATGATGAAGAAAAGCATGTATATTTGCTTACTCAATGTCCATCTTTAAATAAAAGTTTGACTTTGACACACACACACACACACACACACACACACACACACTGTGACAATATCTCTCTCTCTCTCTCACACACACACACACACACACACACACACACACACACACACACACACACACACACACACACACACACACACACACACACTGTGACACATTTGGGATTCATTTTGATCACAAAACTGTCATGCGATGTTGCCCTTTACTTGAGGAATATTCTGGAAGAGCTAAAAGAAAAATGGTAGAAATTATGAAAATTACTATATGACTATGTGGACTTAGTAACTTTGGACACTTGTGTATTTTTTACAAATGATTTGATGTTCACGCGAAACCCATGTTATATGCTGCATATAAATATGGGGTTTATCTCCCTTTCATATAATAGATTTATCATATAGTAATAAGCCAAGTGTCCGTGTGTGTGTGTGTGTGTGTGTGTGTCTGAAACACGAAACGGGCCTTATAACTCCGCCGTTTTTCGACCGAATCGCTTCAAATTTGCTGTGAGCCCTAACGGGGCGATGACAACGGCAACCGAGGCGGCCGTATCATTTGCGCACTTTCGCAAATGCGCAAAACGCGCATCCGCCGGCCTCTCGGCGCCCGTATCTCCGGCGTTTCTGGGCCGATTGCCTTCGAATTTGGCAGGACCGGGGCCGGGGACTATCGGTGTGCCAAACCGGAACCGAATCGGTTCAGAAACGCGGCAAAACCAGTACGTGGCGCTACCAGTACGGTGCATTGCCAGTACTAGGCGTTGCGCTAGTCTCATTTCTGCATGTAAACATTTCTTAAATTTGTCTCCATATACCCAAAACACAGTGATCTATGTAAATTGGGGAAGATATCCATTGAATATCGATAGAAATGTCAAAGCAGTATGGTATTGGTTTAAACTTTAATAATTGCCTATTAGTCCTACCAGACTACCAAAGCAACCATATGAAAATAACGTTTAAGGTACTAGTACCACCTAAACCGAGGCACCGGCGTTTTTGCCTTTTTTGTTATATGGCCTTTTTACTGTTTTATTTTGATGTAACTGACTTAATATTGAGACAATACATTGAACGTGATGTAGAAGGGATTACACTTTGCAACAGATATTTTTAGGTGTGTTTAGTGTCGAAAATACAGAATGTTCATGAAACGTTCACGTAATGTGGTTTGCAAAGGATATCTCAAGAACTAATTCAGATAAAGACTTCAAATTTTGCACACTTCTTTTTTACACTGTGGCCGGTTGCATGAACCTAAAATTGGGCTTCTTTTGTGCAGTTAAGCTTAAAAATAGTGTGTGTTTTTTCACCACATTTTTGTGTGTAATGTGAGCAACCGAAGGAAAATATCTAATAGACCTACCTGCTTTCTATTTGGTTCATGCAACAAAACGGTCCATTTTCTTTGTTTTGGGAGAAATTTGAAAGCTCTCCAATGATTAGATTTGTCTTAATCAGTGTGTCATGCTGTCAATCACGCAAATACACTCATGCATTCAGACAGCAAACTCCGCAAGCACACGCAATCACTCTTCTTGTTCTTTCCTGTAGAGCAACCACAGTCACTTCTGACTATTCTGTCGCTGTAACTTTAGGGGAATCTGCGGAAATGCACACTGAGGTACTACTGAGAAGAAGAAAAGTTGACAGTAGAAGAAGAAGACAGAAAGCCTGGCCCAGCCAGCCAGGTTCCGGGCCCCTAACATGATGCCTTGCCAAGCGAGAGAATGACCCAGCCAGCCAGGTCCCGCTAATCGGGCCCCAACGTGATGCCGCGCCACTGGGAAAAAGAGGGGGAAAAAAAAAGAAGAAAAAAAAGAGAGAGCGAGGTGGGGTGGGGTAAAGTTATTGTGATGTGTAGACCCAGGACACGAAGGTGCCCAAGGTCCCTGCCTCAACATCCTGCTCCGGGAGGTTGTTCCATGCCTTGATGGTGCGTGGCAGGACACTGGCCTGTCTGTATTGTGTGCGGCAGTAGATCTGGGACAGCTGCTTGGTGTGGGCTCGCCCGGTGTGGACAATTAATACTCAGGGAACACAAAATCTTGAGCTACCCCTTCTTCTTAACAAAAACAAGAAGAGAACAGTTTTCTTACACATGAATATCAGACACATAATCAATTGAGCAACAAGTCAAAATTCAAAGTAGTAAATAAGCATCACATTTAAACTTAACTAGAGGCCTTTCTTTCACTCTCTCTTTCTCTCTCTCTTTGTTTCCCGTCAACATAATTTCCTTGGGTGGTATTGTTCTTCCTATGCTCCTTGTCTTTCATTCACTCCTTCTTGTGGTCTTGGTTTACTTGTTTACATCCATGATTGACTTCTTCCGGGATATCAACAGTGTGATGAGCAAACCATCCAAAACCGATCAGCTTCAGGGGTTGTTTTAAACCCCAATGACTGGTGCAACGCTTTGGAAGAGGTGTTCCATTCTTCAACATAATCGTAAGCACTACTGTCACCCTCGTCGAACAACTTCTGATCCAGATGAGATACGATGGCATTCCGTAACCCTTTCTACGGAAATCTGGATTGACATAAAGCAAAGACATGGCGCCGTCTGACTGAGTGATCATATGCCCCACGTGTTTGCCGTTCTCTGTGACCAGATAGGCAGAGGGAAAGTTGTCGACTAGTCCCTGGATGAAGGACACTGGAACTTTCTTGTTGTGTTTCCACGTGGCATGGATGATCTTGGCCCCTTCGCCAGGAGGAACGGGGTGAAATTTCATTCCTTCAGGAACAGGCCTGTCGACAGAATAAAACGTAGAATAGGCCTAACTCTTAGTGACATACTAATAAAAACAAATCAACTGATGAAAAAAGTAATGGTGGGTGGTTGATGGTTCGTCCCACATGGGATTTGCATAGCCGTGCAGATGTTAAATCTGACTTTCCTTCTGACTTGCCAGAATGATGTGTTTTCTCACACTGAAAAACTAAACTGGAAAGTGTTCACATTTCATAGCAATGAAGCACTGAACATTGTAATCGAACGTCGTCACACATCAGTTACGTATTTTGTCGAATGCCACAAAAGTGATTTATTTTTGTTTGTTTTGCATTTGCAAACTGTGTGAACATGTAAAGGGTCCTGTTCTGGAGACGAATCAATAGTTTTTTAGTTCTTAAATTAAAACATTGCTCTTGTTCAGGCTGAACGTTTTTCATGGTTAAAACCTGTCTGCATGACACGTCAGTTACGTTGCAATTGCTATGGCCTCTTTTGAATGCCTCCTAATCCGAAATAGGATTGCTGAATGCAACAGGGATATCAGTGAAAACTGGAAACTGGACATATGCTTACGTGCATTGGCCATTATGGCCTTATAGCCTGATGGAAAGCTGCTTTACGTCGTCTGACCTGCTGTGAGTTACTTATGGGACATTTGTGAGACCTTATAGCCTGATGGAAAGTTGCTTTACGTCATCCGACCTGCTGTGAGGTACTTATGGGACATTTGTGAGACCTTATAGCCTGATGGAAAGTTGCTTTACGTCATCCGACCTGCTGTGAGTTACTTATGGGACCTTTGTGAGACCTTATAGCCTGAAGGAAAGTTGCTTTACGTCATCCGACCTGCTGTGAGGTACTTATGGGACCTTTGTGAGACCTTATAGCCTGAAGGAAAGTTGCTTTACGTCGTCCAACCTGATGTAAGTTGTTAGACCTTATAGCCTGATGGAAAGTTGCTTTATGTCGTCTGACCTGCTGTGAGTTACTTATGGGACATTTCTGAGACCTTATAGCCTGATGGAAAGTTGCTTTACGTCATCCGACCTGCTGTGAGTTACTTATGGGACCTTTGTGAGACCTTATAGCCTGATGGAAAGTTGCTTTACGTCGTCTGACCTGCTGTGAGTTACTTATGGGACCTTTGTTAGACCTTATAGCCTGATGGAAAGTTGCTTTACGTCATCCGACCTGCTGTGAGTTACTTATGGGACCTTTGTTAGACCTTATAGCCTGATGGAAAGTTGCTTTACGTCGTCCGACCTGCTGTGAGTTACTTATGGGACCTTTGTTAGACCTTATAGCCTGATGGAAAGTTGCTTTACGTCGTCCGACCTGCTGTGAGTTACTTATGGGACCTTTGTTAGACCTTATAGCCTGATGGAAAGTTGCTTTACGTCATCCGACCTGCTGTGAGTTACTTATGGGACATTTCTGAGACCTTATAGCCTGATGGAAAGTTGCTTTACGTCGTCTGACCTGCTGTGAGTTACTTATGGGACCTTTGTGAGACCTTATAGCCTGATGGAAAGTTGCTTTACGTCGTCTGACCTGCTGTGAGTTACTTATGGGACCTTTGTTAGACCTTATAGCCTGATGGAAAGTTGCTTTACGTCGTCCGACCTGCTGTGAGTTACTTATGGGACATTTCTGAGACCTTATAGCCTGATGGAAAGTTGCTTTACGTCATCCGACCTGCTGTGAGGTACTTATGGGACCTTTGTTAGACCTTATAGCCTGATGGAAAGTTGCTTTACGTCGTCCGACCTGCTGTGAGTTACTTATGGGACCTTTGTGAGACCTTATAGCCTGAAGGAAAGTTGCTTTACGTCATCCGACCTGCTGTGAGTTACTTATGGGACCTTTGTGAGACCTTATAGCCTGAAGGAAAGTTGCTTTACGTCATCCGACCTGCTGTGAGGTACTTATGGGACCTTTGTGAGACCTTATAGCCTGAAGGAAAGTTGCTTTACGTCGTCCAACCTGATGTAAGTTGTTAGACCTTATAGCCTGATGGAAAGTTGCTTTATGTCGTCTGACCTGCTGTGAGTTACTTATGGGACATTTCTGAGACCTTATAGCCTGATGGAAAGTTGCTTTACGTCATCCGACCTGCTGTGAGTTACTTATGGGACCTTTGTGAGACCTTATAGCCTGATGGAAAGTTGCTTTACGTCGTCTGACCTGCTGTGAGTTACTTATGGGACCTTTGTTAGACCTTATAGCCTGATGGAAAGTTGCTTTACGTCATCCGACCTGCTGTGAGTTACTTATGGGACCTTTGTTAGACCTTATAGCCTGATGGAAAGTTGCTTTACGTCGTCCGACCTGCTGTGAGTTACTTATGGGACCTTTGTTAGACCTTATAGCCTGATGGAAAGTTGCTTTACGTCGTCCGACCTGCTGTGAGTTACTTATGGGACCTTTGTTAGACCTTATAGCCTGATGGAAAGTTGCTTTACGTCATCCGACCTGCTGTGAGTTACTTATGGGACATTTCTGAGACCTTATAGCCTGATGGAAAGTTGCTTTACGTCGTCTGACCTGCTGTGAGTTACTTATGGGACCTTTGTGAGACCTTATAGCCTGATGGAAAGTTGCTTTACGTCGTCTGACCTGCTGTGAGTTACTTATGGGACCTTTGTTAGACCTTATAGCCTGATGGAAAGTTGCTTTACGTCGTCTGACCTGCTGTGAGTTACTTATGGGACCTTTGTGAGACCTTATAGCCTGATGGAAAGTTGCTTTACGTCGTCTGACCTGCTGTGAGTTACTTATGGGACCTTTGTTAGACCTTATAGCCTGATGGAAAGTTGCTTTACGTCGTCTGACCTGCTGTGAGTTACTTATGGGACCTTTGTGAGACCTTATAGCCTGATGGAAAGTTGCTTTACGTCATCCGACCTGCTGTGAGGTACTTATGGGACCTTTGTTAGACCTTATAGCCTGATGGAAAGTTGCTTTACGTCATCCGACCTGCTGTGAGGTACTTATGGGACCTTTGTTAGACCTTATAGCCTGATGGAAAGTTGCTTTACGTCATCCGACCTGCTGTGAGGTACTTATGGGACCTCTGTTAGACCTTATAGCCTGATGGAAAGTTGCTTTACGTCATCCGACCTGCTGTGAGTTACTTATGGGACCTTTGTTAGACCTTATAGCCTGATGGAAAGTTGCTTTACGTCATCCGACCTGCTGTGAGGTACTTATGGGACCTTTGTTAGACCTTATAGCCTGATGGAAAGTTGCTTTACGTCATCCGACCTGCTGTGAGGTACTTATGGGACCTCTGTTAGACCTTATAGCCTGGGAACACAGAAGAAGAATGCCTCCAACGATTCCGCTCGAAGTTAAAGAAACTGACGGTGATTTGATTTCCTGTGCATTGACTTGCGACCAAGAACATTCAACAATGGATATCTCGACAAGTTTAATAAATGTTTTACCACATGCTACAGACGCGTCACTTACACTCGTTTTAAGTCTTGAGGAGTTGTTGTCATCACGAAGATGGGGCGTATGGAAACAGATTTCCCCATTTCCTGGGCAATGGTGCTCAGTGCTTGCTTCAGATCAACAGACACACCTGAAAGAGAATAATTATGAAACAATACGACTCAAGCCTACTAATGTAAAAAGAGAAGTTTTGAGGAGTAGGGGAAGACGGGGTAAAGAGCGCATGGGCGGGTAAGAAGCCCACCCCAATTATCTCATGAAATGAAGCAAATTTCAGTCTCATTTTGCTCATGAGACGAGCGTTAATGTCTAGCATTCGTCTCATGGGCAAATTTGACTGAAATTTTCTTTATTTCATGAGATAATTGGGGTGAGCTTCTTACCCGCCCATGCGCTTTTTACCCCGTCTTCCCCTAAGCATTTATGTGTGTTTAGTATATGTGACCCAACACCACGAAAGTGTCAAAATAACCATTCTGAGACGATGGTCAAGTTAAAATCTTCCGACAATTCTCTTTCAAATGATATAAGAACCATTCTTGTAACGTTTTTCGTTTTAGAGTTATAAGCATTCACAGTTGGTAGGGTGACTGTCGGCCATTTTGAGAAATCACAGTCTAAAGTTTAGCCTAGCTGAAGAACATGCATCAACCTACTCATTTCAAAGCACTGTTGTGAGCATTTAGAGACCATAACAAAGATTATCCTTTATAACTATGAAAGATGAGATGCTAGAGAGCACGAAAATACCCATTATTCAAAATAGATAAAAATGAGATTTTTGACTTTGCAAGCCTTTTATGAGAAACTAGCACAGCGACTTAATGTCCCTTTCGTGGTGCTGGGTCACATATTTCTTTGCATTGACAAAGATGCAGGCTTAAAAAATGGCAATAATGCAGAGGTGACCAAAAAAAGTAAGAAAAAAAGAGATGAATAACAAAGAAAACAAACAAACGAAAACTCATAGGCCAGGATGACGGTTTTGTCCCAGGACAGAACTCGTGGGTCTCTGAGCAGAGTCATCTAAGAAAGAGAGACAGAGACAGAGAGAGAGAGAGAGAGAGAGAGAGAGAGAGAGAGAGAGAGAGAGAGAGAGAGAGAGAGAGAGAGAGAGAGAGAGAGAGAGAGGGGGGGGGGAGGGGGGGGGAGGAGAATGAGACATTCATACAGATATACAGAGAGACATAAGAGATTTACAAAAACATCTTGGCATAAGTTGATGGCATTGGTAATGTTTGTAGTAAAACTCATTAACATTACTGATGAACAAGATTGTCCATTATGTACTTATGAGAACGCTGAACGCTGAACGCTGAACTATTTTAATGAATAGGCCATTGGCCCATGTCACTGGGGATGGCTACAAAAAAAGTGGGCTAATTATCATTGATTTCAAAGTACATGCACATGCACATGCACAAATATATAAAAACAATTAATCAAGCAGTCTCGCGCATGTGATAGCCTACATATTCACAAGATTCACTCAAGCATATTCAAATAACGTACCTTGAATGTATGTACTTGAGAGAGAGAGAGAGAGAGAGAGAGAGAGAGAGAGAGAGAGAGAGAGAGAGAGAGAGAGAGAGAGAGAGAGAGAGAGAGAGAGAGAGAGAGAGAGAGAGAGAGAGAGAGAGAGAGAGAGAGAGAGAGAGAGAGAGAGAGAGAGAGAGAGAGAGAGAGAGAGAGAGAGAGAGAGAGAGAGAGAGAGAGTATACACGTCGCTAGTATTTTTTACTCATTCCCCATGGCAACACAGTACAAGCGATACTCTGATCCCATCACTGTGTCGTTGCTGCCCATGGGGAACGAGTGAAAGTTACCAACGTACATGTAAACCTTAGCAAAAAAAACAACAACAAAAAACTACTTGTCCGCTAGAACTCAGCATCCCAATGGCGGCCTTAGGGGTTGGCCAAGAGTCCACATAGAACTCTGAGTCTGGCAGAGGTTTGCGTTGTGTTAGTACTTTCTAGTAGTCAGTATAGTTCCTGATCCTACCTGTTGTCCAGAGGACTTCAACATCCCAATGGTGGCCTTGGGGTTTGGCCAAGAGTCCACATAGAACTCTGAGTCTGGCAGAGGTTTGCGTTGTGTTAGTACTTTCTAGTAGTCAGCATAGTTCCTGATCCTACCTGTTGTCCAGAGGACTTCAACATCCCAATGGCGGCCTTGGGGTTTGGCCAAGAGTCCGCGTAGAACACTGAGTCTGGGAACCGACCTTTGAGATGACTCCTTACTTCCCCGTGCAGCTGAAATCAATAACACACACAGACACGCGAGCGCGTGCGCGCCAGCACATACGCACGCATGCACGCACGCACACATACACACACGAACAAACACATACGCGCGCGCACGCGCACACACACACACACACACACACACACACACACACACACACACACACACACACAGGCACGCACGCACGCACACACACAGGCACGCATGCATGCACGCACGCACGCACGCACACACGCATACACACAGGCACTCACACGGACACGCATGCACGCACACACACACACACACTCACCCATACACACACACACACGCACGCACGCACGCACACGCACACACGCACGCACGCACACGCACACACACACACACACACACACACACATACACACACACACATATGCGCGCACACATGTACGCAAGCACAAACATACTCAACACACACACACTCATACAAATGCACACGCAATTATCATCGATAATTTATCATTTTTTTTAAACGTTTATAAAATGTTATCATTCGTGATGATATACAAAATATAATGTTCATTTATTCCATTGACTTTTTGTCTATATCACAAATTCATGTGACCAATATAACTTTCTTTTTTTTGCTGTCCCATCTTCTGGGCCGTACAGTGGCGTTGCTCACACGCCGCTCATCTCGAATCCCAATTCGCAGCCACACCCCGGCTTGTTCAGGTCGCAGAATCCAAGACCAGCAGTTCAAGGGGAGCGAATCTATGCTAGGCCGTCAGAAGACAACCAACCGAGGAGACACTGCACTGCTGCTGAGTCCCTTCGGTGGAGTTCAGCTAATTATCTTTTTTGGAATACTAACCCTAACCCTACCCCCCCCCCCCCCCCCCCCCCCCCCCCCTATAAGACGGAAAAACGCAATGAACCACTACTGTGACAAATGCCACGGTGTACTGCAGTACATATAGGGGGGGGGGGGGGGGGGGGGGGTCTATTATATAATGGCCTTTATCATGACTGCAATTAATTATTTAACAAAGATAATTAGCTGAAAATGTTCATCAAATACAGCTTTATGTTTGGTAAGAAAGGTAAAAACGGAGAAATAGAATTAACCGAGAAATGTAGGGGTGGAGGGGTGGCACATCTTGACCTATACTATTTACGAGTCTGTCAAGAGCATGTATAGGACCGAATGGGTAGGGTTGTTTTTATTTTTTTATTTGTTGGCAACAAGGCCATGTAGCATTTCCATATTTAACCCCTTCGCTGCCAGCCATTTTTTTCAGAAAAACAATTCCCATTAAACTTACCCGAGTAGAGACCAACAAAACATCTGTAATATTGGGGATTCCTCTGTGACATATCCTTACCTCCCAAAATGAAGAGAATAGGGTCTTTGGATAACAGACCCTGATTGGATGCCTTTTAGTGACATGGGTGTCAAATCATTGTGGTGCAAAAATGTGACGTCGGCGGTGACATGGTTAATGTCCATGAAGTCAGTAGCATGCTGGAGGTTGATGACAGCAACCAGCATGTTTACACATTCATAGAGCCACCGCCCCCCCCCCCCCCTCCTCTCCCTAAATGAATTGACCTGTGAGGACATAGAATAATGAGAATGAAGAAGGGTTTGGAGATATGATTGCATATCAACTCTAAAGGGCCAGCCACACTGCATACGATTCGACGTCAATGCGATCCGATTGTGACGATGCCTGTGTGTGCCACGATTCACGTGCAATACTTCCGTCCAAAAATAATTCTATTATTTTCGCGCACTATGCTCATGCAGACCCCCATGCACGAATAAAAGAAAAAAGCCTGATACAAACATACAGACATTTCATCAGATCCTTGTACGGGGGACTACAAAAATAGTGAACATAACTTGTAAGATTTCATCAGATTTACTTAGAATGTAGAAGTTCACGAGAATAACGCCCCACATATGTCACAATCGGATCGTATTGAGATCGAATCGCATACAGTGTGGTTGGCCCTTAAAGGAACACCCTGACGGGTGAGTTTTTTGTTGCAAGAAACACGTCAAGGTCACCAGAAAAACAGCTTTTTCAATGATTGGAACACTCACTTTGCTCTGGTTTCTTATAAATCAAACCGTCAAAACGGCGATTCCTCCTTGGTGGAGTTGCAAGAGAGAGAAGCCATTTTGGACGGGGTGGGTGGAGGCCACTGAGAGTGGTTGATGTTTTCGTCTTCTTTGTAGTGCAGTAAAAAGAATTGGAGCTACTTCCTTTGTTGTGAGCGAAACTCCTTTTGGTAAACTGTATAAAAAGGTTTGTATTAATTGTGGTAATTTCGTGCAAACGATTTGGTCCAACTCAGGCGGCCATTAGAAAAGAGAAAGTACTGAAAGAATCCGACTCCCGGCCAGCACCTCCGTCAAGGAGGACTCGCCGATTTGACGGTTTTATTTCTACGAAACCAGAGCAAAGTGAGTGCTGCGATCTCATTAAGAGTGTTTTCTTAGTGATCTCGACGTGTTTCTTGCAAAAACCCATCCGTCAAGGTGCCCCTTTAAGCAGGAACCTATGTAGCTGGTTTTTTTTCTCCAAAATAGAATTCCCACAAGAAGACTGGCCATTGACAAAATAGAAAAAGTGGAGTAACAGACTAGGGACAATTTGAAACTGCGATGTTCGATGATCGATGGAATTTAACCCTTTCACCGCCAATGTCGCATTTATGCACCACAAAGGTTTAACACCCATGTCACTGAAAAGCATCAAATCAGGGCCTGTTATCCAAAGACCCTATTTTCTTAATATTGGGAGATAAGGATAGGCCTAATGTTATACATGTCAGAGAAGAATTCCCAATATTGCAGATACATTTTGCTTCTCTACCCAGACAAGTTTAATGGTATTTTTTGGCCAAAAAATGGCTGGCAGCGAAAGGGTTAAAATAACACAGTGAATGTTGAGTCCAACTGCAGCTTTGTTTCAGTCAGCACAACACGATGCTGGCTAAAACCAGTCAAAGAGGCAAGCGTATTCACCACAATCTTCCTTCATCCGACATAACAGAGGATGGGTAGCTCAGACAAGAAGGGACGAATCATTAGTTAAGGAATATAGCTTGGAGGGAATTTCAGATGATCGTGCACTTAGTGACAAGTTTTTGAAATTTGGCATGGTGTTAGATATGGGTATGAGGATTTCAGAAACCATCGCAAACAAAATGAGCTCGACCTACTTTGGCCTGTTTGCACAAAATCCAATATGGCCGTCACCGGGAAAAGTGACTGTCAAATTGTAGCTTTCGTTACTACTAGAACCTTATCAAATACCATTATTTATATTGTTTTTGGGGTAAGGAATCCATATTTGACATTGGTTTAGCATTTCGAGGTCATTTTGAAGGTAAAATATTATTTCAAAAACTTGTCACCAAGTGCACGATGGTCGCAGTTTTGAGGAAATTCCTACCACGCTAATACGGGGTAACTGTCTGGTCACGGCTTCTGTTCATCTTTTGCCCGGACCTCACATTTCAGCAGATTCTACCCGTGGCAAATCTAAGTCCACACAAAAGGAGAATAATTTGGATGTGTAAGCATTTTGGTGCGCGATAGTCATAAG
>CM065687.1:23002129-23009629 GCA_017654935.2 Phymorhynchus buccinoides | reverse complement strand
CATTGTGTGAAGCGCAAATCACAAGACGGGCCAACAACTGTCAAATTGCGCACCTACACAGTGCAGTGAAACCCAACCCCATCTTGCAAGTTTCAACAACATTTCATGAGCAAGTCATCCAAAACCGATCAGGTTCAGGGCTTGTTTTGAACCCCAGCGACTCGTGCAAAGTTTTGGAAGAGGTGTTCCATTCTTCAACATAATCATAAGCACTACTGTCACCCTCATCGAAGAACTTCTGAGACAACTGAGATACGATGGCCTTGCCGTAGCCCTTTCTACGGAATTCCGGATTAACATAAAGAAATCCCATGGCGCCGTCAGATAAGCAGGTCATGTGACCCACGTGGTTTCCGTCGTCCGTGACCAGATACGCGGATGGATAATGGTCCACTATTCCCTGGATGAAGGACACCGGAAGTTGGTAGCTATATTTCCACGTGGCATGGATGACCTGGGCCCCTTCGCCAGGAGGAACGGGTTGGAACTCCATTCCTTCAGGTTTTTGAAAGACAATCAGTCAAAATCATTAAAAAGACTGAAATTTCTGACTGGAATCCAGAAGATTTTTAAAGGTGTTAATATTAGTTGCAAACTTGATGTTAGTACTTAGTTCATTCCAATGAACAGCAACTCTATAAGAAAATGAAAATTTTCGTCTATTACTTTGACAATATCTAATAAAGATTTTGCCTTCTGACTTCCTCGTGATGTTAAATTGTGGAACAGAAAAGAAAGTTTCAAAACTGATGTCATCAATACCATGGAAGATCTTATAAGTTTGTATAAGGCTGCCTCTCAACCTCCTACCCTTAAGAGAGTGTAAGTTAGGTGTCTTAGCCTTTCAATATATAACATGTTTTTACATTCTTTTAGCAGTTTTGTGGCCCGTCTTTGAACTTTTTCTATCTGATTAGACTGCCTTTTCATCATCATATAGCATTAGCATATTCCAGATGTGGCCTTACAAAAGATTTATATAGTTTTAGAAAAGTGTCTTTATCAAGATAAGTGAAACTTCTTTTAATAATTCCTAACATCTGGTTTGCCTTGCCCACCACTCTCTGTATATGAGGATCAAATGATAATTTGTTATCAAAGGTAACACCCAAATCTTTCTCTTCGGTGACAGTATTTATCTGCTGAATTCCATCATTGAGTCTCATTTTATATTCAACATTCTGATTGTTTTTACCAATATGTAACACACCACATTTTGATACATTAAAATATAAATTCCAGGTATCGGACCAATCCTGCAAACAGTAAATGTCATTTTGTAAAGTGGTACTGCAAGATGAGCTATTATAGATTTTTGTGTCATCTGCAAAAATTTTACAAGCACTAATAACATTATCTGGCAGATCATTAATAAATATAGTAAATAGAATAGGACCAAGTATACTTCCCTGGGGAATTCCACTGAGGACACTACTCTCTACTGGTTTATCCACTCCTACTCTAACATGTTGTGATCTTTCTTTTAAAAAGTTACTGATCCAGTTAAGCAATTTACCACCAATTCCATAAGCAGCTAATTTGACTAATAACCTCTCATGTGGTACCGTGTCAAATGCCTTTCTAAAATCCAAATAGATTACATCTACACTATGGCCCTGATCAGTAAGTAAGGTTACATTTTCCATAACTTCCAATGACTGCGTTACACAGGATCTTTTTTTTTACGAAAACCATGTTGACAATTTACATATAAGTCATTATCACTGAAGTGAGACACAACAGCATCTCTAACTAAGCCTTCTAATACTTTACAAGCAATACAAGTCAGACTTACGGACGATAATTACCAGGGTCTGATTTTTGTCCCTTTTTATGAATAGCTATTACCTCTGCTGTTCTCCAATCATTAGGTAAATCACCAGTCTCTAAAGATTTGTTGTACAAGGACGACAGAGGAACAGAAATTTCATCACTTAACTCTTTTAAAACTCTAGGTGGTATTAAGTCTGGACCTTGTGGCTTGTTGGGGTTAAGCTCTCTTAATTTGTTTTTCACAGCCAAAGGAGTCACTCTAACATCAGTAATAGAAATTCCATTGGAGTATGAACATTCTTCAATATTTGGTAAGTTATTTACATCTTCTTGCGTGAAAACACTAGAGAAAAAATGATTAAGGGTTTCCGCCTTCTCTAAATTAGTTGTTGACATTTTACCATCCTCCCCTACCAGTGCGCTAATCCCTGTATTCATTTTCAATTTGTCCTGGACATATTTCCAGAATCTTTTAGGGTTGTCTTTTGCCTGTTTAGCTGTTTCTTTTTCATTCTCTCTTCTTGCTTTCTTTATAGCTTTTTTACATTTATTTCTCTCCTTTATGTATCTTAAATAAGCTAAGCCTGATTTAGTGCGAAGGTATCTCACAAACAATTTATATTTCTTTTTAATCTGTCTAAAAGTTTTCTTATTCATCCATATAGGCGTTTGTTTCTTTTTACCACCCTGTCTTACTTTAGGGATAGACTCCTCCATTCCTCTATGTATCACTCCTTTCATCCCCTATTCTTTTCACATTGTATACTAACGACTGCACAGGTACAGATGAAACACCCGTCGTCAAATATTCTGATGACTCTGCAATCCAAGATCTATCAAATTCAGATTCAGTTTATTTTAGTGAAGTTGAAAAGTTTTGTTCTTGGTGTAAATACAACTTTTTGGATTTGAATGTAGTAAAAACAAAAGAAATGCTGATTGATTTTCGCAAAACCCCACTGCCTGTCCCGATGCTTGTGATTAACGGTGAGACTGTTGAAAGGGTGAATGATTATACATATCTTGGTACAGTACTAGACAGCAAGCTCACTTTCGATAAAAATGTTGATTATGTTCATAAGAAATGCAAGCCAAGAATTTTTTGTTTACAGAAATTGAGAAACATCGGTGTTCATTCTGACATTCTGCATTCTTATTACCGGTGTTGTATCGAGTCAGTTCTCACTGTTTCATTTCTTTGTTGGTATGGAAGTTTGAGTGTAAGAAGCAAGCGTGTGCTGAGTGATATGGTGAATGTGTGCAGTAAGATTGTGGGTGTGAGGCAGAATGGATTACAAGATTTATTTGATGAAAGAGCAGTACAAAAGGCCAGGAAAGTAATTAATGATGACAGCCATGTTTTAGCCAGATATTATGAACTTTTACCATCGGGTCGCCGTTACAGGACGTTGAAGCTGAAAGCTAGAGCACAGAAAACGTTTGTCCCCAGATCAATCAAGCTTTTAAATTCATGATTTATTCTGTGAAATGGTTCTCTGATGAAATGCAGCATGTCCGTCCATTGGAAGTGAACGTGCATGTGTGTGTGTGTGGGTGGTGTGTGTGTGGTGTAGGTGTGTGTGTGTGTGTGTGTGTGTGTGTGGGGGGGGGGGGGGGGTAGGTGTGTGTGTGTTAGTGTCTGGGGGGGGGGGGGGAAATTAATTATGTACTGTACTGCTGTTCTTTATCAGCATTTTTATTTTTTATTTTTTATTTTTAATTTTTATTTTATTTTTAAGGTCGTTCTTAATCAGTATTATGTATCTTCTTTTTAAAAGAAAGTAATGTTTTACGAATTACAAAATGATTTAAGATGTATATCTTCTTAATTAGCATGTTATTAATAAGTATTATATATGTTTATTAACTTTAAACTTAATCTGCTCTTAATGTACCTTCTCTTAAAAGAAAGTAATGTGTTTGTGAATCCTAAAATGATTTACTATTTAATGTATATTCTTACCTGGTATATAAGCCATTTTGTGTGTGCAATATGGTTTGAGTGTTTGTTGGTGCAATGCGATCCTAGTATATGAATTGTTAAATTTGTGGCAATATGGTTGACGTATTAGTTCTTGTGACTGTTTTTAAGCCCTTAAATAATATGTTGTGTTCTATTTTTGTAATTCTGTGTTTGCACCCGAATGCAATTTCTCTGTATAGAGATAATAAAGATTTCTTGACTTGACTTGACTTGACTTGATAGGCGTTTGTTTCTTGCTACCACCCTGTCTTACTTTAGGGATACACTCCTCCATTCCTCTATGCATCACTCCTTTCATACAATTCCATGCATCCTCCACATTCTGATCAGTTACTGTCCCCCAATTATACTCTCGTACAATGTTTCTTAATTTATCATAATTACCCTTATTTAGATTATAAACATATCTTACCTGTTCTTCAACTTTGTCTAATAAAATATTTAATTGAAATACTAGCACGTCATGGTCGCTCTTACCAACTGGATCCATATGTGTTATTTCTGTGATAAAATTCCTGTCATTCACTAATACCCAGTCATCCAGGGTGGGATTTTGATTCACTCTTCTTCTAGTTGGTTTTTGTACCATTTGTATCAAAAATGCATCATGAATATGTTCTATGATAAAGTTGTTTTTCTCACCAGACCATACTCCGTCCCAGCGGACATGAGGAAAGTTAAAGTCACCTGTTATACACACTTTGTCATAACTGTTTAATTTATCTGACTTAAGCATGCGTGCGTGCGTGCGCGCGGCGCAGCGCGCGCACGCGCGTGTGTGTGAACGTTTGCGTGCAATCATCTCGTTTTATTTTACTTTCTAATGATTCATTATTTGTTTGCCTTTAATGTCTTGTTATCAATGTAAAGCGCACTGAGCTCATGAGAGAAAGAGCGCTATATAAATTCCCATTATACCAGCCGCCGTGGTGTCAAAATGATATTTAATTGTGGCGGTACCATAGCCGATGAGGTTTAACTGAGGCGTGGTTACCGCTACACCTATCTATATTGTTAAAAACTCGGAACTTTACTGGTGTTGCACTGCCTTCGGGCATTGCAGCCAGTATTGTTCCCACCATCTTTGTATTTACAAATGTCCTATATGTGCCTATGACCGAGAGGACGTAAAACATCATTTTCACCTTTACCTCACGCAGCCGTGGTGTAGTGGTTAGCGTCGCGGACTACTGGCTGGGAGGTCTTGGGTTCGAATCCCATCAGAGGCGAGGGTTTTTTTCGGTCCTGGACCGACTCCTACCCAGAGTGAGTGGTTGTGGGCTCAATGGGAAGACTGAAACCACACAGTCGAGCTTCATCCGCTTAACGGATGCGATTCTGAGAGTGTTGCTCTAATTTCAAGACCAACACTGCAGGTGTCTGTAGTTCTCGGTTAACGCCGGGATATCAATGAAAGGTAGCGTAGAATACAGCCCTGTCATGCAGTCTCAGACCGATGCGGAACTCCATAACATCATCATCATCATCATCATAGTCATCCGCCTCATTTCCATCAATCATTAAAAACAAAGTCTCAAGTTCTGTGGCTTTGCAATCCCTGCTCTCATGGTGACCTCAGTTTCGGTTTCCGATCCAGTCATGCCTTGGTGCGTTCGGGTCAAAGTCATGGGGATCAAGGTGTTCTGGGGAGCTCTCGTTGGACGGTCGTGGTGGCGCCCTCGGGGGAGAACCTCACTCACGCTGGCTCCTCGACTAAGATAATAGTGTCGTCAGTAGGGGGCTTAGTAGGTGGTGTCCTGAACAGGCTCTACTGAACTCCATCGAGGTGACTCAGCAGCAGTGCAGTGTCTCCTCGGTTGGCTGCCTCCTGACGGACTAACATAGATTCGCTACCCTTGAACGGCTGGTCTCGGATTCTGCGAACAGAACGTGCGGAGGTGTGGCTGCGAATTGGGACTCGGAATGAGCAAGCAAGTACGGCCCAGAAGATGGGACAGCCAAAACAAATTCCATTATTATTATTATTATTAAAGAAGAAGAGAAAAAGAAGAAGAAGTAGAAGGAGGAGGAGGAGGAGGGAAGAATAAGAGGAAGAATAAAGAAAGAAAGGAAGGAGGAGAAAGAGAAGGAGGAGAAAGAGAAGCAGTAGGAGGAGAGGAAGAAGAGCAGGAGGAAAAGGAGAAGAACAAGCAGGTGATGTGATTCTATTAAAAAACAAATCAGCATAATTTAATTTTTTATATAAGGCCTATATAAAGCAGTGTCCGTTTGTCCTAGGTGTAAGCAAGCTAAGTGACGCAAGCTTCGCTACGTAGAGTTCTAATCGCCAAACCGACTTTTCAGGTGTAAAAAATATCTCTTGCTCGTGATTTCACTCGAAATTGAACAACCTGACGCTGGTTCGAGTTCTTGCGCATCAACTTTCGATCCTTAAAACGAGAACATTCAAGAATTCAAGAATGAATTTACCTTGACAAGTTTTGTATGCGCGTTTGCGTGAATACGTTCTTGCTTTGTTTTCAGATAACAAAAATGGCAGTCAAACTGTCCGCGTATCAACTACCGCGTTATGTGGTGACTACAGGAACACCTTCTATGAAGTGTGAACATAATTGATGGATTGACGAAATTGAACAAAGGGGGAAAACTCTCTTTCTAATGAACTCCCCTCCACGAAAGTTGATTACGATACCAATCATCTAGCAATGCGTGGATCAGAGCCAAAGTGAGACAAACAAAGCATCATTCTCCAAAATGGTGGAGAGGACGACATACAAACAACTCAACATCTATCCAAGAGTGGCATTGCCTTCTAGCCTTGAATATGTTACACATAAACAACACACCACCATTGTTGATGTGTACTGTGTGGGTGAAGGGTCATAAAGGCGAACTTGGCACAATCCTTTTTGAGAATGATGCTCTGTTTGTCTCACTTTGGCTCTGACCCACGCATTGCTAGATGGTTGGTATCGTAATCAACTTTGGTGAGGGGAGTTAATTAGAAAGAGAGTGTTTCCCCCTTTGTTCAATTTTGTGTTCTCCTCTCTTGGCCTCACTATTTCATTCTTTGATTGATTGATTGATCTGAAACTGCGAAAAAGAATGGTTAGACACATGGGCCATGCCAAATCAATGTTTTTACTCGATACGTTGTGCCAGATATACACCACTTACACGCGTTTCAGGTCTTGAGGAGTTGTTGTCATCACAAAGACGGGGTACACGGAAAAAGATGTCTCCATTTCCTCTGCAACGGTGCTCAGTGCTTGCTTCAGACCGAGAGACACAGCTGAGAGAGAAACATGGTTATCAAGCAATTGGACGTTGATTGTGCACAAAGCAGGCCTAGCAATCTGAAAATAAGACTTCGTGACAGATTACATACTTTACAGAGCAACTATCAGACAGTAATCTTGCAAAGCACAAATGTGTCCCAGCACCACGAAAGGGACATTAAGTCGCTGGGATAGTTTCTCACAACAGGCCTGCAAGGTCAAAAATCTAAAAACGTTTTTTATCAATTTTGAGTTATGTGTATTTTCGTGCTCTCTTAACATCTCATATTTCATATTTATAAAGGACAACCTTTGTTAAGGTCTCTAAATACTCCAAAACGTGCTTTGAAATGAGTAGGTTGATGAATACTAGCAATCGCCCCGTGGCAGTTAAGTCCCGTGGCAGTTTTAACCCCATGGCAGTTTTAACCTCGTGGCAGCTATCTCCTGCCTACACCTACCCCCTCCCCACATTTACTTGCTCGGGGACTTATCTGCCACTCG
>CM065687.1:22987129-22997129 GCA_017654935.2 Phymorhynchus buccinoides | reverse complement strand
TATTATTTTTTGTTTTGTCGATATCTCATGTGTGATTAGTAGCCCTACTATATTCGAATAAGGCCTTTTACTCAAATGGCTTTGATCGCTGGTTGACATTAGCCTGTAGAAAGGGCCAACAGTAAATGAGAGCTGTAACATAAATGATATTCTACAGTACTGGAATATCATGCTACAGCTTAGTCTTTCGTGGAAGACTATGACTCTCGAACGTGGCTTTTGGGGTCCTTCCCCAACGCCAACTCTCGTCCTCAAATCCCTTTGGGCCGAGAGAGTGGGGATGTACCCTGGGCAAGGCATATCCACTATAAGCTAATTCTCGCCCAGTTTGACGGAATAGTATCTGCCCCCTCTGCTATCTGGCAGTCATTGTCGGAAACGACAGACTGGCAACAACAACAAAACTATACTCGAATAAATGATAATTATTATGTCTGCGACTGGTTATAGAATAAACGAAAGAAAAAGTGTCCAGGGACGGTATTCATGTCGAGATAGCATGAGACTTAGCATGATGCTAACTTAGAAGCTCTTCCAAAAGTCCTATTAAATCCTATAGGACATTGGAAGAGCTTCTAAGTTAGCATCATGCTAAGTCTCATGCTATCTCGACATGAATACCGTCCCAGCTTGATTGAAAACCTAGAAGAGAGAAAAGCACACACATCTTTTCTACTCAATTTACTGCATCTTGATAATTAAAAAAAATGTGTTTGATGAACCAAACATTGGCTTGCAAACGAAACGTTAAGCATCGTGGATTATTGGTATGGCCTATGCGTTAAAAAATATATCAAGTCAATACCAAAGAACTTCAAGAATCAATCAATCAATTAATCAATCAATCAACCACTAACCCACTCACTCAAGCCTACCTTCAAACTTCGTGGAAGGTGTCCCTGTAGCCATGACAACAAAAGCGGCAGTTGAGAAGCGGACAACTTCACCACCATTTTATGTCTGGAAAAAAGAAAACAGCAGCGCGGCTCGAGAGATAGGATAAAAGCAATATCCCACCCACTGCAAAGAACTAATAACGAATATCTACCTATATGTATCAATAGAACAAGAAACAGAATCAGACGTGCAAGAATGAGAATGATCGCAAACATCCATTTTCACAACAATGGTCGCAGCACACACACTGTGACACGCATTCTTGCGCAAAAGAATATAGTTCAACAAAATAGAAAATTTGAAAACACAAATGTATTTCGTAAGATGTGGTGACAAAATGTAACGTATGAAGATAAACACAAATAGAAACAATGAACTGAGACACTAACAACAGTTGCAGTTCTTTCTTTAAACGTGTGTGAACACCAACAAAAATGGCGTCTGCTACGTATTCAGACAGAATGAAGATGTAAAGAGTTAATGAAAGCGGGTCCGTCTCACGGGTCTCAGTCTCTTGCGTGTTTGCATTGATGTCTATGTTCGTCCGCCTTCTGATTCTCGGAGCAGGGCTGAAATGTGTTTATGCTTATTGATACCGTCCTGCATAAATAAAATTTCATTCATTCGTCCGTTCCTTTGTTCTCTCACACTGTGTCCATGGTGTCTGTCAGTCTCTCGTTCTAACTCTGACTCACTGTGTCCTTGTCTCTTTCTGGGTGTCTCTAACACACACGCACACGCGCACACACACAAACACGCACGCACGCGCGCACGCACACGCACACGCAAGAACACACCACACACACACACACACAACACACACACACAAACACACACACACACAACACACACACACAACAACACACACAACACAGTCACACACCAAAGGCACACACACACAGAAGGCGCATGCGTGCATGCATTACACACACACCACACGCACATACACACAGACACCTGAATACACACACACATGCACACAAACAGATTACAGCATACTCACACTGAGGCGCACGTGTGTCAAGTTACTATCTGATGAAAACCTTACTAATACTACTAACACAATACTACCCCATGAAAAGACTACTATTATTTTCATCAGTTAGTAGTAATTACTACTAACTGATGAAAAAAATAGTAGTCTTTTTCATGGGTTAGTCGTAATACTAAGTTTTTCATAATATAGTAGCTTGGCTTTAATAAGCGACTATCCTAGTGACCGATAATTCCTGTGGGAAATTATGTTCCGCGCCTCGCGTCCTCTCGCCGCTCGGGTTCCTCTCATTCTCCTCATCCTCGTCATCGCCCTCTCGTCTCCTCTTCCTCTCCTCTCTCGTCTCATCTCTCTCTCTCTCTCGTCCTTCATCTTCTCTCCTCGCCTCCTCTCATCTCCTCTCTCTCATCTCTGTCAACCTAACACCATTGACACTGGTCACTTTGGCCTAATTTTTACCGTTTGAATGCTAATAAGTGTATTAGGAGGTCATATGAACAATTGTTGATGTGGTTGACCAGTTGTCAGTGTCACTGACCAGTGGTCACTATGGCCTATTTTCACTGTTTGACTGTAAACAAATTAGTGTATTAGGAGTTCAAATGAACAATTTTGTAAGTGGTTGACCAGTGGCCAGTGTCACTATCCAGTGGTCACTTTTGGGCCTATTTTTTACTGTTTGACTGCAAATTAGTGCATTACGGAGTTCAAATGAACAAAGTTTGATGTGGTTGGACCATTGGTCAGTGTCACTGTCCAGTGGTCACTTTGGGTGGCACATTTGGGACTTTGGGTTTGGTGGTCCTATTTTTTTTTTTTCACTGTTTGAACTGCAAATAATTGGTGTATTAGGGAGTTTCAAATGAAACATAAACAACACATTTTGATGTGGTTGATCTTTGAACCAGTGGTCAGTGTCACTTGACCAGTGGTCATTACTTCAGTTTGGCCTATTTTCACTGTTTGACTGCAACTTCGTGTATTAGGAGTTCAAATGAACAAGGATTGAGGTGGTTGACCAGTGGTCAGTGACACTGAACAAGTGGTCACTTTGGCCTATTTTGTTTATGTTTTTTTACTGTGTTGACAACTAATTAGTTGTGTTAGGAGTTCAAAATGAAACAGAGTTTTAAGGTAGGTTGAACCCATGGTCAGTGACCCTGACCGCCACTGGTCAAGCACATTCATAATTAATAATACCCTTGTTCATTTTAACTCTTAATACACTAATCTGCAGTCAAACAGTGAAAATAGGCCACAAGTGACCACTAGGTCAGTGACACTGACCCACTGGTCAAACCACATCAAAATTTGTTCATTTGAACTCCTAATACACTAATTGGCAGACAAACAGTGAAAATAGGCCAAAATGAACACTGGTCAGTGACACTGACCACTGGCCAACCACATCAAAATGTGAGAGAGAGAGCAGGAGAAGAGGAGAGAGAGAGAGGACAGAGAGACAGACAGACAGGACAGACAGACAGGGACAGACAGACAGTCCACGAGAGAGAGAGAGAGACGAGAGAGAGGAGAGAGAGAGAGCCAGAGAAGAGAGAGATAGAGAGAGAGAGCAGAGAGAGAGACAGAGAGAAGTTAGTCAACTAAGTTCCAACAGGAATCATTTCACTAGATAGTCTTAAGCCAAGCTACTATCTGCTGAAAACCTAGTATTTACTACTAACTCCATGAAAGACCTACTATTTTTTTCATCATTTAGTATTAACTTGACAAGCTGGCTATCTGCTGAAAACCTTCTAATCTACTAACCATGAAACGACTACTATTTGTTTCAGCAGTTAGTCGTATTACTACTATACTGATGAAAAAATAGTAGTTAATTTTCATGTGTTTATCATCAGGTTTTCATCATATAGTACGCCTGCTTTACGCCTAGATTAATTGAAATGGATCCTTTGTGGGAATTATGTCCTTCCTCTTCTCTCTCTCTCTCTCTCTCTCTCTCTCTCTCTCTCCTCTCTCGTCCTCCTCTCGAGTCTTTCTCTCTCTCTTCTCCTCTCCGGTGTTTTGTCTTCGCTCTCATTTTATTTTAGGCCAGATTTTATATTTATGTACGAAAAGTGGCTCTTTGATGTAGTATACTATTGGGTATCCTGTAATGGAATGAGAGAGGAGGGGGAGAGGGGGGAGAGAGAGAGAGGGGGAGAGGGAGTGAGAGAGGGGGAGAGAGCGGAGGGAGGGAGAGGAGAGGGGAGGGAGCGAGAGAGACAGGGAGAGAGAGAAAGAGAGACAGACAGGCGAAGATTCACAGAGAGAGAGAGTGAGCGGGGGGGGGGGGGAGGGGGGGGGGGGTAGAGAGAAACAACGCCGATCAGGTAGAGACAAAGATAGAGCGAAAGAGAAAGACAGACAGACAATTCAGACAGGGAAGACAGATTGCATACAAAAGAGAGCGAAAGACAAACAGAGAGAGAGACAGAAAGAGAGAGAGGAGAGAGAGAGAGAGAGAGAGAGAGAGAGAGAGAGAGAGAGAGAAGAGAGAGAAGAGTAGAGAGAAGAGAGAAGAGAGAGAGAGAGAGAGAGAGAGAGAGAGGGAGAGAGAGACGAGAGAGAGAGAGAGAGAGAGAGAGAGAGGGCGGACATATTTCCCCACAGGAATCATTTACTACGATATAGTCGTAAATTCACGCTACATATGATTAAAACTTAGTTTACTACTAAAGCTAAACCATGAAACTACTACTATTTTTTTCATCAGTTAGTAGTAATACTACTAACTGCTGAAACAAATTAGTCTTTTCATGGGTTATTAGTAATACTAAGGTTTCAGCGATAGTAGCTTGTCAAGTTACTCGCAACTGCTGAAACAAATAGTAGTCCTTTTCATGGGTTAGTAGTATACTAAGGTTTTCCAGCAGATAGTATCTTGACTTTACGACTTCTAGTGAAATGATTCCTGTGTGGAAATTATACCTCTCTCTCATCTCGTCTCTCTCTTCTGCTCTCTCTCCATTCTCTCTATCTCACCTAATCTCGACCTGTCTGTCCTACTGCTCCTCTATCTCAATCATCTCTTCCTCTCTCCTCGTCTGGTCTCTCTCCTCTTTTCTCTCTCTCTCTCTCTCTCTACTCCTCTCTCTCTCTTTCTCTCTCTCTGTCTCTCCCTATCTCTGTTCTCTCTGCTCCTTCTATCTCTCTCTCTCTCTCTCTCTCTCATCTCTCTTCTCTCTCACTCTCTCAACAAGTTTTGATGTGGTGACCAGTGGTTCAGTGTCACTGACCAGTGGTCATTTTGGCCAATTTTCACTTTTTGACTGCAAATTATTAGTGTATTAGGAATTCAAGTGAACACATTTTGATTTCGTTGACCAGTGGTCAGTGTCACTGATCACTGGTCAACCACATCAAAAAATTGTCCATTTGAACTCCTAACACACTAATTTGCTGCACACCGCGCCCTCTCAAACACAGTAATAAATAGGCCAAAGTGACAACTGGTCACCGACACTGACCACTGGTCAGTGACACTGACCAACTGGGGCAGTGACACTACCACCGAGTCAGTGACACTGACCAATGGTCAACAACATCAAAATTTGTTCATTTGAACTAATAATACACTAATTTGCAGTCAAACCGTGAAAATAGGCCAAAGTGACCACTGGTATGGACACTGAACACTGTCAACCATAGTAGTTCTTTTCATGGGTTAGTAGATATTAGTAAGGTTTTCCATCATATAGTAGCTTGACACACGTGCATGCATGCAACACACATACACACACGGGTGTCGCACCACACACAATGCGCACCACCAAAAACAGATACTAGCACCTGCACATTCCGTGTTCGAATACAGCATAAAACTAGCCATTCAAACAGAAGTATATATAGGCCGTCACCTGTTTCGAACACGTGAGAAATTCCTCAGATAGAGGCTTTAAACTGCAGTGCTGTGCTGTTCCACCTAAGCTCAACAACGAAACGAACCAGTGAACAAAGACTGTGTATAAACGAAGATAGCACTATTATATAGTAACAAGAGATATGCCTAGGGGAAGACGGAGGTAAAAAACGCGCATGGCGGGTAGTAGCCCACCCCAATATCTCATGAATAAGAACTTCAGTCAAATTTGCCCTGAGAACGAATGTTAGACATTATCGCTCGTCTCTGGCAAGCTGATACGAAATTTGCTTCATTTCATGAGATCATTGGGGTGGGCTCTTACCCCCTAGGCGCTTTTTACCACCGTCTTCCCCTACTTATAATGAATAAACCAGAGGGGCCAGACGCCCTTAAGCGTATCCCAGTTACCAGCAAACACATAATGTATATACTTTTTATATACTCCCCCTATACCGCCCTCACGCTCAACACACACACACACACATTCATTAGACACGCACGCACGCATGTAGAACACGCACACCGACACACGCACGGCACACGCACGCACTGCACACGGCACGCACAGGCTACAGACGAAACGCACGCACACACAACACACACACACACTGCACACACACACACACCTCACACACAACACACACACACAGTCAGTGGTCGCGGTGTTTGACGGTCATTTGCTGATCATGGACACTGGGGGGGGGGGGGGGGGGAACAAACAGTTTGGCTACTTTTGGTTCGTCAGGGTTGTTTGCCCTTTTCGTTGAGCGTGCATTTAGCCTAACAGCGTTCTATCAAAACATGTTGTTGTGTAGGGGAAGACGGGTAAAAGCGCATGGGCGGGTAGAAAGCCCACCCGCAGATTATCTCATGAAATCAAGAAACTTTCCAGAGTCAAATTTGCCCATGAGACGAATGCTAGAAACATTAACGCTCGTCTCATGGTCAAAATGAGACTGAAATTGAGCTTCATTTCATGAGATAATTGGGGTGGGCTTCTTACCCGCCATGCCTTTTTTACCCGTCTTCCCCAGGAGGAGTGAGCTGTGACTGTTTTGTTTTTTCTGTCCGCAGCAAGCCACGTCTCACTCTCTCTCGTCTTCTCTCTCTCTCTCCTCGTCTCTCATCTACTTTTTTTTCGTTCATTCTGTTTTATTGTTGTTGGTATTTTCGGAGGGCATGGTGTCAAAAAGCTTATGCTTATTTATTAAACCTCAATAAACATTCGTATTTGTAAAAACAAATGTATTCGTATTTGTAATTCGTATTCTCTCTCTCACTTCCTCTTCCTTCGTCTCTCTTCTCTCTCGTCTCCTCATCTCTCTCTCTCTCTCTCTCTCTCTCTCGTTCTCTCCTATTCTCGTCTCGTCTCTCTTCCAGGGCTGGGTGTAAAAAAAGTATGTAACTTATCTCATTACCCTTTACAAAATAATTTCGTTCGTCTCGTCAATCTCTCTCTCTCTCGTCTCCGTCTCCCCTCTCGTCTCTCTCTCTCGTCTCTCACAGTGTCACTCACATTGTTTTATTTATTAATTTATGAATGTGTGAGTGCGTCATATTCAAAGTAAAGGCTGAGGGTTTTTTGTGTTGTGGCTCAAGCACAAACCTATACCTCTACTTTGGTTCGGTCTTTCGGTTCTGTCTGTCGGTCGGTCGTCCTGTCGTTCAAAATTGACACACTTTTGACAAAATTTGTCGCACTTCAAATCGAGGCTAACACTTCAATTTTGAGGTACTCTTTAAAATGATGTATTTCAAAAGCGTACAAAATATAAACATACGTTAATGAACAGACACTAACAACAGACACGACGAGTATGCGTGCGTTTTTGATGAGTATCAGTAGGATATCTTAGTTTTAAATGTATTTCCAAAGATATAAAAAGTTACGAAATGGTGCGATCTCACATTCTGTTTACAGATTAAATTATTGAAAAGCCAGGGAGGTAACACCTCATGATTTGGAGTTGGTAAAATAGCCGCGTGCACAACTATTGCGATTTCGCGCTGTTTATTTGTAAATTGAATGTCAACATTGTTTTAGCTCGAACTTTATATCAGTTGATCTTTGTCTTTGATCCACTGAAATTTCTTGTGGTAACTGAAACGTAGCGCATTAATAATATAATAATAATGATTATTTATATAGCGCCTATTCCCTGATTTAGGCTCTAAGCGCTTTACATGATTTACATCAAATACAACAATAGAATAATTATCTATACAATCATGAGCATGACGCACATTAACATACATTTTTACATGAGTAGAATATAGAAATAACAGATATACAAATGAACAAAAACGCATATCTTGAAAAAGGTAACAACCTACAGAACCACACACCCTCACACGCACAAGCACGCGCGCGCACTGCGCACGCGCGCACGCAGCACGCACGCACGCACGCCACGCACAATCGCACACCACATACGCAACTACGCACCACCACAACACACCACACACACACCATGTGACAGCCACTTCATCATTTCACTGAAACTGAGTATAAGGGGAAGAATTATGATCGTTTAAAAAGTGTGTCTTCACAGCAACTTAAGGAAGACATTGAAGGGTAGTTTCTGATATTGATGGGATAATGTTTATTCCATACAGTTGGTCCCCTGAAAGAGAAAGAATACGTTGAAACGTTGACCGAAGCCCTCCACCGCAGAGTGGGTTCTTTGCAACTGGAAGGGGAGGGAAATGTCGTTGACTGCATAGGCATGCCTGATAAATATTAAATATCTTTTAGAAGTCTGTTTCACGACGTACACGGGCATCTGTTGGTTAGAGAGGGCACTGTCACCTCGTAAAAGTCTTTCAATGTTTCAAAGTTTATCTTATTCAAAAAGTCCATTTGGCTAGTTGTTAGGTTTGCTTTCCACTTCGGCAGCGCGGCCATGTTGTTTAATCTCAACTTGCCCTGTTGGAAACTTTCGTGATGAATCCCTGCGCATTAGGCGTTCTCTGGGTCCCATTCAGGATGGATTGATGCCTATGGTTTTCCCTATTAAAGTCTGCATTAATCGACGTCACCCACGACGGGTGGAGCGTCAAGAGGGCGAAAGTGCTGCAAGAGAGGATACACCTTTGTACTGACTTCGCCATCTGACCCAAACAAGCACCCCCCCCACCCCCCCACCCCCACATATCACACAATACAAATGGGAAATAATTGGTATCCACTTGTAAAATTTAGATGATGCTCCCCTGATTGCATCAATGTCTAACTTACGGAGGATAATTTGACCTGCCATGTGGCGAGTCAAACGGTAGGGGCGTAGCGCGTGATGATTCTTGTAGTTGGGCGAGAGAGAGAAGAGAGATAGAAGAGAGAGAGAGAGAGAGAGAGAGAGAGAAGAGAGAGAGAGAGAGAGAGAGAGAGAGAGAGAGAGAGGAGAGAGAGAGAGAGAGAGAGAGAGAGAGAGAGATAGAGAGAGCAGAAGGGTATATGACGCAACTGAGAAATTCAGCGGGAGTTAATTTCGGACGCTATGATCCCTTGTTTACGTTTGATGTAACAATTTCCTGTATTGGTATACATCATTGGTTACGAAATAAGATGTTTTGCAACGCACAGTATGAAGCAACCCTTTCACTATACCCATTTGGTTTTAAATCCACCATTACCTTTAAATACTCAGTTTTCTTTTTATTATTCAAAATGTCCTCACTGGCATTACGTAGACATGGCTTGTCGTTCTGTGGATCTGACATACCAGAACCTATCCTCACGGTCTAAGGAGAATCATTCTGCCAGTTTCGTTACACAGACATCGGCCAGTAGTTTAGGCGCTGTGACAGGGGAACATCTCTGTCACACACAGAAGCACACACCACATACATACTACTACATACAGACAGACCGCAGAGAAGCATACGTATTCGTTCCACCATCGTGGGGGGAAAATTGGATTGAAGTTCAGTTTTAAAACGTCGTGTATACTGCTTTCGCCATGTACGACGGGCTGAACACTCAAAACCAGTTATAAACAAAAAAATTTATGTTCCTGAATCACGTCTTAGCCAAAAGCTGAAATCGATACAGTTGTCTGAACATTTGCATCGTAATGTAGTCCCGTTTCTTATATACTTGGTCTCCAAAATGTAAGGGCCGGAAGAACGATCTTCTCCTCTTCTGTCCCTTGAGGCATGCTTACTGGAGCTCTGTTGCCGCCCTTAAATACACATTCGTGTCTAACTTTTGCTCAGCCGTGTTCACTACAGTCCATACCTTG
>CM065687.1:22972315-22986629 GCA_017654935.2 Phymorhynchus buccinoides | reverse complement strand
TATCAGCTTATTTAGTATATAAGTGTATGCGCTGTCTTCTGTACGGAACTTGCGGAATGCAGACCTGTAAGAGCAGGTGTTCCTAATCATTATTTTGTTCGTAGGGGAGATCGGGCATGGTCTTTCTAAAGCGCAGTTTGTTAATAACTCAAAAGCTGACCGCTGGGACACACAGACCCCTCTTTTACCCGCCACTCCCCCTCCCACCCCTCCCCCACTTTCATTTTTTCCGTCTGGTCCGTGTTCCCTTTCCCTCCTTCCTTTCCTCCTGTGCTGCCCCCTCGTGCACCCTCCTTCCCCGCCGCTTGTTTCTGCGTTTTTCCCCTTCCGTTCCCCTCCCCTCCCTTCCCTTCCCCATCCACTTCTTCCTCCCCACCTTCGTCTCCGTGCTCCCTCTACTTTGCCCCTCCCTCCCCACGCTTTTTTTTACTATCTGTCTTCTCCTTTTTTTCGATTTCTTCTTTCTTTCTTTTATTCTATCTCCTCCTCATTTTCTTTTTTGTGCTCTCCGTTTTTTCTTGTTTTCTCTTTTTCGTATCATTTTGCTTTTTTCTACGTTTTGTTTTTTTCGTTTTTTTTTTTTCTTTTTTCCTTCTCTTCCCCCTCTAGACTCCCTTACACCCTTCCACCCTCTCAGGTTATTATTAAAATAACTACAGCCATCCTCCCTGTCCAGAATCCCCGCTAACCCCAGGTAACATTTCCCTACGAATCTTTGCCAGTTCATTTTCATTTGTTCAACATTATGTATTTCAAGTTAAAATGAGCTCCACCATTATCCCGATCCCATCAAGAAAAATACAACAAAAAAGTTGGGGGCGCCGGCCCGCCCGCGCGCCCCCCCCCCCGGCCCCTCCTGGCCCCCCACTGGGCGCTCCCCCCCCGCCCCCCCCCCCCCCCCCCCCCCCCCCGGGGCCCCCATACCTTCTACCACCCACCACCCCAATTGTAGTCCTCCCCCCCCCCCCCCCTCCCCCCTTTTACAGCCCCTCGGGAACCATGTTTTTTTATTTCCCACCCCCCCCCCGCCCCCCCTTCCCTCACATTTGTGGTGTACGGTTCAAACCGAGCTTTTCAGATTGTAGGCCTGTACTTTGTGCACAGTTAACACACTATGCTTTCGGACCATCGTTTCTTCCGTGTTGTCGACCCAAAGCACCATACGAAAGGGACATTAAGTGGTCAAAATGACCACTTCTGCAAACATTGTCAGCTTACAAAAACTGCAGAAGAATCTCTCTTTCCAATGATATAAGACCATTCCCGTGATATCTTTTTGAGCCCCATTTGAAGGAGTCATCATGAGACCATTTAAAGTTAGGTTAGAGATTGACTGTCGGCCATTCTGGAGAAAGCACAGTCTAAATTTAGACTAGCTGAATAATCATATAGTAAAAAACAAGTTGTCCGTCATCGTGCTTTTCCACGTTAAGGTTGTGTGTGTGTGTGTGTGTGTGAGTGTGTTTAGTGTGTGTGTCGTCATGTCTGGCTGAAACACAAAAACGGCCTTATAACTCCCAGCCCCGTTTATTCGAACCACTACGAAATCGCTTCAAATGCACTGTAGAGCCCTAAATTCCGGGGCACGGAAATGAGCAACGGACAACGAAGGTGGCAGCATTTGTGGTCATTTGCCGTGTCCGGTTTCGGCAAATATGCGCACACGAAAAACGCGGCATGCCGCCCCTGCCTCTCGGAGCCACGTATCTTCCGGTGTGTTCTGGGGTCCGACCCGATTGCCTACCAAAATTTGGGCAGGAAGATGTGTCCGGGGAGGTAACTATCGTGTGTACGCACATCACACCAAAAGCGGACTCATCGATGTAGAAATGCCCGCCAGATAGGGCGTTCCCCGACATATAGCAGCCTTAAATCGGTTTGGTCACTATAACAGCGACTGCGGCAATGACCACACGTTACGACATTGACTGGAGATGACGGGAGCATGCTGGTTGACCAGGGATAGTGACTGTATTTTCCGTCTGTGCTAGAGAATGGTTCAACAGCATCCGTTCTAAACGAGCCATATTAGAAACCCAATTTGTACATTTGCGCGGTCACCAAAATGCATAAAGTTCTGATATTTGTCAATGCAACCTTTCTCCACACACACCCCTGGCTCCTGCAGCGGACCAGTCACCAACGATTCCGTCAACACACAATCTTTATGTAACAGGCGGAGGAACCCGCAATACACATTTACCGCCGCCCGTACTAGCATCGCGCTAGTTCACGGCTAGGCCATAAGGTGACAGCGGCGCGTGAGCTGAGAGAGAGAGAGACGCCCACGAGAGAGAGAGAGGAGACCCGAGATAGGAGAGAGAGGAGACGCGAGAGAGACGAGACCCGACAGATCGAGGAGAAGAGAGAGAAAGAGACAGAGAGAGAGAGATTGAGAGAGAGATTGAGATTAGAGCTGACAGATGAGAGAGAGAGAGATGATTGACGTTCGTGTGCCTCTGGGGCTAGTTATGGTTGGTTAGAATGTAGGGGGACCGCGGGGTGGGGGTGGGAGGCGCACGTTCCCTAAGCAGCAACCACGCAGTTCTTTCCAGGCGATCAGAGAGAAACACGTGTTCCGTTGTTGCGCGAGAGAAAAAGAAATGCAGCACAACACAAGTCCTGTCACACACTATTTGCCCCCCCCGAGCAACACACCATAGCGACCACCACAAACACTGTGTACCACCGCCGTTTCTACAATAACACAACAGTCTGTCGACTGCCGCTTTTCGTGCTCAAGTCAGGTGTGATCCGACAAGACATATATTCCGCCATTGTCTGCATTCCCAAGATGTGTGTGAAAAAGACAGTTTTTTTTCTGAGGTGAAACTCTACAGACACTGGCTGATCGAAGCCACATATAACAACCACTAATGTGTCGCCGAGTGGCAATAAGTCCCCGAGCAAGTAAATGTGGGGACCGGGGGTTTTAGGTGGCCAGCAGCCGAGATAGCTGCCACGAGGTTTTTAAAACTGCCATGGGCCCCTTGTTACAAAACTGCCCACGGGGACTTAAATGACAACGGGGCGTATGCTAGTATTCATCAACACTAAGTCATGTTCACACCACCCCCGCACGTTGTGGAGTATTTAGGAGACCTTAACAAAGGTTGTCTTTATAAATATGAAATATGAGATGTTAAGTGAGAGCACGAAAATACAACATAACTCAAATTGATAAAAATCGTTGTTTAGATTTTGACCTTGAGGCCTGTTGTGAGTAAACTATCCCAGCGACTTAATGTCCATTTTCGTGGTGCTGGGATTAACATTTGTGCTTTGCAAGGAGATTACTGTTCTGATAGTGCTCTGTAAAGTAGTAAATCTGTCTACGAAAGTCTTATTTTTCAGATTTGCTGGGCCTGCTTGTGCCACAATTTGCAACGTCCAATTGCTTGGATCAAACATGTTTCTCTCTCAGCTTGTCTCCGGTCTGCAGCACAAGCACTGAGCACCGTTGCAGAGGAAAATGGGAGACATATTTGCCGTGTACCCTTCGTCTTTGGATGACGTCAAACAACTCCTCAAGACGCTGAAACGCGTGTAAAGTGGTGTAGAATCTCTGGCCCACAACGTTATTGAGATAAAAAAACATTGATTTGGCAGGCCCATGTGTCTAACCATTCTTTTCGCAGTTCTAGAGCAATCATATTCAATCAAAGAATGACAAATAGTTATTGAGGCCAAGAGAGAGATGAACACAAAAATTGAACAACGGGGCGGAAACACTCTGCCTATTCTAATGAACTCCCCTCACAAAGTAGATTTACGATACGACCCTCTAGCAATGCGTGGGTCAGAGCCAAAAGTGTAGGACAACAAGAGCGATCACCCCCCTTGATCACAAAACAGGATTGTGCCAAAGTTCGCCTTTATGACCCTTCACCACACGAGAACATCAACAATGGTGGTGTGTTGTTTATGTGTAACATATTCAAGGCTAGAAGGCAAGACACTGTCTTGGATTAGATGCTTGAGTGTTTGTATGTCGTCGCTCTCACACCATTTTCGGAGAATTGATGCTTTGTTTGTCTCACTTTGGCTCTATCCACCCGCATGCTAGATGGATTGGATCGTACTCAACTTTCGTGGAGGGGAGTCATTAGAAAGAGAGTTTTCCCCCCCCTTTGCGCCTTCAATTTCGTCAATACCATTACAATTATGTTCACCACTTCATAGAACGGTGTTACCATCTCTTTCCTTTGTCTGGACCTTTTCCCCCCCCCCCCCCGCTTTTGTCTCCCCCCTGATTCGCTTGCCTAACTCTCTTACATCCCCTTGTGCCCCCCCCCCCTTGGACCACCCCCCAAAACACCCCCCCATTTTTTTCCTCCTGGTCTCTTATTCTTTGGCTCGAAATACCCAATTACTACAAATTTCACCTTGTACAAAAAAAATAAAATTTCATTTATTAATACCCCCCCGTTCTTTTCTGTTTGAATACACACCCTGTTACCTTGTGCGTGTTCTGGGGACACGATTCCCTGACGGCGCGGGCGCGAAACGCGACTAGTCCCCTTTTTCATTTTCCCGCTGTCCACCGTTTTTTTTTTAGATCTCACCGACGCTCACTGTCTTTCATGACAGGTCATTTTAGTTTTTTATTCCATAGTATCCCCCGATAGTCCCCACATAACGCGTGTACGTTGAATTGTACTGCGTGACAGTTTGATGCCTGTTTTTGTTATCTGAAAACCCAAAAGACAACGACGTATTCACGAGCAAACGCGCATACAAAAACTGTCAAGGTGTAAATGTCATTCTGACCCACCTTGTGGCTTGAAATGTATCTCGTTTTAAGGTCGAAAGTTGATGCGACCCAAGAACTAGAACCAAGCACGTGCCCAGTGGTTGTTTACAATCGAGTGAGAACACGAGGCAAGAGATAGTTTTTACACTGCCGAACAGTCGGTTGGACGTATTAGCAACTCTTTACGCGAGCGAAGGTGCGATACTTAGCGTGCTGATACACCTAGGACAAAACGACCCTGCATGATAAGAGCCACTTAAGAGCAGAAAAGATAAATATAGCCTGATTTGTTTTTTCCAAGAATCACATCACTGCTGTTCTTCTCCTTTCCTCGCCGCTTCTTCGATCCTGCTCCTCGATACTGCTTATCTTTGTCTCCTCCTTCTCTTTTGATCCTTCCTTTCTTTTTTTTCTCCTGTCTCTATTATTCCTCCTCCTCCTCCTCCTTTACTTCTTCTCTCTTTTGCTCTTACTTCTTTAATAATAAATAATAATAATGGAATTGTTTTGGTTATGTCCCAGTCGTTCTGGGCCGACTTGCGTTGTCATATCCGAGTACCCACATATTCGCTTATGCCCAGCTGTACCTCCGCACGCGTTTGTTCGCAGTAGAATCCTGATGAACAGCCGATTCAAGGTTAGCGGAATCTATGTCAGTCCCTGGTCAGGAGGACAGCTAAACCGAGGAGACATCTTGCACGCTGCCCTGAGATCACCCGTCCCCCGATCGGAGTCTCAGTAGGCCCCCTCCCGCTCGGTTTCAGGAACACCAACCTACACTAAGCACCCCTATCTGACGACCACTATTATCTTAGTCGAGAGCTCAGCTTGTGAGCTGAGGTTCTCCCCCGCGGGCGCCACACTGACCGTCCAACGGTCAGCTCCCGCAAGAACACCTGATCCCCCTCATGACTTTGACCCGAAGCATCCAAGGGCATGACTGGATCGGAAACCGAAATGAGGGTCACCCATCGAGAGAAGGATTGCAAAGCCACAGGAAACTTGAGAGTTTGTTTTAAATGATGATGGAAATGAGGGCGGATGACTATCCGATCGATGATTGGATGATGATGTTATGGAGTTTCCGCATCGGTCCTGAGACTGCATGACAGGGCTGTGTTCTTACGCTTCCTTTCATAATGATATCCCTGTGTTTAACCAGGCCCGAGAACTACAGGCACCTGCATTGTTGGTCTTGAAATTAGAGCAAACACTCTCAGAATCGCATCCGTTAAAAGCTGATGAAACTCGACTGCGTGGTTTATTTCTATCCATTGAGCCCATAGCCACTCAACTCTGTGTAGGAGTCGGTCCAGGACCGGAAAAAAACTTGCCTCTGATATGAGATTCGAACCCGTGACCTCCCAGCGAGTAGCCCGCGACGCTAACCACTACACCACGGCTGCGTGAGGTAAAGGTGAAAATGATGTTTTTACGTCCTCTCGGTCATAGACACATAATTATGGAACATTTGTAAATACAAAGATGGTTGGGACAAAGACTGGCTGCAAATGCCCGGAGGCAGTGCAAACACCAGTAAAGTTCCGATTTTGTAACAATATACAGATAGATGTAGCGGTAACCCACGCCTCAGTTAAACCTCATCGGGGCTATGGTACCCGGGGTTGCTCACAATTAAATATCATTTTGACACCACGGCGGCTGGTAGAATGGGACTTTTATATAGCGCTCTTTCTCTCATGATCTCAGTGCGCTTTACATTAATAACAAAAACATAAAAGGCAAACAAATAATCAATCATATACAAAGTAAAATAAACACGATGATTGCACGCCACGCACACACACGCCGCGCGCGGCGCTGCGCAGCGCGCGCGCACGCACGCACGCATGCTTAAGTCAGATAAATTAAACAGTTATGACAAAGTGTGTATAACAGGTGACTTTAACTTTCCTCATGTCCTCTGGGACGGAGTATGGTCAGGTGAGAAAAACAACTTTATCATAGAACATATTCATGATGCATTTTTGATACAAATGGTACAAAAACCAACTAGAAGAAGAGTGAATCAAAAATCCCACCCTGGATGACTGGGTATTAGTGAATGACAGGAATTTTATCACAGAAATAACACATATTATGGATCCAGTTGGTAAGAGCGACCATGACGTGCTAGTATTTCAATTAAATATTCTGTTAAACAAAGTTGAAGAACAAGGGTAAGTTATGAGAAATTAAGAAACATTGTACGAGAGTATAATTGTGGGACAGTAACTGGATCGAATGTGGGGAGGATGCATGGAATTGTATGGAAAGGAGTGATGCATAGAGGGAATGGAGGAGTGTATCCCTAAAGTAAGAACAGGGTGTTAAGCAAGAAACAAACGCCTATCAAAGTCAAGTCAAGTCAAGTCAAAAAATCTTTATTGTTTCTATACAGATAAATTGCATTCAGGTGCAAACACAGAATTACAAAAATAGAACACAATATATTTATTATTTAAGGGCTTAAAAACAGTCAAGAACTAATACGTCAACCATATTGCCACAAATTTAACAATTCATATACACTAGGATAAACACATTGCACCAGAAAACACTCAAACCATATTGCACACACCAAATTGCTTATATACCAGGTAAGAATATACATTAAATATTAAATCATTTTAGGATTCACAAACACATTACTTTCTTTTAAGAGAAGGCACATTAAGAGCAGATTAAGTTTAAAGTTAATAAACATATATAATACTAATTAATAACATGCTAATTAAGAAGATATACATCTTAAATCAGTTTTGTAATTCGTAAAACTTTACTTTCTTTTTAAAAGAAGATACATAATACTGATTAAGAACGACCTTAAAAAATACATAAAAAATAAAAAAATAAAAAATAAAAATGCTATGATAAACCAAAAAGCAGTACAGTACAGAACATAATCACCCCCCCCCATAGACACTAAACACACACACACAGATCCTACCCACCCACCCCACACACACACACCACACAAACACACACACACACACCTACACCCCACACCCTACACACACACACACACACACATGCACGCTCATTTCCAATTGGACGAACGGACATGCTGCATTTCATCAGAGAACCATTTCACAGAATAAATCATTAATTTAAAAGCTTGATTGATCTGGGGACAAACTTTTTCTGTGCTCTAGCTTTCAGCTTCAACGTCCTGTAACGGCGACCCGATGGTAAAAGTTCATAATATCTGGCTAAAACATGGCTGTCATCATTAATTACTTTCCTGGCCATTTGTACTGGTCTTTCATCAAATAAATCTTGTAATCTATTCTGCCTCACACCCACAATCTTACTGCACACATTCACCATATAAAACTCAGCACATACTTCACACGCTTGCTTCTTACACTCAAACTTCCATACCAACAAAGAAATGAAACAAGTGAGAACTGACTCGATACAACACCGGTAATAAGAATGCGGAATGTCAGAATGAACACCGATGTTTCTCAATTTCTGTAAACAAAAAAAAATTGGCTGGCATTTCTTATGAACATAATCAACATTTTTATCGAAAGTGAGCTTGCTGTCTAGTACTGTACCAAGATATGTATAATCATTCACCCTTTCAACAGTCTCACCGTTAATCACAAGCATCGGGACAGGCAGTGGGTTTTTGCGAAAATCAATCAGCATTTCTTTTGTTTTTACTACATTCAAATCCAAAAAGTTGTATTTACACCAAGAACAAAACTTTTCAACTTCACTAAAATAAACTGAATCTGAATTTGATAGATCTTGGATTGCAGAGTCATCAGAATATTTGACGACGGGTGTTTCATCTGTACCTGTGCAGTCGTTAGTATACAATGTGAAAAGAATAGGGGATGAAAGGAGTGATACATAGAGGAATGGAGGAGTGTATCCCTAAAGTAAGACAGGGTGGTAAAAAGAAACAAACGCCTATATGGATGAATAAGAAAACTTTTAGACAGATTAAAAAGAAATATAAATTGTTTGTGAGATACCTTCGCACTAAATCAGGCTTAGCTTATTTAAGATACATAAAGGAGAGAAATAAATGTAAAAAAGCTATAAAGAAAGCAAGAAGAGAGAATGAAAAAGAAACAGCTAAACAGGCAAAAGACAACCCTAAAATATTCTGGAAATATGTCAAGGACAAATTGAAAATGAACACAGGGATTAGTGCACTGGTAGGGGAGGATGGTAAAATGTCAACAACTAATTTAGAGAAGGCGGAAACCCTTAATCATTTTTTCTCTAGTGTTTTCACGCAAGAAGATCTATGTAAATAACTTACCAAATATTGAAGAATGTTCATACTCCAATGGAATTTCTATTACTGATGTTAGAGTGACTCCTTTGGCTGTGAAAAACAAATTAAGAGAGCTTAACCCCAACAAGCCACAAGGTCCAGACTTAATACCACCTAGAGTTTTAAAAGAGTTAAGTGATGAAATTTCTGTTCCTCTGTCGTCCTTGTACAACAAATCTTTAGAGACTGGTAATTTACCTAATGATTGGAGAACAGCATAGGTAATAGCTATTCATAAAAAGGGACAAAAATCAGACCCTGGTAATTATCGTCCGGTAAGTCTGACTTGTATTGCTTGTAAAGTATTAGAAAGCTTAGTTAGAGATGCTGTTGTGTCTCACTTCAGTGATAATGACTTATATGTAAATTGTCAACATGGTTTTCGTAAAAAAAAATCCTGTGTAACGCAGTTATTGGAAGTTATGGAAAATGTAACCTTACTTACTGATCAGGGCCATAGTGTAGATGAAATCTATTTGGATTTTAGAAAGGCATTTGACACACGGTACCACATGAGAGGTTATTAGTCAAATTAGCTGCTTATGGAATTTGTGGTAAATTGCTTAACTGGATCAGTAACTTTTTAAAAGAAAGATCACAACATGTTAGAGTAGGAGTGGATAAACCAGTAGAGAGTAGTGTCCTCAGTGGAATTCCCCAGGGAAGTATACTTGGTCCTATTCTATTTACTATATTTATTAATGATCTGCCAGATAATGTTATTAGTGCTTGTAAATTTTTTGCAGATGACACAAAAATCTATAATAGTTCATCTTGCAGTACCACTTTACAAAATGACATTTACTGTTTGCAGGATTGGTCTGATACCTGGAATTTATATTTTAATGTATCAAAATGTGGTGTGTTACATATTGGTAAAAACAATCAGAATGTTGAATATAAAATGAGACTCAATGATGGAATTCAGCAGATAAATACTGTCACAGAAGAGAAAGATTTGGGTGTTACCTTTGATAACAAATTATCATTTGATCCTCATATACAGAGAGTGGTGGGCAAGGCAAACCAGATGTTAGGAATTATTAAAAGAAGTTTCACTTATCTTGATAAAGACACTTTTCTAAAACTATATAAATCTTTTGTAAGGCCACATCTGGAATATGCTAATGCTATATGGTGTCCTTTTTTGAAAAGGCAGTCTAATCAAATAAAAAAAGTTCAAAGACGGGCCACAAAACTGCTAAAAGAATGTAAAAACATGTCATATATTGAAAGGCTAAGACACCTAACTTACACTCTCTTAAGGGTAGGAGGTTGAGAGGCAGCCTTATACAAACTTATAAGATCTTCCATGGTATTGGTATTGATGACATCAATTTTGAAACTTTCTTTTCTGTTCCACAATTTAACATCACGAGGAAGTCAGAAGGCAAAATCTTTATTAGATATTGTCAAAGTAATAGAAGAAAATTTTCATTTTCTTATAGAGTTGCTGTTCATTGGAATGAACTAAGTACTAACATCAAGTTTGCAACTAATATTAACACCTTTAAAAATCTTCTGGATTCCAGTCAGAAATTTCAGTCTTTTTAATGATTTTGACTGATTGTCCTTCAAAAACATGCTCAGACCCAAAATAATTTTTGCAACGTAATTGCCAAAGAGGGGACGTTATATAGGCCGCGAGGCCTAGGCTTAAGAGCCTGCCCCTACTACTACTACTACTACTACTACTACTACTACTACTACTACTACTACTACTACTACTACTACTACTACTACAGGCACACACACACACATACATACATACATACATACATACATACATACATATAACATAACAAACACACACATACACATGAACGCACGCCTGCACACATACACACACATACACGCTCTCACACACAAACACACACTTACAATTATACAAGAGTAAAATAGTTCAATTATAAACATTCTAAGAAGAAACACAGACCACATTTACCTTCTCAATCGTTGTGGGTGTTCACTGTCAGCACGATGTTGCTGCGCCCGTAAAACTGAGTCAAGCCTATATAATTCTATTCTGTCGACAGGCCTGTTCTTGAAGGAATGGAGTTCCAACCCGTTCCTCCTGGCGAAGGGGCCCAGGTCATCCATGCCACGTGGAAACATAACTACCAACTTCCGGTGTCCTTCATCCAGGGAATAGTGGACCATTATCCATCCGCGTATCTGGTCACGGACGACGGAAACCACGTGGGTCACATGACCTGCTTATCTGACGGCGCCATGGGATTTCTTTATGTCAATCAGGAATTCCGTAGAAAGGGCTACGGCAAGGCCATCGTATCTCATTTATCTCAGAAGTTCTTCGATGAGGAGGGTGACAGTAGTGCCTATGATTATGTTGAAGAATGGAACACCTCTTCCAAAACGTTGCACGAGTCGCTGGGGTTCAAAACAAGCCCTGAACCTGATCGGTTTTGGATGACTTGCTCATGAAATGTTGTTGAAACTTGCAAGATGGGGTTGGGTTTCACTGCACTGTGTAGGTGCGCAATTTGACAGTTGTTGGCCCGTCTTGTGATTTGCGTTTCACACAATGAGTTCCATTTGAATTATTGTATTTCATTACTTTTGGATGGAACGAGAGAGGGGAGAGGGGCAGAGAGAGAGAGAGAGAGAGAGAGAGAGAGAGAGAGAGAGAGAGAGAGAGCTGAGGCAGATGAGAGAGAGAGAGAGAGAGAGAGAGAGAGAGAGATGAGAGAGAGAGTAAGATTACATGGATAGTGATTCATAGCTTATAATATTCTATTGAACGAAAGCAATTTCACATGTTATTCAAGTAAGATAATAGTAAACTTCCCTTTCAAAAAAATAATAGTTGTAGTTGATTCAGAATTGAGAGTACATTTCTCCTGTCCATCTGTTTGGTAAAGTGACTAGAGGCATATCAATTCGTACGAAGCAATTAAGCTTTCTTCAACAGTATTCAATTACAACGATTAAGTACGACAACCGTTTATGATATCAAATTATCATCGACAAATTCAAGCAGCTCCGTGTAAAAGTGTGTAGTAAGGAAAGGGATTTGACATCGGCATATCTGATTCAATGTCATACTGTTGTGGGTTTAATTCATTTGCCCCCAAAGTTTAAACGCTTTGCAAATTGAAATAAACAGATTGACCAAGACTTGGATTGATGGGTGTTGTGTAAGTGTATAATTATGAGGTTGTGTGATCGCGCACATACGTACATCAAATAGTCAAATATATGTATCTATATAAGAGTGTTCTACGCCAAACCTTGAAGTTTATCATACAGTTTTTTTCTTTGCTGTCTCAAAAACGTATGTGTCTGTTGATAACAAATCTACTGGGTGCTAAGCGGTGCCGGCTGGGCTAACCCACATTAATTGATGAATTACCCATCTGTGCATACATTTTACATTTTAACCCTTTCACCGCCAATGTCGCATTTTTGCACCACAATTTCTTAATACCCATGTCATTAAAACCCTTGAAATCAGGGTCTGTTATTCAATGACATTGTGTTCCTAAATTTGGGCAGTAAGGATTGACCCTATTATAAATGTGTCACAGAGAAACCCCACAATATTGCAGACAAAATATTTTCTGTAGCTAAGTAAGTCTAATGAAAATGTTTGGCTCAAAGATGGCTGGCGATGAAAGGGTTAATAAAAGTGTCTTCACAGTGTTGTGTTTAACACAGGAACTCAGTACCAAGCATTCGTTTCAACAGTAAAGCTGTTATGGTGTCCGGTAGGTGCGTCCCATATCTAGGACTGAATGGGGATTGTTGTTTCGTCTGAAGAGCAGATAGGAAAATTACTTTATTCTGAAAGCATTTGGGGTTTATTCCAAACTGCTATTGAAATTGGGTACAAACCAAATCTCAAAACAAAGACAATAATCTTTAGTGTCAATTTCCATCAATCAAATGAAATAATTGTATTATTCTACCTTCGCGAACGCTGATCTAAAAAATGGCACATTATTTTGAAAGTAAAAGTAAGCTTTTGTCAAAATGACTGGGAAACATTCATCTCAGCTCAGGTTGGGAAGAGTTTACGACACACACATACACACGCACGCACGTACACACACACGCACACCACTCTCTCTCTCCCACACATACACCAGCTTCACACAGTATGAATGTGTCTGTACATCAAACACTAGGTCACACAGAAACCCAGACATTTTTGTATAAAATAACAACAATTACGTCTCTTGGAAATGTCCATCTTAGTCAGCCACACAGACAATAGGATGAAAAAGAGCGGGGACAAAAGCCTACCTAAAAAAAAATATATATATATATATAATAATATATAAACGATCGAGGGGGGGGGGGGGTAGGGTAGGGTTAGGGTTAGTATTCCAAAAAAGATAATTAGCTGAACTCCACCGAAGGGACTCAGCAGCAGTGCAGTGTCTCCTCGGTTGGTTGCCTTCCTGACGGCCTAACATAGATTCGCTCCCCTTGAACTGCTGGTCTCGGATTCTGCGACAAGCCGGGGTGTGTGGCTGCGAATTGGGATTCGAGAATGAGCGGCGTGGGAGCAACGCCACTGTACGGCCCAGAAGATGGGACAGCAAAAAAAAGAAAGTTATATTGGTCACATGAATTTGTGATATAGACAAAACGTCAATGGAATAAATGAACATTATATTTTGTATATCATCACGAATGATAACATTTTATAAACGTTTAAAAAAAAAGATAAATTATCGATGATATTTGCGTGTGCATTTGTATGAGTGTGTGTGTGTTGAGTATGTTTGTGCTTGCGTACATGTGTGTGCGCATATATATAATATATATATATGTGTGTGTGGTGTGTGTGTGTGTGTGTGTGTTGGTGTGTGTGTGCGTGTGCGTGTGTGCGTGCGTGCGTGTGTGTGGGTGTATGGGTGAGTGAATGTGTGTGTGTGTGTGTGCGTGCATGCGTGTCCGTGTGTAGTGCCTGTGTGTATGCGTGTGTGCGTGCGTGCGTGCGTGCGTGCATGCATGCGTGCCTGTGTGTGTGTGTGCGTGCGTGCCTGTGTGTGTGTGTGCGCGTGCGCGCGCGTATGTGTTTGTTCGTGTGTGTATGTGTGCGTGCGTGCGTACGTACGTGCTGGCGCGCACGCGCTCGCGTGTCTGTGTGTGTTATTGATTTCAGCTGCACGGGGAAGTAAGGAGTCATCTCAAAGGTCGGTTCCCAGACTCAGAGTTCTACGTGGATTCTTGGCCAAACCCCAAGGCCGCCATTGGAATGTTGAAGTCCTCTGGACAACAGGTAGGATCAGGAA
>CM065687.1:22955917-22959315 GCA_017654935.2 Phymorhynchus buccinoides | reverse complement strand
CAATAATAATGATCATAACACAATATCTGTCTCCTCTTCTTGTCACTCTTCACTATCATTACACAGACCAATAATAATGATCATAACACAATATCTGTCTCCTCTTCTTGTCACTCTTCACTATCATTACACAGACCAATAATAATGATCATAACACAATATCTGTCTCCTCTTCTTGTCACTCTTCACTATCATTACACAGACCAATAATAATGATCATAACACAATATCTGTCTCCTCTTCTTGTCACTCTTCACTATCATTACACAGACCAATAATAATGATCATAACACAATATCTGTCTCCTCTTCTTGTCACTCTTCACTATCATTCAACAGACCAATAATAATGATCATAACACAATATCTGTCTCCTCTTCTTGTCACTCTTCACTATCATTACACAGACCAATAATAATGATCATAACACAATATCTGTCTCCTCTTCTTGTCACTCTTCACTATCATTCAACAGACCAATAATAATGACAGACCAATAATAATGACCAATAATAATGAACACAATATCTGTCTCCTCTTCTTGTCACTCTTCACTATCATTACACAGACCAATAATAATGATCATAACACAATATCTGTCTCCTCTTCTTGTCACTCTTCACTATCATTCAACACAGACCAATAATAATGATCATAACACAATATCTGTCTCCTCTTCACTATTTACACACTCTTCACTATCATTCAACAGACACACCCCCCCTCCCACAAACCCCCACCCCCTACTATCATTCACCCCCCCCCCCCCCAAAACCCCCCCCCCCTACCTACCACCCACCCCACCCACCAACCCATCGGCAGCCTTTTGCCCCTTCAAACTGTGACTAACAATAAAGATCAATTAAGATAAGACATAAGATATAAGGGTTTTTATCAGCCCGTAATAGACGAGTGTATGGTGACAGTGGTTGCCAAATAATTTGATTGAATGTGGTAATGAATCTAGGCAAGAATGATCACATTGAATGGAACAGTTTTGATTATTGCACAAACACACACACACACACACACACACACACACACACACACACACACACACACACACACACACACACACACACACATGTACACACATGCACACACACACACACACACACACACACACACACACACACACACACACACACACACACACACACACACACACACACACACACACAGCTGGTAATAATTATGAAAACATCAACAGCAATTAACACCAGAAGAATACCACAGGACAAAATTTGATACAATAATTATTGCAACAGAAGTCAAATGGACACACACACATACACCTCTCTCTCTCTCTCTCTCTCTCTCTCTCTCTCTCTCTCTCTCTCTCTCTCTCTCTCTCTCTCTCTCTCTCTCTCTCTCTCTCTCTCTCTCTCTCTCTCTCTCTCTCTCTCCTTCCTTTTTTTGGTAAAACAGTCATGGTCAAACCATTTAGCTCTTTGTGTACGTTTTACTCCTACTGTGATTTTCTTTTACATAAATTCAGCTGCTTCAATCAAAGAATCAGTCAAAAGACTTCTTAGGATAAGTAGAAAGCACAAGTCGGAACTGGAAAATGTTATAGAATATCTAAAGGCCAAAAAAGAGTATAAGGCACTCATTGAGTCAAAAGAAAATGCCATGCGCAATTCTGATTTGAATAATTTGCTCATTGCTTTAGGTAATCCTAACCAATTTTGGGTTGAAATTCGTAAACATAAAAGACGTAATATAACCACAAATAATATAACAGAAAATGACTGGATCCAGCACTTTGAACTTGTTTTCAATGATGGTTACAATCATGGCGTTATTCCGGTGGCGGATGGGTCTAGTGAGATAATTTTTGACGAAAATCTTGACAAAGAAATTAGTGAGGAAGAAATTTTAAAAGCTATTAAACGCATGAAATCTGGGAAAGCTGGTGGACTTGATGGGATTTTAGCTGAAATGTTGAAAACTGCTGGGCAATCTTTGTTACCGTTTCTGAATAAATACTTTAATGCCATATTCTCTAGTGGTCATTTTCCTGCGAAATGGTCAGAAGCAATAATAGTACCGTTACACAAGAAGGGCGACACTGACAACCCGGACAACTGACAAGCATATCCCTCATCAGCATTCTTAGTAAAGTATTTACACATATCATGAATGATAGGCTTACGGTATGGACAGAATCAAAGGGTATAATTTGTGAAGCACAGGCAGGTTTTAGGAAAGGGCGATCCACAGTTGATCACATATTCACACTGCATGCAATTATTGAAAAATATTTATCCCAAAACAAGAAACTATACGTAGCTTTTATTGACTTTAAGAAAGCTTACGACACTGTTAATCGCAATGTTTTGTGGTCAATTCTCCTTCATGCAGGAATCCAAGGTAAAATGCTTAATATGGTAAAGGCAATATACTCAACAGTTAAAGCTTGTGTTTTATGCCATAGTTCAACTGGTTATTCTAAGTTCTTTGAATGCCTTCAAGGACTCAAACAGGGATGTGTACTCAGTCCAATTTTGTTTTCATTATTAATAAACGAACTCGCGCAAGAAATAATTGTGAATGGTAAACATGGGGTTACATTTACGTCAGAGGAAATAGAGCTGTTCCTTTTGTTATTTGCCGACGATCTCACTCTTCTAGCTTCAACAGTAATTGGACTTCAACATCAGTTAAGCATTCTTGAAAGAGAGACTAACAGACTACAATTAACAGTTAACTTAGATAAATCAAAGATTATTGTATTTAGGAAGGGTGGCTTCCTTCATTCGAAAGAAAAATGGTATTTTAACGGTAATTTGCTAGAGGTTGTTAATTCTTATAAGTATTTAGGTTTAACCTTTTCAACTAGACACAGTTTCTCGCGGGCTATGGAGGAAATAAAAGTAAGGGGGGAAAAAAGTACAAATGACATCCTTGGTACACTGAAAAGAATTGGATGCAACTCTCCAAATGTTTTCTTTAAACTGTTTGACTCTCAGGTTGTTCCTTTGCTGTTATACGGGGCTGAAATATGGGGGTACAAAGCTTACCAACAGATAGAACAAGTACATTTATATGCATGCAAACGATTTTTACACGTTAGGAACAAAACTGCAAATGATATAGTCTATGGAGAGCTAGGTCGTTTTCCTCTAAGTTTAACAGCTGTCGTTCGGTGTGTTAAATTTTGGTTCAGATTGTTGAAACAAACTGATGGTAGATATCCCAAGAAATCATATAATATGCTGCTTTCTTTGCACAATAATGGGCATAAAACATGGGTCACTCACATTAAGAATATTCTTTGTGATAATGGCTTTGAAGAGGTGTGGAATGTTGGTTGTGGTAATGAGGCTGAGTTTATTAAAGAGTTGAGAGTTAGATTATTTAGTAATTTTTGCTTTAACTGGCGTAATCACCTTGATA
>CM065687.1:22933417-22943417 GCA_017654935.2 Phymorhynchus buccinoides | reverse complement strand
TCAAAGAAGTGATGATAGGCCCTCACCTGTTTCGAACTGTGTGCTGTTTTCACCTGTGTGCTTCTTTTGAGCTATGTCCCATTACCATAGGGCTATCCTGACGTCCACTGTTGCTGGTTTATCTCCCCTACCCCCTTTTTGGCTTTGACGCAAATAAAATGTTAAAACATACAGTTACAACGTTTAAACTGAAGACATCATTCTGGACATTTCAAAACGTTGTTTCAGGAAAGAAAGCCAATTATTGAGAATGTATGACTGTCCATAAAAGAGAAATGAAATAACTCCCTCACCCACCCCTACCCCCATACCGCTGCTAATATTTATATTACGGTCTGTTATGAAATGAGGTCAATGTTTGAATGCCTCAATGGACACAACTAACACTGGATTGCTTCCAAAAATGTCATTCAAAAATAGATCTCGTAGAGGAATGTTCTCAGATGCTGTAACTATTACATTGGCAGTTCTTCTGTTTCATGGTGACGCCCACCATACTGCACTTCAGTCAAACACAAACTCGTCATTCTGAGTCACTTTCCTCGGCGCAAGTAGAAAGTGACTCTTCTGAGGCATGTGGTAGGACAGTTGCCTCTTCGTCGTCATCAGAGTCTGGAAAGTCCTCCAGGAAGTCCACCATTTCCGTTGGCAAGATGAGTTCCTCCTCTTCTGTGGTCCACAATGGTTCCATGACGTCATCAATGCTAATCCATCCATGTCCATTGCATGTTGATGGAACATCAGGCATGGGTTCGAGGGCCTTCTTCCAAATGGCAGCTTGAAAGTTGCTTCGTTTCATGTGTTGTTGAAGGGGGGGTGTGCACGGAGGCATGCTTGCCATGTCAATGTTGTGGTTTGCGTTCAATGGCTCATCAAAATGTACTCACCGGCATTACGTTGACATGGCTTGTCGTTCTGTGAATCTGACATGGTAGGCAGCATCTGCGATTTTACCTACTACTTGTGGCGGTGCCATAGCCGATGAGGTTTAACCGAGGCGTGGTCACCGCTACATCTATCTGTATTAATTTTTAAAAAATGGGACTTTACTGGTTTCGTACTGCCTCCGGGCATTGCCTCCAGTGTTGTTCCCACCATATTTGTATTTACAAATGTCCCATATGTGTCTGGTTCAGACCCAGAGGACGTAAAACTCCATTTTCTCTCTCGGCAGCATCTGCACGGTCTAAGGAATCACTGATTCTGCCAAGTTTCGTTCAGATCGGTCCAGTGGTTTAGGCGCTGTGAGGGGGAACATATTTGGCCACACACAGACGCACACGCATGCATACATACATAAATACATACATAAATACATACATACATACATACATACATACACACACACACACACACACACACACACACACACACACACACACACACACACACACACACACACACACACACACACACACACACACACACACACACACACACACACACACATACATACACACACACATACATACATACATACATACATACATACATACATACATACATACATACATACATACATACATACACACACACACATACATACATACATACATACATACATACATACATACATACATACATACATACATACATACATACATACAGACATACATACATACATACATACATACATACATACATACATACATACATACATACACACATACATACATACAGACAGACAGACATACATACAGACAGACAGACAGCAGAGAAGCACACATCACTCGTTCCCCATCGTAATGTGGTCCTGTTCTTATAGAGCTACTGGGACTGCAACAAAGGGTTACAACGTGCACGCGCAACTTACGTGACATTGCTTTACTTGCACCGCTGTGCGGTGTTCGTTGTGTTTGTTGTTAGATTCGTCATGGCAGTTTCAAGGACCTCCTGAACGTTCTCCACTCAAAGTGTCATAACGTGTATAGCAATGTGCTCTCTCTCTCTCTCTCTCTCTCTCTCTCTCTCTCTCTCTCTCTCTCTCTCTCTCTCTCTCTCTCTCTCTCTCTCTCTCTCTCTCTCTCTCTCTCTCTCTCTCTTTGTGTGAATATTCATGTCAGTTGTGTGTATGTGTGGCTGTGTATGTGTGTGTGTTTATGCTTTGCGTAGATGAAAGAGTGTGTGAATATGCTTTGCGTAGATGCAAGAGTGTGAATATGGGCATCATGTAGTATGCAGGGGGTTGTATTTGTACTGGTGTGTCTATGTGTTTGTGTGCGCGCGCGTATGAACTTTTGGAAAAGTGTGGTTGTGTTTCAGAGTTTGTGAATTAGTATAGAATATGCAATTACTACCAACAAAATAAAGACAAAAAAAAAGATCGACATGTGGATCTTTTTCATCGCAGAATTGAAAGAAATTTAAGAGAGAATAATACTTTTTCGTTCAGATGTGTAAGCTTACACATATTGCACACAGCATTTTTTTCATTTTTTTTCACTAGTTGCAAATACTGCATGATTTAAAAAAAAAAGTTATATGCCTACCATGTTTCTCCTATGTACTTTAAACACATGTTTTGGCGCTTGGGTCCTGTCTACAATACAACTTGTTATGCATAGGGGAAGACGGGGCAAAAAGCGCATGGGCGGGTAAGAAGCCCACTGTCACGAAATCCCCCGCTCGATCCTGATCAGAGATCGGGAGAGGGAAATCGCGAACCCCGAGGAGAGTCTCGCACGCCCAGGCAGACAAACTCACAGGAGAAGGCACACGCGCACACCAGAAGTACAATACAAAACAAGACTATTTATTATAAGCAAGCACACACACACACTTACACGATTCAATACACAATGTTTAACAAATTATCTACACAATATACATGGCATTCAAAAGTTTGTCCAAAGAATAAACTAAAGCCGGCAACTTAACTGAATAACTAAAAGAGTTTGTAAGCAGAAACACAAAATTGAAGGGAAAAGCGACGAAAGGGCAGACGAAGAAAAGAAGTCCAACAAAAACAGCAGAGCGTCCGAAGAAGAAGACAAAAGGGGAAAACAAAAGTCAGCAGAAAAACTGCTCCCCCTCCTGGGGCAGGCTACAGCAGCAGAAACAAAAGAAGAGAGACGGCAGAGGTCGCCCACAGACTCCTCAACAGGAACGTCGAAGCCTGGCCCGAACGCACAGACAGGCCCACAGATCGGGCCTAACACGGGGCCAGACAGAAAGGCGGGCGGCCTCCCACAGCCGGAAACGGAGAAAAGAGCGGTTGACCGGGCGGTCAACCAGGCAGCAACAGGTCAGGTCAGGCTCAGGCTCAGGCTCAGGATCAGGATCAGGATCAGGATCAGGACTGTATGAAAAACCAAAACAAAAACCTAGTTTTGAACTCCCAGAGTAACAACAGTTTTGTGTTTACCCAAAAACTAATTCCCCAACAGTCCTCTTCAGGGATGTAAAAACCCACCCTCTTTAAACTTGGTTCTCTCCAAGAACCCCAAAACGCTGAAAAACACTTTCTTTACAATCCTTTTCACACGACTCAGTCTAGGGGTAATATTTCATCAAAAAGGATTAACTAAAAGGTTTCACTTTTTCTGGCACAACAAGGCTTTCATACATTTAGAAAATTCTAGCCTTTCAAATACAAAAATTAACAATTACATTCTTCTGAAAATTTCACAGCTTTTCAGGTACAAGAATGGACACTTAAATTCTTCTGAAAATATCACATAGAACTTCACCACCAAAAATATGTCCCTTCATTATCATTTCTTCCAGAAGGCGGACGAACTACAGGCAAAGAATGTATTTCCCCAAAATGACATTCACAATGTACTTCAAAAGGTCAAAAAGCCTTGAAAACACTAATTACACTTTCTCTCAAAAATAAAAACAGAAACGGGGATGAACGCTTTACAAAGCTCCTATCAGCATAGCTAGAAGCGCGACTGGAATAACCCTCTGTTATCCAGCTCTCCGCAGAGTCTCTTAATACCTAATTAAGCTAGGACGATGACCGCGAGGCTAAACATAGGCCGCGAGGCTAAACATATACCGCAACAAGGAATAATGCGCGCGCGTGCACGCATTTAGGATTCTGAATCTCTGTGAACTCAAATACGCTTTGCACCGAAAAACGATTTGCACGGCCTAAACACACAATGGCGAGCCAAAACATTGATTCAAAAATATGTGCCGAGTTCAAGTACCAAATTCTACGACCGGCAAAAACCTATCCAACTGACAAGTCATGACCCAGCCAGTCAGTTCCTTAGCCCCTTATGCAAAAATCAAGAAAATAATAAGAAAAATGAACCAAAGAAAACGCACACAAATATACATGTTAGCAAACCTATAACTAGCTATTCTACATTGTTACGCGCGCGTTGTTGTACGAGTTTTAACGGGATTAATACTAATTTTATGCAGCTACTGACCAAACTTCCACGTGGCGGAATGAAGAAGAAGAATCCTCCCCACAAGACAGTCGCAGCTCTGGTCTCGCCAAGGGCTCGGGGTAAGCGCGAGCAGGTGGAAGGGGTTCCGGACCGGCCACAGCTTTCTTCCAGGACTCCAGTGAACGCCAGGGACGATGACGGGGAAGGGAGGACAATGAGGAACCAAATAAAAAGGGGTGAAGATGGCGATGAGGATGAAGAGAAGAGAAGATTTCAGCCGAAGCTCAACAGCTTCGCTATCCTCACGTCTAGGACTCGTGCAGGATAAACAATTGATAACAGGATCCTTCAGGGACGTGGCCCTCACCACACCTCAGCACTGGGCGGCCGTAGGTGGACAAAACGATGAAAAGGAGAAAGGATGAAGCGATGAAGCGATGTTGATTAACTGAAGGAAAAATAAGGAGTGACGTTTGACCGGTATAAAACTCATGAAGTCGCCAGTTGAATGAGGAGTCTCGCGAGAGGTCAGAGCTAACACGGGTTGCACGGATTTCACAAGTAGGTTGTCTCGATTAGGTTCAAAGAAAAGGAAAGATCTCGGGGTCCTTTGCGATCGAGTGGTAGACTGTGCCTTTCTCTGTCTGTTCAGAAGAACCATGTCACAAACTCGTGACACACCCCCCTTCCGGAAAAGCACGTACTGGGTGAAAACACTCATCGTGTCGCAGCCTGGGACGTCGCCAAGTTGTCCTCTGAAGGTTTGGCTTGTGCAACCTTCCGCACTCTCTCTTCCTCTGGCAAAACATGTCCCCATTTGATGAAGTGACCAAGGGACGACACTTCGCTCTTGCTGGTCTCACACCTACTGGATCGGACCGCCAGACGGACTTCACGTAGCCGCCGGGAGATACGCCGGAGGACCTGCGCTTGTCTCTGGCAAAGTGGGTCCAATAAAAACCCTGCTGTACCCTCTCTTGAGTCCGGCGGGTGCTCATGTGTCCAGCCATGGGTGCGTCATGAGCCACTTTCTGCACCGGTGGTGGTTCAACAACTCGCTTGGCACCAGTGCGGTCGTTCTGATGGTGGCGGCAGAGTATCCCTTTCTCTTCCTCAAATGAGATAGAGCTGGTCTTGGTAGCCCTAGGTTCAGCGTCCACTAACTCCGTCACCCTATCCAGCCGGCTGTCCTGCGACTGAGGTCTGCGGGGCACTTGTGGTGTCACTTCCTCCACAAACACTTCCAGTCCTGGCCGGACAATGGGTTGGAGTTCATCCACCTTCTTGGCCATGGCGCGAGTAACTGCGCCCACGTAGACCTTCTCGGGCAGAATAGACGCTAGAGTCTGCTCCGTCCCATCCTCGAAGCACACAGTATTCCCCAACAGCAATGAACACGCCGGTTGCTTAAGGGCCACTGCCCATACCTTGCCTTCGAAGTAAGGGGTGCACATCTCGACCAAGTAGGTAGGGCGACGACACACAAATTGGGCTTCAACTCCTGACACTTCGCACACCGGTCCTCTGGGCGCCCCAGATGGTACGAGCTCTTCGTCCACGAAAATGGCCGTGGCGCCGGTGTCTCTGACGCTGTCAACTACTTTTCCAGCCACTCTGGAGGGGAAGACAGGACATCCCTCCCTGCATGGTGAAGAAGCAAACTGGCTAAGGGCTTTCCAACTTCCGGAGGCCTTCCCATCCTGCGAACCGCTATTCTGGAAAGATGGTCTCCGCAACTCGGGACAGAACCTCCTAATATGCCCTAGGGTCCGGCAGTGGAAACACACCTTTTGGTTCTTTGTCGGTGATTTGGTTGGAGACAGAGGAGTAGTTTCCTGGAGAGGAGTGGAGTCAGGTGTATGACTATCTTTGGCAGATCCCCTGGAGGCGACAGTTCTCCTAGCCTCCGAGTAAGTCTCTGCGATCTCGATGGCAGCGTCGAAGGTAGTCGGCTTCTTCTCACTCATCCGTATTCGGAGCTCAGGGGACACGGTGTTGTAGAGCTGCTCAATGAGGATTAAATCCTTCAGCTCGGCCTCAGAGAGCTCCTCCCAGTGCTTCAGTGCCTGACGAAGCTTTGTCCCAAACTGATAGGTTTCGCTGGACTCCTCCTTACTATTGCGGAACTTCCGGCGATAGGTCTCAGGCGAAAGGCGAAACTGCTGACGAAGAACCTTCTGTAAATTATCATAGGTCTCGTCCTCTCCCATCTTGAAACAGGCTTCCTTGGCTTTGCCGGTGAGGGAAGATGACAGATGGATGAGTTTCTCATCATCTGTTAAGAGGTAGATCTTAGCCATTTTCTCGAAATGTTCTAGGAACAAGTCAATGTCTTCGCCGGGTTTCAGTTCTGGAAGCCTGAGTGCAGGGGTCGACACCTTAGACCTGCTTCCTGACTCACGTCCTTGTTCCAGCTTTTCTCTCCTTCTCACTTCCTCTTGGCGAATCGCCTCACGTTCCTCTTTCTCTTCTCTCCACCTGCGTTCTTTCTCTTCTCTTTCCTCCCTTCTTAGTTCCCTCTCCAGCTTCATTTCCTCTCTCCATCGCTGTTCTTTCTTTTCTTCTTCTTCCTTCCTTCGTTGTTCTTTCTTTTCCTCTTCCTCCTTCCTAAGTCTTTCCTGCTCTTCTTTTTCCTCTCTTCTAAGCTGTTCTTTCTTTTCTTCTTCTTCCTTCTGTTCAGCTCGCTCCTCTCTCCTAAGCTGTTCTTTCTTTTCTTCTTCTTCCTTCTGTTCAGCTCGCTCCTCTCTCCTAAGCTGTTCTTTCTTTTCCTCCTCCTCCTTCCTTAGTCTTTCCTGCTCTTCTTTTTCCTCTCTTCTAAGCTGTTCAATCTCAGCCATCTCTTCCCTTCTTTGCTGCTCCATCTGAGCCATGGCAGCCATGAACATGGAAAACTCGCTGTTTCCCTTCGAGGAAGGATGGTGCTCTCCAGGCTTCTCCTCTGTCGTGGCACCTGACTTAAGAAAGATTCCCCTACCACGACTTAGGCTAAGGGGAGTCGAAACTGGTCCAACCCTAGACCGTGCTCCTCCATGGTCAACTGCAGCATGGACAACCGGAGTGTGCATGGCCGTAGCCACAGAAGTCATGGAAGAAGATGGGGGTGAGGGCACAACGGTAGTAACGACGGAGGTAGAAACAGCTGAGGGCGTAGTCGGTACAGAAGGATCCGTCGACAGGTCCCACATAGCCCCACTGCGCGACCTTAAATCATACTCGTGACTTGCCATCTTTTTTTCTCAACACTAACGGTTATGTAACGAAGACGATGAATCGCAGTAACACACACTAATGCGCGCAGGAAATCCCACAAACTACGTCGAATTAAACAACACTAAACCAAACACTAACTAAACTACTCCGCATAAAGCTTTACCACACTAACCACTATTGCGCTAATTTACACAGCGTAGAACGCTTCTGCGACTAAACGACCCGCGTGGACAACAACCACGTTTGCACAAAAACCCTATTGCGCACCACGGGAGGCGGTCGCACGAACTACCTCAACGGCCAAGAAGCGCACAGTAACTTCCTGCGGTAACTTTCTGCGGTAAAACTAACACGATGTAGCTATGAACACACCCCAGTGTTTGAAAGCGTTATAAAAAACTACGGTTTGTGTTGCACAAAAACGTTCCGGTTTATCCCAGCAAGTTTGCTCTATAGCACAAGCTACACTAAGCATAAACGCGTGCGCGCACAGGTTCACATGCAACTCAACAAATAACCAAGCGATGGAATAAAAAATGGTAACTCAATGCAAGACACAATCCAATGCACGGAACACAGCAATTCAGTGCAAATCAACTACAATGCATCGAAACCAAGAATTGTCTTGCCAAAATAGAACCAGTCACAGACACGATAATAGTTCCAAGTGAATAGTCCGGGTTTAGTTTGCTAATTAAATACGCGCGTACATATATATGAACACAAAAAACAACCACACATTAATGAATTTTTAAATAAGACTAACACACACCAGCACTCAGTCAATGCATGCAAACTAGTGTGTCAAGGGAGGGAATCATTTCTCAGACTGAACAAGCCAAAGCTCAACCAGTCGAGATCTTTTTTGTTGTTGAAGGAACTAGAACTATTTCTTTTCCCCAGTTCTTTCCCCCCTTTATTCCTAACTAATCCCCTCTTTTAACCCCCTATTCCCAAAACAAACTAAGAAAAACCCTAAACAAACTTTATCTCAGTTTGTTTTATAAACGCGTGTGCGCTCAAAACTCACACACAAAGAAAACTATAAGTGGTCTTAAATAACTATATTTCACACACTCTCTTACAAACAAGTAAACAAAACAAACACAACAAATTTTCCACTCAACCGGCCAAAAGACCTAAGCAATGAGGGAAAATCGGACCGCCTTGCCTCTACACGGTCTCCCAACCAACCACCCTTACATTCACACCCCAAACATTCACTGCCTTATCCCAGCGAACCAGCCGGCCTGGGACAGATGCGAGATTATCCCGGACGAGCCCAAGATGTCACGAAATCCCCCGCTCGATCCTGATCAGAGATCGGGAGAGGGAAATCGCGAACCCCGAGGAGAGTCTCGCACGCCCAGGCAGACAAACTCACAGGAGAAAGCACACGCGCACACCAGAAGTACAATACAAAACAAGACTATTTATTATAAGCAAGCACACACACACACTTACACGATTCAATACACAATGTTTAACAAATTATCTACACAATATACATGGCATTCAAAAGTTTGTCCAAAGAATAAACTAAAGCCGGCAACTTAACTGAATAACTAAAAGAGAGTTTGTAAGCAGAAACACAAAATTGAAGGGAAAAGCGACGAAAGGGCAGACGAAGAAAAGAAGTCCAACAAAAACAGCAGAGCGTCCGAAGAAGAAGACAAAAGGGGAAAACAAAAGTCAGCAGAAAAACTGCTCCCCCTCCTGGGGCAGGCTACAGCAGCAGAAACAAAAGAAGAGAGACGGCAGAGGTCGCCCACAGACTCCTCAACAGGAACGTCAAAGCCTGGCCCGAACGCACAGACAGGCCCACAGATCGGGCCTAACACGGGGCCAGACAGAAAGGCGGGCGGCCTCCCACAGCCGGAAATGGAGAACAAAGCGGTTGACCGGGCGGTCAACCAGGCAGCAACAGGTCAGGTCAGGTCAGGCTCAGGCTCAGGATCAGGATCAGGATCAGGATCAGGATCAGGACTGTATGAAAAACCAAAACAAAAACCTAGTTTTGAACTCCCAGAGTAACAACAGTTTTGTGTTTACCCAAAAACTAATTCCCCAACAGTCCTCTTCAGGGATGTAAAAACCCACCCTCTTTAAACTTGGTTCTCTCCAAGAACCCCAAAACGCTGAAAAACACTTTCTTTACAATCCTTTTCACACGACTCAGTCTAGGGGTAATATTTCATCAAAAAGGATTAACTAAAAGGTTTCACTTTTTCTGGCACAACAAGGCTTTCATACATTTAGAAAATTCTAGCCTTTCAAATACAAAAATTAACAATTACATTCTTCTGAAAATTTCACAGCTTTTCAGGTACAAGAATGGACACTTAAATTCTTCTGAAAATATCACATAGAACTTCACCACCAAAAATATGTCCCTTCATTATCATTTCTTCCAGAAGGCGGACGAACTACAGGCAAAGAATGTA
>CM065687.1:22928680-22932917 GCA_017654935.2 Phymorhynchus buccinoides | reverse complement strand
TCTACAAGATCCAAAACAACCTGGTCACTATGAAGACTGTAAGAGAGAAGCTGGTCCCAGCACCACAGCGCCAACGTCGAGCACACCCCTACAGGCTTTTTTTAAATATTCAACGAGAGAGAGAGAGAGAGAGAGAGAGAGAGAGAGAGAGAGAGAGAGAGAGAGAGAGAGAGAGAGAGAGAGAGGAGAGAGAGAGAGAGAGAGAGAGAGAGAGAGAGAGAGAGAGAGAGAGAGAGAATTTGAATTGAATTGAATTGAACCTTTATTTTACAACGGTAAAAGTATTGGCATTCAGTAGCTATTTGTCATACTTGCCGTTAACATACACAAACAAATAAATGAAACTTTAAAGCGAACTGATACTAATTATGCAAAACTTATAGTCTTAAAACACATAATCATATGAAGGTACGTTAATAAACAGATAAACACACAAAAATGAAGCATAATCATCCATAGTAAAAAAAAGAAGACAATAATTCAGCAATAGAGCATATGACAACAATATTAAAATCGTTGCATGCATAGCAAACACTATTATAAAAAAAAGAGAAGAGAGAGAGAGAGAGAGAGAGAGAGAGAGAGAGAGAGAGAGAGAGAGAGAGAGAGAGAGAGAGAGAGAGAGAGAGAGAGAGAGAGAGAGAGAGAGAGAGAGAGAGAGAGAGAGAGAGAGAGAGAGAGAGTGAGAGAGGGAAATGAAATGAAATGACACTTTATTTTACAACGGTAGAAGTATTGACAGACGATTGCCATTTTTCATACTTGCCGTTAACATAAACACATCGACATAAAACATAAGGTAATAGACAATGAAAAATGAACAGTACTAACATGTAGTCTGAAACCATGCACCATAAACACAATAATAATTATATTATAAGAAAGCAAGCACGCTACACCATACATTCATATATCGCCCTTTTTCACGGCACACATGTATCACCCTTTTTCACACGACAAAAATATGTAGTAAACGCAACAACAGACTATAAAAAATAAGGACTATAATAACATGAGTATGCATAACAAGTTGTATTGTAGACAGGATCCAAGCGCCAAAACATTAGTTTAAAGTACATAGGAGAAACATGGTAGGCATATAACTTTTTTTTTTAAATCATGCAGTATTTGCAACTAGTGAAAAAAAAATGAAAAAAAATGCTGTGTGCAATATGTGTAAGTTTACACATCTGAACGAAAAAGTATTATTCTCTCTTAAATTTCTTTCAATTCTGCGATTGAAAAAGATCCACATGTCGATCTTTTTTTTTGTCTTTATTTTTTTGGTAGTAATTGCATATTCTATACTAATTCACAAACTCTGAAACACAACCACACTTTTCCAAAAGTTCATACGCGCGCACACACAAACACATAGACACACCAGTACAAATACAAACCCCCTGCATACTACATTATGCCCATATTCTTGCATCTACGCAAAGCATATTCACACACTCTTTCATCTACCCAAAGCATAAACACACACACATACACAGCCACACATACACACAACTGACATGAATATTCACAGAGAGAGAGAGAGAGAGAGAGAGAGAGAGAGAGAGAGAGAGAGAGAGAGAGAGAGAGAGAGAGAGAGAGAGAGAGAGAGAGAGAGAGAGAGAGAGAGAGAGAGCACATTGCTATACACGTTATGACACTTTGAGTGGAGAACGTTCAGGAGGTCCTTGAAACTGCCATGACGAATCTAACAACATACACAACGAACACCGCACAGCGGTGCAAGTAAAGCAATGTCACGTAAGTTGCGCGTGCACGTTGTAACCCTTTGTTGCAGTCCCAGTAGTTCTATAAGAACGGGACCACATTACGATGGGGAACGAGTGATGTGTGCTTCTCTGCTGTCTGTCTGTCTGTATGTATGTCTGTCTGTATGTATGTATGTGTGTATGTATGTATGTATGTCTGTATGTATGTATGTATGTATGTATGTATGTATGTGTGTATGTGTGTATGTATGTATGTATGTATGTATGTATGTATGTATGTATGTATGTATGTATGTATGTATGTATGTATGTATGTGTGTATGTATGTATGTATGTATGTATGTATGTATGTATGTATGTATGTATGTATGTATGTATGTGTGTATGTATGTATGTATGTATGTATGTATGTATGTATGTATGTATGTATGTATGTATGTATGTATGTATGTATGTATGTATGTGTGTGCGTCTGTGTGTGACCAAATATGTTCCTCCTCACAGCGCCTAAACCACTGGACCGATCTGAACGAAACGTGGCAGAATCAGTGATTCCTTAGACCGTGCAGATGCTGCCGAGAGAGAAAATGGAGTTTTACGTCCTCTGGGTCTGAACCAGACACATATGGGACATTTGTAAATACAAATATGGTGGGAACAACACTGGAGGCAATGCCCGGAGGCAGTACGAAACCAGTAAAGTCCCGATTTTTAAAAAATTAATACAGATAGATGTAGCGGTGACCACGCCTCGGTTAAACCTCATCGGCTATGGCACCGCCACAAGTAGTAGGTAAAATCGCAGATGCTGCCTACCATGTCAGATTCACAGAACCACAAGCCATGTCAACGCAATGCCGGTGAGTACATTTTGATGAGCCATTGAACGCAAACCACAACATTGACATGGCAAGCATGCCTCCGTGCACCCCCCCCCCCCCCCTTCAACAACACATGAAACGAAGCAACTTTCAAGCTGCCATTTGGAAGAAGGCCCTCGAACCCATGCCTGATGTTCCATCAACATGCAATGGACATGGATGGATTAGCATTGATGACGTCATGGAACCATTGTGGACCACAGAAGAGGAGGAACTCATCTTGCCAACGGAAATGGTGGACTTCCTGGAGGACTTTCCAGACTCTGATGACGACGAAGAGGCAACTGTCCTACCACATGCCTCAGAAAAGTCACTTTCTACTTGCGCCGAGGAAAGTGACTCAGAATGACGAGTTTGTGTTTGACTGAAGTGCAGTATGGTGGGCATCACCATGAAACAGAAGAACTGCCAATGTAATAGTTACAGCATCTGAGAACATTCCTCTACGGGATCTATTTTTGAATGACATTTTTGGAAGCAATCCAGTGTTAGTTGTGTCCATTGAGGCATTCAAACATTGACCTAATTTCATAACAGACCGTAATATAAATATTAGCAGCGGTATGGGGGTAGGGGTGGGTGAGGGAGTTATTTCATTTCTCTTTTATGGACAGTCATACATTCTCAATAATTGGCTTTCTTTCCTGAAACAACGTTTTGAAATGTCCAGAATGATGTCTTCAGTTTAAACGTTGTAACTGTATGTTTTAACATTTTATTTGCGTCAAAGCCAAAAAGGAGGTAGGGGAGATAAACCGGCAACAGTGGACGTCAGGATAGCCCTATGGTAATGGGACATAGCTCCAAAGAAGCACACAGGTGAAAACAGCACACAGTTCGAAACAGGTGAGGGCTGTTACGCAGTGTTTTTGGCGTTTTTTGTGATGCCATATTTCTGGTTTGGAACCTCAGCGCAGTATGCGTATCACGTGACGCGCAGATGTGTATTGACCGTTTTCGTTCAGTTGAGTTCAGTTGCCATGTTTGTCTTGAATGGGACACATCGGGTTTTTTTGGTCCTCAGCTGTTAGCTTTGGGATGTGGACCGGGGGCAACTCACTTATGTTTTTGTAGGCTGCTGTTGATGCAGGTTCGTACCTATGGGTTTACTTGTTATTTCTATGAATACAGTTGTTCCAGACCTTGTATGGAATTCTAATTTTTGGCTTCGTTTGGTGAGTTCGTTACTTGGTTGTGATAGACTTCAAGGTGGTGTGTCAAAGGTATTACTCTTTGTGAATGTTGGAAGAAGTCAATGATAGTTTGCAGGTTCCAAGGTGTTGTGTTGAGTGCGTTGTTGTTTGGTAATAATCAGTTTGTTCCATTTTGATGGTGGTTTGTTCTTTGTTAACAGGAGACTATTTGGTTGGTAAGTCTCGTGGACTGTTAACACGTACATATTTTGGATAGCTTGTATATGGTTGGTATCGATCATTTCAGCTTCTGTGGCTGGCTAGGAGAGTGGAGTGGCATGGGCCCCATCTCCTTTGACGCGCTGACTTTCCTTTCCGTGCGGCGGTCTGGAGCAAAGTGACAGAGTCGGCAACACCGGGATGCACGCGGGCAGACGCGACTTGGTTCTGCACCGGCGGGCCTGGTTGAAGAGATAACGGCAGGAGTGCACTG
>CM065687.1:22911180-22921180 GCA_017654935.2 Phymorhynchus buccinoides | reverse complement strand
AATTCTCTTTGTACAAACTGACATAAGATGATTTATCTCCCTTATGATAGCAACCCTTTTTCTCTCCCAAAAAGTGAAGAGTAAGCTTAAAGAGTTATCTGACCTTAGCAAACGTTTAGAGTGTTTCTTATACCCCTTTTGGCGTAATAGTTATTCGCGTGGCGACCGTTATCTAGAGAAACTCATCCCCTGGTCCTAATCCATAATTTTGTTCGTAGAGGAGATCGGGGCTGGGGTTTGATAACCACGTGTTATCCTCCCGTCATGTCCTATGTACGCTTGGAGGGTGTGCATGAATTTGAGTAAAGTTAAAAGCAAAATTTTTTAATTTTTGCTAAACGTTTTGTAACATGATGTATCACCCATGACTTACTTTCGGTTTTCATGCTTTTTATATGAAGAGACTTTCTTCTTCTTTTTTTTGATTATGTGTTTTCTAGGCATGAGCATGAGAGGGATGGGGCAGACTTTCCCAAGCCTTTAAGCTGACTTGCCCCGCCGTGGGGCAAGCATGCCTACATACAAGGGTGGATGTACTTCGAACAGCTTGCAAAAAAAACCCGTTTTGAGCTTGAAATGAATTGTCTATATCCGTATGTTGTCCACACATTTACCTAATGGAGCTTCAACTAAGCTATCCACAAAAAGTTAAGGATCACTTGCAAACTAATTCATAACTTTCCAAATAAGAAAGCCAATGCGTTGAATTTTGGCCAACATTTAATTCAATGCTTTAGTGATAACGATGCACAATTGCCTTCAATTTCGAGCAATCGTTTGGTCTGTACATTTGATCAAAGTGGGTACGTATCGAAATTTGATTTCCCAAAGTCATTGAAATCACAAGACAGGGCATTCTGATGCTCCCAAAAGTTCAGTAATGCGTGTATCCGCCGTGGCTGTTCTGGCACTCGACGCAGCGAGTCCTCATGGAGTTGACCAGGGTGGTGAAGATCCTCTGTGGAAGCGCCTGCCACTCAGCCTGCAGCATCTGGTAGAGGTGCTGGGCATCCCTGGGAGGGGGGTGGTTGCTCCTCACTTTGCGATCCAGCTCATCCCAGAGGTTCTCAATCGGGTTGAGATCGGGACTGCATGCTGGCCACTCCATTCTGTTGACACCAGACTGCTGCAGGAAGTCGTTGACCACCCTTGCCCTGTGGGGGCGAGCGTTGTCATCCTGGTAGACAGCCGGCGTCCCCATCTGCTGCAGTGTAGGCACAGCCAGCGGTCGAAGGATCTCATCCCGGTATCGGAGGCCAGTCAGGTTACCCTGTACATGATACAAGGGTGTTCTGTGGTGAAGGCTGAAGGCCCCCCAGACCATTACAGAACCTCCACCAAAGGCCACCTTTTCTTGGACAGTGGCGTCAATAAAGCGTTCCCCTGGGCGCCTCCAGACCCTCAGTCGGCCGTCGTTGTGGTTCAGGGTGAAGCGTGATTCATCACTGAACAGGACCTGGGACCATTGCTGACGTGTCCACCTCACGTGACGTCTGCAGAAGGCGCGGCGTGCTGCCCTATGGGCTGGAGTTAAGCGTGGCCGTACAGCTGGGCGACGAGAACGGAGGTTAAACCCATGAAGGCGGTTCCGTATGGTCTGCTGGCTGATGTTGATGTTAGTAGCCACCCTCAGCTGCCTTCGAATGATGCTGGAAGAGGCTGTTCTTGTCTGCAGGGCTTGTCGTTCAATGAGACGATCTTCACGTGGAGTTGTCTTCTTCGGTCGACCAGATCTGCGTCTTTCATGGACCCTCCCAGTGGCTGTGAAGCGTTGAATCAGTCTGACAATGACCGAGATGGACACCTGAAGTCGCCTGGCCACTTCTCGCTTGGGAACACCATCTTGGAACCATGCAACAGCTCGTCCCCTATCCAACTCGCTCAATTTTCGTCGTGGAGGCATTGTCAAATCAGGCCTAATACTGGTGGTATGTCTTCTTATAAAGCCAAGCAAGAGACAGCATCTCACACATAAACAGCAGTGCTTGCACGTGCATAATGGTTTTTCCATCTGGCTTGTGCAATGTGTTCATGCAGAACGATCCAAAACAAGGTCCTTTTTCGCAAGTTTCCGCTTTTTCTTTTGCTGCCCAGCTCAGTAATAGAGAATCACGTGCAATGTTTCCACTAACACAACATCGCCCACTTACAGCTGAACAAGAATTCATAACAATTTGGCTTGACTGAGAAAAAAATAACAGGAGCGAACGGAGTTTATTGCGCACCTGTTTTCTCATAGTGATCCTTAACTTTTTGTGAGTAGTGTATATAGTTAGCTTACCATTTTGTATCGAGAACAGCTGAAAAGAAGGCGGACCAGCCCTGTTCTCCCCTATCTGTTTCTGTTATGTGCCTGTTCGCACAATTCAGTCAACTTCTCTTTCAGATTGTTAGGCCTGCATTGTGCACAATCAACGTCTAACTGCTTGATAACCATGTTCGTCTCTTAGCTGTGTCTCTCGGTCTGAAGCAAGCACTGAGCACCGTTGCAGAGGAAATGGAGAAATCTGTTTCCGTACACCCCGTCTTTGTGATGACAACAACTCCTCAAGACCTGAAACGCGTGTAAGTGGTGTATCTCTGGCAAATATATCTAGTACAAACATTGAATTGGCATGGCCTAGGTGTTTAGCCACTCTTTTTCGCAGTTTCAGATCAATCAATCAATTAAATAATAAAATAGTGAGGCCAAGAGAGGAGAAAACAAAATTGACTTCCTCCACCAAAGTTGATTACGATACCAACAATCTAGCAATGCGTGGATCAGAGCCAAAATGAGACAAACAGAGCATCATTCTCAAAAATGAATGTGCCAAGGTCGCCTTTATGACCCTTCACCCACACAGTACACATCAACAATGGTGGTGTGTTGTTTATGTGTAGCATATTCAAGGCTAGAAGGCTATGCCACTCTTGGATAGATGTTGATTTGTTTGTATGTCGTCCTCTCCACCATTTTGGAGAATTGATGCTTTGTTTTTGTCTCACCTTGGCTCTGATCCACGCATTGCTAGATGAATGGTATCGTAATCAACTTTGTTGGAGGGGAGTTCATTAGAAAGAGAGCTTTTCAACCTTTGTTCAATTTCGTCAATCCATCAAGTTATGTTCCCACTTCATAACTAGGTGTTTCTGTAGTCACCACATAACGCGGTAGTTGATACGCGGACAGTTTGACTGCCATTTTTGTTATCTGAAAACAAAGCAAGAACGTATTCACGCAAACGCGCATACAAAACTTGTCAAGGTAAATTCATTCTTGAATTCTTGAATGTTCTCGTTTTAAGGATCGAAAGTTGATGCGCAAGAACTCGAACCAGCGTCAGGTTGTTCAATTTCGAGTGAAATCACGAGCAAGAGATATTTTTTACACCTGAAAAGTCGGTTTGGCGATTAGAACTCTACGTAGCGAAGCTTGCGTCACTTAGCTTGCTTACACCTAGGACAAACGGACACTGCTTTATATAGGCCTTATATAAAAAATTAAATTATGCTGATTTGTTTTTTAATAGAATCACATCACCTGCTTGTTCTTCTCCTTTTCCTCCTGCTCTTCTTCCTCTCCTCCTACTGCTTCTCTTTCTCCTCCTTCTCTTTCTCCTCCTCCTCCTCACAATCCTCCTCTTCACCACCTTCCTCCTCCTCCTTCTCCTCCTCCTTCTACTTCTTCTTCTTTTTCTTCTTCTTCTTTAATAATAATAATAATAATGGAATTTGTTTTGGCTGTTCCCAATCTTCTGGGCCGTACTTGCTTTGCTCATTCCGAGTCCAATTCGCAGCCACACCTCCGCACGTTTCTGTTCGCAGAATCCGAGACCAGCCGTTCAAGGGTAGCGAATCTATGTTAGGCCGTCAGGAGGCAGCCAACCGAGGAGACACTACACTGCCGCCGAGTCACTTCGGTGGAGTTCAGTAGAGCCTGTTCAGGACACCACCTACTATTAAGCCCCCTACTGACGACACTATTATCTTAGTCGAGGAGCCAGCGTGAGTGAGGTCCTCCTCCAAGGGCGCCACCACGACCGTCCACTGACAGCTCCCCAGAACATACTGATCCCCAATGACTTTGACCCGAACTCACCAAGGACATAGACTGGATTGGAAATCTAAACTGAGGTCACCATGAGAGCAGGGATTGCAAAGCCACAGAACTTTAGACTTTGTTTTTATTGATTGATGGAAATGAGGCGGATTGACTATTATGATGATGATGATGATGTTATGGATTTCCGCCATCCCCCCTGGTCTTGAGACTGCATGACATGGTTGTATTCTACGCTTCCTTTCATAATTATATCCCGGCGTTAACCAGGCCCGAGAACTACAGTTACCTGCAGTGTTGGTCTTGCAAATTAGAGCAACACTCTCAGAATCGCATCCGTTTAAGCGGATGAAGCTCGACTGTGTGGTTTCAGTCTTCCCATTGAGCCCATAGCCACTCACTCTGGGTAGGAGTCGGTCCAGGACCGAAATAAACCTCGCCTCTGATGGGATTCGAACCTGTTACCTCCCAGCCAGTAGTCCGCGACGCCTAACCACTACGCCACGGCTGCGTAGGTCGAGGTGAAAATGATGTTTTTACGTCCTCTCGGTCATAGACACATATAGGACATTTGTAAAATACAAAGGATGGTGGGAAACAATACTGGCTGTACAATGCCGAAGGGGAAGTGGGGGGGGGAGGGGGGGGGGGTGGGGGGAGGGGGGGGGGGGTGGGGGGTGGGGGACGTGCACAACAGTTACAGTTCCGAGTTTTTAACAATATAGATAGGTGGGTGTAGCGGTAACCACGCCTCAGAGTTTAAAACTCAATCGGTAATGGTTACCGCCACAATTAAATATCATTTTGACACCACGGCGGCTGGGTTATAATGGGACTTTATATAGCGCTCTTTTTCACATGAGCTCAGTGCGCTTTACATTTGATAACAAGAACATTTAAGGCAAACAAATAATGAATCATTAGAAAAGTAAAATAAACGAAGTGATTGGGCGCAACGTCACACACACACGCGAGCGCGCGCGCGCGCGCGCGCACGCACGCACGCATGCTTAAGTCAGATAAATTAAACAGTTATGACAAAGTGTGTATAACAGGTGACTTTAACTTTCCTCATGTCCGCTGGGACGGAGTATGGTCTGGTGAGAAAAACAACTTTATCATAGAACATATTCATGATGCATTTTTGATACAAATGGTACAAAAACCAACTAGAAGAAGAGTGAATCAAAATCTCACCCTGGATGACTGGGTATTAGTGAATGACAGGAATTTTATCACAGAAATAACACATATGGATCCAGTTGGTAAGAGCGACCATGACGTGCTAGTATTTCAATTAAATATTCTATTAGACAAAGTTGAAGGTAAATAAGGGTAAGTTATGATAAATTAAGAAACATTGTACGAGAGTATAATTGGGGGACAGTAACTGATCAGAATGTGGAGGATGCATGGAATTGTAATGAAAGGAGTGATGCATAGAGGAATGTAGGAGTGTATCCCTAAATTAAGACAGGGTGGTATTCAAGAAACAAACGCCTATCAAGTCAGTCAAGTCAAGTCAAGTCAAGAAATCTTTATTATCTCTATACAGAGAAATTGCATTCGGGTGCAAACACAGAATTACAAAAAATAGAACACAACATATTATTTAAGGGCTTAAAAACAGTCACAAGAACTAATACGTCAACCATTATTGCACCTACAAATTTAACAATTCATATACTAGGATCGCATTGCACCAACAAACACTCAAACCATATTGCACACACAAAATGGCTTATATACCAGGTAAGAATATACATTAAATAGTAAATCATTTTAGGATTCACAAACACATTACTTTCTTTTAAGAGAAGGTACATTAAGAGCAGATTAAGTTTAAAGTTAATAAACATATATAATACTTATTAATAACATGCTAATTAAGAAGATATACATCTTAAATCATTTTGTAATTCATAAAACATTACTTTCTTTTAAAAAGAAGATACATAATACTGATTAAGAACGACCTTAAAAAAAATAAAAAAATAAAAAATATAAAAAATAAAAAATAAAAATGCTGATAAAGAACAGCAGTACAGTACATAATTCACCCCCCCCCCCCAGGACACTAACACACACCACACTACCCCCCCCCCCACACACACACACACACACACACACTACAACTACACCCACACACCACACACACCCACACACACACATGGCACGTTCACTTCCAATGGACGGGACATGCTGCATTTCATCAGAGAACCATTTCACAGAATATATCATGAATTTAAAAGCTTGATTGATCTGGGGACAAACGTTTTCTGTGCTCTAGCTTTCAGCTTCAACGTCCTGTAACGGCGACCGGATGGTAAAAGTTCATAATATCTGGCTAAAACATGGCTGTCATCATTAATTACTCTTTCCTGGCCTTTTGTACTGCTCTTTCATCAAATAAATCTTGTAATCCATTCTGCCTCACACCCACAATCTTACTGCACACATTCACCATATCACTCACAGCACACGCTTACTTCTTTACACTCAAACTTCCATACCAACAAAGAAATGAAACAGTGAGAACTGGACTCGATACAACACCGGTAATAAGAATGCAGAATGTCAGAATGAACATGTCGATGTCTTTCTCAATTTCTGTAAACAAAAAAAAATTGGGCTTGCATTTCTTATGAACATAATCAACTTTTGTATCGAAAGTGAGCTTGCTGTCCTAGTACTGTACCAAGATATGTATAATCATTCACCCTTTCAACAGTCCCTCACCGTTAAGCACAAGCATCAGGACAGGCAGTGGGTTTTTGCGAAAATCCAATCAGCATTTCTTTTGTTTTTACTACATTCAAATCCAAAAAGTTGTATTTACACCAAGAACAAAACTTTTCAACTTCACTAAAATAAACTGAATCTGAATTTGACAGATCTTGGATTGCAGAGTCATCAGAACATTTGACGACGGGTGTTTCATCTGTACCTGTGCAGTCGTTAGTATACAATGTGAAAAGAATAGGGGATGAAAGGAGGTGATACATAGAGGAATGGAGTAGGTGTATTTCCTAAAGTAAGACAGGGTGAGTAAAAAGAAACAAACGCCTATATGGATGAATAAGAAAACTTTTAGACAGATTAAAAAGAAAATAAATTTGTGAGATACCTTTCCCCCCCCCCCCCCCCCTCCCCCCCCCCCCCCCCCCCCCCCTTGTCCTCCCCCCCCCCCCCCGCCCCCCCCCCTACCTCCCCCCCCCCCCCCCCCCCCCCTCGCCCCCCCACTAAATCAGGCTTAGCTTATTTAAGATACATAAAGGAGAGAAATAAAATGTAAAAAAGCTATAAAGAAAGCAAGAAGAGAGAATGAAAAAGAAACAGCTAAACAGGCAAAAGACCAACCCTAAAAGATTCTGGAAATATGTCCAGGACAAATTGAAAATGAATACAGGGATTAGCGCACTGGTAGGGGAGGATGGTAAAATGTCAACAACTAATTTAGAGAAGGCGGAAACCCTTAATCATTTTTTCTCTAGTGTTTTCACGCAAGAAGATGTAAATAACTTACCAAATATTGAAGAATGTTCATACTCCAATGGAATTTCTATTACTGATGTTAGAGTGACTCCTTTGGCTGTGAAAAACAAATTAAGAGAGCTTAACCCCAACAAGTCACAAGGTCCAGACTTAATACCACCTAGAGTTTTAAAGGAGTTAAGTGATGAAATTTCTGTTCCTCTGTCGTCCTTGTACAACAAATCTTTAGAGACTGGTGATTTACCTAATGATTGGAGAACAGCAGAGGTAATAGCTATTCATAAAAAGGGACAAAAATCAGACCCTGGTAATTATCGTCCGGTAAGTCTGACTTGTATTGCTTGTAAAGTATTAGAAGGCTTAGTTAGAGATGCTGTTGTGTCTCACTTCAGTGATAATGACTTATATGTAAATTGTCAACATGGTTTTCGTAAAAAAAAGATCCTGTGTAACGCAGTCATTGGAAGTTATGGAAAATGTAACCTTACTTACTGATCAGGGCCATAGTGTAGATGTAATCTATTTGGATTTTAGAAAGGCATTTGACACGGTACCACATGAGAGGTTATTAGTCAAATTAGCTGCTTATGGAATTGGTGGTAAATTGCTTAACTGGATCAGTAACTTTTTAAAAGAAAGATCACAACATGTTAGAGTAGGAGTGGATAAACCAGTAGAGAGTAGTGTCCTCAGTGGAATTCCCCAGGGAAGTATACTTGGTCCTATTCTATTTACTATATTTATTAATGATCTGCCAGATAATGTTATTAGTGCTTGTAAAAATTTTGCAGATGACACAAAAATCTATAATAGCTCATCTTGCAGTACCACTTTACAAAATGACATTTACTGTTTGCAGGATTGGTCCGATACCTGGAATTTATATTTTAATGTATCAAAATGTGGTGTGTTACATATTGGTAAAAACAATCAGAATGTTGAATATGAAATGAGACTCAATGATGGAATTCAGCAGATAAATACTGTCACAGAAGAGAAAGATTTGGGTGTTACCTTTGATAACAAATTATCATTTGATCCTCATATACAGAGAGTGGTGGGCAAGGCAAACCAGATGTTAGGAATTATTAAAAGAAGTTTCACTTATCTTGATAAAGACACTTTTCTAAAACTATATAAATCTTTTGTAAGGTCACATCTGGAATATGCTAATGCTATATGATGATGAAAAGGCAGTCTAATCAGATAGAAAAAGTTCAGACGGGCCACAAAACTGCTAAAAGAATGTAAAAACATGTCATATTTTGAAAGGCTAAGACACCTAAACTTACACTCATGGGTAGGAGGTTGAGAGGCAGCCTTATGCAAACTTATAAGATATTCCATGGTATTGATGACATCAGTTTTGAAACTTTCTTTTCTGTTCCACAATTTAACATCACGAGGAAGTCAGAAGGCAAAATCTTTATTAGACATTGTCAAAGTAATGGAAGGAAATTTTTCATTTTCTTATAGAGTTGCTGTTCATTGAAACCGAACTAAGTAAGTATTAACATCAAGTTTGCAACCAATATTAACACCTTTAAAATCTTCTGGATTCCAGTCAGAATTTCAGTCTTTTTAATGATTTTGACTGATTGTCCTTCAAAAACTTGTTCAGACCCAAAATAATTTTTGCAACGTAATTGCCAAAGAGGGGACGTTATATAGGCCGCGAGGCCAGTAGGCTTAAGAGCCGCCCCTACTACTTACGACTACTACTACTACTACTACTACTACTACTACTACTACTACTACTACTCTACTACTACTACAGGCACCACCACACATACATACATACATCATACGTACATACATACATACATACACAAACACACACATACACATGAACGCACGCCTGCACACATACACACACATACACGCACAAGCACACACACACACACTTACAATTATACAAGAGTAAAATAGTTCAATTATAAACATTCTAAGAAGAAACACAGACCAATTTACTTCTCAATCGTTGTGGGTGTTCACTGTCAGCACGAGTTTAGCTGCGCCGTAAAACTGAGTCAAGCCTATATAATTCTATTCTGTCGACGGCCTGTTCTTGAAGGAATGGAGTTCCAACACCTTTCGCTCCTGGCGAAGGGTCCCAGGTCATCCTATGGCGCACGGGGAAACATAACTACCAACTTCCGTGTCCTTCATCCAGTGAATAGTGGACGACATTATCCATCCGCGTATCTGGTCACGGACGACGAAACACGTGGGTCACATGACCTGCTTATCTGACGGCGCCATGGGATTTCTTTATGTCAAATTCCGATTGCCGTAGAAAGGGCTACGGCAAGGCCATCGTATCTCATTATCTCAGAAGTTCTCGATGAGGAGGAGTGACCAGTATGCCTATGATTATGTTGAAGAATGGAACAAACACCTTCTTCCAAAACGTTGCGAGTCCGGGGTTTCAAAACAACCCTGACCTGATCGGTTTTTGGATGA